>OZ014474.1:41822591-42555100 GCA_963965965.1 Trididemnum nubilum
ACGTTATTAAAAGTTCGATTCTATTACTAACAGAAACCGTCGTCGGGGGTGACTTTGATCACCTGGGGTGACTTTGATCTTTTCCAGAAAACAACTACAAATCACAAAATCCTTTGTCCATATAACGTTACATTGTACTTGGAGTTATGTGTGGTTGCTTGGTCACGTGATTAAGTTGCTTGGTCACGTGATTACTATTTTTATCGCCAAAACTTCATGTGGCGCCAATTTTGGCTTTTAGAATGAGGCGGCTCGCCACTTCAACGCAAATGTAGCTTAATCCCACGTGAATGGAAAACAAAAATAAAGCAAATAATCAAACAATACTTCGCAACGCTTTTAGCAACGTAGTACACTTTCCCTTGTCAGTCTTCACTTTCCCTAGTTAAATTTGCTACAGCTAGTCTTCAGGTCTTCTTTTTTGAAATTGAACACACATTATTAAGGCACCTAGCGCAATTGTTCAACGTAGTAGTGGTTGCGAGTTAATATTGACCTCAACAAGTGCTATATATTTGATCGTTTCTGAAGGAATCGAACCCCTGCCCTCCCGCACCCGAGGCATATGTGAGATGGCCATTACCTGAAGCAAACCCCCTGTAATTGTACTTCAATCCAATAAAAACTAACTTTTAGTCCCCGGCAACTTTTTTAAAAACATAAAAATGAACAAAGTCATCCTTCAGATGAGTTTACTTTGATAAAACGGCAGTTTTATATGAGTGATCAAAGTCACCCCTGGCACGGGGTGACTTTGATCAAGCTTTAGGTGGCAGTATGCTCACATCACGTGACACTAATCGAAAAAAGCAATGTGTTATAAGAATGCTCAGCCATAGAGTGTTATGACCAGTCGATAGAGAAGGATGGAACGGTAGTGTGGTAGTAGATCAGAGCACTTGAAGTTGGACGGGTGATCAAAGTCACCCCCGACGACGGAATATTGTAGCTGTGAGAAAAGAACATGCAGAGGTCTTCAAAGATTGTCAAATTTTTCTGCAGAATATTAGGTAACAGGAAATATTAAAACCATTTTTACAAATCTTTTAACTTCTAGAAAGACCTGCCAGCATCAAACCTTAAATTTTGACACCTACCAAAATTTCTGGTTGCCGAAATTACCCGACTTCACCCTAATCTACTGATATTTTTTGAGATCACTGGATGAATTGCAATAAATCAAGTGTTATTGAAATGAAGACTTTTTTTCGGAAATCACCTGAAAAATGTTGCAAATACTACACAAAGACCCTTTTTTTTTTGAGATCACCAAAAAATCTTGCAAAAACTACCCGAAGACCTTTTTTTGAGATCACCTAAAAAACCTTGTATGATTCTTTAAAAATAAAATTGTCATTATTTGTCATTATTTCTCCTTGACAATCGACATTATTTGTCATTATTTTATATTCAGCAGTCATTATTTATTCCTTTTTTTTTAATTCAAGGACTTTACAGCCTGGTAATCCCATTTGAAAAATGTGAAACTAGTGAAATGAAGACCTTTTTTTTCTCTTTAGATATCAAGTTGCAGAACTAGGAGTTTGTGAAAATTCTTATACAGTATCATATGTCTCTGGTCTGTATCAGCACGCTCTTCACACTTTGTTTGGTATTGAAGGACACTGACACAAAATTTATGTCAGATCTGAGATGTGGGTTTTAGGTTGGTGCAAAAATCTAGTGCAGTGTAGGCTGGGTAAACTTTCCAACCTGGGTTGGGGTAAAGATTAGGGATGTGCCGATTAATCGGCATCGGTATCGGCATCGGCAAGTATCGGCAATTTTGGGGGGAATCGGAATCGGCATCGGTAAAATATGGCCGATACTTGCCGATTCTTTGAACATAATAACATTGCTAATTTTTTTCCGATCAGATCGTTTTATATCGGTATTTTTTACCAGACAAAAACATTTTTCTTTTTATGAAAGCGTTTACACATGTTACGAAAAGAAAAACTACAAATCGTTGAAGAAAAAATGAAACAAAGAAGGTGTTTAGCGAGCGCATTGCTTATTATTTCGCGCAGTTGCATATTGCGTAACACGATAGTAAAAACAGTTTATTGCATCACAGGATTGTTTGAACAAAGCTATTGATTACAATACAATTGCTGTGGTTTTGAATGCAGCGAACAGAAAGCTTGAAAATGAAACACGTGTACGTCTGAACTCTAAAGCTGCGGTAAAAAAAGTTAACAGTACATAAACAACGATTCTGCTACGCATAGGTGGGCAAGTCCGTTAACAAACTTCACACCTCCGTTAACGTTAATCCGTTATTTTCAGCTTTAATTAACGGAAGTTAATAAAGTCCGTTAATCCGTTAACATTTTGCGTGTAATTTTCATTTCGCTTTATTCACTCGCTTCTAGAACACTTATTGACGCAGTTGAGCTTATTGTAAGGAAATATTTATTGCTATGGTGGTCTTTTTGTGTTTTGAAAGTTACATTTTACAGTCTAATCTAATTTCAAGATAAAAACAAGTTCAAATGCACAACGAAGCTGCAAGATATTAGGATAAAAACCTTAACGGAAGTTAACAGAACTTCAGGGAAGTTACTTTAGTTCGTTAACAGCACTTAACGGAAGTTAATTTAGTTCGTTAACATGAAAAAACTTTTCAACGGATTAACGAGTTAATGAAAAAGTTAGCTTCGTTATTAACGATTAACGGACTTGTGCCCACCTATGCTGCTACGCGATTAACAGTCTATAAACAACATAGGCGTAGCCAGGATTTTTGATTGGGGGGGGCCCAAACCACAAATCACATGCAATGACGTCATCAGAAATTTTCGAAAAAGTAATTTTTTGTGGGGCAAAGATATCGTACAATGGAAGATCTAAAGCCGTAGCCTGATGGCACTTTGCCAGAATTTTGGTAAAGGGAGAGGGCGAAAACTAATTGTTGAAAAGTGTAAAAGTCTAACTTGGAAGACGTGTTGAGTAAGCTAGTGTACTCAAACGTATCAGAGACGGGGGTATGGGGCAGAGCCCCCAGTCGCCGATGGCTACGGGGGTCTGGGGGCAAAGCCCCCAGCCGCTGGGCGATTTTTGTAAGTTTTTGGAAAAAAAAGCTTTTTAAATCCCACTGGATCACATTTCGCACGAGTTCAAAGCCATTTCAAAGAACTAGATTTTTAACATTTCAAAGCCAATCGAAAAAATTTAGTTGTTCAATCCTTTTTTTGCAATTAAATCCCAAAACACGCTTAGAATCTTGCATTATGAAGTAAAATTTTAATTGTAAGTGATTTGGTCTATAGGGGAAGTAACGAACATTGCCTCCTGCAATACTTTAGCAGTAAAAAATTAAGTTTATAATAACGTTAAACGAGGGCCTGGAGTGGCAACTTTTAGGTCAAAACTCTTAGATTTCTCACAGGTTTTGCATATAAATTGTTAAAAATTTGCATTAAGGGGCCCCTGGCCCGGGAACCTTGGTCGTCAGTCAGGGGCCCTTGGGCTCCCTGGTTGCCAGTTAGAGGCCCCATAGCCCCTTGCTTGTCGGTTAAGAGCCCAGGCCCCCTGGTTGTTAATTAGGGGCCCTGGGGCTCCCTGGTCATGAGTTAGGGGCCCCGGGGCCTCCTGGTCGTCAGTTAGGGACTCCAGGACCCCTTAGTTGTTGGTCTGGGGCCCCCTGGTCGTCAATTAGAAGAGCCCCGGAGCCCCTCGTTGTCGGTTAGGGGGCTCCTGGCCCCCTGGTTGTTAGTTAGGGCCCTGGGGCTCCCTGGTTGTGAGTTTGGGGCCCCCTGGTTGTCAGTTAGGCACTCCGGGGCCCCCTGGTTGTTGGTTAGGGGCCTCCCTGGTTGTCGGTTAGGGGCCTGGGCCCCCCTGGTTGTCAGTTAAAGGGCCCCCTGGTTGTTGGTTAGGGTCCCTTGGTTGTTAGTTAGGGGCCCTGGGGCCCCTGGTTGTCAGTTATGGGCCCCCTGGTTTTCAGTTAGGGGTCCCGGACCCCCTGGTTGTCGGTTAAGGATTCCAGGGCCCCCTAGTTGTTAGTAAGGGCCCCCTGGTTGTTAGTTGGGGGCCCCGGGACTCACTTGTTGTCATTAATATTATTGTTAATCACTGTTATGTGCGTAATTACTGAAAAAAAAAACTGCAACTAAACATCGCCAGGCTATGTTGTCATAACTTTTTGTCGTTAGTGGTATTTTGATTGGGGGGGGCCCGGGCCCCCTGGGCCCCCCCCCCTGGCTACGCCTATAATAAACAACGTTGCTGCATTTGAATTTGCGAGTGTTTCATTTCGAATATTAAAATCGCAACGTTCTGTTGATCATTCTTCTAATCGTATGTTGTGTCTGCGAGATCGCTAGTCAGTCGCAGTGATAAGCCACGGATGTTGCAAAGCTCTAAGCAGAATTGGTGTGACACTGAGCTACCATATGCCATTAAAGAATATTACCGCGTCGGTCGAATGATGTCAGCGACATGCAGTTAGTCATTTTTTAATGGTGTAGCCAATAGTTTTGCGCTTGATTTTGCGTTCAGAGTTAACACCTGCTTGTTTGTAAAGCGTTGCTTTAAACACGACTCCTCTTAAAATAACTTTGTCCAGCATACATATATATAAGTTACATAGTAATTAAAGAATCGGAATCGGCATCGGAATCGGCATTTCAACAAGAATCGGCATCGGTATCGGCATCGGCAAAAATTTTGGTATCGGTACATCCCTAGTAAAGATATTGTTGTTTTTTGAAGCAAACATAAAGTAATCGGTGTTACTCTTAACTTTTTGACTAATCAGCAAGTGTCCAAGTTTTCTTAAAACAATTGTGCCCAAAGATATAAATTTACAGTTTACACCTGTACAGTACTGTGCATTTATATGTGCTCTAAATTTTGTACTAATCTGGTAGTCTATTAAGCTGTTAAGAAAAATTTGAATCATATTTTGTCTCATTTGTTGAGTTTTCTGAAGCAACTGTATCAAGCTGCAAAAAACTATTGGTAGTTTCTAGTGCACTGGTCTGGTTTTCAATATGAAAAAGCTGCTGCACCGACGTTACGATCTATTAATGCTTTTTTCTCATTATTTTTATTTAAATACAGCATTTTGACTAATACTAGGCGTCACTTCGGTGTAGTAGTGGTAAGGGCATGTGTCTTGCAAGTCACGCAATCGGGTTTAATTTGCGCTGAGTGTTCTTGTCAAATGTTGCGATATTGTGGATTTGCTCTTCTTCTAATTTTATTTTTTCCTTCAGAATCTTACATTAGAGTTAGGGTTCGGGCAGCAATGCCATCTACATCTAAGTGCAAAAACAAACGACTGGTGCAGCAGCATTTTCACGTGCAAAACCGCGCTGGTGCGCTAGACATTACCAAAATTATTTGCTCTTGATCCAAAAAATTGTTGATTCACTAACAAAAATCAGCTTAGTATATGAACACTGAAAATAACAATAGCCTTTGTCAAAAATTTAAACCAGATTAGTAAATTTTTTTGTGTTGTAATTTGTTGTATGCAGTTATTTATTCAACAGAATATCAGACTGTCAGAGTATTCATGCAGTTTGGCAAAATTGATGGCATCATAAAACACACAAAAACAGTCGAAAACAGTTGCCATAGCTAGTTTTTTAGTACAAAATAAGATAGCGTAGCTTTTTTTCTCAAACTGGTTGAAACTGACACAATATAAATAATTTCAAGTAAAATGATTTTTAAGTTTTTTTGTATGTAATAAATGATTAGATTTTGATCTTTGTTTCTAGTTTTTTTTTTAATTAAGCAAAGATTGGTAAGTTTATTAATAGACTTTTTTGTAAGATTTATCAAAACTGGCTCCTAACCTAAGCTCTAACTTTTATTTTATTTTTTTAAATGTTCAGTAGTGCTCATGCACAAAAAAGCAGTCTTGTGATCAAGTTTATTAATAAAAGTGCTTAAGTCCTTGATTTAATTATGATGTTGTTGATGGTGTGCAGTAGTCTTCATTGGTGAATGGTGATAGGTGGCGTTCACTAATCTCTTGCAAAGAACTCTGATGCCAATCTACTAAAAATTTTACCAATACAATTTTGATCAAAATTTTTGCTAAATTAATTTAAAAAAGAAAGTGTCTAGTGCACCGTCCCGGTTTCTGACATCAAATCGCTGCTGCACCGGCAGCCAATCAAATTGCACTTTTCTCCCTGATTCGCTTTAAATACAGCACTTTGACACATCAACTGCCAAGCCCTGATGGCGTAGTGGTTAGAGCGTCTGGCTACAATGGTGAGGGTTGGGAATGGGATATCGATTCCCGCTGGATACACTTTTTAAATATAGCGCTAGAGAGCTATTTCGCTACATAATCCTTTTTTTTTCTCTAAAATCTTATTTTTAGAGTTAGGGTTAGGGCAGCGATGCCAGCTGAGAGATAGTAAATTAAACAGCTAAATAAAACAACCGCCGCCGCCAGTGCAGCAGTGATTAGATGTTGGAAACCGGGCCGGTGCAGCAGACACTGCCTTTAAAAAAATGAAAACTGAAGCTTGAAAACTTAGTATTTGTTACCAACACCATTCGCTAAAACTTAAATATTATTCTATTTCAAATTAGTGTACACTAAGTCTGCACTTTTTGTACTGTGCAAGATCTGAGATGTAGTATCGATTGAAGTCAAGAGTCTCTTGACACTTTTGAACATTTTAATGTCTTTCTAAAGTTGTTGTTAAATACTTATGGAGACATGACTAAAAGACGGAAAAGGCGGAAATCATTCTAAAAGGCAGAAAAGAAGGAAAGGGCATTTGAGGTTTGGGTTAGAGTTACGGCTAACCCTAAAAGCCTTTTAGCATGATTTCCGCCTATTCCTACAGCGGAAAAGTAGGAAAAGGCAGAAATCGTGCTAGAAAGCTGGTTAAGAGTTAGATTTGGTTAGGATTAGGGTTACGTTTGGATGAACCCCAACTGCTTTTTTCTACTTTTCCGCCTTTGAGTCATATCCCACTTATAAAGCTAATGAAACATTTTTCAGAATTAGGAGCTAGTTTGCAAAACAAAAGTTGCTACCAGTAGGTTTTTGTTGCTCTACCTACCAGAAATATACTGGTATATATAATTTTTAAAGATGCCTGAGATGTGAGCTGAAATTACAATCACTACAGAAACAATTTTTTCATTAATCAATGCAGGTAAATCTGTTTGTAACTAATAGATTGCTTTTATTATGATTAGTAAGAAGATATGTGTGTTGGTTTTTATTAACAATCAGCAAGGGTCGAAATTAACTTTTTTATCAACTTGCTCGTCGGCAAGTGATATTAAATGTTTACTCGCATGAGGAAGTCCCAGCTTGCCCAAAACAAATAGACACAATAAGTTTAGAAGTTGTTTCACTTCAAAAAAAATTGTAAAATGTACTTATTTTTGGCAAAAAAACACTTAATTTGTAAAATTTGCTTATCTATGAGAATGAAGTTTTTGCACGTGACTGGTTTGTAAATGTGACATAATAAGTAACTTTTCAATCATGCTTTAGACAAAAATTGATCTTTTGATTGCAATTATTTCAATTATTACATTATAATAACAGTAATTAACTTTGCCCTTTTGTCTCAAACTCATTTTCATCGCGAATATCTTGGAAACTAAACCAGCTAAAAAGCAAGAATTTTTTGCAAAAAGTAGAGGATCTAAAAGATCTTAAAATACTCATAAAAACAAATGTATAATTCTTGACGTCGTTTATATGCAGCGCCGGGTAGTATTTAGTGATATTTGAAAGAACGGTTAACGCGGTAAGTGTCGAAAAATATTTCTCAAAAAAAGAACGCTGCATTTTGTGTCAAAAAGTTGCAAAGAGCATCTTAGTATTGAACGAATATGTGTGTGATTCAGCTGTGTAAATTGCGATAAATGATGTGCATATGATTAAACAAAGTGCTAGTTATGATGATCACCAACTGCTAAAATAAAGCAAAAGATTTCTTTACTTACATTTTATTTTGTTGCAACAAAAGCAGACCTAATTTACGTACCAAAATAATCTTGATGTTAGTTAAGATGCTGTATTTTTGCTAGCTTGCCCGTCCGGCAAGTTAAGCTCAAAAATAACTTGCCCAAGGAAATTTGAGCTTGCTTTGGGCAAGTGGGCCGGCATTAATTTTGAACCCTGCATCAGATAATTTTTATCAGTAAATCAGCTTTTTTATTGGATGCAAGTCGACTGCTTTTTGCTTTTTTTTCTTGCTTGTTTCGAAAAAAAAAACGTCGCTGGTGTTACATCACGTAATGCTTATAACGAGATTAAAAGAGCATCATTAGAGTTTTGGTTAAATTTTGATTTTAAATTAAAATTAACGTTAGGGTAGAACTAGGGTTAGAGTTTGGGTAAAGTTTAGGGTTGGGGTTACAGGGTTGCCACATCCTGGAAAAGTCCTGGAAAGTCCTTGATTTTTTTTGCTGTTCTGGTAAGTCCTTGAATTTTGTTTGTTACTCCTGGAAAAATATTTATCAAGTTTTCTAGCAATTTACCTGGACATAATGTAAAGTTGTTTTTTTTTTATAATAACTGGTACCTTGCAATTATACAAAGCCATTGTTGAAAAAATTTCGTTTGTAAAGTTTGTTCAAAAAGCTTTATTGTTAAAAGACAGAGCTTATTTTTATGCTGGTTCACAAAAAAAAAAAATCACCATCCTAGCCCTATCCGAACCGCAAATCTAAACCAAACTGTAACCCTAGCTCCTCCCCTAAAGTTAGTATAAGTGCCCATTCCTCTGCTCTTTGCTCTCTTATTCTTTTTAAGCAGTTCTTACTAGTACCCTAGAGTACATATCAGCACTTCTCTTTAAAATGCCAAAATTTGTATAAATGATTGAATATTATTAGAAAGAGTGAATTCATGGACAATAATTTTATTGCAATGCGATACTCTAGTAGCAGTAGCGTAGCTTTGGCTGAGCCAAGTCAACTGACCGCAACTACCTGATTGTGAAGCAACGATTTCGTTCCAGTGATTTCGTCACAAAGTGAGAGTTTAGGCAAGATGGCTCTGGGGATAGTAAAAATAAATTCAGGATAGCCCTTTTCAGCCAATCGGCGTTGTTTGCGGTCAGTTTGTTCGCGATCAGTTTGTTATCTGTTGGTTCGTGGTCAGTTGTTTTGGACCCACTTTGGCTGGTTGACCAAAATGTACAATAAGAAAAATATGACGTTTTTTTCGCTATACTTCTGAGGCATTATTTTGCAGTAATAAGGACACTAAAGTAATTTAAAGCCCCTGTTGGAACATGATTTTGGGAAAGGGCTAATATTGGTCAAAAATAAACCAGTAACAACTAGCTAAAAATAAACAATTCATTTGATCGCATAATGCACAATGCTTAACATAGGCTTGGTAGAAAAAAGGGTTTATTCAACATTTAATTCTGTTAATTACCAATCAACTCTCTCAAATCTCGTTTCGTTAACCCCTCCTCCCAAATTATATCTTTTTGTTGCGTTATAAAATACTGACAATTGGCTTAATATACTTGTGAGTTTTTTCAAAGAAAGTGCCTATTTACTCTTTAGCAAGCAAATGAGCTCTGCTTATAGAGAATAAGAGAACAAGAATGGGTGCTCATTTGCTCATTTACTCTTTTATTTTTTCAATTATTATTGTAAGTGGTTAGGTGGGGTTTAGATTTTTAGTTTGGGTTGGGATTAACATTAGGGTTAGAGCTGAGGTTACAGTTTGGGTTAAGTTTTAAGGTTGGGGTTAGGGCTAGGATAGCGTTTTTTGTGCACTGGCGATCAAATAAACTCTTTCTTTTCAAATGGTTGGATTTTAAGATTTACTGGCTGAAAATAGAGCAAGGACTGAAGTTTTGCCATTACCAATCACTAGAGCTCGACCGATACATTTGGTCTACCGATATATACTAGGCGATCTCAGGGCCAAGCCGGTATATCGTACTGGCTCTCTACGCCGATAAAATATTGACTTAGCACAATTACCTTAAACAGTTCATTTTTAGAGCAAGCACGAGCACTCTTGCATTCTATTTGCTTAGTATGACTTGTGTTTGAAATAGTATTTCTTTGGAGGAGGATTATTGAAGCTTTTAGTGTCAAGATAAGTGAAAAATAGTGACAAAATGTGGTAATTAATAAGTCGCTATCAGCCTGAAAAAGTTGTACTGGTCGAGCTCTCGCCATCACCCACATACTGTTAACCCTTTTATGCAACCAGTTTAACCACGTTTTTGCAATGCTAATTTCTTAGCTGCTTTTTAAAAGCAATAATCTTTACCAAACTAGGCCTGAAAATAAGTCATTATTGCAAAAAATTGCAAAAATTTTGAGCGCTGGGGGCAACAGACTCCCAGTGGCTTCCGGCAGCTGGACTCTGCCCCCATACCCAAAAGCACATCCCTCCCATTGCAAATTTTTGGCTTTGTTCCTGGCTTGTAGTCAGTACTGGGAATGCAAATGCGTTACATCAAAATTTTTGGTCAATGACAAGTACAAAAAAGTAGGTGCATGAAAGAGTAATAGCCCAAATTAAATTTTAAGTCTTGAAAAAAATTTTAAACAGTCTTGCAAAATGACCTTAAAAAGTCCTGGAATTTAATTGTGCAGTTTCTGTGGCAACCCTGGGGTTAGGATAGGATAGCGATATTCTTATTTTCATGTAACGTAACAGCAGCCTCTTCCTTGAAAAAAACGGTGATTTTTTTGAGATTTGTGAAAGTTTATTGTGATCAATCTCAATCATCAATCATTCGATTTACTGCATTATCGAATGATTAGAATTTTGAATGAAGCATCCTAATTTTTCATAATGCAGTATCTGTAGATAATTGCTATCTTATTTTGTTGGTTAATGTTATTTTTAGAATTGATTTCTGCATGACAAAAACAAAAATGTCAAAAATAACCATTGATGTTGTGTGCAACAGAAAGTTTTGCTATATGATACCACAATATGTAACATGTAAACGATGCAAAACGCTAAATGCATGATGGGCATCCTGCACTAAGCATTTTACTATTACACATGTAATCTATGTTTAATTGTTTATCTTTAGATGGTTAAGCTTTAAGTCTGCCATTTATTCATTGTTGTTTTTCTAAACATTGGAATAATTTTCTAAACATGCTAAGGCAGCAACTAGGCATTGTTAGATAAACATTAATTTTTGAATGACTTTTGGTTTACCTCAAAATCACATTTCATGAAAGAAAAATTTTGCTTACTGAAATGATTAGATTGGTGATCATCTGAACTAATTGAGACTAGTGGTGGCTTGGATAAAGGGTTTGTTGGGATAACTGAACAAAATTATAGCTGACAAAAACATCATGTGCAGTGTACACACACATTATGATTAGGACATTATTCGCAGCATAATATTCACTCTTTTTTTTTTATGAGTCATTTTAATTACGGTATCAAGTTCATCTGCTTCTAATACTTTTTGCTATTTGGCATTCTACGATAACTTTGTTTTGTAAGGCATGTATTGGATACAAACTTACTGTAAATTAGATGCATAGAACTATTTTCCAAGTAATACCTTTACCACTTAAATTAAACTTTAATGGTCCATTCATGTGATATACATATAATGGCACATAATATTCTTTTGTAAACTGATTTATGTCTGGGTTTATTTTTTGCTTAAAATTTTCTATCAAATGCACATATTTGAAAATATTTTTGAAAACTTGAAGTCATTTTTGCAATTGTAAATGCATAACTTTGTCTATTTATCATTCAGTTAGCTGTGATGTCAGTTCTAAGATTGGTCCTACTACTGAGCTTTTCAGTCATTGTGATGAAAAAAAAAATTTTTTTTATTTGGTTATTTACTAAAAATTTCAGTGATTGACCAAAAATAAACCTACGGTATTTGCTGTAAATTGAGGGTTTGGTCCAATTTTTGATATTAATGAACAACGTTTTTACAATTACAGATTCTTGTTCTGATGAGTTCGTATGCCACAAAAACCACTTTATGACAGCAGGCAGGCTATAGTACATGCAACAAATGAGCAAGAAATGTTTCTGTGATCCTATTTATGGTAAGCAACTATGTATGATTGCGATTATAGTTCAAATATTTTTTGTATAAGGTCAGGTTAGTCTTGTTTTCTACTGAATGAGAGAAAATGCGGAATATAACTTAACGCCTTTCACGAAATGGAAAAAATTGCTTATCGCAGTTGTCAGACTTGATGCTTATCCGCTTTTTTCAATATCAATTTATTCATGTGCACAAAACTGTGTTACCGTGTTGGGTGCAATGATAAATAAGTGTCTTTGCGGAGGACCCAGCGTTGCATTGTTACTTTAGGAATCTACCGTAACTGATAGGTGTATCTTTTGGGAGGTGGGGAACACAAGGTTGGTGGCATCTATTTCTGAGGGATACGTGAGCGTTGGAAAACAGACATGCTTTAACAGCCTAAACGGGACTATGCATAGAGCTGACAATTAATAATAATTAGACAGCGTTGGATAAGCAATACAGTGATTAAAAGGAAATAACTGCCAGTACTGAAGAAAAGGACTTTTAGTGACTGAATTATGTTTATTACTCACTGACAGTTAACTGAAAAAATATTTCATTATTTGGGCTTCAAGTTTTCTGGATGCATTAGGTGCGAAAAGAGTTTGTAGCAGAAGCTGTCCTTCCAGTGCAACCTTGGCCCTTTTTTTGAGGGGGGGGGGCTGAATCACTATCCTCATGATGAGCTGGCTACTTCTTTCTAAATGTTTAAATACTCGCATCTCTTATGGAGCGTTTTTCGTTTTTTCCTGTTCAAAATTATGGGGTGTGGCTGGTCTATTCTTCTTGAAGTTTCTCAACGCCCCCGTTTCTGGAAAGAAGTAGGGTATTGCCAACATTACGTTCTCAAGGTTATCACCAGAATTGTGTTATTTTGCTTGGCGAATTCAAAAGTTTAGCATTGCAAGATGACTAGAGTGTAATCTAACTTAACTAAATTGTTTTATTCAAATATGTTGCAGGTGTTGCAGAAAAGAAGCAAGAAAAGAAATGAAATTGCCTATGAAAGAGGGGTTAATTGTTACTCGTAATTTAACTAGTTGCAGGACTTTCATGCTAAAAAGGAACGTAATACCGATTTGCATTTTTGAAATTTTTGATGGTTCAGTGTTATTTGTGTTTGATTTTTGTTTGCAATAAACTGCTGTAAGAAAAAATAGTGAAATTGCATTAAAAACGCTATGGGCAAACCTATCAGCTAAATTCTGTGCTATCTAATGACCTATTGACATGCTATGAGCGCTACTTTGCTTTTCTGGACTGCTCATTACTGCATACACTTGCGCAACGTGCGTAGGTGTATCAGGATGGAGCCCAGAAATGCAAAGCAGTGCTCATAGATTGTTAATGGGCAGCCCAATTAATCATTGGGTTAAGGTGGAAGCTGGTTGGGTCCTATCTATTTCGGAGATTCACACAAAGCTGGGTCCCACATAGGCTGCCCATATAGAAGGTGGGATGCCACACATCGGACCCATCGAAATCCCACGATTATATATTTGTGGGTCCCACATGGGCTGCCCATATTGTAGATGGGTTGCCACACATGGGACCCATCGAAATCCCACGGTCATATTTTTGCGGGTCCCACATGGGCAGCCACTCCTGGGGCCCAGAAAGATGCCCACATGAAGCCCAGCTGGGTCCCACAAGCACTTGCTGACTGGGGTAGTATTGGCGCTTTTTTGAGATTTAATGTGAGTGGTTTGATGCAAGAAAATTTGATATGGTTAGGGTTTTGCATCAAATATCTTTCGGGTCTGGTTCGGACTGTGATTAAAGTTGGCCAAGTCAATCGTCTAGTGTCAACTGGTTGCCTCTAAAAATTTTGGACTCTTCTCTGAGTGCAACTGTTTTATGCATAATTGGTTCGTTTTTTTGATATGTCTACTGCTCATGACGGTTTTGGACACTTTGCAGAATTTTGAACTTTTTTTGGTAGGAGTAATTCTTATTTGTTTTACTCTAGGTCCTCCAACGAGTAGAAGATAATTGGAAAATTGTTGGAACTGCATGATTGAAAACCAGAAGCCATCAAGTTCCATTAATGTTTGCTGTGTATTTCTACAACATGCTTCCTGGTCAGCACAACCTACTGGAAATTGATCATGATTAGGTTAAGCGCTGTTGACTAACAATGTGACATTTTCTCCTTTAGTGATAAGAGTGAAATGCAGAAGTAAAGTCATCAAATTTTATTAATGTTTGTTCTGTATTTCTTCAACATGCCTCATGGTCAACACACCGTAGCGAAAATTGCTCATGGCTAGGGTCAAGTGCTGTTAGCTGAACTTGTGATATTTTCTTCTTTTCCCACCATGAAATCAATCAAGACGTTGGTGATTATTAATGCCTCATAGAGTTGCTGCTTGACTTTTCCAGGATCCAGGCATCACTCATATTCAAGTTTTATAATCAAAATGTTGGTGATGTATAATAAAATATCTGCTTTCTGAGACTGATTGGACATTGACATCATTTTTAATCCTCTGGTTATTTTTTCCTACTAGTTTTGATTAAACCTACAAGACAGCTTTTGCTTTAAGCAAAAACTCTTGAGATGAACTTTCCTACAAGTTTTGATTAAATCTCTGAGATAGCTTTTGCTTTACACTTGTTTATATATCAATACTATCAATAATAATATGTGCTTGTCCAATCTGCGATGATATCTTCGTGAAGCGACAACCAGATGGAGGGTTCGTCACTCCCTCCGATACATTACAATCGTAAGAGATGCCTAATGTGTTACTTTCTGAAATATTAACTGCTTTGCGCTTAGAATTTTCTACTTTTGCTAGCAACAAATTTAGTTTATTGAGTTTTTGAAAATTTTGAATACAGTTGTATTACAAAAGTTGCAATGTCTGTCTTATTGAGAGATACAAAAGTTCCTCCTCGAAGTACAGTAAACTTATTGAATGTTCTAGCCGCACAATCAATTTTCTGCAGTTTCAGTGGTAATAATATTACTGCAGTATAGGGTAATTGGAATTTTTTAGCTACCATAGTTCGCCCTATTTTCGTTTTATGGTTTATGAAAGTGCAAGTAGCTGGACATCTGTAAGATTTCTCAATCTTCGGCTGATGCTAGGGTAAGCATTTCTGCGAATAAGTTTAGGTTTAGCGGGTGAGGGATTGAATCCCAAACTTTTATTATCAAATTCTTGTGCGTTATTGTGATACAAAACTACCAGAGTGGTAGTAAAAAAAAGCGTTCAGTAGAAGCGTTTGTGTGAAAAAGAAAAGATGAATACTGCAATAATGTATGCTGATGATTTTTGCTGCGAGTGCTGGTGGGCTACAAGATTTGTTAGATGTGTGTAGTAATTATGCCAAATTACATGATATTGTTTTTAATTGTAAAAAGACAGTTGGTATGATTTTTTCTTTAAAGGATATATACACGTTTTTGCCTTGAAATATGAATATTGATGGTCAGAAAATTAAGTTTGTGAATAATGTGGTATATCTTGGAGTTAATCTTAGCAGTGATTTATGTGATGATACTGATATAGCAAGACAAGCGAGATATTTATATTGTGCAGCCAATAAGCTCAAAACTCGTTTTTTTAAATGTTTAATTGATTTGAAAAACATTTTATTTCGTGCACACTGCATGTGTTTTTGTGGTAGTCAACTATGATGTAACTACTCCACATCAGCTATAAATCGGTTAAAAGTTGCCTACAATGTTGCGTATAGAATTCTGCATGGCATGACTCGCTATCACAGTGCCAGAGCAAGTCAAATATACTATAACATTGATTTGTTCTATGCTCTACAGTGTAAGATTACTTATAAATTTGTTGAACGCTGTCACTTATCACAGAACCTTTGGCTCAAAATGTTAATGTCTTCTGATTGCTTCTATGATTCTATATACTATGATCATTATTGTGGCATTTTGTTTGTGAATGAATAGAAGATGATGTATGTTGCACCATTCAGGAAAAGAACAGCTCTTGCTGTACAGTGTTTCATTTTTTTTTGTGTGTGTATAGTGCTTGTATATGGACTTCATGAGTCTGAAATAAACACTGAATAATAATAAGCATGTCAAGAAAAATTTTAGTAGTGAAATCACGAGTTATAATGCAATTCAATCTGATTGGTTACAAGGAGTTAACTCAAACCGCTTGGGAGAGGAGTCAATACAATAATGATAAAATGCGTGTTGTTTTTGTAGAAGGGATTAAATGCGGAAAAGATTGTAGTTTAATGTGTTCGCGCACTCAAACTTTTCGACAATTCGAGAGGATAACCTACACCTGCATGCTACGCATCATGCACCGTCTGTTGTGTTTCCAGGGGTGGACTGGATAAAGTTTATATAAAAGCTAATATGGGAGAGAGGCGAAAGACGCTCAACATTTGGCTTAAACGGACATGGGACAGAGATGGAGTTGAGGGCACAAGGCTCGAGGCCTAGGACACAAAAAAATATCCGAGGCCAAAGACAGCCTTTTTGAGGACAGACCTTTTCTGGGGCAAGGACACAGGTGCAAGTGTTCTCCAATTTTTTTTTTGAGTTGTTCTCAAAAAAACAAAATCAAAAAATCTCCAAAAAAAACAAGTTTTTCTACAAAAAGCGATCTACAAAATTTTGAGGATTTCAAAAATACTGCTGTTCTCGAGCCGAGGACAGGGCAATTTTCAAGGACTTGAAGCTTCGAGGCCAAAGACTCCAAAATGTGTCCTCGAGGACTCCATCTCTGTAAACGGAATGTATCAGTAGAACTGAAAAACAGTTGAAAGCTGAAAACAAAATGTACCCTGCAAAACATTGTAATCATCTTTCCACCGAGTCACTCTCCGCCAAGAGGAATTCAAAAGAGGAAGAACCGGACCTTTGAAACCAGCTTCTAGTGCCCATCAGTGCAGGCCCGGCGCCATGAGGGGGCATTCCGGGGTTGTGCCTCCTCAAATGATTGCTTTTGTGCGCCAAGCGAGGACTGTGCTCCGAAGAAATTAACACGCTCGGGGCTACTGGAGTGCAAATCGAGGCCTAAGACTCCCAAGTTGGTGCTTATCGACCTAGAATTTGCGAGCAAGAACTGTTTTTCGTAGTTTTTGTGGACTCACACCAGATTTCATGAAACTTTGGGGACAAAGACCTTTTTTTTTTGGTCTTCGCTTTAGGATTCGTGGAAAATCGCGAAATTTTGAGATGGGAACCAGAGTTTGTGAAAATTTTTGAACTGAAGACCTTTTTTTTTTACGTCTTCGCCTTTTTCGTTTGATCCACACTCTTAAATTCACGTAAATAAACTTCTCGTGCTCCCCCAAAATTCATTTCTGCCCCCCTAGTCACGCTATGCTGACGCCGGGTCGGCATCAGTGGCCTGTAAGTTAATTTTTATAATTTTGCTGTATTCACCATGTTGCTTTGGCCACGAGACAGCAAAGAAACCTTTTGGTCTTCAAGTTAACCCTATCTGGACTGGGGGGGGACTACATATGCACGCGCTTTTTTTAAACGCCTATTGTTTTAAAGCTACTTGAAGATAGTCGATCAGATTCCTTGACTTTTTAAGTTAATAAATTCTGCTTCCATTGATAAAAATTTCAAAATTTTTTACGAACTATAAAGCGAGTTATTAACTGTTAAAGTCAGTACATAGGTCAAGTTCTGGTTTTCGTAAATAAAGAGAATAGGCGAGAATGAGCCACGCATGCTTAGCGACGCATATCGAAATTATGCGTTCTGAGTGAGTCATTGAAATTCTCGGCCGTTAGTCGAGTGCGGAATGGCAAGGCGCTATGACGAATAGCATTTCGTCATAAAAACGGCTGTTATTTTGTTCAGAAAAATCTTATTGATCGTAGCAAAGAATCTTTTACAACTAAGTGAGATCATCAATCAAACAAGCAAAGAATTTGTGTTTCCATATTACGGTCTTTCTGTCGCCTGGTCAAAGTTTCATTTTACTGTTTGTATTACAATTCGTGCGTACAAATTACAAAACCAACAAAATAAGTTCAATGTTACAGTTTTATTGTGCTTATTGTTATTGAGGTAACGCTTTTTGAATATCTTTGAAAAACAAAACCATAGTTTCGACTCAATGGGCCAATTATATTTAATTTTTCAATTGCTGATTTATGTACTGCATATTGCACAAGTACGTGGTACAAATGGTACATACAGCCATGGCCGTAGGAGCTCAAAATGATTTGGGGGGGCAGCAAACTTTTGCCCGAAAAATGACTTGATGCATTGCGTTTCTCTGTCAAAATTGAGACAGTTTTTTCTGCCCAAAAAAAAAAAAAAAAAAAAAAAGGTCTTCCCTGAAATTTGAACGGTTTTTCCAGTCCAAATGAAGGTGTTCTCCAAAAAAAAAAAAAAAAAAAAAGGTCTTCACCGAAACTAAGACGGTATTTTGGCACTAGTGTGCCCAAATATCCAGACTATTTGCCCAAATAAATTGACCATTTGCCCAAATTTTCGACGATTTTCGACGTTTTGAACCGAATGGGGGGGCGACCGCCCCCCCTGCCCCCCCGCCTCCTACGGCTATGCATACAGCAGATGCAAAGCTTGAGAGCTGTCAATCGAAAGGTAGTTGCTGGCTTCGAAAATGGTTTCTTTTATCGCGTTTCGATACATATTGGCTATTGCAATATTTACGCCGCATTTTAATCAAACAATTAATAGACAAATAAGCAACTTTGACCTTATCGCGTTTCGATACATATTGGCTATTGCAATATTTACGCCGCATTTTAATCAAACAATTAATAGACAAATAAGCAACTTTGACCTGCTATGTCTTACGCCAAAAGCGTTTACATATTTTTTTCTTGTTAAAATGCTGTTGCCACTGCCGAAGTTGCGTTTTTTATATGCACTTATGCAAATTGTGTTTCAAATATGTGGGTTTCAACTTTCAATATTGTATTTTTAATAACTTTATGATAAATTTGACTGCAAGATGGTTTCGATACAACGGTGGAAAAATTACAGTGCTTTTTTTTTCTAAATTTTTCAAAAATGCGAGACAAGATTTAGATAAACTCTGCAATTGGGATAATGCCACTAAATTCAAAATAATGTGCATTTAATTGCAGTATATACATTTTTGCTGCTGCTGCGCAAAAATTGCGAAAATCAGGGCGCCACCAGAATTTTGCTAAGGGGGCTAGAACCCTCGGTTAAAATTGTCTGCATTCCAAAGTGGGGGTGTGGGAGCCTAGCCTACAGCTTCTTGAAGAGCTATCACAGCCCACAGCAAACGAAGTGGGTACTTGCCGAGAGTGAGGGGGCACTAAAATAAACTGAATTATTAAAATTGATCTCGCACAATTGAAAAGTAAGTGCAATTCACAAAATATTGTGTTCATGTCTAAAAAAAAGGCATATAAGGCCGATAGCGTTTCTTAGCTTTTCGGTTCTGGTCCTTAATTGCTTGAAAAATTTATTTGCAATGGTCACAGTGACCTAAACAAGCTTGAGTATGCTCTAAAAACACAAAGAGCTAGCCATTAAAAAAAAACTAACTATTTTATCAGTCGACATCTGTACACTCCTACACACTAGTAAACATTTTAAACCAAGATTTTGCTAAAGGGGGAAAAGGAGCTTGAACCAAAAGTTGAAATTTTTTGCTTGATAAATGCATCAATTTCATGTCCAGCTAAGCAAAATGGTGCAATTCAAGGGCATCATAGACGGGGGTCTGGGGGTGAAGCTCTCAGCCGCTGGAAGATTTTTTTTCATTTTTTGAGAAAAATAGCCATTTTAACGCCTTAGATCACATATTGCACGTTTTTTAAGCTATTTGAAAGAAATAAATTGCTAAGCTTTGGAAGCCAGTTGAAAAAATTAAATTATTCAGTCCATTCAGCCTTTGCTTTACTTACAGGTCAAGTCCAAAGCACATTTAAACGCCCGCATTTTAAGGTTAAAGTTACCACGTGATTTGGCTAAGGGGGGGAGGGGAGAGAACCTCTTGGTTGTACCACTATCCCTAAACGTTTAGCGACCTGATGTGCATTTCGACCCATCGTTTGAGAAACATTGACTTTAGGCTTAGAATTCTTTGAATTGCATATAATGCAAACGCTCGTGGTTTTGAAATTGATATGAATAGCCTAATTCATGACCTAATGGGTTCAGAGGTATAAACCGTGATTGCTAAAGCTGGTATTTGAAACTTGAACCACAATACTTTTAATATTCAAAAACATTAATTTACTGCTAGAGTGCAGATAAGATTGAACGTTACCATCCCTTTTTCACATAATAGTTAGTTGTCTTTTTGTAACGTGATGTTCTAAACAAGTATCTTTAGTGAACCAAAAGGGGGGCACAAGCAGCCGTTAGGAGGCATGGTTTGGCCACTTGGCAATATTTGTAATTTTCCAAAATAAGTATTAACGCTATTTCGATAACAATTCGCTCGTGTGTTGAGCCATAAGCAACTAATCTTGTAAAGATTTGGAAACTTTTTGACAAAATTATACTACCGATAGCCGATTCAGTTCCCTTTATACTTTTTTGTCAAAAGAAATGGTTCAAAGCACGTTTAAAAGCATGCATATTTGAATTAAATTTCCCAAATGACTTGGCTGAGGGTAAAGGCTTCAGCCCCCTTACCCCCCACTGGTTACGTGGCCGCTACTGGTCAAAATATAGTAAAAATTCAAAGCCACAGCATTCAATTAAGATTAGAAACAAATTGTTACATACTACTGCGGCAAAGATTCGCTGTACATTACTTTGCGATAATTAGCAGTCCCATTGTCAAGGGAGAGTCTGGGGATTCACATAAGGTTTATTTTTCACCCCACCCAAATCTTACTTGCATTATAGTAAGGTAAAAGCAGCGAAAAATCAGTAAAAATCATTGACAGTCAGTTGCTTGATTGCATAATGCAGTATATGGTAAATATCCGCATACTTTTCAATTTTTAATTACATAATTAATCGACTGGTAGGCTACAAGCATGTCATTCATCGTTTGGTTAGACAGAACACAAAATTCCGTTTGTTTAAAAATTGAATACTGTACAACAACCTATACCGGCAATTTCTTTTTCTACTCACGTTGACAGTTCACTAACAAATCAACAAAGCTTTATCAAAAGCTTAGGCATTGGTAAGATAATAAACTTTTGAAGTAAAATGTATATGCGGCATTGCATAAGTTGACAACCAGTGGCCTATATAGCTTTGAAAATATGAAAAAAAAATTTTAAACCTTGTGTTTGATGTTACTTAACAAATTGGGAGCTGTAGTTTTGAATAATATATTGCGCGATTTCGCTAAATCTAGTTGCATGGAATGCACGCATCAAGAATCACAAATATATTGTAGTTCGCAGAAACTTGCTGCTTTACATTTCATTAATAAAATAATTACAGCCCTAGCCGGGAAAAAGGAAGAGGCTTCAAATTCGTTTTTGTTATATTTATTTGGGAGGGGGCATAAATTTCTTTAAAAATTTAACTTAAAAACAACAGTAAAATAATTCGATCAAACATGATCAAAGTTGATTGCTGGCTAAAAATGCTTAAGGTAAGCTAATCAAATAAGTGTTTATGTTTTAGGGGGGGCATGGGGGATATTCTGAGGTAAGTTGATAAAACTTGCTAGTTTTTCGAATAACAGATTTGTATCATGGCTAGAATTAAAATGAATAAAATTTTCTAATTACTATTTGAGGCATCGCTCTTTTAGCTTTTTTACGCAGCCATTTAAATCATGCTTTGCATTCCTGTTATGTGCGGTCTCATAAGCAATAATTTTAACCAAAATAGGCCTGAAATTGTTTTTTTGGTTTTTGCAAAAAACATCGCAAAATCTTTGAGCGCTGGGAGCAAAGGCCCCAAAGCCCATTGTTTCCGGTAGCTGCGGCTTTAACTCTAAACCTTTAATAGCCTCAGGAATTTATTACCACTAAAACTTTTCATAATAACAAGAAACGAATGCAAAACTTCTGCAAATTGCATTAGCAAAACAAAAATTATTTGTTTTAAAACCATGCAGTCACCAAAATGATCGAAAAGATATTGCTCTTCCTAAACTATCCTGCTGGCTACGTGTCTGATAATTAGAAGAACGGCTTGATGAGCTATAGTACGCTACAGCATAAAAGAAAATCAATTATTTTCTTTTTTTGATCTATTTGTGAACTGCAGAGTAGTACTGCTGGGTCCTCAGAGGCAAAGAAAATTATGTAAAAACTACCAACCGTATCAATTACCATCATTGTTGCAGATTATAAAATATAATTGTAGGTATATTAGTGGCGTACAACGGAGTGGAGGAAAAACCGCCAGGGAAACCATTGCCCCGGGGCGCAACAGCCATTCAGCAAGATGAAAACCTTTTTGTTCGTTTGTCGTTTGTATTTCTAGCATAAAGCAGTCCCTTTTTAAAAACGAAACCTTATATTTTTGGTCTTCACGTATATTTCGCTTTCGCGGGCGGAAAAGGCAGTATGCGGACTTTCATCTCACGCCAGATTTTTGTCTATTATCATGCATGTAGACGAAATACTTATTGCTAATGCACAACGTTACAAACAAATCAGGTTAAACGAAGTTGTGGGGCCAAAACCACAAACTAAACTATTGGAAATGCTAAAGTTTGCGTACAAAAACTGATTTTTGCGGCTGCAAATTTTTAATTGTGCATATGTGTAACTGGTTTAGTTGCGCATTTGCTGGTTGCTATGTTGCATGCTAAGTCCTTATACACTATACAGTATAGTGCAGAGGCCGCTCGTGACTATTTTGAAAGAGTAAGCTGCCAAACATATAAAAACATTTGGACTCCAGAAAGTCAACGTCGTAGATAAATTCAACTGCGACGAAAAAATGTGACTAAACGTATTACCAAAAATGACCTTTCCATGTCAATTGTAATCTACTTCGCAGTTACTATTGTGATTAATCAAAATTTATGCCTCATCTATTGTAATGTCTCAAATCCAAAAGCGGTACGCCGAGACGCGGGCATTTTTTGAGACATTTAAATATCGAAAGCACATAACCAGAAGCCGTTAAAGTTGGTGAAAAAAATTTGAAAGAGGCGCATTTAAATTATTCATCTCACTATCAGCAACCACATATTAACTATGTCATTTAACGCAATTGGATCGCTATTTAAAAGCATAATAAAGTTCAGTCAAATTTGTATACAGCCGCGAAGTCCCCGTACATCACTTGCGATGCCACGTTCTAGCTTAGCGTATATCTTTCCACGACTCTACAGTCTACACCATCCGCAGTATCCTACAACAGAACAAGATGTGATAAATTCAATAGTTCAATGCTTGCCATCCAAAAACACATGTTTACATTTCTCAACAAGCCAAAAACCTACTCGAGCCGCAGCTTATTTTTGTCTATTTATCAAAACAGGGAGTGAAGATAGACTAGCTGTGACGTCACCGTGTACATTTTCAATGCGTTATAAAAGCTGCAAAGTGAGCAGTTTTTCTCAAGAGTTTCCAAAATTTTTTTTATATTAAAATAGCTATGAAAATGCAATAATTTTCTAATTTTTGCGGTCAAGCGGGAGAGAGGGGGGGTAAAGATGATTAATTATTTACTGGCCGCCAAAACTAAAAACCTCCAAAATAAAAATAAAAATATTATTAAAAAAAGAAAAACGATCAGACGATGCAGGATATGCTGCTGTTTTTTCAGCTTCCATCGAGCCGCCCCTGGTTTAGTGCTTTGTTGTCGACAACTTCTCAAACTATTTTGAAGGTTTTATAAAATCCCAAATGAAGAGCAAAATAAAAGTATTCAATTACAATTTTGTTACTTTGTGGTTACCTTAGTGGGCGGAAAATATATATTTTACTGTGCGCAAAGAATTAACTACGCCAGTATTCACAAACGTTGGGTAAAAATTTACCGCAAGTTTAATTGTTATGTTCCATCCTTGGCAGCGTTTAGAAAATAGCTAATATTTTATACGCTTCTACGCCTTAATATCACATATTATTAGATTTCCATTAATATAACACACTCAACGGTAACGCCTTTCTTTGAAAAGGGCCCTGAGTTATTTCCAAAAAATGGCCATTGTCTTTTCGCAAACTTTCTTCAGAAAGATTGCTCTGCATTTTTTTTTGTTGTTTCATTTTCCTGCGTGAATCGGTATATTTTTGTTTGCAGGAAAAACATCAAATTTTCAAATTGGGTCTATTTTCTTCCGTGGACTTGCAACGGCAGCACCAGAAATATTTTAGAATTTTTTCCGCAGCATTTTTTGGTAACTGCGAAAAATTCGGAATATCATGAAATTCGCTAAATCCCAATATTGAAGTTCCATTGGAGTATAATGCGTCAATATAGGTTGATCAAATCTTTTGTCACATTTCAGAAATAAGCCAGAAAAGTTTCGCCAACTTTTATGCAAATCGATAAGATTTTTACTTAACACGCATAATTGTTGGTTGGAATTGTTTCAAACTAATCATACAAACATATTTTGATTTTCCACATTTTTACACTTGAGTGTTTGAATATTTTGCATACTTTTTTCATACAGGACGCGACTTAATTAACTGCAAATTATAACTGGTAATTATTTTTTTGTAAAATAAAAATGTTCGCTAGTTTGATTGCTAATTCAATGTCATAATTATGTGCGAGTCAGGTGGTTTAGCCAAAAAGCTTTGGGTGTCATAAAAATGTTGTAATGAACAGTAGTGATGACGCTCGAGGAAAAACATAATGATAACAGTGAAATTGCTTATTGAGGTATTTTAGTCATGTTATTGAAGAGCTAGATTTTTGCTATGCCCTTTTGACTTGTTGAAAAAGATTACAGATGAGTCAAAAGTCAAAACGCTAAGGTGGTCTCGCGATAAAAGTTTTGCGTGTCATTGAGTCATTCAACCGCAACCTGTCGACGCGTAACCGCTCTTGTTTCTTTTTTCTCTTTTTTCTGAAAATAAGCTGATTTTGAGTGGGGTCACAAAAACTAATAATTTCTTAATTATCATAAAGTTTTTTTGGAATATCAAACTCTGGCAAAAAAGGGTATAAAATTCTTGGCACATTGATGTTTTTTTCGAAACTTTAACACGTGTATTTACAAAGATATAAGCGTTCAAACAGCGCGGTTAAGCTTGACCCCCCCCCAGTTTTCTATGGTGACCAAAAAGCCCAGCCTTGAAACGGTTAAGCTGCCACGTTTTGTCTACCACGCACTGTGGAGTCTTCACGGTGTCCCTTTTTATTGCTGAATGCTAAGCAAAAAATTGAACCCAGATCTAGCTTTTTAGTAACAGACACTCGATCACTGATTGGCCGTACGTTATGTTTTTTTGAAAGGAAGGTAGGAAAAAATTCACGTTCATATTATCAAAAAGACAATGCTACTTCTCGTGATGCATAATCTGACCCAAATTTAACCGAAACAACAAAAAATTGTAATAAATCTGTGATTTCCGTCTTCCAATTCAGCATAATATTATGGCCATCCACAGAATACGCTGTAAAGCTGTAACGCTCGTAAGCGCCGTTTTGTATAGGGTAGACACCCTCGACGTACGAGCGTAAAAAATTTTGAAATTTTGTACGCACAGTGTAGACCGGCTCAAAGGGCCTATCTTTGTTGTTTCGGTTAAGTTTGGGTCAGATTATGCATCATGAGAAGTAGTAATGTCTTTTTGATAATTTCAGCGTGAGTTTTTTTTTCTACTTTTTTCACAAAAAACATAACGTATGGCCAATCAGGAGTGTTGTGGTGGCTATTAGGTAATGAAGTTTTTGTTGGATGAAGAAAAAAAAATATTTGCACCACTCAGTGATCGAGCGTCTGTTGCTGAAATGCTAGATCTGGGTTCGATTCCTTGCTTAGCATTCAGCAATAAAACGGGACAGCGTGAAGACTCCACAGAGTGTGGTAGACAAGACGTGGTAGCTTCACTCGTAGACCGAAAGGTTCCTTTGCTGTCTCCTGGCCAAAGCTACTTGGTGAATACAACAAAATTACAAAAATTAACTTATAGGCCACTGATGAGCACTAGAGGCTGGTTTCAAAGGTTTGGTTCTTCCTCTTAGCGGAGGGTGACTCGGTGGAAAGATCTGATTGCAGTGCCATCGCTACGTTGGGCCAGGGGGGCCGTGCCCCCCTAACGACTCCTTGTGCCCCCCCATTTTGGTTTTACTTGAATTACTGTTTATGGAACATCACGTAACTGTAAGACAGGGGGGCCGTGCCCCCCTAACGACTCCTTGTGCCCCCCCATTTTGGTTTTACTTGAATTACTGTTTATGGAACATCACGTAACTGTAAGACAACAACAATGATTATAAAAGGAGTAATTACGTTCAAACATAATTCTCCTTCGAAGTTTTCTTGATTCTTTGCGAAATTGCTGGCAACGAACTGCTGCACATAAATCTGATGTAATATTCATTCTTATTAACATATCGTTAGGGATGTGTCGCTGAAGAGAGAAGTAAGCCTGCAGAATCGTTACCGGTACTTCGTTATCGTGATCATGACGTGAAGCAATTCGTGAAAACAATTTTTCAAAGACCAGCTTTTTTGATTTTTAAAGTACACTCAAGATTTTGAGGTCGCGGTCTGAGGCGCAACCAGAGTGAAGGGGCTTAAGCTCCCTAAGCCAAGTCATTTAAAATTTTAACCTCAAAATACGAAACGTATTTTAGACTTGATCTGAAGTAAGGGGGAGCTAAAGGGGCCAAGAAATTCAATTCTTCTTTGAAATTACTCCTAAACTTTAGCAATTTAGTGATTCGTGTACGGCTTTAAAACGTGCGAAGTGCGATTAATCTGACGTAGAAATCGCTTCTTTTTTGCTGCAAATTCACATAAATTGCCCAGCGGCTGGAGGCTCCGCCCCACAACCCGTACACAATCAGTATATATTTAACGACTACGCCCCCATTTGTGATACGCTTGAGTTGCATAAGTTTGTCTAGCACGGAGCCTAAATCACACAATTTCTGTGCAAAAAATTTACTTTTCGCTCACCCTTCTTAGCAAAATCCTTGTTTACGTGTCTGGTATCATTCACTGCTGCAGACAGATTTTTCAGGCGGTTGTGGGCCACAGACGAAACAAGCTAAAAATGCTGCTGGCCTTATTGGTCTCTCTTTTTTTAGACGTGAATACAGAATTGTTAAAATTACGCATTTTGGTAGCCGTACAAGATCTGAAGATCAGTTTTTACATGCAAAAGTTCAGTTTATTTAAGTGTTCCCCCACTTTCAGCTAGTGCCCCCTCACTACGTTTGTTCTGGCGACGGCACTGCCTGATCGCAATGTTTTGCAGGGTACATTTTGTTTTCAGCTTTCAACTGTTTTTTAGTTCTACTGTTACATTCCGTTTACAGGTGGAGGTGGAGTCCTTGAGGACACATTTTGAAGTTCTAGGCCTCGAAGCTTCAAGTCCTCGAAAATTGCCCTGTCCTCGGCCCGAGGACAGCAGTATTTTTGGAATCCCTAAAATTTTGTAAACCGCGTGAAAAAAATTTTGTAGACCTTGTTTTTTTGGAGATTTTTTGACTTTATTTTTTGGAGATCACCTGAAAAAAATTTTTGAAGACCTTTACTATTATTAATATTTTTTGAGAACACTTGCGCCTGTGTCCTAGCCCTAAAAAAATCTTTCCTCGGAAGGGCTGTCTTTGGCCTCGGATATTTTTTGTGTCCTTGGCCTCGAGCCTTATGCCCTAGACTCCACCTCTGTCCCGTATCCGTTTAAGCCGAATTTTGAGCGTCTTTTGCCTCTCTCCCTTATCAACTTTTATATAAACTTTATCCAGTCTACCCCTTGAAACAATAGAAGGTGCATGATGCGTAGCGTGCAGAAACAGGTTATCCTCTCGAATTGTCAAACGGTTTGACTGCGCGAATAATGCGTAATTAAGTGATGCAATATCCATTGGTGGGCACAAGTCCGTTAATCGTTTATCCGTTAATAACGAAGCTAACTTTTTCATTAACTCGTTAATCCGCTAAAAAGTTTTTTCAAGTTAACGGACTAAATAATTAACTTCAGTTAAGTTCTATTAACTTCCGTTAAGATTTTTATCGTTAATTTCTTGCACCATTCATTCACCGTACCTGTAAAAATCAGTTTACACTGGTAACACTTGTTGCGTATTTGCACGAGTTTTATAGAAGAAAGCAAAGAAAGGATCTCTTTTTTGTGGCACAAAATAAGCTGAAGCCTCATAGGTCTATTAATTATCGCTGTTCGCAATTTCCAAAGATTATCCGATCGCAACTTCGTTAGTGCATTTGAACTTATTTTTTTCTTGAAATTATATTAGACTGTAAAATGTAACTTCCAAAACACAAAAAGACCACCATAGCCAGTAGCATAGTCAGGGGGAGAGGGGGCTATAGCCAATTCCATTGACATGTCGACCAAAATGCAGAATAAGAAAAAATACTACGTTTTTGGCTCTTCTAAGCCTGTTTTATGCGCCAGAATGGAGTAAAATAGTGATTTAAAACATCTTGTGAAACATATATTCAGGGGGGGGGGGGGGTAGTTTGCCAAAAATAAAACTCACAAATACATGAAAACTTTGAGAAATGGCGAAAAATAAGCAATCAAATTTGAATGGTAGTGTAAAAATGCTAAAGATAAGTGCTATTAACAACTATACTATAAAGTTAGGAATAAGGGGGGGGGGGGCTATTCAGTATTAATTAATTACCGATCATTTCTCTCAAGCCTCTTTTCATTAGCCCCTCTCCAATTATTTTTCTCTTGAAACTGTGGACGGAAAAGGTTACTCCTTGTGAGTTTTATTGAACTAAACAATTTTATAGTTTACCAGCATTTAAATAAAAAAACTAAAATTTTGTTATCAGCCACCTCCCAAATAGCCCATTTATGCAATCAGTTTAATCATGTTTGCCCTGCCGATTTCAATGCCACGCTTTAAAAGCATTTTTTTGGCAAAATAGCCCTAAAATTAAGTTATTTTTGCCAAAAAATGCAAAATTTTCGATTGGCCTACTGTTTTTCTGGTTTGCTTTCATTATAATCTGTTGCGATGAGCTAATCACACAAAACAGAGGTATTTTGCTTCAACATATTCTGCTTTAAAATAATTTCTATATTGTTTCTATTTCCATATAATTTCCACATTTCTCATTCCATATTTCTGTATTCCATATATATAATTTCCATACTCTATATTTTGCTTCGGGGCATGCTTTTGGAAAATATTTTGCTTAATTTTACGACAACTGATATTGGTTTTGTTTTCTGTTTCTCCGCTTTTTGATTTTTTTTTTTCATTTTTTGGCAAAAGAAAAGATTTTCCTTCTCTCAACCGCAGTATTTAAAGAAACAATATGATGGCCACAACGCAATCTTGTATAACTAAAATGCAGTTTTTGTCACATTATTGCGCTTTCAGTGTAGTTCAAAGCAAGTCAACCACGCATGTAAACATTCATTACAGCAAACAAGAAAGTTTAATTTTCTGGCAATGGGTCTGCCCGCGTCCAATTTTCTCAAACACTATATAAATTTGGAATTATTGCAGCAAAATCAATATTAGAATTCAAAAATAAATTTATGAAAAAGTTGAAGTAAATTGTTACAGTTTGCAACATCAATGAAACGAGTTATTTTACATTTTAGTGTTTTTAGTCAAAAAAATTAAAGTCGAGCAATTAACTCCGTATTTCCAAACGTTGCATATTTCGAATTTTTTCAAATTATTTAAGATTTTGTCCAATTCGAAATTTTGCTTTTAAACGGTCCTGCGCGGTCCCTTTCAGCGCCGCTGCAGCCGGCTCGACCCAAAGGCAAGGTTGACCCCGAACGTTTTGCTTGCACGATGTGCTTGAACTTTGCCTCTGCTTGTATGTCGGTCAGCTTTGCTTGCTGGCTAGGACGGCCACTATCAGTTGAAATGATTGAACTTGAGACCCGTCATTTTTTGATCTGGTTTTAATCTGGTGTTATAAGTCAATTACTGTGGCTTGAGCCAGTTCATTCTCAGACCTGACTTTGCTCTGGTGCTATAAGCTAAATGTTTAGGCTTGAGCCACTTCAGTATCCGAACTGGCTTTGATCTGGCATTATGAGTTAAAACGATTAAGCTGGAGCTATTTCGGTATAGTTCATTATCTGATCTGATTTTGATCCGGCTTAGTAAATCTAAATAATTGAGTTTGAACCACGTTGGTATCAGATCTGATTTTGATCTGACGTTATAGGCCAAAACAATTGTGTTTGATCCAGTTTAATGTCAGATCCGGTTTTAATCTGGCATTGCTCATTGAAAAGTTCAAGCTTGAGCCAGTTTGGTATAAGATCTGGTTTTGATCTGGCGTTATTGGACAAAACTATTCAGTTTGAGCCAGTTTGGTATCAAATCTGGTTTTAATATGTGGTTATAGGTCAAACCAATTGAGTTTGAGCTAATTCAGTGTTTGATCTGGTTTTATCTGGCATGATATGTAGAAAAGTTTAAGCTTGAGCCAGTTGGGTAATTGATCTGGTTTTAATCTGGCGTTATAAGTCAAAATGATTGAGTTTAAGCCAGTTCAGTATCAGATCGAAGTTTGATCTGGCATTGTAGATCTAAAAGATTGAGCTTGAGCCAGTTTAGCATCAGATCTAATTTTGATCTGCTGTTATAGACCAAAGCGATTGAGTTTGAGCCAGTTCAGTGTCTGATTTGACATTGCACGTTTCCGAAGTTCAATTCTGAGCCATTTCGGTATCTAATTTGAATTTGATCTAGCATTATAAATCTAAACAATTTAGTTTGAGCCACCTCAGTATCAGATCTGGTTTGATCTGTCGTTACTGGACAAAACGATTGAGTTTGTGCCAGTTCGGTGTCTGATCTGGTTTTGATGTGGCACTATACGTTGAAAAGTTTAAGCTTAAGCCAGTGGAGTAACTGATCTGGCATTGTACATTGAAGAGTTTAAGCATGAACCAGTTTGGTATCAGATTGGATTTTGATCTGGTATTGTAGATCTAAGAGGTTGAGTTTGAGCCACCTCAGTATCCGGTCTAATTTTGATCTGGCGGTATAGGACAAAGTAATTGTATTCGAGCCAGTCCAGTATCTGATCTGGTTTTGATATGGCATTATACATTGAAAAGTTTAAGCTTAGGCCAGTTGGGTAATTGATCTGATTTTGATCTGGCATTATAAGTCAAAGCGATTGAGTTTGAGCCAGTTTGATATCTGATCTGGTTTTGATCTAGCATTGTAGGTCTAACTGATTGAGTTTGAGCCAGTTTGGGATCAAATCGGATTTTGATCTGGCATTGTAAATTTAAATGTTTGAGCTCGAGCCAGTTTGGTATCAGATCGCATTTTGATCTGGAGTTACATGCCATAACAATTGAGTTTGAGCCAGTTCAATATCAAATCCGGTTTTGATCTGGCATTATACATTGAAGAGTTCAAGATCGAGCCAGTTTGCTGCCAGATCGGATTTTGATGTGGCACCATAAACTTAAATGATTGAGTTTGAGTCACCTCAGTCTCAGATCGGAGTTTGATCTAGTGTTATAGATCAAAACGATTGGGTTTGAGTTGGTTCGGTATCTGATCAGGTTTTGATCTGGCATTATACATTGAAAAGTTTAAGCTTGAGCCAGTTCAGTATCTGGTCTGATTTTGATCTGATATTGTACATCTAAATGATTGAGCTTGAGCCAGATTGGTATTAGATATGATTTTGATCTGGCGTTGTAGGCCAAAACAAATGAGTTTAAGACACTTTAATGACAAATCTAGTTTTGATCTGGCATTGTACGTTGAAAAGTTCAAGCTTGAGTCAGTTCAGTATCTGTCTAGTTTTGATCTGGCATTGCAGATCTAAATGATTGAGTGTGAGCTAGTTTAAAATCAGATCAGAATTTGATCTGGCATGATAGGCCAAAACGATTTAGTTTAAGCCAGTTCAATCTCAGATCTGGTTTTGATCTAGTATTGTACGTTGAAGAGGTTAAGCTTAAACCAGTTTGGAATCTGATCTGATTTCGATCTGACGTAGTAGATCTAAATGATTAAGTTTGAACCAGTTTGGTATAAGTTAAGATTTTGATCTGGCATTATAGGACAAAAAGATTTAGTTTGAGCCAGTTCAATGCCAGACCTGGCTTTGATCTGGCATTGTAAACTGAAAAATCATACTTGAGCCAGTTCAGTTTCTGATCTGATTTTGATCCTGCATAATAAAACAGAACGATTGATTTTGAGCCAGTTCGATATCGCATCTGATTTTGATCTGGCGTTATAAGGCAAAACGATTGAATGAACACCAATTCGATATCTGATCTGGTTTTGATCTGATTTGTAGATAAAAATGATTGAGTTTGAGTCATTTCAATTTCAGATCTGGTTTCAAACTGGCATGACCGGATTAAGTGGAGGCCATACACTGAAAGATAAAATCCAAATACGGCCCAGTTGATGTGGCTATCTGGGTTTAATCCGCTCTTGGCCAACACGACAAAAAATAAAGTTGAATGACAATGGTATTTCAGTATTTTAAATTAGCAAGCAATAACTACAGAGAGCAAAACTGCTCGAAAATGCTCTTAAATTGGTTTTCTAAAAATGCTTTCAAAACTTCTTCTAATGCAATATTATGGCTTGGGTGGAAAACATGAAACGCTAATTCAAACGAACGAGTATTTATTGTAAGCATATCAGAGTGTTGGTTATATAACTCTCTAATTCCAATATTTGTTTAGAATTGTGTTTTCGATGCGTGTGCTCAAAACAACATTACACTGGCAGTGGAGCAAGCTGTTAATACTGTGATTGAAACATGCTTTGTCAATGGTTTCAACTGTTCTGCAAGCATTAACGTGACAGGTTAGTAGACCTCTGAAAAACTGTTAGTGCATAGCCGTGAAAATCAAAAGAGAGGCCAAAAGTTAGAAGTTGCGATTTATTCAAATTTACATTGAACGTGTTTTTGCAGTATTTTATTGCACAAATTCTCCATGCATTCTCATTACGATAGCAAAATATTACTTGAATTTAACTTTAATAGTTTTCTAGCTGTTTTTGGTTCGAAAAAAAGTTTGACAAACAGCCAACAACTGGATTGATTTCAATTTTTACAACGGAAAATTGAACATTCGAGATTTCGTTTCAAAAACAGAAAGAGCATTTCCGAATATTCTATGCAAAAACGATGCCATCAAACACGATACGTGCAATCAACGGTTGACACAAGTCACGCTGATGCGCAAAACGGATAAAAAGTTTCAAAGTGTTTGATTCTTTAGAACCCGATTTTGGAGCTGTGAGCTGGTGCCGGGGATGGGGAGATCCTCATTACACCAGTTTTGACGGACGAGGATTTAATTTCCAAGGAACGTGCACTTATTATTTTGTTCTAACCACGGATGAAGCGGCTGAGTGTAATCTTCCCCTGTTTTCGGTTGAGGTAAAACTAATTGATTTATCAATCATGCAAGTGCTAATGTTAATCAAGTGCAGTGTTGAAACGTGATATAAGTTATTGGAGACCAACGGCGATTTTGGTCATTAATGAAAAAATTGGTTTTAAATGTGTTATATCGTGTTAAAACTTTGCACAAGTTTTTGTAATCGTTCAGAATTGATTGATTGATAAACGCGAGTTTCACATCGATTCTGCAAAAAATTGTTAATTCGATTCGTTCTTTCAGGTGGAAAACGAACACCGGCATAGCAGCAGAGCGGTGTCTTACTTGAAAAAAGTTGTTGTTCGAATAGAAACGGAAGTAATTGAATTCCATAAACGTGGCATTGTTTACGTAAGTTGTTTTTTGTTTGAAGTTTTTGATTCTGTTTTGATCGCATTACAATGATTCATAACGTATTTTTAAACAATTTTCAGCAAGTTTTTTATTCTACTCTTTGTTCACTCAGTTGACAAAATAGTCAAGTCAAAGCTTTTTGTTAGGTAAATTCGAATTTAACATCGCTACCCTATGATAACCAATTCCACGGCTACAAAATAGTGAAGCAAGGAAATCTTGTGATTTTATCCACAACATTCGGCTTGATCGTACATTACGATGGAAATCACTTAATTGATGTTGGTCTTCCAGACAATTACAAAGATAAAGTTGAAGGTAAGTTCAATCGTGGTATATCATCATGGCTGTTTCTTTGTCATTGGTGAAAGTTGCAATGCAAGAAAAAGCTTCAGCTGCGTTCCTAAATGGTTTTGCCGTTTATATTTGGGAAATCGAAAATCGAATTAAGTCGCTTATACATTGCTGAATGAAAATCGGATTACGTCAAGAATCTGGTTTGCTGCAACATTCTCGCTCGAACGTGTCCAAATGAATTGTCAAGAAATGCTGAAATAAATATTTAGTTTCAAAATGAAACCAAAAGCTGAAGAATAAATGTTTTCAATAACACTGTAGTTTCGCAAAATTTTAGACAACTTAAATGCGGCATGTGTTTGCTTAATGCCGTGCTGTCCTGTGTGTTAAGCTAAAATTGTAAGGTAACAAGTTTGAAGCTATGATTTTGTTTTAGCTTCTGCTTGATGAAATTCTTAGCAGCTGATTTACTTTGTATAATGAACTAGGTAGTAATCATTTTCTTTTGCTTTTGTGCTCAGTTTTCTGAAGTAATTCATTCGATAAATAATTTGTTAATTTCGTTGAATTCCTGCAGGACTTTGTGGCAATTACAATGACGATAAATCAGATGATTACATGATTCGGCAAACTCACGAGGTGGTGCATAGTGCGCATGCGTTTGCTGCGAGCTACAAAACAGATATGAAGTGAGATGATTTTACGAACGTTATCAACTCTGCAACGCTTTTGTATTATATTCAGACCAAAACAACATCCAAATAATTTCCTTTAATCGATTTTTGAATAATTTGTGCAGTGCTGTGGAAAATGAAACAATGTGTTTTTACACTTTGCAGTTAGATACGATATTTATTTTAGAGCTTATGCTGTCTGCACAGTATTTGCCGTGCATTAGGTTAAATGTTATTTGAAAGTCCCATTAAAGGTTCGTCAATAAGCAATTGGGGCTTCAATCATTTAATCAATGTCCAATGACAAATATTTATTTTCTCGTTGCAAGTTTTGAACAACATTTTCTATGAGGATGCAAGGTTTGATTTCAACCTGAATTGCAAAACTGCTGCAGTTAGACAGAAAGCCCAACGCTGTGCGTTTGTTTCAGTTGTACGAGTGTAATTGACGATCTTCCAGTATGCTCCGAAACTACACAAACGTTGTATAGAAGAGATTGTTCGATGGCATTAAACGATGAATGCTTGGAAAACTGCTCGACGCAATTGAATTTCAGTTTACTCATAGAGGTAATATTAAACCTTTGTAATACCGCTTTGGCTGCTTGGTGAAAAGAAACAAAATCATTTCATGATTTCTATGAAATTTCAACATTTTGAAGCAAGTATTGAAAAAACTTATGATTCTTGCACAATTTATTGAAAATATGAAATTATGTGTAAGTATTGTAATTTTTCGCGACGTCACTTAACGGTGGTCGTTGTTAGAATGACCCGGTTTGTCAGCCAGAAAGAAATTTGATTTGAAAACTTGTTGAATTAGGGCATTTCTAGACAACTATTGGTCGCTAACTAGTCTAGAAATTGACTTTATGATACGTGATTGTAAAGTCGTTTGATGGAAAGGTTTGCTTTATCAAAATATGATCAAAACAACAAGTCATCCTTCAGTTTGAAACGGCTCCTCCAACTGAACGCTGGGTCTTGAATTCCAGACGCGCTGCTGAGAGGTGCTGATACTTCAAAACACATGTCGGCAGATGATTTAGTTAACTTGATAATGATGCTGTGCTGACTGTACAGTAGCTTGTTGTGTTTACGGGATGATTTTGTCAGATGTTATCAGTCGTCAGGAGCAGAACCACGCATCAAGCTTTTATGGCTAAAAAGTGAAAACGCGAAGAAAACTCGGCGTGTTAAAATCCTTAGTATTAAAACTTTTAGTCCGCTCTAGGCCAACACGACAAAAAATAAAGTTGAATGACAATGGTATTTCAGTATTTTAAATTAGCAAGCAATAACTACAGAGAGCAAAACTGCTCGAAAATGCTCTTAAATTGGTTTTCTAAAAATGCTTTCAAAACTTCTTCTAATGCAATATTATGGCTTGGGTGGAAAACATGAAACGCTAATTCAAACGAACGAGTATTTATTGTAAGCATATCAGAGTGTTGGTTATATAACTCTCTAATTCCAATATTTGTTTAGAATTGTGTTTTCGATGCGTGTGCTCAAAACAACATTACACTGGCAGTGGAGCAAGCTGTTAATACTGTGATTGAAACATGCTTTGTCAATGGTTTCAACTGTTCTGCAAGCATTAACGTGACAGGTTAGTAGACCTCTGAAAAACTGTTAGTGCATAGCCGTGAAAATCAAAAGAGAGGCCAAAAGTTAGAAGTTGCGATTTATTCAAATTTACATTGAACGTGTTTTTGCAGTATTTTATTGCACAAATTCTCCATGCATTCTCATTACGATAGCAAAATATTACTTGAATTTAACTTTAATAGTTTTCTAGCTGTTTTTGGTTCGAAAAAAAGTTTGACAAACAGCCAACAACTGGATTGATTTCAATTTTTACAACGGAAAATTGAACATTCGAGATTTCGTTTCAAAAACAGAAAGAGCATTTCCGAATATTCTATGCAAAAACGATGCCATCAAACACGATACGTGCAATCAACGGTTGACACAAGTCACGCTGATGCGCAAAACGGATAAAAAGTTTCAAAGTGTTTGATTCTTTAGAACCCGATTTTGGAGCTGTGAGCTGGTGCCGGGGATGGGGAGATCCTCATTACACCAGTTTTGACGGACGAGGATTTAATTTCCAAGGAACGTGCACTTATTATTTTGTTCTAACCACGGATGAAGCGGCTGAGTGTAATCTTCCCCTGTTTTCGGTTGAGGTAAAACTAATTGATTTATCAATCATGCAAGTGCTAATGTTAATCAAGTGCAGTGTTGAAACGTGATATAAGTTATTGGAGACCAACGGCGATTTTGGTCATTAATGAAAAAATTGGTTTTAAATGTGTTATATCGTGTTAAAACTTTGCACAAGTTTTTGTAATCGTTCAGAATTGATTGATTGATAAACGCGAGTTTCACATCGATTCTGCAAAAAATTGTTAATTCGATTCGTTCTTTCAGGTGGAAAACGAACACCGGCATAGCAGCAGAGCGGTGTCTTACTTGAAAAAAGTTGTTGTTCGAATAGAAACGGAAGTAATTGAATTCCATAAACGTGGCATTGTTTACGTAAGTTGTTTTTTGTTTGAAGTTTTTGATTCTGTTTTGATCGCATTACAATGATTCATAACGTATTTTTAAACAATTTTCAGCAAGTTTTTTATTCTACTCTTTGTTCACTCAGTTGACAAAATAGTCAAGTCAAAGCTTTTTGTTAGGTAAATTCGAATTTAACATCGCTACCCTATGATAACCAATTCCACGGCTACAAAATAGTGAAGCAAGGAAATCTTGTGATTTTATCCACAACATTCGGCTTGATCGTACATTACGATGGAAATCACTTAATTGATGTTGGTCTTCCAGACAATTACAAAGATAAAGTTGAAGGTAAGTTCAATCGTGGTATATCATCATGGCTGTTTCTTTGTCATTGGTGAAAGTTGCAATGCAAGAAAAAGCTTCAGCTGCGTTCCTAAATGGTTTTGCCGTTTATATTTGGGAAATCAAAAATCGAATTAAGTCGCTTATACATTGCTGAATGAAAATCGGATTACGTCAAGAATCTGGTTTGCTGCAACATTCTCGCTCGAACGTGTCCAAATGAATTGTCAAGAAATGCTGAAATAAATATTTAGTTTCAAAATGAAACCAAAAGCTGAAGAATAAATGTTTTCAATAACACTGTAGTTTCGCAAAATTTTAGACAACTTAAATGCGGCATGTGTTTGCTTAATGCCGTGCTGTCCTGTGTGTTAAGCTAAAATTGTAAGGTAACAAGTTTGAAGCTATGATTTTGTTTTAGCTTCTGCTTGATGAAATTCTTAGCAGCTGATTTACTTTGTATAATGAACTAGGTAGTAATCATTTTCTTTTGCTTTTGTGCTCAGTTTTCTGAAGTAATTCATTCGATAAATAATTTGTTAATTTCGTTGAATTCCTGCAGGACTTTGTGGCAATTACAATGACGATAAATCAGATGATTACATGATTCGGCAAACTCACGAGGTGGTGCATAGTGCGCATGCGTTTGCTGCGAGCTACAAAACAGATATGAAGTGAGATGATTTTACGAACGTTATCAACTCTGCAACGCTTTTGTATTATATTCAGACCAAAACAACATCCAAATAATTTCCTTTAATCGATTTTTGAATAATTTGTGCAGCGCTGTGGAAAATGAAACAATGTGTTTTTACACTTTGCAGTTAGATACGATATTTATTTTAGAGCTTATGCTGTCTGCACAGTATTTGCCGTGCATTAGGTTAAATGTTATTTGAAAGTCCCATTAAAGGTTCGTCAATAAGCAATTGGGGCTTCAATCATTTAATCAATGTCCAATGACAAATATTTATTTTCTCGTTGCAAGTTTTGAACAACATTTTCTATGAGGATGCAAGGTTTGATTTCAACCTGAATTGCAAAACTGCTGCAGTTAGACAGAAAGCCCAACGCTGTGCGTTTGTTTCAGTTGTACGAGTGTAATTGACGATCTTCCAGTATGCTCCGAAACTACACAAACGTTGTATAGAAGAGATTGTTCGATGGCATTAAACGATGAATGCTTGGAAAACTGCTCGACGCAATTGAATTTCAGTTTACTCATAGAGGTAATATTAAACCTTTGTAATACCGCTTTGGCTGCTTGGTGAAAAGAAACAAAATCATTTCATGATTTCTATGAAATTTCAACATTTTGAAGCAAGTATTGAAAAAACTTATGATTCTTGCACAATTTATTGAAAATATGAAATTATGTGTAAGTATTGTAATTTTTCGCGACGTCACTTAACGGTGGTCGTTGTTAGAATGACCCGGTTTGTCAGCCAGAAAGAAATTTGATTTGAAAACTTGTTGAATTAGGGCATTTCTAGACAACTATTGGTCGCTAACTAGTCTAGAAATTGACTTTATGATACGTGATTGTAAAGTCGTTTGATGGAAAGGTTTGCTTTATCAAAATATGATCAAAACAACAAGTCATCCTTCAGTTTGAAACGGCTCCTCCAACTGAACGCTGGGTCTTGAATTCCAGACGCGCTGCTGAGAGGTGCTGATACTTCAAAACACATGTCGGCAGATGATTTAGTTAACTTGATAATGATGCTGTGCTGACTGTACAGTAGCTTGTTGTGTTTACGGGATGATTTTGTCAGATGTTATCAGTCGTCAGGAGCAGAACCACGCATCAAGCTTTTATGGCTAAAAAGTGAAAACGCGAAGAAAACTCGGCGTGTTAAAATCCTTAGTATTAAAACTTTTAGTCCGCTCTAGGCCAACACGACAAAAAATAAAGTTGAATGACAATGGTATTTCAGTATTTTAAATTAGCAAGCAATAACTACAGAGAGCAAAACTGCTCGAAAATGCTCTTAAATTGGTTTTCTAAAAATGCTTTCAAAACTTCTTCTAATGCAATATTATGGCTTGGGTGGAAAACATGAAACGCTAATTCAAACGAACGAGTATTTATTGTAAGCATATCAGAGTGTTGGTTATATAACTCTCTAATTCCAATATTTGTTTAGAATTGTGTTTTCGATGCGTGTGCTCAAAACAACATTACACTGGCAGTGGAGCAAGCTGTTAATACTGTGATTGAAACATGCTTTGTCAATGGTTTCAACTGTTCTGCAAGCATTAACGTGACAGGTTAGTAGACCTCTGAAAAACTGTTAGTGCATAGCCGTGAAAATCAAAAGAGAGGCCAAAAGTTAGAAGTTGCGATTTATTCAAATTTACATTGAACGTGTTTTTGCAGTATTTTATTGCACAAATTCTCCATGCATTCTCATTACGATAGCAAAATATTACTTGAATTTAGCTTTAATAGTTTTCTAGCTGTTTTTGGTTCGAAAAAAAGTTTGACAAACAGCCAACAACTGGATTGATTTCAATTTTTACAACGGAAAATTGAACATTCGAGATTTCGTTTCAAAAACAGAAAGAGCATTTCCGAATATTCTATGCAAAAACGACGCCATCAAACACGATACGTGCAATCAACGGTTGACACAAGTCACGCTGATGCGCAAAACGGATAAAAAGTTTCAAAGTGTTTGATTCTTTAGAACCCGATTTTGGAGCTGTGAGCTGGTGCCGGGGATGGGGAGATCCTCATTACACCAGTTTTGACGGACGAGGATTTAATTTCCAAGGAACGTGCACTTATTATTTTGTTCTAACCACGGATGAAGCGGCTGAGTGTAATCTTCCCCTGTTTTCGGTTGAGGTAAAACTAATTGATTTATCAATCATGCAAGTGCTAATGTTAATCAAGTGCAGTGTTGAAACGTGATATAAGTTATTGGAGACCAACGGCGATTTTGGTCATTAATGAAAAAATTGGTTTTAAATGTGTTATATCGTGTTAAAACTTTGCACAAGTTTTTGTAATCGTTCAGAATTGATTGATTGATAAACGCGAGTTTCACATCGATTCTGCAAAAAATTGTTAATTCGATTCGTTCTTTCAGGTGGAAAACGAACACCGGCATAGCAGCAGAGCGGTGTCTTACTTGAAAAAAGTTGTTGTTCGAATAGAAACGGAAGTAATTGAATTCCATAAACGTGGCATTGTTTACGTAAGTTGTTTTTTGTTTGAAGTTTTTGATTCTGTTTTGATCGCATTACAATGATTCATAACGTATTTTTAAACAATTTTCAGCAAGTTTTTTATTCTACTCTTTGTTCACTCAGTTGACAAAATAGTCAAGTCAAAGCTTTTTGTTAGGTAAATTCGAATTTAACATCGCTACCCTATGATAACCAATTCCACGGCTACAAAATAGTGAAGCAAGGAAATCTTGTGATTTTATCCACAACATTCGGCTTGATCGTACATTACGATGGAAATCACTTAATTGATGTTGGTCTTCCAGACAATTACAAAGATAAAGTTGAAGGTAAGTTCAATCGTGGTATATCATCATGGCTGTTTCTTTGTCATTGGTGAAAGTTGCAATGCAAGAAAAAGCTTCAGCTGCGTTCCTAAATGGTTTTGCCGTTTATATTTGGGAAATCGAAAATCGAATTAAGTCGCTTATACATTGCTGAATGAAAATCGGATTACGTCAAGAATCTGGTTTGCTGCAACATTCTCGCTCGAACGTGTCCAAATGAATTGTCAAGAAATGCTGAAATAAATATTTAGTTTCAAAATGAAACCAAAAGCTGAAGAATAAATGTTTTCAATAACACTGTAGTTTCGCAAAATTTTAGACAACTTAAATGCGGCATGTGTTTGCTTAATGCCGTGCTGTCCTGTGTGTTAAGCTAAAATTGTAAGGTAACAAGTTTGAAGCTATGATTTTGTTTTAGCTTCTGCTTGATGAAATTCTTAGCAGCTGATTTACTTTGTATAATGAACTAGGTAGTAATCATTTTCTTTTGCTTTTGTGCTCAGTTTTCTGAAGTAATTCATTCGATAAATAATTTGTTAATTTCGTTGAATTCCTGCAGGACTTTGTGGCAATTACAATGACGATAAATCAGATGATTACATGATTCGGCAAACTCACGAGGTGGTGCATAGTGCGCATGCGTTTGCTGCGAGCTACAAAACAGATATGAAGTGAGATGATTTTACGAACGTTATCAACTCTGCAACGCTTTTGTATTATATTCAGACCAAAACAACATCCAAATAATTTCCTTTAATCGATTTTTGAATAATTTGTGCAGTGCTGTGGAAAATGAAACAATGTGTTTTTACACTTTGCAGTTAGATACGATATTTATTTTAGAGCTTATGCTGTCTGCACAGTATTTGCCGTGCATTAGGTTAAATGTTATTTGAAAGTCCCATTAAAGGTTCGTCAATAAGCAATTGGGGCTTCAATCATTTAATCAATGTCCAATGACAAATATTTATTTTCTCGTTGCAAGTTTTGAACAACATTTTCTATGAGGATGCAAGGTTTGATTTCAACCTGAATTGCAAAACTGCTGCAGTTAGACAGAAAGCCCAACGCTGTGCGTTTGTTTCAGTTGTACGAGTGTAATTGACGATCTTCCAGTATGCTCCGAAACTACACAAACGTTGTATAGAAGAGATTGTTCGATGGCATTAAACGATGAATGCTTGGAAAACTGCTCGACGCAATTGAATTTCAGTTTACTCATAGAGGTAATATTAAACCTTTGTAATACCGCTTTGGCTGCTTGGTGAAAAGAAACAAAATCATTTCATGATTTCTATGAAATTTCAACATTTTGAAGCAAGTATTGAAAAAACTTATGATTCTTGCACAATTTATTGAAAATATGAAATTATGTGTAAGTATTGTAATTTTTCGCGACGTCACTTAACGGTGGTCGTTGTTAGAATGACCCGGTTTGTCAGCCAGAAAGAAATTTGATTTGAAAACTTGTTGAATTAGGGCATTTCTAGACAACTATTGGTCGCTAACTAGTCTAGAAATTGACTTTATGATACGTGATTGTAAAGTCGTTTGATGGAAAGGTTTGCTTTATCAAAATATGATCAAAACAACAAGTCATCCTTCAGTTTGAAACGGCTCCTCCAACTGAACGCTGGGTCTTGAATTCCAGACGCGCTGCTGAGAGGTGCTGATACTTCAAAACACATGTCGGCAGATGATTTAGTTAACTTGATAATGATGCTGTGCTGACTGTACAGTAGCTTGTTGTGTTTACGGGATGATTTTGTCAGATGTTATCAGTCGTCAGGAGCAGAACCACGCATCAAGCTTTTATGGCTAAAAAGTGAAAACGCGAAGAAAACTCGGCGTGTTAAAATCCTTAGTATTAAAACTTTTAGTCCGCTCTAGGCCAACACGACAAAAAATAAAGTTGAATGACAATGGTATTTCAGTATTTTAAATTAGCAAGCAATAACTACAGAGAGCAAAACTGCTCGAAAATGCTCTTAAATTGGTTTTCTAAAAATGCTTTCAAAACTTCTTCTAATGCAATATTATGGCTTGGGTGGAAAACATGAAACGCTAATTCAAACGAACGAGTATTTATTGTAAGCATATCAGAGTGTTGGTTATATAACTCTCTAATTCCAATATTTGTTTAGAATTGTGTTTTCGATGCGTGTGCTCAAAACAACATTACACTGGCAGTGGAGCAAGCTGTTAATACTGTGATTGAAACATGCTTTGTCAATGGTTTCAACTGTTCTGCAAGCATTAACGTGACAGGTTAGTAGACCTCTGAAAAACTGTTAGTGCATAGCCGTGAAAATCAAAAGAGAGGCCAAAAGTTAGAAGTTGCGATTTATTCAAATTTACATTGAACGTGTTTTTGCAGTATTTTATTGCACAAATTCTCCATGCATTCTCATTACGATAGCAAAATATTACTTGAATTTAACTTTAATAGTTTTCTAGCTGTTTTTGGTTCGAAAAAAAGTTTGACAAACAGCCAACAACTGGATTGATTTCAATTTTTACAACGGAAAATTGAACATTCGAGATTTCGTTTCAAAAACAGAAAGAGCATTTCCGAATATTCTATGCAAAAACGACGCCATCAAACACGATACGTGCAATCAACGGTTGACACAAGTCACGCTGATGCGCAAAACGGATAAAAAGTTTCAAAGTGTTTGATTCTTTAGAACCCGATTTTGGAGCTGTGAGCTGGTGCCGGGGATGGGGAGATCCTCATTACACCAGTTTTGACGGACGAGGATTTAATTTCCAAGGAACGTGCACTTATTATTTTGTTCTAACCACGGATGAAGCGGCTGAGTGTAATCTTCCCCTGTTTTCGGTTGAGGTAAAACTAATTGATTTATCAATCATGCAAGTGCTAATGTTAATCAAGTGCAGTGTTGAAACGTGATATAAGTTATTGGAGACCAACGGCGATTTTGGTCATTAATGAAAAAATTGGTTTTAAATGTGTTATATCGTGTTAAAACTTTGCACAAGTTTTTGTAATCGTTCAGAATTGATTGATTGATAAACGCGAGTTTCACATCGATTCTGCAAAAAATTGTTAATTCGATTCGTTCTTTCAGGTGGAAAACGAACACCGGCATAGCAGCAGAGCGGTGTCTTACTTGAAAAAAGTTGTTGTTCGAATAGAAACGGAAGTAATTGAATTCCATAAACGTGGCATTGTTTACGTAAGTTGTTTTTTGTTTGAAGTTTTTGATTCTGTTTTGATCGCATTACAATGATTCATAACGTATTTTTAAACAATTTTCAGCAAGTTTTTTATTCTACTCTTTGTTCACTCAGTTGACAAAATAGTCAAGTCAAAGCTTTTTGTTAGGTAAATTCGAATTTAACATCGCTACCCTATGATAACCAATTCCACGGCTACAAAATAGTGAAGCAAGGAAATCTTGTGATTTTATCCACAACATTCGGCTTGATCGTACATTACGATGGAAATCACTTAATTGATGTTGGTCTTCCAGACAATTACAAAGATAAAGTTGAAGGTAAGTTCAATCGTGGTATATCATCATGGCTGTTTCTTTGTCATTGGTGAAAGTTGCAATGCAAGAAAAAGCTTCAGCTGCGTTCCTAAATGGTTTTGCCGTTTATATTTGGGAAATCGAAAATCGAATTAAGTCGCTTATACATTGCTGAATGAAAATCGGATTACGTCAAGAATCTGGTTTGCTGCAACATTCTCGCTCGAACGTGTCCAAATGAATTGTCAAGAAATGCTGAAATAAATATTTAGTTTCAAAATGAAACCAAAAGCTGAAGAATAAATGTTTTCAATAACACTGTAGTTTCGCAAAATTTTAGACAACTTAAATGCGGCATGTGTTTGCTTAATGCCGTGCTGTCCTGTGTGTTAAGCTAAAATTGTAAGGTAACAAGTTTGAAGCTATGATTTTGTTTTAGCTTCTGCTTGATGAAATTCTTAGCAGCTGATTTACTTTGTATAATGAACTAGGTAGTAATCATTTTCTTTTGCTTTTGTGCTCAGTTTTCTGAAGTAATTCATTCGATAAATAATTTGTTAATTTCGTTGAATTCCTGCAGGACTTTGTGGCAATTACAATGACGATAAATCAGATGATTACATGATTCGGCAAACTCACGAGGTGGTGCATAGTGCGCATGCGTTTGCTGCGAGCTACAAAACAGATATGAAGTGAGATGATTTTACGAACGTTATCAACTCTGCAACGCTTTTGTATTATATTCAGACCAAAACAACATCCAAATAATTTCCTTTAATCGATTTTTGAATAATTTGTGCAGTGCTGTGGAAAATGAAACAATGTGTTTTTACACTTTGCAGTTAGATACGATATTTATTTTAGAGCTTATGCTGTCTGCACAGTATTTGCCGTGCATTAGGTTAAATGTTATTTGAAAGTCCCATTAAAGGTTCGTCAATAAGCAATTGGGGCTTCAATCATTTAATCAATGTCCAATGACAAATATTTATTTTCTCGTTGCAAGTTTTGAACAACATTTTCTATGAGGATGCAAGGTTTGATTTCAACCTGAATTGCAAAACTGCTGCAGTTAGACAGAAAGCCCAACGCTGTGCGTTTGTTTCAGTTGTACGAGTGTAATTGACGATCTTCCAGTATGCTCCGAAACTACACAAACGTTGTATAGAAGAGATTGTTCGATGGCATTAAACGATGAATGCTTGGAAAACTGCTCGACGCAATTGAATTTCAGTTTACTCATAGAGGTAATATTAAACCTTTGTAATACCGCTTTGGCTGCTTGGTGAAAAGAAACAAAATCATTTCATGATTTCTATGAAATTTCAACATTTTGAAGCAAGTATTGAAAAAACTTATGATTCTTGCACAATTTATTGAAAATATGAAATTATGTGTAAGTATTGTAATTTTTCGCGACGTCACTTAACGGTGGTCGTTGTTAGAATGACCCGGTTTGTCAGCCAGAAAGAAATTTGATTTGAAAACTTGTTGAATTAGGGCATTTCTAGACAACTATTGGTCGCTAACTAGTCTAGAAATTGACTTTATGATACGTGATTGTAAAGTCGTTTGATGGAAAGGTTTGCTTTATCAAAATATGATCAAAACAACAAGTCATCCTTCAGTTTGAAACGGCTCCTCCAACTGAACGCTGGGTCTTGAATTCCAGACGCGCTGCTGAGAGGTGCTGATACTTCAAAACACATGTCGGCAGATGATTTAGTTAACTTGATAATGATGCTGTGCTGACTGTACAGTAGCTTGTTGTGTTTACGGGATGATTTTGTCAGATGTTATCAGTCGTCAGGAGCAGAACCACGCATCAAGCTTTTATGGCTAAAAAGTGAAAACGCGAAGAAAACTCGGCGTGTTAAAATCCTTAGTATTAAAACTTTTAGTCCGCTCTAGGCCAACACGACAAAAAATAAAGTTGAATGACAATGGTATTTCAGTATTTTAAATTAGCAAGCAATAACTACAGAGAGCAAAACTGCTCGAAAATGCTCTTAAATTGGTTTTCTAAAAATGCTTTCAAAACTTCTTCTAATGCAATATTATGGCTTGGGTGGAAAACATGAAACGCTAATTCAAACGAACGAGTATTTATTGTAAGCATATCAGAGTGTTGGTTATATAACTCTCTAATTCCAATATTTGTTTAGAATTGTGTTTTCGATGCGTGTGCTCAAAACAACATTACACTGGCAGTGGAGCAAGCTGTTAATACTGTGATTGAAACATGCTTTGTCAATGGTTTCAACTGTTCTGCAAGCATTAACGTGACAGGTTAGTAGACCTCTGAAAAACTGTTAGTGCATAGCCGTGAAAATCAAAAGAGAGGCCAAAAGTTAGAAGTTGCGATTTATTCAAATTTACATTGAACGTGTTTTTGCAGTATTTTATTGCACAAATTCTCCATGCATTCTCATTACGATAGCAAAATATTACTTGAATTTAACTTTAATAGTTTTCTAGCTGTTTTTGGTTCGAAAAAAAGTTTGACAAACAGCCAACAACTGGATTGATTTCAATTTTTACAACGGAAAATTGAACATTCGAGATTTCGTTTCAAAAACAGAAAGAGCATTTCCGAATATTCTATGCAAAAACGACGCCATCAAACACGATACGTGCAATCAACGGTTGACACAAGTCACGCTGATGCGCAAAACGGATAAAAAGTTTCAAAGTGTTTGATTCTTTAGAACCCGATTTTGGAGCTGTGAGCTGGTGCCGGGGATGGGGAGATCCTCATTACACCAGTTTTGACGGACGAGGATTTAATTTCCAAGGAACGTGCACTTATTATTTTGTTCTAACCACGGATGAAGCGGCTGAGTGTAATCTTCCCCTGTTTTCGGTTGAGGTAAAACTAATTGATTTATCAATCATGCAAGTGCTAATGTTAATCAAGTGCAGTGTTGAAACGTGATATAAGTTATTGGAGACCAACGGCGATTTTGGTCATTAATGAAAAAATTGGTTTTAAATGTGTTATATCGTGTTAAAACTTTGCACAAGTTTTTGTAATCGTTCAGAATTGATTGATTGATAAACGCGAGTTTCACATCGATTCTGCAAAAAATTGTTAATTCGATTCGTTCTTTCAGGTGGAAAACGAACACCGGCATAGCAGCAGAGCGGTGTCTTACTTGAAAAAAGTTGTTGTTCGAATAGAAACGGAAGTAATTGAATTCCATAAACGTGGCATTGTTTACGTAAGTTGTTTTTTGTTTGAAGTTTTTGATTCTGTTTTGATCGCATTACAATGATTCATAACGTATTTTTAAACAATTTTCAGCAAGTTTTTTATTCTACTCTTTGTTCACTCAGTTGACAAAATAGTCAAGTCAAAGCTTTTTGTTAGGTAAATTCGAATTTAACATCGCTACCCTATGATAACCAATTCCACGGCTACAAAATAGTGAAGCAAGGAAATCTTGTGATTTTATCCACAACATTCGGCTTGATCGTACATTACGATGGAAATCACTTAATTGATGTTGGTCTTCCAGACAATTACAAAGATAAAGTTGAAGGTAAGTTCAATCGTGGTATATCATCATGGCTGTTTCTTTGTCATTGGTGAAAGTTGCAATGCAAGAAAAAGCTTCAGCTGCGTTCCTAAATGGTTTTGCCGTTTATATTTGGGAAATCAAAAATCGAATTAAGTCGCTTATACATTGCTGAATGAAAATCGGATTACGTCAAGAATCTGGTTTGCTGCAACATTCTCGCTCGAACGTGTCCAAATGAATTGTCAAGAAATGCTGAAATAAATATTTAGTTTCAAAATGAAACCAAAAGCTGAAGAATAAATGTTTCCAATAACACTGTAGTTTCGCAAAATTTTAGACAACTTAAATGCGGCATGTGTTTGCTTAATGCCGTGCTGTCCTGTGTGTTAAGCTAAAATTGTAAGGTAACAAGTTTGAAGCTATGATTTTGTTTTAGCTTCTGCTTGATGAAATTCTTAGCAGCTGATTTACTTTGTATAATGAACTAGGTAGTAATCATTTTCTTTTGCTTTTGTGCTCAGTTTTCTGAAGTAATTCATTCGATAAATAATTTGTTAATTTCGTTGAATTCCTGCAGGACTTTGTGGCAATTACAATGACGATAAATCAGATGATTACATGATTCGGCAAACTCACGAGGTGGTGCATAGTGCGCATGCGTTTGCTGCGAGCTACAAAACAGATATGAAGTGAGATGATTTTACGAACGTTATCAACTCTGCAACGCTTTTGTATTATATTCAGACCAAAACAACATCCAAATAATTTCCTTTAATCGATTTTTGAATAATTTGTGCAGCGCTGTGGAAAATGAAACAATGTGTTTTTACACTTTGCAGTTAGATACGATATTTATTTTAGAGCTTATGCTGTCTGCACAGTATTTGCCGTGCATTAGGTTAAATGTTATTTGAAAGTCCCATTAAAGGTTCGTCAATAAGCAATTGGGGCTTCAATCATTTAATCAATGTCCAATGACAAATATTTATTTTCTCGTTGCAAGTTTTGAACAACATTTTCTATGAGGATGCAAGGTTTGATTTCAACCTGAATTGCAAAACTGCTGCAGTTAGACAGAAAGCCCAACGCTGTGCGTTTGTTTCAGTTGTACGAGTGTAATTGACGATCTTCCAGTATGCTCCGAAACTACACAAACGTTGTATAGAAGAGATTGTTCGATGGCATTAAACGATGAATGCTTGGAAAACTGCTCGACGCAATTGAATTTCAGTTTACTCATAGAGGTAATATTAAACCTTTGTAATACCGCTTTGGCTGCTTGGTGAAAAGAAACAAAATCATTTCATGATTTCTATGAAATTTCAACATTTTGAAGCAAGTATTGAAAAAACTTATGATTCTTGCACAATTTATTGAAAATATGAAATTATGTGTAAGTATTGTAATTTTTCGCGACGTCACTTAACGGTGGTCGTTGTTAGAATGACCCGGTTTGTCAGCCAGAAAGAAATTTGATTTGAAAACTTGTTGAATTAGGGCATTTCTAGACAACTATTGGTCGCTAACTAGTCTAGAAATTGACTTTATGATACGTGATTGTAAAGTCGTTTGATGGAAAGGTTTGCTTTATCAAAATATGATCAAAACAACAAGTCATCCTTCAGTTTGAAACGGCTCCTCCAACTGAACGCTGGGTCTTGAATTCCAGACGCGCTGCTGAGAGGTGCTGATACTTCAAAACACATGTCGGCAGATGATTTAGTTAACTTGATAATGATGCTGTGCTGACTGTACAGTAGCTTGTTGTGTTTACGGGATGATTTTGTCAGATGTTATCAGTCGTCAGGAGCAGAACCACGCATCAAGCTTTTATGGCTAAAAAGTGAAAACGCGAAGAAAACTCGGCGTGTTAAAATCCTTAGTATTAAAACTTTTAGTCCGCTCTAGGCCAACACGACAAAAAATAAAGTTGAATGACAATGGTATTTCAGTATTTTAAATTAGCAAGCAATAACTACAGAGAGCAAAACTGCTCGAAAATGCTCTTAAATTGGTTTTCTAAAAATGCTTTCAAAACTTCTTCTAATGCAATATTATGGCTTGGGTGGAAAACATGAAACGCTAATTCAAACGAACGAGTATTTATTGTAAGCATATCAGAGTGTTGGTTATATAACTCTCTAATTCCAATATTTGTTTAGAATTGTGTTTTCGATGCGTGTGCTCAAAACAACATTACACTGGCAGTGGAGCAAGCTGTTAATACTGTGATTGAAACATGCTTTGTCAATGGTTTCAACTGTTCTGCAAGCATTAACGTGACAGGTTAGTAGACCTCTGAAAAACTGTTAGTGCATAGCCGTGAAAATCAAAAGAGAGGCCAAAAGTTAGAAGTTGCGATTTATTCAAATTTACATTGAACGTGTTTTTGCAGTATTTTATTGCACAAATTCTCCATGCATTCTCATTACGATAGCAAAATATTACTTGAATTTAGCTTTAATAGTTTTCTAGCTGTTTTTGGTTCGAAAAAAAGTTTGACAAACAGCCAACAACTGGATTGATTTCAATTTTTACAACGGAAAATTGAACATTCGAGATTTCGTTTCAAAAACAGAAAGAGCATTTCCGAATATTCTATGCAAAAACGACGCCATCAAACACGATACGTGCAATCAACGGTTGACACAAGTCACGCTGATGCGCAAAACGGATAAAAAGTTTCAAAGTGTTTGATTCTTTAGAACCCGATTTTGGAGCTGTGAGCTGGTGCCGGGGATGGGGAGATCCTCATTACACCAGTTTTGACGGACGAGGATTTAATTTCCAAGGAACGTGCACTTATTATTTTGTTCTAACCACGGATGAAGCGGCTGAGTGTAATCTTCCCCTGTTTTCGGTTGAGGTAAAACTAATTGATTTATCAATCATGCAAGTGCTAATGTTAATCAAGTGCAGTGTTGAAACGTGATATAAGTTATTGGAGACCAACGGCGATTTTGGTCATTAATGAAAAAATTGGTTTTAAATGTGTTATATCGTGTTAAAACTTTGCACAAGTTTTTGTAATCGTTCAGAATTGATTGATTGATAAACGCGAGTTTCACATCGATTCTGCAAAAAATTGTTAATTCGATTCGTTCTTTCAGGTGGAAAACGAACACCGGCATAGCAGCAGAGCGGTGTCTTACTTGAAAAAAGTTGTTGTTCGAATAGAAACGGAAGTAATTGAATTCCATAAACGTGGCATTGTTTACGTAAGTTGTTTTTTGTTTGAAGTTTTTGATTCTGTTTTGATCGCATTACAATGATTCATAACGTATTTTTAAACAATTTTCAGCAAGTTTTTTATTCTACTCTTTGTTCACTCAGTTGACAAAATAGTCAAGTCAAAGCTTTTTGTTAGGTAAATTCGAATTTAACATCGCTACCCTATGATAACCAATTCCACGGCTACAAAATAGTGAAGCAAGGAAATCTTGTGATTTTATCCACAACATTCGGCTTGATCGTACATTACGATGGAAATCACTTAATTGATGTTGGTCTTCCAGACAATTACAAAGATAAAGTTGAAGGTAAGTTCAATCGTGGTATATCATCATGGCTGTTTCTTTGTCATTGGTGAAAGTTGCAATGCAAGAAAAAGCTTCAGCTGCGTTCCTAAATGGTTTTGCCGTTTATATTTGGGAAATCGAAAATCGAATTAAGTCGCTTATACATTGCTGAATGAAAATCGGATTACGTCAAGAATCTGGTTTGCTGCAACATTCTCGCTCGAACGTGTCCAAATGAATTGTCAAGAAATGCTGAAATAAATATTTAGTTTCAAAATGAAACCAAAAGCTGAAGAATAAATGTTTTCAATAACACTGTAGTTTCGCAAAATTTTAGACAACTTAAATGCGGCATGTGTTTGCTTAATGCCGTGCTGTCCTGTGTGTTAAGCTAAAATTGTAAGGTAACAAGTTTGAAGCTATGATTTTGTTTTAGCTTCTGCTTGATGAAATTCTTAGCAGCTGATTTACTTTGTATAATGAACTAGGTAGTAATCATTTTCTTTTGCTTTTGTGCTCAGTTTTCTGAAGTAATTCATTCGATAAATAATTTGTTAATTTCGTTGAATTCCTGCAGGACTTTGTGGCAATTACAATGACGATAAATCAGATGATTACATGATTCGGCAAACTCACGAGGTGGTGCATAGTGCGCATGCGTTTGCTGCGAGCTACAAAACAGATATGAAGTGAGATGATTTTACGAACGTTATCAACTCTGCAACGCTTTTGTATTATATTCAGACCAAAACAACATCCAAATAATTTCCTTTAATCGATTTTTGAATAATTTGTGCAGTGCTGTGGAAAATGAAACAATGTGTTTTTACACTTTGCAGTTAGATACGATATTTATTTTAGAGCTTATGCTGTCTGCACAGTATTTGCCGTGCATTAGGTTAAATGTTATTTGAAAGTCCCATTAAAGGTTCGTCAATAAGCAATTGGGGCTTCAATCATTTAATCAATGTCCAATGACAAATATTTATTTTCTCGTTGCAAGTTTTGAACAACATTTTCTATGAGGATGCAAGGTTTGATTTCAACCTGAATTGCAAAACTGCTGCAGTTAGACAGAAAGCCCAACGCTGTGCGTTTGTTTCAGTTGTACGAGTGTAATTGACGATCTTCCAGTATGCTCCGAAACTACACAAACGTTGTATAGAAGAGATTGTTCGATGGCATTAAACGATGAATGCTTGGAAAACTGCTCGACGCAATTGAATTTCAGTTTACTCATAGAGGTAATATTAAACCTTTGTAATACCGCTTTGGCTGCTTGGTGAAAAGAAACAAAATCATTTCATGATTTCTATGAAATTTCAACATTTTGAAGCAAGTATTGAAAAAACTTATGATTCTTGCACAATTTATTGAAAATATGAAATTATGTGTAAGTATTGTAATTTTTTGCGACGTCACTTAACGGTGGTCGTTGTTAGAATGACCCGGTTTGTCAGCCAGAAAGAAATTTGATTTGAAAACTTGTTGAATTAGGGCATTTCTAGACAACTATTGGTCGCTAACTAGTCTAGAAATTGACTTTATGATACGTGATTGTAAAGTCGTTTGATGGAAAGGTTTGCTTTATCAAAATATGATCAAAACAACAAGTCATCCTTCAGTTTGAAACGGCTCCTCCAACTGAACGCTGGGTCTTGAATTCCAGACGCGCTGCTGAGAGGTGCTGATACTTCAAAACACATGTCGGCAGATGATTTAGTTAACTTGATAATGATGCTGTGCTGACTGTACAGTAGCTTGTTGTGTTTACGGGATGATTTTGTCAGATGTTATCAGTCGTCAGGAGCAGAACCACGCATCAAGCTTTTATGGCTAAAAAGTGAAAACGCGAAGAAAACTCGGCGTGTTAAAATCCTTAGTATTAAAACTTTTAGTCCGCTCTAGGCCAACACGACAAAAAATAAAGTTGAATGACAATGGTATTTCAGTATTTTAAATTAGCAAGCAATAACTACAGAGAGCAAAACTGCTCGAAAATGCTCTTAAATTGGTTTTCTAAAAATGCTTTCAAAACTTCTTCTAATGCAATATTATGGCTTGGGTGGAAAACATGAAACGCTAATTCAAACGAACGAGTATTTATTGTAAGCATATCAGAGTGTTGGTTATATAACTCTCTAATTCCAATATTTGTTTAGAATTGTGTTTTCGATGCGTGTGCTCAAAACAACATTACACTGGCAGTGGAGCAAGCTGTTAATACTGTGATTGAAACATGCTTTGTCAATGGTTTCAACTGTTCTGCAAGCATTAACGTGACAGGTTAGTAGACCTCTGAAAAACTGTTAGTGCATAGCCGTGAAAATCAAAAGAGAGGCCAAAAGTTAGAAGTTGCGATTTATTCAAATTTACATTGAACGTGTTTTTGCAGTATTTTATTGCACAAATTCTCCATGCATTCTCATTACGATAGCAAAATATTACTTGAATTTAGCTTTAATAGTTTTCTAGCTGTTTTTGGTTCGAAAAAAAGTTTGACAAACAGCCAACAACTGGATTGATTTCAATTTTTACAACGGAAAATTGAACATTCGAGATTTCGTTTCAAAAACAGAAAGAGCATTTCCGAATATTCTATGCAAAAACGACGCCATCAAACACGATACGTGCAATCAACGGTTGACACAAGTCACGCTGATGCGCAAAACGGATAAAAAGTTTCAAAGTGTTTGATTCTTTAGAACCCGATTTTGGAGCTGTGAGCTGGTGCCGGGGATGGGGAGATCCTCATTACACCAGTTTTGACGGACGAGGATTTAATTTCCAAGGAACGTGCACTTATTATTTTGTTCTAACCACGGATGAAGCGGCTGAGTGTAATCTTCCCCTGTTTTCGGTTGAGGTAAAACTAATTGATTTATCAATCATGCAAGTGCTAATGTTAATCAAGTGCAGTGTTGAAACGTGATATAAGTTATTGGAGACCAACGGCGATTTTGGTCATTAATGAAAAAATTGGTTTTAAATGTGTTATATCGTGTTAAAACTTTGCACAAGTTTTTGTAATCGTTCAGAATTGATTGATTGATAAACGCGAGTTTCACATCGATTCTGCAAAAAATTGTTAATTCGATTCGTTCTTTCAGGTGGAAAACGAACACCGGCATAGCAGCAGAGCGGTGTCTTACTTGAAAAAAGTTGTTGTTCGAATAGAAACGGAAGTAATTGAATTCCATAAACGTGGCATTGTTTACGTAAGTTGTTTTTTGTTTGAAGTTTTTGATTCTGTTTTGATCGCATTACAATGATTCATAACGTATTTTTAAACAATTTTCAGCAAGTTTTTTATTCTACTCTTTGTTCACTCAGTTGACAAAATAGTCAAGTCAAAGCTTTTTGTTAGGTAAATTCGAATTTAACATCGCTACCCTATGATAACCAATTCCACGGCTACAAAATAGTGAAGCAAGGAAATCTTGTGATTTTATCCACAACATTCGGCTTGATCGTACATTACGATGGAAATCACTTAATTGATGTTGGTCTTCCAGACAATTACAAAGATAAAGTTGAAGGTAAGTTCAATCGTGGTATATCATCATGGCTGTTTCTTTGTCATTGGTGAAAGTTGCAATGCAAGAAAAAGCTTCAGCTGCGTTCCTAAATGGTTTTGCCGTTTATATTTGGGAAATCGAAAATCGAATTAAGTCGCTTATACATTGCTGAATGAAAATCGGATTACGTCAAGAATCTGGTTTGCTGCAACATTCTCGCTCGAACGTGTCCAAATGAATTGTCAAGAAATGCTGAAATAAATATTTAGTTTCAAAATGAAACCAAAAGCTGAAGAATAAATGTTTTCAATAACACTGTAGTTTCGCAAAATTTTAGACAACTTAAATGCGGCATGTGTTTGCTTAATGCCGTGCTGTCCTGTGTGTTAAGCTAAAATTGTAAGGTAACAAGTTTGAAGCTATGATTTTGTTTTAGCTTCTGCTTGATGAAATTCTTAGCAGCTGATTTACTTTGTATAATGAACTAGGTAGTAATCATTTTCTTTTGCTTTTGTGCTCAGTTTTCTGAAGTAATTCATTCGATAAATAATTTGTTAATTTCGTTGAATTCCTGCAGGACTTTGTGGCAATTACAATGACGATAAATCAGATGATTACATGATTCGGCAAACTCACGAGGTGGTGCATAGTGCGCATGCGTTTGCTGCGAGCTACAAAACAGATATGAAGTGAGATGATTTTACGAACGTTATCAACTCTGCAACGCTTTTGTATTATATTCAGACCAAAACAACATCCAAATAATTTCCTTTAATCGATTTTTGAATAATTTGTGCAGTGCTGTGGAAAATGAAACAATGTGTTTTTACACTTTGCAGTTAGATACGATATTTATTTTAGAGCTTATGCTGTCTGCACAGTATTTGCCGTGCATTAGGTTAAATGTTATTTGAAAGTCCCATTAAAGGTTCGTCAATAAGCAATTGGGGCTTCAATCATTTAATCAATGTCCAATGACAAATATTTATTTTCTCGTTGCAAGTTTTGAACAACATTTTCTATGAGGATGCAAGGTTTGATTTCAACCTGAATTGCAAAACTGCTGCAGTTAGACAGAAAGCCCAACGCTGTGCGTTTGTTTCAGTTGTACGAGTGTAATTGACGATCTTCCAGTATGCTCCGAAACTACACAAACGTTGTATAGAAGAGATTGTTCGATGGCATTAAACGATGAATGCTTGGAAAACTGCTCGACGCAATTGAATTTCAGTTTACTCATAGAGGTAATATTAAACCTTTGTAATACCGCTTTGGCTGCTTGGTGAAAAGAAACAAAATCATTTCATGATTTCTATGAAATTTCAACATTTTGAAGCAAGTATTGAAAAAACTTATGATTCTTGCACAATTTATTGAAAATATGAAATTATGTGTAAGTATTGTAATTTTTCGCGACGTCACTTAACGGTGGTCGTTGTTAGAATGACCCGGTTTGTCAGCCAGAAAGAAATTTGATTTGAAAACTTGTTGAATTAGGGCATTTCTAGACAACTATTGGTCGCTAACTAGTCTAGAAATTGACTTTATGATACGTGATTGTAAAGTCGTTTGATGGAAAGGTTTGCTTTATCAAAATATGATCAAAACAACAAGTCATCCTTCAGTTTGAAACGGCTCCTCCAACTGAACGCTGGGTCTTGAATTCCAGACGCGCTGCTGAGAGGTGCTGATACTTCAAAACACATGTCGGCAGATGATTTAGTTAACTTGATAATGATGCTGTGCTGACTGTACAGTAGCTTGTTGTGTTTACGGGATGATTTTGTCAGATGTTATCAGTCGTCAGGAGCAGAACCACGCATCAAGCTTTTATGGCTAAAAAGTGAAAACGCGAAGAAAACTCGGCGTGTTAAAATCCTTAGTATTAAAACTTTTAGTCCGCTCTAGGCCAACACGACAAAAAATAAAGTTGAATGACAATGGTATTTCAGTATTTTAAATTAGCAAGCAATAACTACAGAGAGCAAAACTGCTCGAAAATGCTCTTAAATTGGTTTTCTAAAAATGCTTTCAAAACTTCTTCTAATGCAATATTATGGCTTGGGTGGAAAACATGAAACGCTAATTCAAACGAACGAGTATTTATTGTAAGCATATCAGAGTGTTGGTTATATAACTCTCTAATTCCAATATTTGTTTAGAATTGTGTTTTCGATGCGTGTGCTCAAAACAACATTACACTGGCAGTGGAGCAAGCTGTTAATACTGTGATTGAAACATGCTTTGTCAATGGTTTCAACTGTTCTGCAAGCATTAACGTGACAGGTTAGTAGACCTCTGAAAAACTGTTAGTGCATAGCCGTGAAAATCAAAAGAGAGGCCAAAAGTTAGAAGTTGCGATTTATTCAAATTTACATTGAACGTGTTTTTGCAGTATTTTATTGCACAAATTCTCCATGCATTCTCATTACGATAGCAAAATATTACTTGAATTTAACTTTAATAGTTTTCTAGCTGTTTTTGGTTCGAAAAAAAGTTTGACAAACAGCCAACAACTGGATTGATTTCAATTTTTACAACGGAAAATTGAACATTCGAGATTTCGTTTCAAAAACAGAAAGAGCATTTCCGAATATTCTATGCAAAAACGACGCCATCAAACACGATACGTGCAATCAACGGTTGACACAAGTCACGCTGATGCGCAAAACGGATAAAAAGTTTCAAAGTGTTTGATTCTTTAGAACCCGATTTTGGAGCTGTGAGCTGGTGCCGGGGATGGGGAGATCCTCATTACACCAGTTTTGACGGACGAGGATTTAATTTCCAAGGAACGTGCACTTATTATTTTGTTCTAACCACGGATGAAGCGGCTGAGTGTAATCTTCCCCTGTTTTCGGTTGAGGTAAAACTAATTGATTTATCAATCATGCAAGTGCTAATGTTAATCAAGTGCAGTGTTGAAACGTGATATAAGTTATTGGAGACCAACGGCGATTTTGGTCATTAATGAAAAAATTGGTTTTAAATGTGTTATATCGTGTTAAAACTTTGCACAAGTTTTTATAATCGTTCAGAATTGATTGATTGATAAACGCGAGTTTCACATCGATTCTGCAAAAAATTGTTAATTCGATTCGTTCTTTCAGGTGGAAAACGAACACCGGCATAGCAGCAGAGCGGTGTCTTACTTGAAAAAAGTTGTTGTTCGAATAGAAACGGAAGTAATTGAATTCCATAAACGTGGCATTGTTTACGTAAGTTGTTTTTTGTTTGAAGTTTTTGATTCTGTTTTGATCGCATTACAATGATTCATAACGTATTTTTAAACAATTTTCAGCAAGTTTTTTATTCTACTCTTTGTTCACTCAGTTGACAAAATAGTCAAGTCAAAGCTTTTTGTTAGGTAAATTCGAATTTAACATCGCTACCCTATGATAACCAATTCCACGGCTACAAAATAGTGAAGCAAGGAAATCTTGTGATTTTATCCACAACATTCGGCTTGATCGTACATTACGATGGAAATCACTTAATTGATGTTGGTCTTCCAGACAATTACAAAGATAAAGTTGAAGGTAAGTTCAATCGTGGTATATCATCATGGCTGTTTCTTTGTCATTGGTGAAAGTTGCAATGCAAGAAAAAGCTTCAGCTGCGTTCCTAAATGGTTTTGCCGTTTATATTTGGGAAATCGAAAATCGAATTAAGTCGCTTATACATTGCTGAATGAAAATCGGATTACGTCAAGAATCTGGTTTGCTGCAACATTCTCGCTCGAACGTGTCCAAATGAATTGTCAAGAAATGCTGAAATAAATATTTAGTTTCAAAATGAAACCAAAAGCTGAAGAATAAATGTTTTCAATAACACTGTAGTTTCGCAAAATTTTAGACAACTTAAATGCGGCATGTGTTTGCTTAATGCCGTGCTGTCCTGTGTGTTAAGCTAAAATTGTAAGGTAACAAGTTTGAAGCTATGATTTTGTTTTAGCTTCTGCTTGATGAAATTCTTAGCAGCTGATTTACTTTGTATAATGAACTAGGTAGTAATCATTTTCTTTTGCTTTTGTGCTCAGTTTTCTGAAGTAATTCATTCGATAAATAATTTGTTAATTTCGTTGAATTCCTGCAGGACTTTGTGGCAATTACAATGACGATAAATCAGATGATTACATGATTCGGCAAACTCACGAGGTGGTGCATAGTGCGCATGCGTTTGCTGCGAGCTACAAAACAGATATGAAGTGAGATGATTTTACGAACGTTATCAACTCTGCAACGCTTTTGTATTATATTCAGACCAAAACAACATCCAAATAATTTCCTTTAATCGATTTTTGAATAATTTGTGCAGTGCTGTGGAAAATGAAACAATGTGTTTTTACACTTTGCAGTTAGATACGATATTTATTTTAGAGCTTATGCTGTCTGCACAGTATTTGCCGTGCATTAGGTTAAATGTTATTTGAAAGTCCCATTAAAGGTTCGTCAATAAGCAATTGGGGCTTCAATCATTTAATCAATGTCCAATGACAAATATTTATTTTCTCGTTGCAAGTTTTGAACAACATTTTCTATGAGGATGCAAGGTTTGATTTCAACCTGAATTGCAAAACTGCTGCAGTTAGACAGAAAGCCCAACGCTGTGCGTTTGTTTCAGTTGTACGAGTGTAATTGACGATCTTCCAGTATGCTCCGAAACTACACAAACGTTGTATAGAAGAGATTGTTCGATGGCATTAAACGATGAATGCTTGGAAAACTGCTCGACGCAATTGAATTTCAGTTTACTCATAGAGGTAATATTAAACCTTTGTAATACCGCTTTGGCTGCTTGGTGAAAAGAAACAAAATCATTTCATGATTTCTATGAAATTTCAACATTTTGAAGCAAGTATTGAAAAAACTTATGATTCTTGCACAATTTATTGAAAATATGAAATTATGTGTAAGTATTGTAATTTTTCGCGACGTCACTTAACGGTGGTCGTTGTTAGAATGACCCGGTTTGTCAGCCAGAAAGAAATTTGATTTGAAAACTTGTTGAATTAGGGCATTTCTAGACAACTATTGGTCGCTAACTAGTCTAGAAATTGACTTTATGATACGTGATTGTAAAGTCGTTTGATGGAAAGGTTTGCTTTATCAAAATATGATCAAAACAACAAGTCATCCTTCAGTTTGAAACGGCTCCTCCAACTGAACGCTGGGTCTTGAATTCCAGACGCGCTGCTGAGAGGTGCTGATACTTCAAAACACATGTCGGCAGATGATTTAGTTAACTTGATAATGATGCTGTGCTGACTGTACAGTAGCTTGTTGTGTTTACGGGATGATTTTGTCAGATGTTATCAGTCGTCAGGAGCAGAACCACGCATCAAGCTTTTATGGCTAAAAAGTGAAAACGCGAAGAAAACTCGGCGTGTTAAAATCCTTAGTATTAAAACTTTTAGTCCGCTCTAGGCCAACACGACAAAAAATAAAGTTGAATGACAATGGTATTTCAGTATTTTAAATTAGCAAGCAATAACTACAGAGAGCAAAACTGCTCGAAAATGCTCTTAAATTGGTTTTCTAAAAATGCTTTCAAAACTTCTTCTAATGCAATATTATGGCTTGGGTGGAAAACATGAAACGCTAATTCAAACGAACGAGTATTTATTGTAAGCATATCAGAGTGTTGGTTATATAACTCTCTAATTCCAATATTTGTTTAGAATTGTGTTTTCGATGCGTGTGCTCAAAACAACATTACACTGGCAGTGGAGCAAGCTGTTAATACTGTGATTGAAACATGCTTTGTCAATGGTTTCAACTGTTCTGCAAGCATTAACGTGACAGGTTAGTAGACCTCTGAAAAACTGTTAGAGTGCTTAGCCGTGAAAATCAAAAGAGAGGCCAAAAGTTAGAAGTTGCGATTTATTCAAATTTACATTGAACGTGTTTTTGCAGTATTTTATTGCACAAATTCTCCATGCATTCTCATTACGATAGCAAAATATTACTTGAATTTAGCTTTAATAGTTTTCTAGCTGTTTTTGGTTCGAAAAAAAGTTTGACAAACAGCCAACAACTGGATTGATTTCAATTTTTACAACGGAAAATTGAACATTCGAGATTTCGTTTCAAAAACAGAAAGAGCATTTCCGAATATTCTATGCAAAAACGACGCCATCAAACACGATACGTGCAATCAACGGTTGACACAAGTCACGCTGATGCGCAAAACGGATAAAAAGTTTCAAAGTGTTTGATTCTTTAGAACCCGATTTTGGAGCTGTGAGCTGGTGCCGGGGATGGGGAGATCCTCATTACACCAGTTTTGACGGACGAGGATTTAATTTCCAAGGAACGTGCACTTATTATTTTGTTCTAACCACGGATGAAGCGGCTGAGTGTAATCTTCCCCTGTTTTCGGTTGAGGTAAAACTAATTGATTTATCAATCATGCAAGTGCTAATGTTAATCAAGTGCAGTGTTGAAACGTGATATAAGTTATTGGAGACCAACGGCGATTTTGGTCATTAATGAAAAAATTGGTTTTAAATGTGTTATATCGTGTTAAAACTTTGCACAAGTTTTTGTAATCGTTCAGAATTGATTGATTGATAAACGCGAGTTTCACATCGATTCTGCAAAAAATTGTTAATTCGATTCGTTCTTTCAGGTGGAAAACGAACACCGGCATAGCAGCAGAGCGGTGTCTTACTTGAAAAAAGTTGTTGTTCGAATAGAAACGGAAGTAATTGAATTCCATAAACGTGGCATTGTTTACGTAAGTTGTTTTTTGTTTGAAGTTTTTGATTCTGTTTTGATCGCATTACAATGATTCATAACGTATTTTTAAACAATTTTCAGCAAGTTTTTTATTCTACTCTTTGTTCACTCAGTTGACAAAATAGTCAAGTCAAAGCTTTTTGTTAGGTAAATTCGAATTTAACATCGCTACCCTATGATAACCAATTCCACGGCTACAAAATAGTGAAGCAAGGAAATCTTGTGATTTTATCCACAACATTCGGCTTGATCGTACATTACGATGGAAATCACTTAATTGATGTTGGTCTTCCAGACAATTACAAAGATAAAGTTGAAGGTAAGTTCAATCGTGGTATATCATCATGGCTGTTTCTTTGTCATTGGTGAAAGTTGCAATGCAAGAAAAAGCTTCAGCTGCGTTCCTAAATGGTTTTGCCGTTTATATTTGGGAAATCGAAAATCGAATTAAGTCGCTTATACATTGCTGAATGAAAATCGGATTACGTCAAGAACCTGGTTTGCTGCAACATTCTCGCTCGAACGTGTCCAAATGAATTGTCAAGAAATGCTGAAATAAATATTTAGTTTCAAAATGAAACCAAAAGCTGAAGAATAAATGTTTTCAATAACACTGTAGTTTCGCAAAATTTTAGACAACTTAAATGCGGCATGTGTTTGCTTAATGCCGTGCTGTCCTGTGTGTTAAGCTAAAATTGTAAGGTAACAAGTTTGAAGCTATGATTTTGTTTTAGCTTCTGCTTGATGAAATTCTTAGCAGCTGATTTACTTTGTATAATGAACTAGGTAGTAATCATTTTCTTTTGCTTTTGTGCTCAGTTTTCTGAAGTAATTCATTCGATAAATAATTTGTTAATTTCGTTGAATTCCTGCAGGACTTTGTGGCAATTACAATGACGATAAATCAGATGATTACATGATTCGGCAAACTCACGAGGTGGTGCATAGTGCGCATGCGTTTGCTGCAAGCTACAAAACAGATATGAAGTGAGATGATTTTACGAACGTTATCAACTCTGCAACGCTTTTGTATTATATTCAGACCAAAACAACATCCAAATAATTTCCTTTAATCGATTTTTGAATAATTTGTGCAGTGCTGTGGAAAATGAAACAATGTGTTTTTACACTTTGCAGTTAGATACGATATTTATTTTAGAGCTTATGCTGTCTGCACAGTATTTGCCGTGCATTAGGTTAAATGTTATTTGAAAGTCCCATTAAAGGTTCGTCAATAAGCAATTGGGGCTTCAATCATTTAATCAATGTCCAATGACAAATATTTATTTTCTCGTTGCAAGTTTTGAACAACATTTTCTATGAGGATGCAAGGTTTGATTTCAACCTGAATTGCAAAACTGCTGCAGTTAGACAGAAAGCCCAACGCTGTGCGTTTGTTTCAGTTGTACGAGTGTAATTGACGATCTTCCAGTATGCTCCGAAACTACACAAACGTTGTATAGAAGAGATTGTTCGATGGCATTAAACGATGAATGCTTGGAAAACTGCTCGACGCAATTGAATTTCAGTTTACTCATAGAGGTAATATTAAACCTTTGTAATACCGCTTTGGCTGCTTGGTGAAAAGAAACAAAATCATTTCATGATTTCTATGAAATTTCAACATTTTGAAGCAAGTATTGAAAAAACTTATGATTCTTGCACAATTTATTGAAAATATGAAATTATGTGTAAGTATTGTAATTTTTCGCGACGTCACTTAACGGTGGTCGTTGTTAGAATGACCCGGTTTGTCAGCCAGAAAGAAATTTGATTTGAAAACTTGTTGAATCAGGGCATTTCTAGACAACTATTGGTCGCTAACTAGTCTAGAAATTGACTTTATGATACGTGATTGTAAAGTCGTTTGATGGAAAGGTTTGCTTTATCAAAATATGATCAAAACAACAAGTCATCCTTCAGTTTGAAACGGCTCCTCCAACTGAACGCTGGGTCTTGAATTCCAGACGCGCTGCTGAGAGGTGCTGATACTTCAAAACACATGTCGGCATATGATTTAGTTAACTTGATAATGATGCTGTGCTGACTGTACAGTAGCTTGTTGTGTTTACGGGATGATTTTGTCAGATGTTATCAGTCGTCAGGAGCAGAACCACGCATCAAGCTTTTATGGCTAAAAAGTGAAAACGCGAAGAAAACTCGGCGTGTTAAAATCCTTAGTATTAAAGCTTTTAGTCCGCTCTAGGCCAACACGACAAAAAATAAAGTTGAATGACAATGGTATTTCAGTATTTTAAATTAGCAAGCAATAACTACAGAGAGCAAAACTGCTCGAAAATGCTCTTAAATTGGTTTTCTAAAAATGCTTTCAAAACTTCTTCTAATGCAATATTATGGCTTGGGTGGAAAACATGAAACGCTAATTCAAACGAACGAGTATTTATTGTAAGCATATCAGAGTGTTGGTTATATAACTCTCTAATTCCAATATTTGTTTAGAATTGTGTTTTCGATGCGTGTGCTCAAAACAACATTACACTGGCAGTGGAGCAAGCTGTTAATACTGTGATTGAAACATGCTTTGTCAATGGTTTCAACTGTTCTGCAAGCATTAACGTGACAGGTTAGTAGACCTCTGAAAAACTGTTAGAGTGCTTAGACGTGAAAATCAAAAGAGAGGCCAAAAGTTAGAAGTTGCGATTTATTCAAATTTACATTGAACGTGTTTTTGCAGTATTTTATTGCACAAATTCTCCATGCATTCTCATTACGATAGCAAAATATTACTTGAATTTAACTTTAATAGTTTTCTAGCTGTTTTTGGTTCGAAAAAAAGTTTGACAAACAGCCAACAACTGGATTGATTTCAATTTTTACAACGGAAAATTGAACATTCGAGATTTCGTTTCAAAAACAGAAAGAGCATTTCCGAATATTCTATGCAAAAACGACGCCATCAAACACGATACGTGCAATCAACGGTTGACACAAGTCACGCTGATGCGCAAAACGGATAAAAAGTTTCAAAGTGTTTGATTCTTTAGAACCCGATTTTGGAGCTGTGAGCTGGTGCCGGGGATGGGGAGATCCTCATTACACCAGTTTTGACGGACGAGGATTTAATTTCCAAGGAACGTGCACTTATTATTTTGTTCTAACCACGGATGAAGCGGCTGAGTGTAATCTTCCCCTGTTTTCGGTTGAGGTAAAACTAATTGATTTATCAATCATGCAAGTGCTAATGTTAATCAAGTGCAGTGTTGAAACGTGATATAAGTTATTGGAGACCAACGGCGATTTTGGTCATTAATGAAAAAATTGGTTTTAAATGTGTTATATCGTGTTAAAACTTTGCACAAGTTTTTGTAATCGTTCAGAATTGATTGATTGATAAACGCGAGTTTCACATCGATTCTGCAAAAAATTGTTAATTCGATTCGTTCTTTCAGGTGGAAAACGAACACCGGCATAGCAGCAGAGCGGTGTCTTACTTGAAAAAAGTTGTTGTTCGAATAGAAACGGAAGTAATTGAATTCCATAAACGTGGCATTGTTTACGTAAGTTGTTTTTTGTTTGAAGTTTTTGATTCTGTTTTGATCGCATTACAATGATTCATAACGTATTTTTAAACAATTTTCAGCAAGTTTTTTATTCTACTCTTTGTTCACTCAGTTGACAAAATAGTCAAGTCAAAGCTTTTTGTTAGGTAAATTCGAATTTAACATCGCTACCCTATGATAACCAATTCCACGGCTACAAAATAGTGAAGCAAGGAAATCTTGTGATTTTATCCACAACATTCGGCTTGATCGTACATTACGATGGAAATCACTTAATTGATGTTGGTCTTCCAGACAATTACAAAGATAAAGTTGAAGGTAATTTCAATCGTGGTATATCATCATGGCTGTTTCTTTGTCATTGGTGAAAGTTGCAATGCAAGAAAAAGCTTCAGCTGCGTTCCTAAATGGTTTTGCCGTTTATATTTGGGAAATCGAAAATCGAATTAAGTCGCTTATACATTGCTGAATGAAAATCGGATTACGTCAAGAATCTGGTTTGCTGCAACATTCTCGCTCGAACGTGTCCAAATGAATTGTCAAGAAATGCTGAAATAAATATTTAGTTTCAAAATGAAACCAAAAGCTGAAGAATAAATGTTTTCAATAACACTGTAGTTTCGCAAAATTTTAGACAACTTAAATGCGGCATGTGTTTGCTTAATGCCGTGCTGTCCTGTGTGTTAAGCTAAAATTGTAAGGTAACAAGTTTGAAGCTATGATTTTGTTTTAGCTTCTGCTTGATGAAATTCTTAGCAGCTGATTTACTTTGTATAATGAACTAGGTAGTAATCATTTTCTTTTGCTTTTGTGCTCAGTTTTCTGAAGTAATTCATTCGATAAATAATTTGTTAATTTCGTTGAATTCCTGCAGGACTTTGTGGCAATTACAATGACGATAAATCAGATGATTACATGATTCGGCAAACTCACGAGGTGGTGCATAGTGCGCATGCGTTTGCTGCGAGCTACAAAACAGATATGAAGTGAGATGATTTTACGAACGTTATCAACTCTGCAACGCTTTTGTATTATATTCAGACCAAAACAACATCCAAATAATTTCCTTTAATCGATTTTTGAATAATTTGTGCAGTGCTGTGGAAAATGAAACAATGTGTTTTTACACTTTGCAGTTAGATACGATATTTATTTTAGAGCTTATGCTGTCTGCACAGTATTTGCCGTGCATTAGGTTAAATGTTATTTGAAAGTCCCATTAAAGGTTCGTCAATAAGCAATTGGGGCTTCAATCATTTAATCAATGTCCAATGACAAATATTTATTTTCTCGTTGCAAGTTTTGAACAACATTTTCTATGAGGATGCAAGGTTTGATTTCAACCTGAATTGCAAAACTGCTGCAGTTAGACAGAAAGCCCAACGCTGTGCGTTTGTTTCAGTTGTACGAGTGTAATTGACGATCTTCCAGTATGCTCCGAAACTACACAAACGTTGTATAGAAGAGATTGTTCGATGGCATTAAACGATGAATGCTTGGAAAACTGCTCGACGCAATTGAATTTCAGTTTACTCATAGAGGTAATATTAAACCTTTGTAATACCGCTTTGGCTGCTTGGTGAAAAGAAACAAAATCATTTCATGATTTCTATGAAATTTCAACATTTTGAAGCAAGTATTGAAAAAACTTATGATTCTTGCACAATTTATTGAAAATATGAAATTATGTGTAAGTATTGTAATTTTTCGCGACGTCACTTAACGGTGGTCGTTGTTAGAATGACCCGGTTTGTCAGCCAGAAAGAAATTTGATTTGAAAACTTGTTGAATTAGGGCATTTCTAGACAACTATTGGTCGCTAACTAGTCTAGAAATTGACTTTATGATACGTGATTGTAAAGTCGTTTGATGGAAAGGTTTGCTTTATCAAAATATGATCAAAACAACAAGTCATCCTTCAGTTTGAAACGGCTCCTCCAACTGAACGCTGGGTCTTGAATTCCAGACGCGCTGCTGAGAGGTGCTGATACTTCAAAACACATGTCGGCAGATGATTTAGTTAACTTGATAATGATGCTGTGCTGACTGTACAGTAGCTTGTTGTGTTTACGGGATGATTTTGTCAGATGTTATCAGTCGTCAGGAGCAGAACCACGCATCAAGCTTTTATGGCTAAAAAGTGAAAACGCGAAGAAAACTCGGCGTGTTAAAATCCTTAGTATTAAAACTTTTAGTCCGCTCTAGGCCAACACGACAAAAAATAAAGTTGAATGACAATGGTATTTCAGTATTTTAAATTAGCAAGCAATAACTACAGAGAGCAAAACTGCTCGAAAATGCTCTTAAATTGGTTTTCTAAAAATGCTTTCAAAACTTCTTCTAATGCAATATTATGGCTTGGGTGGAAAACATGAAACGCTAATTCAAACGAACGAGTATTTATTGTAAGCATATCAGAGTGTTGGTTATATAACTCTCTAATTCCAATATTTGTTTAGAATTGTGTTTTCGATGCGTGTGCTCAAAACAACATTACACTGGCAGTGGAGCAAGCTGTTAATACTGTGATTGAAACATGCTTTGTCAATGGTTTCAACTGTTCTGCAAGCATTAACGTGACAGGTTAGTAGACCTCTGAAAAACTGTTAGAGTGCTTAGCCGTGAAAATCAAAAGAGAGGCCAAAAGTTAGAAGTTGCGATTTATTCAAATTTACATTGAACGTGTTTTTGCAGTATTTTATTGCACAAATTCTCCATGCATTCTCATTACGATAGCAAAATATTACTTGAATTTAGCTTTAATAGTTTTCTAGCTGTTTTTGGTTCGAAAAAAAGTTTGACAAACAGCCAACAACTGGATTGATTTCAATTTTTACAACGGAAAATTGAACATTCGAGATTTCGTTTCAAAAACAGAAAGAGCATTTCCGAATATTCTATGCAAAAACGACGCCATCAAACACGATACGTGCAATCAACGGTTGACACAAGTCACGCTGATGCGCAAAACGGATAAAAAGTTTCAAAGTGTTTGATTCTTTAGAACCCGATTTTGGAGCTGTGAGCTGGTGCCGGGGATGGGGAGATCCTCATTACACCAGTTTTGACGGACGAGGATTTAATTTCCAAGGAACGTGCACTTATTATTTTGTTCTAACCACGGATGAAGCGGCTGAGTGTAATCTTCCCCTGTTTTCGGTTGAGGTAAAACTAATTGATTTATCAATCATGCAAGTGCTAATGTTAATCAAGTGCAGTGTTGAAACGTGATATAAGTTATTGGAGACCAACGGCGATTTTGGTCATTAATGAAAAAATTGGTTTTAAATGTGTTATATCGTGTTAAAACTTTGCACAAGTTTTTGTAATCGTTCAGAATTGATTGATTGATAAACGCGAGTTTCACATCGATTCTGCAAAAAATTGTTAATTCGATTCGTTCTTTCAGGTGGAAAACGAACACCGGCATAGCAGCAGAGCGGTGTCTTACTTGAAAAAAGTTGTTGTTCGAATAGAAACGGAAGTAATTGAATTCCATAAACGTGGCATTGTTTACGTAAGTTGTTTTTTGTTTGAAGTTTTTGATTCTGTTTTGATCGCATTACAATGATTCATAACGTATTTTTAAACAATTTTCAGCAAGTTTTTTATTCTACTCTTTGTTCACTCAGTTGACAAAATAGTCAAGTCAAAGCTTTTTGTTAGGTAAATTCGAATTTAACATCGCTACCCTATGATAACCAATTCCACGGCTACAAAATAGTGAAGCAAGGAAATCTTGTGATTTTATCCACAACATTCGGCTTGATCGTACATTACGATGGAAATCACTTAATTGATGTTGGTCTTCCAGACAATTACAAAGATAAAGTTGAAGGTAAGTTCAATCGTGGTATATCATCATGGCTGTTTCTTTGTCATTGGTGAAAGTTGCAATGCAAGAAAAAGCTTCAGCTGCGTTCCTAAATGGTTTTGCCGTTTATATTTGGGAAATCGAAAATCGAATTAAGTCGCTTATACATTGCTGAATGAAAATCGGATTACGTCAAGAATCTGGTTTGCTGCAACATTCTCGCTCGAACGTGTCCAAATGAATTGTCAAGAAATGCTGAAATAAATATTTAGTTTCAAAATGAAACCAAAAGCTGAAGAATAAATGTTTTCAATAACACTGTAGTTTCGCAAAATTTTAGACAACTTAAATGCGGCATGTGTTTGCTTAATGCCGTGCTGTCCTGTGTGTTAAGCTAAAATTGTAAGGTAACAAGTTTGAAGCTATGATTTTGTTTTAGCTTCTGCTTGATGAAATTCTTAGCAGCTGATTTACTTTGTATAATGAACTAGGTAGTAATCATTTTCTTTTGCTTTTGTGCTCAGTTTTCTGAAGTAATTCATTCGATAAATAATTTGTTAATTTCGTTGAATTCCTGCAGGACTTTGTGGCAATTACAATGACGATAAATCAGATGATTACATGATTCGGCAAACTCACGAGGTGGTGCATAGTGCGCATGCGTTTGCTGCGAGCTACAAAACAGATATGAAGTGAGATGATTTTACGAACGTTATCAACTCTGCAACGCTTTTGTATTATATTCAGACCAAAACAACATCCAAATAATTTCCTTTAATCGATTTTTGAATAATTTGTGCAGTGCTGTGGAAAATGAAACAATGTGTTTTTACACTTTGCAGTTAGATACGATATTTATTTTAGAGCTTATGCTGTCTGCACAGTATTTGCCGTGCATTAGGTTAAATGTTATTTGAAAGTCCCATTAAAGGTTCGTCAATAAGCAATTGGGGCTTCAATCATTTAATCAATGTCCAATGACAAATATTTATTTTCTCGTTGCAAGTTTTGAACAACATTTTCTATGAGGATGCAAGGTTTGATTTCAACCTGAATTGCAAAACTGCTGCAGTTAGACAGAAAGCCCAACGCTGTGCGTTTGTTTCAGTTGTACGAGTGTAATTGACGATCTTCCAGTATGCTCCGAAACTACACAAACGTTGTATAGAAGAGATTGTTCGATGGCATTAAACGATGAATGCTTGGAAAACTGCTCGACGCAATTGAATTTCAGTTTACTCATAGAGGTAATATTAAACCTTTGTAATACCGCTTTGGCTGCTTGGTGAAAAGAAACAAAATCATTTCATGATTTCTATGAAATTTCAACATTTTGAAGCAAGTATTGAAAAAACTTATGATTCTTGCACAATTTATTGAAAATATGAAATTATGTGTAAGTATTGTAATTTTTCGCGACGTCACTTAACGGTGATCGTTGTTAGAATGACCCGGTTTGTCAGCCAGAAAGAAATTTGATTTGAAAACTTGTTGAATTAGGGCATTTCTAGACAACTATTGGTCGCTAACTAGTCTAGAAATTGACTTTATGATACGTGATTGTAAAGTCGTTTGATGGAAAGGTTTGCTTTATCAAAATATGATCAAAACAACAAGTCATCCTTCAGTTTGAAACGGCTCCTCCAACTGAACGCTGGGTCTTGAATTCCAGACGCGCTGCTGAGAGGTGCTGATACTTCAAAACACATGTCGGCAGATGATTTAGTTAACTTGATAATGATGCTGTGCTGACTGTACAGTAGCTTGTTGTGTTTACGGGATGATTTTGTCAGATGTTATCAGTCGTCAGGAGCAGAACCACGCATCAAGCTTTTATGGCTAAAAAGTGAAAACGCGAAGAAAACTCGGCGTGTTAAAATCCTTAGTATTAAAGCTTTTAGTCCGCTCTAGGCCAACACGACAAAAAATAAAGTTGAATGACAATGGTATTTCAGTATTTTAAATTAGCAAGCAATAACTACAGAGAGCAAAACTGCTCGAAAATGCTCTTAAATTGGTTTTCTAAAAATGCTTTCAAAACTTCTTCTAATGCAATATTATGGCTTGGGTGGAAAACATGAAACGCTAATTCAAACGAACGAGTATTTATTGTAAGCATATCAGAGTGTTGGTTATATAACTCTCTAATTCCAATATTTGTTTAGAATTGTGTTTTCGATGCGTGTGCTCAAAACAACATTACACTGGCAGTGGAGCAAGCTGTTAATACTGTGATTGAAACATGCTTTGTCAATGGTTTCAACTGTTCTGCAAGCATTAACGTGACAGGTTAGTAGACCTCTGAAAAACTGTTAGTGCTTAGCCGTGAAAATCAAAAGAGAGGCCAAAAGTTAGAAGTTGCGATTTATTCAAATTTACATTGAACGTGTTTTTGCAGTATTTTATTGCACAAATTCTCCATGCATTCTCATTACGATAGCAAAATATTACTTGAATTTAACTTTAATAGTTTTCTAGCTGTTTTTGGTTCGAAAAAAAGTTTGACAAACAGCCAACAACTGGATTGATTTCAATTTTTACAACGGAAAATTGAACATTCGAGATTTCGTTTCAAAAACAGAAAGAGCATTTCCGAATATTCTATGCAAAAACGATGCCATCAAACACGATACGTGCAATCAACGGTTGACACAAGTCACGCTGATGCGCAAAACGGATAAAAAGTTTCAAAGTGTTTGATTCTTTAGAACCCGATTTTGGAGCTGTGAGCTGGTGCCGGGGATGGGGAGATCCTCATTACACCAGTTTTGACGGACGAGGATTTAATTTCCAAGGAACGTGCACTTATTATTTTGTTCTAACCACGGATGAAGCGGCTGAGTGTAATCTTCCCCTGTTTTCGGTTGAGGTAAAACTAATTGATTTATCAATCATGCAAGTGCTAATGTTAATCAAGTGCAGTGTTGAAACGTGATATAAGTTATTGGAGACCAACGGCGATTTTGGTCATTAATGAAAAAATTGGTTTTAAATGTGTTATATCGTGTTAAAACTTTGCACAAGTTTTTGTAATCGTTCAGAATTGATTGATTGATAAACGCGAGTTTCACATCGATTCTGCAAAAAATTGTTAATTCGATTCGTTCTTTCAGGTGGAAAACGAACACCGGCATAGCAGCAGAGCGGTGTCTTACTTGAAAAAAGTTGTTGTTCGAATAGAAACGGAAGTAATTGAATTCCATAAACGTGGCATTGTTTACGTAAGTTGTTTTTTGTTTGAAGTTTTTGATTCTGTTTTGATCGCATTACAATGATTCATAACGTATTTTTAAACAATTTTCAGCAAGTTTTTTATTCTACTCTTTGTTCACTCAGTTGACAAAATAGTCAAGTCAAAGCTTTTTGTTAGGTAAATTCGAATTTAACATCGCTACCCTATGATAACCAATTCCACGGCTACAAAATAGTGAAGCAAGGAAATCTTGTGATTTTATCCACAACATTCGGCTTGATCGTACATTACGATGGAAATCACTTAATTGATGTTGGTCTTCCAGACAATTACAAAGATAAAGTTGAAGGTAAGTTCAATCGTGGTATATCATCATGGCTGTTTCTTTGTCATTGGTGAAAGTTGCAATGCAAGAAAAAGCTTCAGCTGCGTTCCTAAATGGTTTTGCCGTTTATATTTGGGAAATCGAAAATCGAATTAAGTCGCTTATACATTGCTGAATGAAAATCGGATTACGTCAAGAATCTGGTTTGCTGCAACATTCTCGCTCGAACGTGTCCAAATGAATTGTCAAGAAATGCTGAAATAAATATTTAGTTTCAAAATGAAACCAAAAGCTGAAGAATAAATGTTTTCAATAACACTGTAGTTTCGCAAAATTTTAGACAACTTAAATGCGGCATGTGTTTGCTTAATGCCGTGCTGTCCTGTGTGTTAAGCTAAAATTGTAAGGTAACAAGTTTGAAGCTATGATTTTGTTTTAGCTTCTGCTTGATGAAATTCTTAGCAGCTGATTTACTTTGTATAATGAACTAGGTAGTAATCATTTTCTTTTGCTTTTGTGCTCAGTTTTCTGAAGTAATTCATTCGATAAATAATTTGTTAATTTCGTTGAATTCCTGCAGGACTTTGTGGCAATTACAATGACGATAAATCAGATGATTACATGATTCGGCAAACTCACGAGGTGGTGCATAGTGCGCATGCGTTTGCTGCGAGCTACAAAACAGATATGAAGTGAGATGATTTTACGAACGTTATCAACTCTGCAACGCTTTTGTATTATATTCAGACCAAAACAACATCCAAATAATTTCCTTTAATCGATTTTTGAATAATTTGTGCAGTGCTGTGGAAAATGAAACAATGTGTTTTTACACTTTGCAGTTAGATACGATATTTATTTTAGAGCTTATGCTGTCTGCACAGTATTTGCCGTGCATTAGGTTAAATGTTATTTGAAAGTCCCATTAAAGGTTCGTCAATAAGCAATTGGGGCTTCAATCATTTAATCAATGTCCAATGACAAATATTTATTTTCTCGTTGCAAGTTTTGAACAACATTTTCTATGAGGATGCAAGGTTTGATTTCAACCTGAATTGCAAAACTGCTGCAGTTAGACAGAAAGCCCAACGCTGTGCGTTTGTTTCAGTTGTACGAGTGTAATTGACGATCTTCCAGTATGCTCCGAAACTACACAAACGTTGTATAGAAGAGATTGTTCGATGGCATTAAACGATGAATGCTTGGAAAACTGCTCGACGCAATTGAATTTCAGTTTACTCATAGAGGTAATATTAAACCTTTGTAATACCGCTTTGGCTGCTTGGTGAAAAGAAACAAAATCATTTCATGATTTCTATGAAATTTCAACATTTTGAAGCAAGTATTGAAAAAACTTATGATTCTTGCACAATTTATTGAAAATATGAAATTATGTGTAAGTATTGTAATTTTTCGCGACGTCACTTAACGGTGGTCGTTGTTAGAATGACCCGGTTTGTCAGCCAGAAAGAAATTTGATTTGAAAACTTGTTGAATTAGGGCATTTCTAGACAACTATTGGTCGCTAACTAGTCTAGAAATTGACTTTATGATACGTGATTGTAAAGTCGTTTGATGGAAAGGTTTGCTTTATCAAAATATGATCAAAACAACAAGTCATCCTTCAGTTTGAAACGGCTCCTCCAACTGAACGCTGGGTCTTGAATTCCAGACGCGCTGCTGAGAGGTGCTGATACTTCAAAACACATGTCGGCAGATGATTTAGTTAACTTGATAATGATGCTGTGCTGACTGTACAGTAGCTTGTTGTGTTTACGGGATGATTTTGTCAGATGTTATCAGTCGTCAGGAGCAGAACCACGCATCAAGCTTTTATGGCTAAAAAGTGAAAACGCGAAGAAAACTCGGCGTGTTAAAATCCTTAGTATTAAAACTTTTAGTCCGCTCTAGGCCAACACGACAAAAAATAAAGTTGAATGACAATGGTATTTCAGTATTTTAAATTAGCAAGCAATAACTACAGAGAGCAAAACTGCTCGAAAATGCTCTTAAATTGGTTTTCTAAAAATGCTTTCAAAACTTCTTCTAATGCAATATTATGGCTTGGGTGGAAAACATGAAACGCTAATTCAAACGAACGAGTATTTATTGTAAGCATATCAGAGTGTTGGTTATATAACTCTCTAATTCCAATATTTGTTTAGAATTGTGTTTTCGATGCGTGTGCTCAAAACAACATTACACTGGCAGTGGAGCAAGCTGTTAATACTGTGATTGAAACATGCTTTGTCAATGGTTTCAACTGTTCTGCAAGCATTAACGTGACAGGTTAGTAGACCTCTGAAAAACTGTTAGTGCTTAGCCGTGAAAATCAAAAGAGAGGCCAAAAGTTAGAAGTTGCGATTTATTCAAATTTACATTGAACGTGTTTTTGCAGTATTTTATTGCACAAATTCTCCATGCATTCTCATTACGATAGCAAAATATTACTTGAATTTAACTTTAATAGTTTTCTAGCTGTTTTTGGTTCGAAAAAAAGTTTGACAAACAGCCAACAACTGGATTGATTTCAATTTTTACAACGGAAAATTGAACATTCGAGATTTCGTTTCAAAAACAGAAAGAGCATTTCCGAATATTCTATGCAAAAACGATGCCATCAAACACGATACGTGCAATCAACGGTTGACACAAGTCACGCTGATGCGCAAAACGGATAAAAAGTTTCAAAGTGTTTGATTCTTTAGAACCCGATTTTGGAGCTGTGAGCTGGTGCCGGGGATGGGGAGATCCTCATTACACCAGTTTTGACGGACGAGGATTTAATTTCCAAGGAACGTGCACTTATTATTTTGTTCTAACCACAGATGAAGCGGCTGAGTGTAATCTTCCCCTGTTTTCGGTTGAGGTAAAACTAATTGATTTATCAATCATGCAAGTGCTAATGTTAATCAAGTGCAGTGTTGAAACGTGATATAAGTTATTGGAGACCAACGGCGATTTTGGTCATTAATGAAAAAATTGGTTTTAAATGTGTTATATCGTGTTAAAACTTTGCACAAGTTTTTGTAATCGTTCAGAATTGATTGATTGATAAACGCGAGTTTCACATCGATTCTGCAAAAAATTGTTAATTCGATTCGTTCTTTCAGGTGGAAAACGAACACCGGCATAGCAGCAGAGCGGTGTCTTACTTGAAAAAAGTTGTTGTTCGAATAGAAACGGAAGTAATTGAATTCCATAAACGTGGCATTGTTTACGTAAGTTGTTTTTTGTTTGAAGTTTTTGATTCTGTTTTGATCGCATTACAATGATTCATAACGTATTTTTAAACAATTTTCAGCAAGTTTTTTATTCTACTCTTTGTTCACTCAGTTGACAAAATAGTCAAGTCAAAGCTTTTTGTTAGGTAAATTCGAATTTAACATCGCTACCCTATGATAACCAATTCCACGGCTACAAAATAGTGAAGCAAGGAAATCTTGTGATTTTATCCACAACATTCGGCTTGATCGTACATTACGATGGAAATCACTTAATTGATGTTGGTCTTCCAGACAATTACAAAGATAAAGTTGAAGGTAAGTTCAATCGTGGTATATCATCATGGCTGTTTCTTTGTCATTGGTGAAAGTTGCAATGCAAGAAAAAGCTTCAGCTGCGTTCCTAAATGGTTTTGCCGTTTATATTTGGGAAATCGAAAATCGAATTAAGTCGCTTATACATTGCTGAATGAAAATCGGATTACGTCAAGAATCTGGTTTGCTGCAACATTCTCGCTCGAACGTGTCCAAATGAATTGTCAAGAAATGCTGAAATAAATATTTAGTTTCAAAATGAAACCAAAAGCTGAAGAATAAATGTTTTCAATAACACTGTAGTTTCGCAAAATTTTAGACAACTTAAATGCGGCATGTGTTTGCTTAATGCCGTGCTGTCCTGTGTGTTAAGCTAAAATTGTAAGGTAACAAGTTTGAAGCTATGATTTTGTTTTAGCTTCTGCTTGATGAAATTCTTAGCAGCTGATTTACTTTGTATAATGAACTAGGTAGTAATCATTTTCTTTTGCTTTTGTGCTCAGTTTTCTGAAGTAATTCATTCGATAAATAATTTGTTAATTTCGTTGAATTCCTGCAGGACTTTGTGGCAATTACAATGACGATAAATCAGATGATTACATGATTCGGCAAACTCACGAGGTGGTGCATAGTGCGCATGCGTTTGCTGCGAGCTACAAAACAGATATGAAGTGAGATGATTTTACGAACGTTATCAACTCTGCAACGCTTTTGTATTATATTCAGACCAAAACAACATCCAAATAATTTCCTTTAATCGATTTTTGAATAATTTGTGCAGTGCTGTGGAAAATGAAACAATGTGTTTTTACACTTTGCAGTTAGATACGATATTTATTTTAGAGCTTATGCTGTCTGCACAGTATTTGCCGTGCATTAGGTTAAATGTTATTTGAAAGTCCCATTAAAGGTTCGTCAATAAGCAATTGGGGCTTCAATCATTTAATCAATGTCCAATGACAAATATTTATTTTCTCGTTGCAAGTTTTGAACAACATTTTCTATGAGGATGCAAGGTTTGATTTCAACCTGAATTGCAAAACTGCTGCAGTTAGACAGAAAGCCCAACGCTGTGCGTTTGTTTCAGTTGTACGAGTGTAATTGACGATCTTCCAGTATGCTCCGAAACTACACAAACGTTGTATAGAAGAGATTGTTCGATGGCATTAAACGATGAATGCTTGGAAAACTGCTCGACGCAATTGAATTTCAGTTTACTCATAGAGGTAATATTAAACCTTTGTAATACCGCTTTGGCTGCTTGGTGAAAAGAAACAAAATCATTTCATGATTTCTATGAAATTTCAACATTTTGAAGCAAGTATTGAAAAAACTTATGATTCTTGCACAATTTATTGAAAATATGAAATTATGTGTAAGTATTGTAATTTTTCGCGACGTCACTTAACGGTGGTCGTTGTTAGAATGACCCGGTTTGTCAGCCAGAAAGAAATTTGATTTGAAAACTTGTTGAATTAGGGCATTTCTAGACAACTATTGGTCGCTAACTAGTCTAGAAATTGACTTTATGATACGTGATTGTAAAGTCGTTTGATGGAAAGGTTTGCTTTATCAAAATATGATCAAAACAACAAGTCATCCTTCAGTTTGAAACGGCTCCTCCAACTGAACGCTGGGTCTTGAATTCCAGACGCGCTGCTGAGAGGTGCTGATACTTCAAAACACATGTCGGCAGATGATTTAGTTAACTTGATAATGATGCTGTGCTGACTGTACAGTAGCTTGTTGTGTTTACGGGATGATTTTGTCAGATGTTATCAGTCGTCAGGAGCAGAACCACGCATCAAGCTTTTATGGCTAAAAAGTGAAAACGCGAAGAAAACTCGGCGTGTTAAAATCCTTAGTATTAAAACTTTTAGTCCGCTCTAGGCCAACACGACAAAAAATAAAGTTGAATGACAATGGTATTTCAGTATTTTAAATTAGCAAGCAATAACTACAGAGAGCAAAACTGCTCGAAAATGCTCTTAAATTGGTTTTCTAAAAATGCTTTCAAAACTTCTTCTAATGCAATATTATGGCTTGGGTGGAAAACATGAAACGCTAATTCAAACGAACGAGTATTTATTGTAAGCATATCAGAGTGTTGGTTATATAACTCTCTAATTCCAATATTTGTTTAGAATTGTGTTTTCGATGCGTGTGCTCAAAACAACATTACACTGGCAGTGGAGCAAGCTGTTAATACTGTGATTGAAACATGCTTTGTCAATGGTTTCAACTGTTCTGCAAGCATTAACGTGACAGGTTAGTAGACCTCTGAAAAACTGTTAGTGCTTAGCCGTGAAAATCAAAAGAGAGGCCAAAAGTTAGAAGTTGCGATTTATTCAAATTTACATTGAACGTGTTTTTGCAGTATTTTATTGCACAAATTCTCCATGCATTCTCATTACGATAGCAAAATATTACTTGAATTTAGCTTTAATAGTTTTCTAGCTGTTTTTGGTTCGAAAAAAAGTTTGACAAACAGCCAACAACTGGATTGATTTCAATTTTTACAACGGAAAATTGAACATTCGAGATTTCGTTTCAAAAACAGAAAGAGCATTTCCGAATATTCTATGCAAAAACGACGCCATCAAACACGATACGTGCAATCAACGGTTGACACAAGTCACGCTGATGCGCAAAACGGATAAAAAGTTTCAAAGTGTTTGATTCTTTAGAACCCGATTTTGGAGCTGTGAGCTGGTGCCGGGGATGGGGAGATCCTCATTACACCAGTTTTGACGGACGAGGATTTAATTTCCAAGGAACGTGCACTTATTATTTTGTTCTAACCACGGATGAAGCGGCTGAGTGTAATCTTCCCCTGTTTTCGGTTGAGGTAAAACTAATTGATTTATCAATCATGCAAGTGCTAATGTTAATCAAGTGCAGTGTTGAAACGTGATATAAGTTATTGGAGACCAACGGCGATTTTGGTCATTAATGAAAAAATTGGTTTTAAATGTGTTATATCGTGTTAAAACTTTGCACAAGTTTTTGTAATCGTTCAGAATTGATTGATTGATAAACGCGAGTTTCACATCGATTCTGCAAAAAATTGTTAATTCGATTCGTTCTTTCAGGTGGAAAACGAACACCGGCATAGCAGCAGAGCGGTGTCTTACTTGAAAAAAGTTGTTGTTCGAATAGAAACGGAAGTAATTGAATTCCATAAACGTGGCATTGTTTACGTAAGTTGTTTTTTGTTTGAAGTTTTTGATTCTGTTTTGATCGCATTACAATGATTCATAACGTATTTTTAAACAATTTTCAGCAAGTTTTTTATTCTACTCTTTGTTCACTCAGTTGACAAAATAGTCAAGTCAAAGCTTTTTGTTAGGTAAATTCGAATTTAACATCGCTACCCTATGATAACCAATTCCACGGCTACAAAATAGTGAAGCAAGGAAATCTTGTGATTTTATCCACAACATTCGGCTTGATCGTACATTACGATGGAAATCACTTAATTGATGTTGGTCTTCCAGACAATTACAAAGATAAAGTTGAAGGTAAGTTCAATCGTGGTATATCATCATGGCTGTTTCTTTGTCATTGGTGAAAGTTGCAATGCAAGAAAAAGCTTCAGCTGCGTTCCTAAATGGTTTTGCCGTTTATATTTGGGAAATCGAAAATCGAATTAAGTCGCTTATACATTGCTGAATGAAAATCGGATTACGTCAAGAATCTGGTTTGCTGCAACATTCTCGCTCGAACGTGTCCAAATGAATTGTCAAGAAATGCTGAAATAAATATTTAGTTTCAAAATGAAACCAAAAGCTGAAGAATAAATGTTTTCAATAACACTGTAGTTTCGCAAAATTTTAGACAACTTAAATGCGGCATGTGTTTGCTTAATGCCGTGCTGTCCTGTGTGTTAAGCTAAAATTGTAAGGTAACAAGTTTGAAGCTATGATTTTGTTTTAGCTTCTGCTTGATGAAATTCTTAGCAGCTGATTTACTTTGTATAATGAACTAGGTAGTAATCATTTTCTTTTGCTTTTGTGCTCAGTTTTCTGAAGTAATTCATTCGATAAATAATTTGTTAATTTCGTTGAATTCCTGCAGGACTTTGTGGCAATTACAATGACGATAAATCAGATGATTACATGATTCGGCAAACTCACGAGGTGGTGCATAGTGCGCATGCGTTTGCTGCGAGCTACAAAACAGATATGAAGTGAGATGATTTTACGAACGTTATCAACTCTGCAACGCTTTTGTATTATATTCAGACCAAAACAACATCCAAATAATTTCCTTTAATCGATTTTTGAATAATTTGTGCAGTGCTGTGGAAAATGAAACAATGTGTTTTTACACTTTGCAGTTAGATACGATATTTATTTTAGAGCTTATGCTGTCTGCACAGTATTTGCCGTGCATTAGGTTAAATGTTATTTGAAAGTCCCATTAAAGGTTCGTCAATAAGCAATTGGGGCTTCAATCATTTAATCAATGTCCAATGACAAATATTTATTTTCTCGTTGCAAGTTTTGAACAACATTTTCTATGAGGATGCAAGGTTTGATTTCAACCTGAATTGCAAAACTGCTGCAGTTAGACAGAAAGCCCAACGCTGTGCGTTTGTTTCAGTTGTACGAGTGTAATTGACGATCTTCCAGTATGCTCCGAAACTACACAAACGTTGTATAGAAGAGATTGTTCGATGGCATTAAACGATGAATGCTTGGAAAACTGCTCGACGCAATTGAATTTCAGTTTACTCATAGAGGTAATATTAAACCTTTGTAATACCGCTTTGGCTGCTTGGTGAAAAGAAACAAAATCATTTCATGATTTCTATGAAATTTCAACATTTTGAAGCAAGTATTGAAAAAACTTATGATTCTTGCACAATTTATTGAAAATATGAAATTATGTGTAAGTATTGTAATTTTTCGCGACGTCACTTAACGGTGGTCGTTGTTAGAATGACCCGGTTTGTCAGCCAGAAAGAAATTTGATTTGAAAACTTGTTGAATTAGGGCATTTCTAGACAACTATTGGTCGCTAACTAGTCTAGAAATTGACTTTATGATACGTGATTGTAAAGTCGTTTGATGGAAAGGTTTGCTTTATCAAAATATGATCAAAACAACAAGTCATCCTTCAGTTTGAAACGGCTCCTCCAACTGAACGCTGGGTCTTGAATTCCAGACGCGCTGCTGAGAGGTGCTGATACTTCAAAACACATGTCGGCAGATGATTTAGTTAACTTGATAATGATGCTGTGCTGACTGTACAGTAGCTTGTTGTGTTTACGGGATGATTTTGTCAGATGTTATCAGTCGTCAGGAGCAGAACCACGCATCAAGCTTTTATGGCTAAAAAGTGAAAACGCGAAGAAAACTCGGCGTGTTAAAATCCTTAGTATTAAAACTTTTAGTCCGCTCTAGGCCAACACGACAAAAAATAAAGTTGAATGACAATGGTATTTCAGTATTTTAAATTAGCAAGCAATAACTACAGAGAGCAAAACTGCTCGAAAATGCTCTTAAATTGGTTTTCTAAAAATGCTTTCAAAACTTCTTCTAATGCAATATTATGGCTTGGGTGGAAAACATGAAACGCTAATTCAAACGAACGAGTATTTATTGTAAGCATATCAGAGTGTTGGTTATATAACTCTCTAATTCCAATATTTGTTTAGAATTGTGTTTTCGATGCGTGTGCTCAAAACAACATTACACTGGCAGTGGAGCAAGCTGTTAATACTGTGATTGAAACATGCTTTGTCAATGGTTTCAACTGTTCTGCAAGCATTAACGTGACAGGTTAGTAGACCTCTGAAAAACTGTTAGTGCTTAGCCGTGAAAATCAAAAGAGAGGCCAAAAGTTAGAAGTTGCGATTTATTCAAATTTACATTGAACGTGTTTTTGCAGTATTTTATTGCACAAATTCTCCATGCATTCTCATTACGATAGCAAAATATTACTTGAATTTAGCTTTAATAGTTTTCTAGCTGTTTTTGGTTCGAAAAAAAGTTTGACAAACAGCCAACAACTGGATTGATTTCAATTTTTACAACGGAAAATTGAACATTCGAGATTTCGTTTCAAAAACAGAAAGAGCATTTCCGAATATTCTATGCAAAAACGACGCCATCAAACACGATACGTGCAATCAACGGTTGACACAAGTCACGCTGATGCGCAAAACGGATAAAAAGTTTCAAAGTGTTTGATTCTTTAGAACCCGATTTTGGAGCTGTGAGCTGGTGCCGGGGATGGGGAGATCCTCATTACACCAGTTTTGACGGACGAGGATTTAATTTCCAAGGAACGTGCACTTATTATTTTGTTCTAACCACGGATGAAGCGGCTGAGTGTAATCTTCCCCTGTTTTCGGTTGAGGTAAAACTAATTGATTTATCAATCATGCAAGTGCTAATGTTAATCAAGTGCAGTGTTGAAACGTGATATAAGTTATTGGAGACCAACGGCGATTTTGGTCATTAATGAAAAAATTGGTTTTAAATGTGTTATATCGTGTTAAAACTTTGCACAAGTTTTTGTAATCGTTCAGAATTGATTGATTGATAAACGCGAGTTTCACATCGATTCTGCAAAAAATTGTTAATTCGATTCGTTCTTTCAGGTGGAAAACGAACACCGGCATAGCAGCAGAGCGGTGTCTTACTTGAAAAAAGTTGTTGTTCGAATAGAAACGGAAGTAATTGAATTCCATAAACGTGGCATTGTTTACGTAAGTTGTTTTTTGTTTGAAGTTTTTGATTCTGTTTTGATCGCATTACAATGATTCATAACGTATTTTTAAACAATTTTCAGCAAGTTTTTTATTCTACTCTTTGTTCACTCAGTTGACAAAATAGTCAAGTCAAAGCTTTTTGTTAGGTAAATTCGAATTTAACATCGCTACCCTATGATAACCAATTCCACGGCTACAAAATAGTGAAGCAAGGAAATCTTGTGATTTTATCCACAACATTCGGCTTGATCGTACATTACGATGGAAATCACTTAATTGATGTTGGTCTTCCAGACAATTACAAAGATAAAGTTGAAGGTAAGTTCAATCGTGGTATATCATCATGGCTGTTTCTTTGTCATTGGTGAAAGTTGCAATGCAAGAAAAAGCTTCAGCTGCGTTCCTAAATGGTTTTGCCGTTTATATTTGGGAAATCGAAAATCGAATTAAGTCGCTTATACATTGCTGAATGAAAATCGGATTACGTCAAGAATCTGGTTTGCTGCAACATTCTCGCTCGAACGTGTCCAAATGAATTGTCAAGAAATGCTGAAATAAATATTTAGTTTCAAAATGAAACCAAAAGCTGAAGAATAAATGTTTTCAATAACACTGTAGTTTCGCAAAATTTTAGACAACTTAAATGCGGCATGTGTTTGCTTAATGCCGTGCTGTCCTGTGTGTTAAGCTAAAATTGTAAGGTAACAAGTTTGAAGCTATGATTTTGTTTTAGCTTCTGCTTGATGAAATTCTTAGCAGCTGATTTACTTTGTATAATGAACTAGGTAGTAATCATTTTCTTTTGCTTTTGTGCTCAGTTTTCTGAAGTAATTCATTCGATAAATAATTTGTTAATTTCGTTGAATTCCTGCAGGACTTTGTGGCAATTACAATGACGATAAATCAGATGATTACATGATTCGGCAAACTCACGAGGTGGTGCATAGTGCGCATGCGTTTGCTGCGAGCTACAAAACAGATATGAAGTGAGATGATTTTACGAACGTTATCAACTCTGCAACGCTTTTGTATTATATTCAGACCAAAACAACATCCAAATAATTTCCTTTAATCGATTTTTGAATAATTTGTGCAGTGCTGTGGAAAATGAAACAATGTGTTTTTACACTTTGCAGTTAGATACGATATTTATTTTAGAGCTTATGCTGTCTGCACAGTATTTGCCGTGCATTAGGTTAAATGTTATTTGAAAGTCCCATTAAAGGTTCGTCAATAAGCAATTGGGGCTTCAATCATTTAATCAATGTCCAATGACAAATATTTATTTTCTCGTTGCAAGTTTTGAACAACATTTTCTATGAGGATGCAAGGTTTGATTTCAACCTGAATTGCAAAACTGCTGCAGTTAGACAGAAAGCCCAACGCTGTGCGTTTGTTTCAGTTGTACGAGTGTAATTGACGATCTTCCAGTATGCTCCGAAACTACACAAACGTTGTATAGAAGAGATTGTTCGATGGCATTAAACGATGAATGCTTGGAAAACTGCTCGACGCAATTGAATTTCAGTTTACTCATAGAGGTAATATTAAACCTTTGTAATACCGCTTTGGCTGCTTGGTGAAAAGAAACAAAATCATTTCATGATTTCTATGAAATTTCAACATTTTGAAGCAAGTATTGAAAAAACTTATGATTCTTGCACAATTTATTGAAAATATGAAATTATGTGTAAGTATTGTAATTTTTCGCGACGTCACTTAACGGTGGTCGTTGTTAGAATGACCCGGTTTGTCAGCCAGAAAGAAATTTGATTTGAAAACTTGTTGAATTAGGGCATTTCTAGACAACTATTGGTCGCTAACTAGTCTAGAAATTGACTTTATGATACGTGATTGTAAAGTCGTTTGATGGAAAGGTTTGCTTTATCAAAATATGATCAAAACAACAAGTCATCCTTCAGTTTGAAACGGCTCCTCCAACTGAACGCTGGGTCTTGAATTCCAGACGCGCTGCTGAGAGGTGCTGATACTTCAAAACACATGTCGGCAGATGATTTAGTTAACTTGATAATGATGCTGTGCTGACTGTACAGTAGCTTGTTGTGTTTACGGGATGATTTTGTCAGATGTTATCAGTCGTCAGGAGCAGAACCACGCATCAAGCTTTTATGGCTAAAAAGTGAAAACGCGAAGAAAACTCGGCGTGTTAAAATCCTTAGTATTAAAACTTTTAGTCCGCTCTAGGCCAACACGACAAAAAATAAAGTTGAATGACAATGGTATTTCAGTATTTTAAATTAGCAAGCAATAACTACAGAGAGCAAAACTGCTCGAAAATGCTCTTAAATTGGTTTTCTAAAAATGCTTTCAAAACTTCTTCTAATGCAATATTATGGCTTGGGTGGAAAACATGAAACGCTAATTCAAACGAACGAGTATTTATTGTAAGCATATCAGAGTGTTGGTTATATAACTCTCTAATTCCAATATTTGTTTAGAATTGTGTTTTCGATGCGTGTGCTCAAAACAACATTACACTGGCAGTGGAGCAAGCTGTTAATACTGTGATTGAAACATGCTTTGTCAATGGTTTCAACTGTTCTGCAAGCATTAACGTGACAGGTTAGTAGACCTCTGAAAAACTGTTAGTGCTTAGCCGTGAAAATCAAAAGAGAGGCCAAAAGTTAGAAGTTGCGATTTATTCAAATTTACATTGAACGTGTTTTTGCAGTATTTTATTGCACAAATTCTCCATGCATTCTCATTACGATAGCAAAATATTACTTGAATTTAACTTTAATAGTTTTCTAGCTGTTTTTGGTTCGAAAAAAAGTTTGACAAACAGCCAACAACTGGATTGATTTCAATTTTTACAACGGAAAATTGAACATTCGAGATTTCGTTTCAAAAACAGAAAGAGCATTTCCGAATATTCTATGCAAAAACGATGCCATCAAACACGATACGTGCAATCAACGGTTGACACAAGTCACGCTGATGCGCAAAACGGATAAAAAGTTTCAAAGTGTTTGATTCTTTAGAACCCGATTTTGGAGCTGTGAGCTGGTGCCGGGGATGGGGAAATCCTCATTACACCAGTTTTGACAGACGAGGATTTAATTTCCAAGGAACGTGCACTTATTATTTTGTTCTAACCACGGATGAAGCGGCTGAGTGTAATCTTCCCCTGTTTTCGGTTGAGGTAAAACTAATTGATTTATCAATCATGCAAGTGCTAATGTTAATCAAGTGCAGTGTTGAAACGTGATATAAGTTATTGGAGACCAACGGCGATTTTGGTCATTAATGAAAAAATTGGTTTTAAATGTGTTATATCGTGTTAAAACTTTGCACAAGTTTTTGTAATCGTTCAGAATTGATTGATTGATAAACGCGAGTTTCACATCGATTCTGCAAAAAATTGTTAATTCGATTCGTTCTTTCAGGTGGAAAACGAACACCGGCATAGCAGCAGAGCGGTGTCTTACTTGAAAAAAGTTGTTGTTCGAATAGAAACGGAAGTAATTGAATTCCATAAACGTGGCATTGTTTACGTAAGTTGTTTTTTGTTTGAAGTTTTTGATTCTGTTTTGATCGCATTACAATGATTCATAACGTATTTTTAAACAATTTTCAGCAAGTTTTTTATTCTACTCTTTGTTCACTCAGTTGACAAAATAGTCAAGTCAAAGCTTTTTGTTAGGTAAATTCGAATTTAACATCGCTACCCTATGATAACCAATTCCACGGCTACAAAATAGTGAAGCAAGGAAATCTTGTGATTTTATCCACAACATTCGGCTTGATCGTACATTACGATGGAAATCACTTAATTGATGTTGGTCTTCCAGACAATTACAAAGATAAAGTTGAAGGTAAGTTCAATCGTGGTATATCATCATGGCTGTTTCTTTGTCATTGGTGAAAGTTGCAATGCAAGAAAAAGCTTCAGCTGCGTTCCTAAATGGTTTTGCCGTTTATATTTGGGAAATCGAAAATCGAATTAAGTCGCTTATACATTGCTGAATGAAAATCGGATTACGTCAAGAATCTGGTTTGCTGCAACATTCTCGCTTGAACGTGTCCAAATGAATTGTCAAGAAATGCTGAAATAAATATTTAGTTTCAAAATGAAACCAAAAGCTGAAGAATAAATGTTTTCAATAACACTGTAGTTTCGCAAAATTTTAGACAACTTAAATGCGGCATGTGTTTGCTTAATGCCGTGCTGTCCTGTGTGTTAAGCTAAAATTGTAAGGTAACAAGTTTGAAGCTATGATTTTGTTTTAGCTTCTGCTTGATGAAATTCTTAGCAGCTGATTTACTTTGTATAATGAACTAGGTAGTAATCATTTTCTTTTGCTTTTGTGCTCAGTTTTCTGAAGTAATTCATTCGATAAATAATTTGTTAATTTCGTTGAATTCCTGCAGGACTTTGTGGCAATTACAATGACGATAAATCAGATGATTACATGATTCGGCAAACTCACGAGGTGGTGCATAGTGCGCATGCGTTTGCTGCGAGCTACAAAACAGATATGAAGTGAGATGATTTTACGAACGTTATCAACTCTGCAACGCTTTTGTATTATATTCAGACCAAAACAACATCCAAATAATTTCCTTTAATCGATTTTTGAATAATTTGTGCAGTGCTGTGGAAAATGAAACAATGTGTTTTTACACTTTGCAGTTAGATACGATATTTATTTTAGAGCTTATGCTGTCTGCACAGTATTTGCCGTGCATTAGGTTAAATGTTATTTGAAAGTCCCATTAAAGGTTCGTCAATAAGCAATTGGGGCTTCAATCATTTAATCAATGTCCAATGACAAATATTTATTTTCTCGTTGCAAGTTTTGAACAACATTTTCTATGAGGATGCAAGGTTTGATTTCAACCTGAATTGCAAAACTGCTGCAGTTAGACAGAAAGCCCAACGCTGTGCGTTTGTTTCAGTTGTACGAGTGTAATTGACGATCTTCCAGTATGCTCCGAAACTACACAAACGTTGTATAGAAGAGATTGTTCGATGGCATTAAACGATGAATGCTTGGAAAACTGCTCGACGCAATTGAATTTCAGTTTACTCATAGAGGTAATATTAAACCTTTGTAATACCGCTTTGGCTGCTTGGTGAAAAGAAACAAAATCATTTCATGATTTCTATGAAATTTCAACATTTTGAAGCAAGTATTGAAAAAACTTATGATTCTTGCACAATTTATTGAAAATATGAAATTATGTGTAAGTATTGTAATTTTTCGCGACGTCACTTAACGGTGGTCGTTGTTAGAATGACCCGGTTTGTCAGCCAGAAAGAAATTTGATTTGAAAACTTGTTGAATTAGGGCATTTCTAGACAACTATTGGTCGCTAACTAGTCTAGAAATTGACTTTATGATACGTGATTGTAAAGTCGTTTGATGGAAAGGTTTGCTTTATCAAAATATGATCAAAACAACAAGTCATCCTTCAGTTTGAAACGGCTCCTCCAACTGAACGCTGGGTCTTGAATTCCAGACGCGCTGCTGAGAGGTGCTGATACTTCAAAACACATGTCGGCAGATGATTTAGTTAACTTGATAATGATGCTGTGCTGACTGTACAGTAGCTTGTTGTGTTTACGGGATGATTTTGTCAGATGTTATCAGTCGTCAGGAGCAGAACCACGCATCAAGCTTTTATGGCTAAAAAGTGAAAACGCGAAGAAAACTCGGCGTGTTAAAATCCTTAGTATTAAAACTTTTAGTCCGCTCTAGGCCAACACGACAAAAAATAAAGTTGAATGACAATGGTATTTCAGTATTTTAAATTAGCAAGCAATAACTACAGAGAGCAAAACTGCTCGAAAATGCTCTTAAATTGGTTTTCTAAAAATGCTTTCAAAACTTCTTCTAATGCAATATTATGGCTTGGGTGGAAAACATGAAACGCTAATTCAAACGAACGAGTATTTATTGTAAGCATATCAGAGTGTTGGTTATATAACTCTCTAATTCCAATATTTGTTTAGAATTGTGTTTTCGATGCGTGTGCTCAAAACAACATTACACTGGCAGTGGAGCAAGCTGTTAATACTGTGATTGAAACATGCTTTGTCAATGGTTTCAACTGTTCTGCAAGCATTAACGTGACAGGTTAGTAGACCTCTGAAAAACTGTTAGAGTGCTTAGACGTGAAAATCAAAAGAGAGGCCAAAAGTTAGAAGTTGCGATTTATTCAAATTTACATTGAACGTGTTTTTGCAGTATTTTATTGCACAAATTCTCCATGCATTCTCATTACGATAGCAAAATATTACTTGAATTTAGCTTTAATAGTTTTCTAGCTGTTTTTGGTTCGAAAAAAAGTTTGACAAACAGCCAACAACTGGATTGATTTCAATTTTTACAACGGAAAATTGAACATTCGAGATTTCGTTTCAAAAACAGAAAGAGCATTTCCGAATATTCTATGCAAAAACGACGCCATCAAACACGATACGTGCAATCAACGGTTGACACAAGTCACGCTGATGCGCAAAACGGATAAAAAGTTTCAAAGTGTTTGATTCTTTAGAACCCGATTTTGGAGCTGTGAGCTGGTGCCGGGGATGGGGAGATCCTCATTACACCAGTTTTGACGGACGAGGATTTAATTTCCAAGGAACGTGCACTTATTATTTTGTTCTAACCACGGATGAAGCGGCTGAGTGTAATCTTCCCCTGTTTTCGGTTGAGGTAAAACTAATTGATTTATCAATCATGCAAGTGCTAATGTTAATCAAGTGCAGTGTTGAAACGTGATATAAGTTATTGGAGACCAACGGCGATTTTGGTCATTAATGAAAAAATTGGTTTTAAATGTGTTATATCGTGTTAAAACTTTGCACAAGTTTTTGTAATCGTTCAGAATTGATTGATTGATAAACGCGAGTTTCACATCGATTCTGCAAAAAATTGTTAATTCGATTCGTTCTTTCAGGTGGAAAACGAACACCGGCATAGCAGCAGAGCGGTGTCTTACTTGAAAAAAGTTGTTGTTCGAATAGAAACGGAAGTAATTGAATTCCATAAACGTGGCATTGTTTACGTAAGTTGTTTTTTGTTTGAAGTTTTTGATTCTGTTTTGATCGCATTACAATGATTCATAACGTATTTTTAAACAATTTTCAGCAAGTTTTTTATTCTACTCTTTGTTCACTCAGTTGACAAAATAGTCAAGTCAAAGCTTTTTGTTAGGTAAATTCGAATTTAACATCGCTACCCTATGATAACCAATTCCACGGCTACAAAATAGTGAAGCAAGGAAATCTTGTGATTTTATCCACAACATTCGGCTTGATCGTACATTACGATGGAAATCACTTAATTGATGTTGGTCTTCCAGACAATTACAAAGATAAAGTTGAAGGTAAGTTCAATCGTGGTATATCATCATGGCTGTTTCTTTGTCATTGGTGAAAGTTGCAATGCAAGAAAAAGCTTCAGCTGCGTTCCTAAATGGTTTTGCCGTTTATATTTGGGAAATCGAAAATCGAATTAAGTCGCTTATACATTGCTGAATGAAAATCGGATTACGTCAAGAATCTGGTTTGCTGCAACATTCTCGCTCGAACGTGTCCAAATGAATTGTCAAGAAATGCTGAAATAAATATTTAGTTTCAAAATGAAACCAAAAGCTGAAGAATAAATGTTTTCAATAACACTGTAGTTTCGCAAAATTTTAGACAACTTAAATGCGGCATGTGTTTGCTTAATGCCGTGCTGTCCTGTGTGTTAAGCTAAAATTGTAAGGTAACAAGTTTGAAGCTATGATTTTGTTTTAGCTTCTGCTTGATGAAATTCTTAGCAGCTGATTTACTTTGTATAATGAACTAGGTAGTAATCATTTTCTTTTGCTTTTGTGCTCAGTTTTCTGAAGTAATTCATTCGATAAATAATTTGTTAATTTCGTTGAATTCCTGCAGGACTTTGTGGCAATTACAATGACGATAAATCAGATGATTACATGATTCGGCAAACTCACGAGGTGGTGCATAGTGCGCATGCGTTTGCTGCGAGCTACAAAACAGATATGAAGTGAGATGATTTTACGAACGTTATCAACTCTGCAACGCTTTTGTATTATATTCAGACCAAAACAACATCCAAATAATTTCCTTTAATCGATTTTTGAATAGTTTGTGCAGTGCTGTGGAAAATGAAACAATGTGTTTTTACACTTTGCAGTTAGATACGATATTTATTTTAGAGCTTATGCTGTCTGCACAGTATTTGCCGTGCATTAGGTTAAATGTTATTTGAAAGTCCCATTAAAGGTTCGTCAATAAGCAATTGGGGCTTCAATCATTTAATCAATGTCCAATGACAAATATTTATTTTCTCGTTGCAAGTTTTGAACAACATTTTCTATGAGGATGCAAGGTTTGATTTCAACCTGAATTGCAAAACTGCTGCAGTTAGACAGAAAGCCCAACGCTGTGCGTTTGTTTCAGTTGTACGAGTGTAATTGACGATCTTCCAGTATGCTCCGAAACTACACAAACGTTGTATAGAAGAGATTGTTCGATGGCATTAAACGATGAATGCTTGGAAAACTGCTCGACGCAATTGAATTTCAGTTTACTCATAGAGGTAATATTAAACCTTTGTAATACCGCTTTGGCTGCTTGGTGAAAAGAAACAAAATCATTTCATGATTTCTATGAAATTTCAACATTTTGAAGCAAGTATTGAAAAAACTTATGATTCTTGCACAATTTATTGAAAATATGAAATTATGTGTAAGTATTGTAATTTTTCGCGACGTCACTTAACGGTGGTCGTTGTTAGAATGACCCGGTTTGTCAGCCAGAAAGAAATTTGATTTGAAAACTTGTTGAATTAGGGCATTTCTAGACAACTATTGGTCGCTAACTAGTCTAGAAATTGACTTTATGATACGTGATTGTAAAGTCGTTTGATGGAAAGGTTTGCTTTATCAAAATATGATCAAAACAACAAGTCATCCTTCAGTTTGAAACGGCTCCTCCAACTGAACGCTGGGTCTTGAATTCCAGACGCGCTGCTGAGAGGTGCTGATACTTCAAAACACATGTCGGCAGATGATTTAGTTAACTTGATAATGATGCTGTGCTGACTGTACAGTAGCTTGTTGTGTTTACGGGATGATTTTGTCAGATGTTATCAGTCGTCAGGAGCAGAACCACGCATCAAGCTTTTATGGCTAAAAAGTGAAAACGCGAAGAAAACTCGGCGTGTTAAAATCCTTAGTATTAAAACTTTTAGTCCGCTCTAGGCCAACACGACAAAAAATAAAGTTGAATGACAATGGTATTTCAGTATTTTAAATTAGCAAGCAATAACTACAGAGAGCAAAACTGCTCGAAAATGCTCTTAAATTGGTTTTCTAAAAATGCTTTCAAAACTTCTTCTAATGCAATATTATGGCTTGGGTGGAAAACATGAAACGCTAATTCAAACGAACGAGTATTTATTGTAAGCATATCAGAGTGTTGGTTATATAACTCTCTAATTCCAATATTTGTTTAGAATTGTGTTTTCGATGCGTGTGCTCAAAACAACATTACACTGGCAGTGGAGCAAGCTGTTAATACTGTGATTGAAACATGCTTTGTCAATGGTTTCAACTGTTCTGCAAGCATTAACGTGACAGGTTAGTAGACCTCTGAAAAACTGTTAGTGCTTAGCCGTGAAAATCAAAAGAGAGGCCAAAAGTTAGAAGTTGCGATTTATTCAAATTTACATTGAACGTGTTTTTGCAGTATTTTATTGCACAAATTCTCCATGCATTCTCATTACGATAGCAAAATATTACTTGAATTTAGCTTTAATAGTTTTCTAGCTGTTTTTGGTTCGAAAAAAAGTTTGACAAACAGCCAACAACTGGATTGATTTCAATTTTTACAACGGAAAATTGAACATTCGAGATTTCGTTTCAAAAACAGAAAGAGCATTTCCGAATATTCTATGCAAAAACGACGCCATCAAACACGATACGTGCAATCAACGGTTGACACAAGTCACGCTGATGCGCAAAACGGATAAAAAGTTTCAAAGTGTTTGATTCTTTAGAACCCGATTTTGGAGCTGTGAGCTGGTGCCGGGGATGGGGAGATCCTCATTACACCAGTTTTGACGGACGAGGATTTAATTTCCAAGGAACGTGCACTTATTATTTTGTTCTAACCACGGATGAAGCGGCTGAGTGTAATCTTCCCCTGTTTTCGGTTGAGGTAAAACTAATTGATTTATCAATCATGCAAGTGCTAATGTTAATCAAGTGCAGTGTTGAAACGTGATATAAGTTATTGGAGACCAACGGCGATTTTGGTCATTAATGAAAAAATTGGTTTTAAATGTGTTATATCGTGTTAAAACTTTGCACAAGTTTTTGTAATCGTTCAGAATTGATTGATTGATAAACGCGAGTTTCACATCGATTCTGCAAAAAATTGTTAATTCGATTCGTTCTTTCAGGTGGAAAACGAACACCGGCATAGCAGCAGAGCGGTGTCTTACTTGAAAAAAGTTGTTGTTCGAATAGAAACGGAAGTAATTGAATTCCATAAACGTGGCATTGTTTACGTAAGTTGTTTTTTGTTTGAAGTTTTTGATTCTGTTTTGATCGCATTACAATGATTCATAACGTATTTTTAAACAATTTTCAGCAAGTTTTTTATTCTACTCTTTGTTCACTCAGTTGACAAAATAGTCAAGTCAAAGCTTTTTGTTAGGTAAATTCGAATTTAACATCGCTACCCTATGATAACCAATTCCACGGCTACAAAATAGTGAAGCAAGGAAATCTTGTGATTTTATCCACAACATTCGGCTTGATCGTACATTACGATGGAAATCACTTAATTGATGTTGGTCTTCCAGACAATTACAAAGATAAAGTTGAAGGTAAGTTCAATCGTGGTATATCATCATGGCTGTTTCTTTGTCATTGGTGAAAGTTGCAATGCAAGAAAAAGCTTCAGCTGCGTTCCTAAATGGTTTTGCCGTTTATATTTGGGAAATCGAAAATCGAATTAAGTCGCTTATACATTGCTGAATGAAAATCGGATTACGTCAAGAATCTGGTTTGCTGCAACATTCTCGCTCGAACGTGTCCAAATGAATTGTCAAGAAATGCTGAAATAAATATTTAGTTTCAAAATGAAACCAAAAGCTGAAGAATAAATGTTTTCAATAACACTGTAGTTTCGCAAAATTTTAGACAACTTAAATGCGGCATGTGTTTGCTTAATGCCGTGCTGTCCTGTGTGTTAAGCTAAAATTGTAAGGTAACAAGTTTGAAGCTATGATTTTGTTTTAGCTTCTGCTTGATGAAATTCTTAGCAGCTGATTTACTTTGTATAATGAACTAGGTAGTAATCATTTTCTTTTGCTTTTGTGCTCAGTTTTCTGAAGTAATTCATTCGATAAATAATTTGTTAATTTCGTTGAATTCCTGCAGGACTTTGTGGCAATTACAATGACGATAAATCAGATGATTACATGATTCGGCAAACTCACGAGGTGGTGCATAGTGCGCATGCGTTTGCTGCGAGCTACAAAACAGATATGAAGTGAGATGATTTTACGAACGTTATCAACTCTGCAACGCTTTTGTATTATATTCAGACCAAAACAACATCCAAATAATTTCCTTTAATCGATTTTTGAATAATTTGTGCAGTGCTGTGGAAAATGAAACAATGTGTTTTTACACTTTGCAGTTAGATACGATATTTATTTTAGAGCTTATGCTGTCTGCACAGTATTTGCCGTGCATTAGGTTAAATGTTATTTGAAAGTCCCATTAAAGGTTCGTCAATAAGCAATTGGGGCTTCAATCATTTAATCAATGTCCAATGACAAATATTTATTTTCTCGTTGCAAGTTTTGAACAACATTTTCTATGAGGATGCAAGGTTTGATTTCAACCTGAATTGCAAAACTGCTGCAGTTAGACAGAAAGCCCAACGCTGTGCGTTTGTTTCAGTTGTACGAGTGTAATTGACGATCTTCCAGTATGCTCCGAAACTACACAAACGTTGTATAGAAGAGATTGTTCGATGGCATTAAACGATGAATGCTTGGAAAACTGCTCGACGCAATTGAATTTCAGTTTACTCATAGAGGTAATATTAAACCTTTGTAATACCGCTTTGGCTGCTTGGTGAAAAGAAACAAAATCATTTCATGATTTCTATGAAATTTCAACATTTTGAAGCAAGTATTGAAAAAACTTATGATTCTTGCACAATTTATTGAAAATATGAAATTATGTGTAAGTATTGTAATTTTTCGCGACGTCACTTAACGGTGGTCGTTGTTAGAATGACCCGGTTTGTCAGCCAGAAAGAAATTTGATTTGAAAACTTGTTGAATTAGGGCATTTCTAGACAACTATTGGTCGCTAACTAGTCTAGAAATTGACTTTATGATACGTGATTGTAAAGTCGTTTGATGGAAAGGTTTGCTTTATCAAAATATGATCAAAACAACAAGTCATCCTTCAGTTTGAAACGGCTCCTCCAACTGAACGCTGGGTCTTGAATTCCAGACGCGCTGCTGAGAGGTGCTGATACTTCAAAACACATGTCGGCAGATGATTTAGTTAACTTGATAATGATGCTGTGCTGACTGTACAGTAGCTTGTTGTGTTTACGGGATGATTTTGTCAGATGTTATCAGTCGTCAGGAGCAGAACCACGCATCAAGCTTTTATGGCTAAAAAGTGAAAACGCGAAGAAAACTCGGCGTGTTAAAATCCTTAGTATTAAAACTTTTAGTCCGCTCTAGGCCAACACGACAAAAAATAAAGTTGAATGACAATGGTATTTCAGTATTTTAAATTAGCAAGCAATAACTACAGAGAGCAAAACTGCTCGAAAATGCTCTTAAATTGGTTTTCTAAAAATGCTTTCAAAACTTCTTCTAATGCAATATTATGGCTTGGGTGGAAAACATGAAACGCTAATTCAAACGAACGAGTATTTATTGTAAGCATATCAGAGTGTTGGTTATATAACTCTCTAATTCCAATATTTGTTTAGAATTGTGTTTTCGATGCGTGTGCTCAAAACAACATTACACTGGCAGTGGAGCAAGCTGTTAATACTGTGATTGAAACATGCTTTGTCAATGGTTTCAACTGTTCTGCAAGCATTAACGTGACAGGTTAGTAGACCTCTGAAAAACTGTTAGTGCTTAGCCGTGAAAATCAAAAGAGAGGCCAAAAGTTAGAAGTTGCGATTTATTCAAATTTACATTGAACGTGTTTTTGCAGTATTTTATTGCACAAATTCTCCATGCATTCTCATTACGATAGCAAAATATTACTTGAATTTAACTTTAATAGTTTTCTAGCTGTTTTTGGTTCGAAAAAAAGTTTGACAAACAGCCAACAACTGGATTGATTTCAATTTTTACAACGGAAAATTGAACATTCGAGATTTCGTTTCAAAAACAGAAAGAGCATTTCCGAATATTCTATGCAAAAACGATGCCATCAAACACGATACGTGCAATCAACGGTTGACACAAGTCACGCTGATGCGCAAAACGGATAAAAAGTTTCAAAGTGTTTGATTCTTTAGAACCCGATTTTGGAGCTGTGAGCTGGTGCCGGGGATGGGGAGATCCTCATTACACCAGTTTTGACAGACGAGGATTTAATTTCCAAGGAACGTGCACTTATTATTTTGTTCTAACCACGGATGAAGCGGCTGAGTGTAATCTTCCCCTGTTTTCGGTTGAGGTAAAACTAATTGATTTATCAATCATGCAAGTGCTAATGTTAATCAAGTGCAGTGTTGAAACGTGATATAAGTTATTGGAGACCAACGGCGATTTTGGTCATTAATGAAAAAATTGGTTTTAAATGTGTTATATCGTGTTAAAACTTTGCACAAGTTTTTGTAATCGTTCAGAATTGATTGATTGATAAACGCGAGTTTCACATCGATTCTGCAAAAAATTGTTAATTCGATTCGTTCTTTCAGGTGGAAAACGAACACCGGCATAGCAGCAGAGCGGTGTCTTACTTGAAAAAAGTTGTTGTTCGAATAGAAACGGAAGTAATTGAATTCCATAAACGTGGCATTGTTTACGTAAGTTGTTTTTTGTTTGAAGTTTTTGATTCTGTTTTGATCGCATTACAATGATTCATAACGTATTTTTAAACAATTTTCAGCAAGTTTTTTATTCTACTCTTTGTTCACTCAGTTGACAAAATAGTCAAGTCAAAGCTTTTTGTTAGGTAAATTCGAATTTAACATCGCTACCCTATGATAACCAATTCCACGGCTACAAAATAGTGAAGCAAGGAAATCTTGTGATTTTATCCACAACATTCGGCTTGATCGTACATTACGATGGAAATCACTTAATTGATGTTGGTCTTCCAGACAATTACAAAGATAAAGTTGAAGGTAAGTTCAATCGTGGTATATCATCATGGCTGTTTCTTTGTCATTGGTGAAAGTTGCAATGCAAGAAAAAGCTTCAGCTGCGTTCCTAAATGGTTTTGCCGTTTATATTTGGGAAATCGAAAATCGAATTAAGTCGCTTATACATTGCTGAATGAAAATCGGATTACGTCAAGAATCTGGTTTGCTGCAACATTCTCGCTTGAACGTGTCCAAATGAATTGTCAAGAAATGCTGAAATAAATATTTAGTTTCAAAATGAAACCAAAAGCTGAAGAATAAATGTTTTCAATAACACTGTAGTTTCGCAAAATTTTAGACAACTTAAATGCGGCATGTGTTTGCTTAATGCCGTGCTGTCCTGTGTGTTAAGCTAAAATTGTAAGGTAACAAGTTTGAAGCTATGATTTTGTTTTAGCTTCTGCTTGATGAAATTCTTAGCAGCTGATTTACTTTGTATAATGAACTAGGTAGTAATCATTTTCTTTTGCTTTTGTGCTCAGTTTTCTGAAGTAATTCATTCGATAAATAATTTGTTAATTTCGTTGAATTCCTGCAGGACTTTGTGGCAATTACAATGACGATAAATCAGATGATTACATGATTCGGCAAACTCACGAGGTGGTGCATAGTGCGCATGCGTTTGCTGCGAGCTACAAAACAGATATGAAGTGAGATGATTTTACGAACGTTATCAACTCTGCAACGCTTTTGTATTATATTCAGACCAAAACAACATCCAAATAATTTCCTTTAATCGATTTTTGAATAATTTGTGCAGTGCTGTGGAAAATGAAACAATGTGTTTTTACACTTTGCAGTTAGATACGATATTTATTTTAGAGCTTATGCTGTCTGCACAGTATTTGCCGTGCATTAGGTTAAATGTTATTTGAAAGTCCCATTAAAGGTTCGTCAATAAGCAATTGGGGCTTCAATCATTTAATCAATGTCCAATGACAAATATTTATTTTCTCGTTGCAAGTTTTGAACAACATTTTCTATGAGGATGCAAGGTTTGATTTCAACCTGAATTGCAAAACTGCTGCAGTTAGACAGAAAGCCCAACGCTGTGCGTTTGTTTCAGTTGTACGAGTGTAATTGACGATCTTCCAGTATGCTCCGAAACTACACAAACGTTGTATAGAAGAGATTGTTCGATGGCATTAAACGATGAATGCTTGGAAAACTGCTCGACGCAATTGAATTTCAGTTTACTCATAGAGGTAATATTAAACCTTTGTAATACCGCTTTGGCTGCTTGGTGAAAAGAAACAAAATCATTTCATGATTTCTATGAAATTTCAACATTTTGAAGCAAGTATTGAAAAAACTTATGATTCTTGCACAATTTATTGAAAATATGAAATTATGTGTAAGTATTGTAATTTTTCGCGACGTCACTTAACGGTGGTCGTTGTTAGAATGACCCGGTTTGTCAGCCAGAAAGAAATTTGATTTGAAAACTTGTTGAATTAGGGCATTTCTAGACAACTATTGGTCGCTAACTAGTCTAGAAATTGACTTTATGATACGTGATTGTAAAGTCGTTTGATGGAAAGGTTTGCTTTATCAAAATATGATCAAAACAACAAGTCATCCTTCAGTTTGAAACGGCTCCTCCAACTGAACGCTGGGTCTTGAATTCCAGACGCGCTGCTGAGAGGTGCTGATACTTCAAAACACATGTCGGCAGATGATTTAGTTAACTTGATAATGATGCTGTGCTGACTGTACAGTAGCTTGTTGTGTTTACGGGATGATTTTGTCAGATGTTATCAGTCGTCAGGAGCAGAACCACGCATCAAGCTTTTATGGCTAAAAAGTGAAAACGCGAAGAAAACTCGGCGTGTTAAAATCCTTAGTATTAAAACTTTTAGTCCGCTCTAGGCCAACACGACAAAAAATAAAGTTGAATGACAATGGTATTTCAGTATTTTAAATTAGCAAGCAATAACTACAGAGAGCAAAACTGCTCGAAAATGCTCTTAAATTGGTTTTCTAAAAATGCTTTCAAAACTTCTTCTAATGCAATATTATGGCTTGGGTGGAAAACATGAAACGCTAATTCAAACGAACGAGTATTTATTGTAAGCATATCAGAGTGTTGGTTATATAACTCTCTAATTCCAATATTTGTTTAGAATTGTGTTTTCGATGCGTGTGCTCAAAACAACATTACACTGGCAGTGGAGCAAGCTGTTAATACTGTGATTGAAACATGCTTTGTCAATGGTTTCAACTGTTCTGCAAGCATTAACGTGACAGGTTAGTAGACCTCTGAAAAACTGTTAGAGTGCTTAGACGTGAAAATCAAAAGAGAGGCCAAAAGTTAGAAGTTGCGATTTATTCAAATTTACATTGAACGTGTTTTTGCAGTATTTTATTGCACAAATTCTCCATGCATTCTCATTACGATAGCAAAATATTACTTGAATTTAGCTTTAATAGTTTTCTAGCTGTTTTTGGTTCGAAAAAAAGTTTGACAAACAGCCAACAACTGGATTGATTTCAATTTTTACAACGGAAAATTGAACATTCGAGATTTCGTTTCAAAAACAGAAAGAGCATTTCCGAATATTCTATGCAAAAACGACGCCATCAAACACGATACGTGCAATCAACGGTTGACACAAGTCACGCTGATGCGCAAAACGGATAAAAAGTTTCAAAGTGTTTGATTCTTTAGAACCCGATTTTGGAGCTGTGAGCTGGTGCCGGGGATGGGGAGATCCTCATTACACCAGTTTTGACGGACGAGGATTTAATTTCCAAGGAACGTGCACTTATTATTTTGTTCTAACCACGGATGAAGCGGCTGAGTGTAATCTTCCCCTGTTTTCGGTTGAGGTAAAACTAATTGATTTATCAATCATGCAAGTGCTAATGTTAATCAAGTGCAGTGTTGAAACGTGATATAAGTTATTGGAGACCAACGGCGATTTTGGTCATTAATGAAAAAATTGGTTTTAAATGTGTTATATCGTGTTAAAACTTTGCACAAGTTTTTGTAATCGTTCAGAATTGATTGATTGATAAACGCGAGTTTCACATCGATTCTGCAAAAAATTGTTAATTCGATTCGTTCTTTCAGGTGGAAAACGAACACCGGCATAGCAGCAGAGCGGTGTCTTACTTGAAAAAAGTTGTTGTTCGAATAGAAACGGAAGTAATTGAATTCCATAAACGTGGCATTGTTTACGTAAGTTGTTTTTTGTTTGAAGTTTTTGATTCTGTTTTGATCGCATTACAATGATTCATAACGTATTTTTAAACAATTTTCAGCAAGTTTTTTATTCTACTCTTTGTTCACTCAGTTGACAAAATAGTCAAGTCAAAGCTTTTTGTTAGGTAAATTCGAATTTAACATCGCTACCCTATGATAACCAATTCCACGGCTACAAAATAGTGAAGCAAGGAAATCTTGTGATTTTATCCACAACATTCGGCTTGATCGTACATTACGATGGAAATCACTTAATTGATGTTGGTCTTCCAGACAATTACAAAGATAAAGTTGAAGGTAAGTTCAATCGTGGTATATCATCATGGCTGTTTCTTTGTCATTGGTGAAAGTTGCAATGCAAGAAAAAGCTTCAGCTGCGTTCCTAAATGGTTTTGCCGTTTATATTTGGGAAATCGAAAATCGAATTAAGTCGCTTATACATTGCTGAATGAAAATCGGATTACGTCAAGAATCTGGTTTGCTGCAACATTCTCGCTCGAACGTGTCCAAATGAATTGTCAAGAAATGCTGAAATAAATATTTAGTTTCAAAATGAAACCAAAAGCTGAAGAATAAATGTTTTCAATAACACTGTAGTTTCGCAAAATTTTAGACAACTTAAATGCGGCATGTGTTTGCTTAATGCCGTGCTGTCCTGTGTGTTAAGCTAAAATTGTAAGGTAACAAGTTTGAAGCTATGATTTTGTTTTAGCTTCTGCTTGATGAAATTCTTAGCAGCTGATTTACTTTGTATAATGAACTAGGTAGTAATCATTTTCTTTTGCTTTTGTGCTCAGTTTTCTGAAGTAATTCATTCGATAAATAATTTGTTAATTTCGTTGAATTCCTGCAGGACTTTGTGGCAATTACAATGACGATAAATCAGATGATTACATGATTCGGCAAACTCACGAGGTGGTGCATAGTGCGCATGCGTTTGCTGCGAGCTACAAAACAGATATGAAGTGAGATGATTTTACGAACGTTATCAACTCTGCAACGCTTTTGTATTATATTCAGACCAAAACAACATCCAAATAATTTCCTTTAATCGATTTTTGAATAATTTGTGCAGTGCTGTGGAAAATGAAACAATGTGTTTTTACACTTTGCAGTTAGATACGATATTTATTTTAGAGCTTATGCTGTCTGCACAGTATTTGCCGTGCATTAGGTTAAATGTTATTTGAAAGTCCCATTAAAGGTTCGTCAATAAGCAATTGGGGCTTCAATCATTTAATCAATGTCCAATGACAAATATTTATTTTCTCGTTGCAAGTTTTGAACAACATTTTCTATGAGGATGCAAGGTTTGATTTCAACCTGAATTGCAAAACTGCTGCAGTTAGACAGAAAGCCCAACGCTGTGCGTTTGTTTCAGTTGTACGAGTGTAATTGACGATCTTCCAGTATGCTCCGAAACTACACAAACGTTGTATAGAAGAGATTGTTCGATGGCATTAAACGATGAATGCTTGGAAAACTGCTCGACGCAATTGAATTTCAGTTTACTCATAGAGGTAATATTAAACCTTTGTAATACCGCTTTGGCTGCTTGGTGAAAAGAAACAAAATCATTTCATGATTTCTATGAAATTTCAACATTTTGAAGCAAGTATTGAAAAAACTTATGATTCTTGCACAATTTATTGAAAATATGAAATTATGTGTAAGTATTGTAATTTTTCGCGACGTCACTTAACGGTGGTCGTTGTTAGAATGACCCGGTTTGTCAGCCAGAAAGAAATTTGATTTGAAAACTTGTTGAATTAGGGCATTTCTAGACAACTATTGGTCGCTAACTAGTCTAGAAATTGACTTTATGATACGTGATTGTAAAGTCGTTTGATGGAAAGGTTTGCTTTATCAAAATATGATCAAAACAACAAGTCATCCTTCAGTTTGAAACGGCTCCTCCAACTGAACGCTGGGTCTTGAATTCCAGACGCGCTGCTGAGAGGTGCTGATACTTCAAAACACATGTCGGCAGATGATTTAGTTAACTTGATAATGATGCTGTGCTGACTGTACAGTAGCTTGTTGTGTTTACGGGATGATTTTGTCAGATGTTATCAGTCGTCAGGAGCAGAACCACGCATCAAGCTTTTATGGCTAAAAAGTGAAAACGCGAAGAAAACTCGGCGTGTTAAAATCCTTAGTATTAAAACTTTTAGTCCGCTCTAGGCCAACACGACAAAAAATAAAGTTGAATGACAATGGTATTTCAGTATTTTAAATTAGCAAGCAATAACTACAGAGAGCAAAACTGCTCGAAAATGCTCTTAAATTGGTTTTCTAAAAATGCTTTCAAAACTTCTTCTAATGCAATATTATGGCTTGGGTGGAAAACATGAAACGCTAATTCAAACGAACGAGTATTTATTGTAAGCATATCAGAGTGTTGGTTATATAACTCTCTAATTCCAATATTTGTTTAGAATTGTGTTTTCGATGCGTGTGCTCAAAACAACATTACACTGGCAGTGGAGCAAGCTGTTAATACTGTGATTGAAACATGCTTTGTCAATGGTTTCAACTGTTCTGCAAGCATTAACGTGACAGGTTAGTAGACCTCTGAAAAACTGTTAGTGCATAGCCGTGAAAATCAAAAGAGAGGCCAAAAGTTAGAAGTTGCGATTTATTCAAATTTACATTGAACGTGTTTTTGCAGTATTTTATTGCACAAATTCTCCATGCATTCTCATTACGATAGCAAAATATTACTTGAATTTAACTTTAATAGTTTTCTAGCTGTTTTTGGTTCGAAAAAAAGTTTGACAAACAGCCAACAACTGGATTGATTTCAATTTTTACAACGGAAAATTGAACATTCGAGATTTCGTTTCAAAAACAGAAAGAGCATTTCCGAATATTCTATGCAAAAACGACGCCATCAAACACGATACGTGCAATCAACGGTTGACACAAGTCACGCTGATGCGCAAAACGGATAAAAAGTTTCAAAGTGTTTGATTCTTTAGAACCCGATTTTGGAGCTGTGAGCTGGTGCCGGGGATGGGGAGATCCTCATTACACCAGTTTTGACGGACGAGGATTTAATTTCCAAGGAACGTGCACTTATTATTTTGTTCTAACCACGGATGAAGCGGCTGAGTGTAATCTTCCCCTGTTTTCGGTTGAGGTAAAACTAATTGATTTATCAATCATGCAAGTGCTAATGTTAATCAAGTGCAGTGTTGAAACGTGATATAAGTTATTGGAGACCAACGGCGATTTTGGTCATTAATGAAAAAATTGGTTTTAAATGTGTTATATCGTGTTAAAACTTTGCACAAGTTTTTGTAATCGTTCAGAATTGATTGATTGATAAACGCGAGTTTCACATCGATTCTGCAAAAAATTGTTAATTCGATTCGTTCTTTCAGGTGGAAAACGAACACCGGCATAGCAGCAGAGCGGTGTCTTACTTGAAAAAAGTTGTTGTTCGAATAGAAACGGAAGTAATTGAATTCCATAAACGTGGCATTGTTTACGTAAGTTGTTTTTTGTTTGAAGTTTTTGATTCTGTTTTGATCGCATTACAATGATTCATAACGTATTTTTAAACAATTTTCAGCAAGTTTTTTATTCTACTCTTTGTTCACTCAGTTGACAAAATAGTCAAGTCAAAGCTTTTTGTTAGGTAAATTCGAATTTAACATCGCTACCCTATGATAACCAATTCCACGGCTACAAAATAGTGAAGCAAGGAAATCTTGTGATTTTATCCACAACATTCGGCTTGATCGTACATTACGATGGAAATCACTTAATTGATGTTGGTCTTCCAGACAATTACAAAGATAAAGTTGAAGGTAAGTTCAATCGTGGTATATCATCATGGCTGTTTCTTTGTCATTGGTGAAAGTTGCAATGCAAGAAAAAGCTTCAGCTGCGTTCCTAAATGGTTTTGCCGTTTATATTTGGGAAATCGAAAATCGAATTAAGTCGCTTATACATTGCTGAATGAAAATCGGATTACATCAAGAATCTGGTTTGCTGCAACATTCTCGCTCGAACGTGTCCAAATGAATTGTCAAGAAATGCTGAAATAAATATTTAGTTTCAAAATGAAACCAAAAGCTGAAGAATAAATGTTTTCAATAACACTGTAGTTTCGCAAAATTTTAGACAACTTAAATGCGGCATGTGTTTGCTTAATGCCGTGCTGTCCTGTGTGTTAAGCTAAAATTGTAAGGTAACAAGTTTGAAGCTATGATTTTGTTTTAGCTTCTGCTTGATGAAATTCTTAGCAGCTGATTTACTTTGTATAATGAACTAGGTAGTAATCATTTTCTTTTGCTTTTGTGCTCAGTTTTCTGAAGTAATTCATTCGATAAATAATTTGTTAATTTCGTTGAATTCCTGCAGGACTTTGTGGCAATTACAATGACGATAAATCAGATGATTACATGATTCGGCAAACTCACGAGGTGGTGCATAGTGCGCATGCGTTTGCTGCGAGCTACAAAACAGATATGAAGTGAGATGATTTTACGAACGTTATCAACTCTGCAACGCTTTTGTATTATATTCAGACCAAAACAACATCCAAATAATTTCCTTTAATCGATTTTTGAATAATTTGTGCAGTGCTGTGGAAAATGAAACAATGTGTTTTTACACTTTGCAGTTAGATACGATATTTATTTTAGAGCTTATGCTGTCTGCACAGTATTTGCCGTGCATTAGGTTAAATGTTATTTGAAAGTCCCATTAAAGGTTCGTCAATAAGCAATTGGGGCTTCAATCATTTAATCAATGTCCAATGACAAATATTTATTTTCTCGTTGCAAGTTTTGAACAACATTTTCTATGAGGATGCAAGGTTTGATTTCAACCTGAATTGCAAAACTGCTGCAGTTAGACAGAAAGCCCAACGCTGTGCGTTTGTTTCAGTTGTACGAGTGTAATTGACGATCTTCCAGTATGCTCCGAAACTACACAAACGTTGTATAGAAGAGATTGTTCGATGGCATTAAACGATGAATGCTTGGAAAACTGCTCGACGCAATTGAATTTCAGTTTACTCATAGAGGTAATATTAAACCTTTGTAATACCGCTTTGGCTGCTTGGTGAAAAGAAACAAAATCATTTCATGATTTCTATGAAATTTCAACATTTTGAAGCAAGTATTGAAAAAACTTATGATTCTTGCACAATTTATTGAAAATATGAAATTATGTGTAAGTATTGTAATTTTTCGCGACGTCACTTAACGGTGGTCGTTGTTAGAATGACCCGGTTTGTCAGCCAGAAAGAAATTTGATTTGAAAACTTGTTGAATTAGGGCATTTCTAGACAACTATTGGTCGCTAACTAGTCTAGAAATTGACTTTATGATACGTGATTGTAAAGTCGTTTGATGGAAAGGTTTGCTTTATCAAAATATGATCAAAACAACAAGTCATCCTTCAGTTTGAAACGGCTCCTCCAACTGAACGCTGGGTCTTGAATTCCAGACGCGCTGCTGAGAGGTGCTGATACTTCAAAACACATGTCGGCAGATGATTTAGTTAACTTGATAATGATGCTGTGCTGACTGTACAGTAGCTTGTTGTGTTTACGGGATGATTTTGTCAGATGTTATCAGTCGTCAGGAGCAGAACCACGCATCAAGCTTTTATGGCTAAAAAGTGAAAACGCGAAGAAAACTCGGCGTGTTAAAATCCTTAGTATTAAAACTTTTAGTCCGCTCTAGGCCAACACGACAAAAAATAAAGTTGAATGACAATGGTATTTCAGTATTTTAAATTAGCAAGCAATAACTACAGAGAGCAAAACTGCTCGAAAATGCTCTTAAATTGGTTTTCTAAAAATGCTTTCAAAACTTCTTCTAATGCAATATTATGGCTTGGGTGGAAAACATGAAACGCTAATTCAAACGAACGAGTATTTATTGTAAGCATATCAGAGTGTTGGTTATATAACTCTCTAATTCCAATATTTGTTTAGAATTGTGTTTTCGATGCGTGTGCTCAAAACAACATTACACTGGCAGTGGAGCAAGCTGTTAATACTGTGATTGAAACATGCTTTGTCAATGGTTTCAACTGTTCTGCAAGCATTAACGTGACAGGTTAGTAGACCTCTGAAAAACTGTTAGTGCTTAGCCGTGAAAATCAAAAGAGAGGCCAAAAGTTAGAAGTTGCGATTTATTCAAATTTACATTGAACGTGTTTTTGCAGTATTTTATTGCACAAATTCTCCATGCATTCTCATTACGATAGCAAAATATTACTTGAATTTAACTTTAATAGTTTTCTAGCTGTTTTTGGTTCGAAAAAAAGTTTGACAAACAGCCAACAACTGGATTGATTTCAATTTTTACAACGGAAAATTGAACATTCGAGATTTCGTTTCAAAAACAGAAAGAGCATTTCCGAATATTCTATGCAAAAACGACGCCATCAAACACGATACGTGCAATCAACGGTTGACACAAGTCACGCTGATGCGCAAAACGGATAAAAAGTTTCAAAGTGTTTGATTCTTTAGAACCCGATTTTGGAGCTGTGAGCTGGTGCCGGGGATGGGGAGATCCTCATTACACCAGTTTTGACAGACGAGGATTTAATTTCCAAGGAACGTGCACTTATTATTTTGTTCTAACCACGGATGAAGCGGCTGAGTGTAATCTTCCCCTGTTTTCGGTTGAGGTAAAACTAATTGATTTATCAATCATGCAAGTGCTAATGTTAATCAAGTGCAGTGTTGAAACGTGATATAAGTTATTGGAGACCAACGGCGATTTTGGTCATTAATGAAAAAATTGGTTTTAAATGTGTTATATCGTGTTAAAACTTTGCACAAGTTTTTGTAATCGTTCAGAATTGATTGATTGATAAACGCGAGTTTCACATCGATTCTGCAAAAAATTGTTAATTCGATTCGTTCTTTCAGGTGGAAAACGAACACCGGCATAGCAGCAGAGCGGTGTCTTACTTGAAAAAAGTTGTTGTTCGAATAGAAACGGAAGTAATTGAATTCCATAAACGTGGCATTGTTTACGTAAGTTGTTTTTTGTTTGAAGTTTTTGATTCTGTTTTGATCGCATTACAATGATTCATAACGTATTTTTAAACAATTTTCAGCAAGTTTTTTATTCTACTCTTTGTTCACTCAGTTGACAAAATAGTCAAGTCAAAGCTTTTTGTTAGGTAAATTCGAATTTAACATCGCTACCCTATGATAACCAATTCCACGGCTACAAAATAGTGAAGCAAGGAAATCTTGTGATTTTATCCACAACATTCGGCTTGATCGTACATTACGATGGAAATCACTTAATTGATGTTGGTCTTCCAGACAATTACAAAGATAAAGTTGAAGGTAAGTTCAATCGTGGTATATCATCATGGCTGTTTCTTTGTCATTGGTGAAAGTTGCAATGCAAGAAAAAGCTTCAGCTGCGTTCCTAAATGGTTTTGCCGTTTATATTTGGGAAATCGAAAATCGAATTAAGTCGCTTATACATTGCTGAATGAAAATCGGATTACATCAAGAATCTGGTTTGCTGCAACATTCTCGCTTGAACGTGTCCAAATGAATTGTCAAGAAATGCTGAAATAAATATTTAGTTTCAAAATGAAACCAAAAGCTGAAGAATAAATGTTTTCAATAACACTGTAGTTTCGCAAAATTTTAGACAACTTAAATGCGGCATGTGTTTGCTTAATGCCGTGCTGTCCTGTGTGTTAAGCTAAAATTGTAAGGTAACAAGTTTGAAGCTATGATTTTGTTTTAGCTTCTGCTTGATGAAATTCTTAGCAGCTGATTTACTTTGTATAATGAACTAGGTAGTAATCATTTTCTTTTGCTTTTGTGCTCAGTTTTCTGAAGTAATTCATTCGATAAATAATTTGTTAATTTCGTTGAATTCCTGCAGGACTTTGTGGCAATTACAATGACGATAAATCAGATGAATACATGATTCGGCAAACTCACGAGGTGGTGCATAGTGCGCATGCGTTTGCTGCGAGCTACAAAACAGATATGAAGTGAGATGATTTTACGAACGTTATCAACTCTGCAACGCTTTTGTATTATATTCAGACCAAAACAACATCCAAATAATTTCCTTTAATCGATTTTTGAATAATTTGTGCAGTGCTGTGGAAAATGAAACAATGTGTTTTTACACTTTGCAGTTAGATACGATATTTATTTTAGAGCTTATGCTGTCTGCACAGTATTTGCCGTGCATTAGGTTAAATGTTATTTGAAAGTCCCATTAAAGGTTCGTCAATAAGCAATTGGGGCTTCAATCATTTAATCAATGTCCAATGACAAATATTTATTTTCTCGTTGCAAGTTTTGAACAACATTTTCTATGAGGATGCAAGGTTTGATTTCAACCTGAATTGCAAAACTGCTGCAGTTAGACAGAAAGCCCAACGCTGTGCGTTTGTTTCAGTTGTACGAGTGTAATTGACGATCTTCCAGTATGCTCCGAAACTACACAAACGTTGTATAGAAGAGATTGTTCGATGGCATTAAACGATGAATGCTTGGAAAACTGCTCGACGCAATTGAATTTCAGTTTACTCATAGAGGTAATATTAAACCTTTGTAATACCGCTTTGGCTGCTTGGTGAAAAGAAACAAAATCATTTCATGATTTCTATGAAATTTCAACATTTTGAAGCAAGTATTGAAAAAACTTATGATTCTTGCACAATTTATTGAAAATATGAAATTATGTGTAAGTATTGTAATTTTTCGCGACGTCACTTAACGGTGGTCGTTGTTAGAATGACCCGGTTTGTCAGCCAGAAAGAAATTTGATTTGAAAACTTGTTGAATTAGGGCATTTCTAGACAACTATTGGTCGCTAACTAGTCTAGAAATTGACTTTATGATACGTGATTGTAAAGTCGTTTGATGGAAAGGTTTGCTTTATCAAAATATGATCAAAACAACAAGTCATCCTTCAGTTTGAAACGGCTCCTCCAACTGAACGCTGGGTCTTGAATTCCAGACGCGCTGCTGAGAGGTGCTGATACTTCAAAACACATGTCGGCAGATGATTTAGTTAACTTGATAATGATGCTGTGCTGACTGTACAGTAGCTTGTTGTGTTTACGGGATGATTTTGTCAGATGTTATCAGTCGTCAGGAGCAGAACCACGCATCAAGCTTTTATGGCTAAAAAGTGAAAACGCGAAGAAAACTCGGCGTGTTAAAATCCTTAGTATTAAAACTTTTAGTCCGCTCTAGGCCAACACGACAAAAAATAAAGTTGAATGACAATGGTATTTCAGTATTTTAAATTAGCAAGCAATAACTACAGAGAGCAAAACTGCTCGAAAATGCTCTTAAATTGGTTTTCTAAAAATGCTTTCAAAACTTCTTCTAATGCAATATTATGGCTTGGGTGGAAAACATGAAACGCTAATTCAAACGAACGAGTATTTATTGTAAGCATATCAGAGTGTTGGTTATATAACTCTCTAATTCCAATATTTGTTTAGAATTGTGTTTTCGATGCGTGTGCTCAAAACAACATTACACTGGCAGTGGAGCAAGCTGTTAATACTGTGATTGAAACATGCTTTGTCAATGGTTTCAACTGTTCTGCAAGCATTAACGTGACAGGTTAGTAGACCTCTGAAAAACTGTTAGAGTGCTTAGACGTGAAAATCAAAAGAGAGGCCAAAAGTTAGAAGTTGCGATTTATTCAAATTTACATTGAACGTGTTTTTGCAGTATTTTATTGCACAAATTCTCCATGCATTCTCATTACGATAGCAAAATATTACTTGAATTTAGCTTTAATAGTTTTCTAGCTGTTTTTGGTTCGAAAAAAAGTTTGACAAACAGCCAACAACTGGATTGATTTCAATTTTTACAACGGAAAATTGAACATTCGAGATTTCGTTTCAAAAACAGAAAGAGCATTTCCGAATATTCTATGCAAAAACGACGCCATCAAACACGATACGTGCAATCAACGGTTGACACAAGTCACGCTGATGCGCAAAACGGATAAAAAGTTTCAAAGTGTTTGATTCTTTAGAACCCGATTTTGGAGCTGTGAGCTGGTGCCGGGGATGGGGAGATCCTCATTACACCAGTTTTGACGGACGAGGATTTAATTTCCAAGGAACGTGCACTTATTATTTTGTTCTAACCACGGATGAAGCGGCTGAGTGTAATCTTCCCCTGTTTTCGGTTGAGGTAAAACTAATTGATTTATCAATCATGCAAGTGCTAATGTTAATCAAGTGCAGTGTTGAAACGTGATATAAGTTATTGGAGACCAACGGCGATTTTGGTCATTAATGAAAAAATTGGTTTTAAATGTGTTATATCGTGTTAAAACTTTGCACAAGTTTTTGTAATCGTTCAGAATTGATTGATTGATAAACGCGAGTTTCACATCGATTCTGCAAAAAATTGTTAATTCGATTCGTTCTTTCAGGTGGAAAACGAACACCGGCATAGCAGCAGAGCGGTGTCTTACTTGAAAAAAGTTGTTGTTCGAATAGAAACGGAAGTAATTGAATTCCATAAACGTGGCATTGTTTACGTAAGTTGTTTTTTGTTTGAAGTTTTTGATTCTGTTTTGATCGCATTACAATGATTCATAACGTATTTTTAAACAATTTTCAGCAAGTTTTTTATTCTACTCTTTGTTCACTCAGTTGACAAAATAGTCAAGTCAAAGCTTTTTGTTAGGTAAATTCGAATTTAACATCGCTACCCTATGATAACCAATTCCACGGCTACAAAATAGTGAAGCAAGGAAATCTTGTGATTTTATCCACAACATTCGGCTTGATCGTACATTACGATGGAAATCACTTAATTGATGTTGGTCTTCCAGACAATTACAAAGATAAAGTTGAAGGTAAGTTCAATCGTGGTATATCATCATGGCTGTTTCTTTGTCATTGGTGAAAGTTGCAATGCAAGAAAAAGCTTCAGCTGCGTTCCTAAATGGTTTTGCCGTTTATATTTGGGAAATCGAAAATCGAATTAAGTCGCTTATACATTGCTGAATGAAAATCGGATTACGTCAAGAATCTGGTTTGCTGCAACATTCTCGCTCGAACGTGTCCAAATGAATTGTCAAGAAATGCTGAAATAAATATTTAGTTTCAAAATGAAACCAAAAGCTGAAGAATAAATGTTTTCAATAACACTGTAGTTTCGCAAAATTTTAGACAACTTAAATGCGGCATGTGTTTGCTTAATGCCGTGCTGTCCTGTGTGTTAAGCTAAAATTGTAAGGTAACAAGTTTGAAGCTATGATTTTGTTTTAGCTTCTGCTTGATGAAATTCTTAGCAGCTGATTTACTTTGTATAATGAACTAGGTAGTAATCATTTTCTTTTGCTTTTGTGCTCAGTTTTCTGAAGTAATTCATTCGATAAATAATTTGTTAATTTCGTTGAATTCCTGCAGGACTTTGTGGCAATTACAATGACGATAAATCAGATGATTACATGATTCGGCAAACTCACGAGGTGGTGCATAGTGCGCATGCGTTTGCTGCGAGCTACAAAACAGATATGAAGTGAGATGATTTTACGAACGTTATCAACTCTGCAACGCTTTTGTATTATATTCAGACCAAAACAACATCCAAATAATTTCCTTTAATCGATTTTTGAATAATTTGTGCAGTGCTGTGGAAAATGAAACAATGTGTTTTTACACTTTGCAGTTAGATACGATATTTATTTTAGAGCTTATGCTGTCTGCACAGTATTTGCCGTGCATTAGGTTAAATGTTATTTGAAAGTCCCATTAAAGGTTCGTCAATAAGCAATTGGGGCTTCAATCATTTAATCAATGTCCAATGACAAATATTTATTTTCTCGTTGCAAGTTTTGAACAACATTTTCTATGAGGATGCAAGGTTTGATTTCAACCTGAATTGCAAAACTGCTGCAGTTAGACAGAAAGCCCAACGCTGTGCGTTTGTTTCAGTTGTACGAGTGTAATTGACGATCTTCCAGTATGCTCCGAAACTACACAAACGTTGTATAGAAGAGATTGTTCGATGGCATTAAACGATGAATGCTTGGAAAACTGCTCGACGCAATTGAATTTCAGTTTACTCATAGAGGTAATATTAAACCTTTGTAATACCGCTTTGGCTGCTTGGTGAAAAGAAACAAAATCATTTCATGATTTCTATGAAATTTCAACATTTTGAAGCAAGTATTGAAAAAACTTATGATTCTTGCACAATTTATTGAAAATATGAAATTATGTGTAAGTATTGTAATTTTTCGCGACGTCACTTAACGGTGGTCGTTGTTAGAATGACCCGGTTTGTCAGCCAGAAAGAAATTTGATTTGAAAACTTGTTGAATTAGGGCATTTCTAGACAACTATTGGTCGCTAACTAGTCTAGAAATTGACTTTATGATACGTGATTGTAAAGTCGTTTGATGGAAAGGTTTGCTTTATCAAAATATGATCAAAACAACAAGTCATCCTTCAGTTTGAAACGGCTCCTCCAACTGAACGCTGGGTCTTGAATTCCAGACGCGCTGCTGAGAGGTGCTGATACTTCAAAACACATGTCGGCAGATGATTTAGTTAACTTGATAATGATGCTGTGCTGACTGTACAGTAGCTTGTTGTGTTTACGGGATGATTTTGTCAGATGTTATCAGTCGTCAGGAGCAGAACCACGCATCAAGCTTTTATGGCTAAAAAGTGAAAACGCGAAGAAAACTCGGCGTGTTAAAATCCTTAGTATTAAAACTTTTAGTCCGCTCTAGGCCAACACGACAAAAAATAAAGTTGAATGACAATGGTATTTCAGTATTTTAAATTAGCAAGCAATAACTACAGAGAGCAAAACTGCTCGAAAATGCTCTTAAATTGGTTTTCTAAAAATGCTTTCAAAACTTCTTCTAATGCAATATTATGGCTTGGGTGGAAAACATGAAACGCTAATTCAAACGAACGAGTATTTATTGTAAGCATATCAGAGTGTTGGTTATATAACTCTCTAATTCCAATATTTGTTTAGAATTGTGTTTTCGATGCGTGTGCTCAAAACAACATTACACTGGCAGTGGAGCAAGCTGTTAATACTGTGATTGAAACATGCTTTGTCAATGGTTTCAACTGTTCTGCAAGCATTAACGTGACAGGTTAGTAGACCTCTGAAAAACTGTTAGTGCATAGCCGTGAAAATCAAAAGAGAGGCCAAAAGTTAGAAGTTGCGATTTATTCAAATTTACATTGAACGTGTTTTTGCAGTATTTTATTGCACAAATTCTCCATGCATTCTCATTACGATAGCAAAATATTACTTGAATTTAGCTTTAATAGTTTTCTAGCTGTTTTTGGTTCGAAAAAAAGTTTGACAAACAGCCAACAACTGGATTGATTTCAATTTTTACAACGGAAAATTGAACATTCGAGATTTCGTTTCAAAAACAGAAAGAGCATTTCCGAATATTCTATGCAAAAACGACGCCATCAAACACGATACGTGCAATCAACGGTTGACACAAGTCACGCTGATGCGCAAAACGGATAAAAAGTTTCAAAGTGTTTGATTCTTTAGAACCCGATTTTGGAGCTGTGAGCTGGTGCCGGGGATGGGGAGATCCTCATTACACCAGTTTTGACGGACGAGGATTTAATTTCCAAGGAACGTGCACTTATTATTTTGTTCTAACCACGGATGAAGCGGCTGAGTGTAATCTTCCCCTGTTTTCGGTTGAGGTAAAACTAATTGATTTATCAATCATGCAAGTGCTAATGTTAATCAAGTGCAGTGTTGAAACGTGATATAAGTTATTGGAGACCAACGGCGATTTTGGTCATTAATGAAAAAATTGGTTTTAAATGTGTTATATCGTGTTAAAACTTTGCACAAGTTTTTGTAATCGTTCAGAATTGATTGATTGATAAACGCGAGTTTCACATCGATTCTGCAAAAAATTGTTAATTCGATTCGTTCTTTCAGGTGGAAAACGAACACCGGCATAGCAGCAGAGCGGTGTCTTACTTGAAAAAAGTTGTTGTTCGAATAGAAACGGAAGTAATTGAATTCCATAAACGTGGCATTGTTTACGTAAGTTGTTTTTTGTTTGAAGTTTTTGATTCTGTTTTGATCGCATTACAATGATTCATAACGTATTTTTAAACAATTTTCAGCAAGTTTTTTATTCTACTCTTTGTTCACTCAGTTGACAAAATAGTCAAGTCAAAGCTTTTTGTTAGGTAAATTCGAATTTAACATCGCTACCCTATGATAACCAATTCCACGGCTACAAAATAGTGAAGCAAGGAAATCTTGTGATTTTATCCACAACATTCGGCTTGATCGTACATTACGATGGAAATCACTTAATTGATGTTGGTCTTCCAGACAATTACAAAGATAAAGTTGAAGGTAAGTTCAATCGTGGTATATCATCATGGCTGTTTCTTTGTCATTGGTGAAAGTTGCAATGCAAGAAAAAGCTTCAGCTGCGTTCCTAAATGGTTTTGCCGTTTATATTTGGGAAATCGAAAATCGAATTAAGTCGCTTATACATTGCTGAATGAAAATCGGATTACGTCAAGAATCTGGTTTGCTGCAACATTCTCGCTCGAACGTGTCCAAATGAATTGTCAAGAAATGCTGAAATAAATATTTAGTTTCAAAATGAAACCAAAAGCTGAAGAATAAATGTTTTCAATAACACTGTAGTTTCGCAAAATTTTAGACAACTTAAATGCGGCATGTGTTTGCCCAATGCCGTGCTGTCCTGTGTGTTAAGCTAAAATTGTAAGGTAACAAGTTTGAAGCTATGATTTTGTTTTAGCTTCTGCTTGATGAAATTCTTAGCAGCTGATTTACTTTGTATAATGAACTAGGTAGTAATCATTTTCTTTTGCTTTTGTGCTCAGTTTTCTGAAGTAATTCATTCGATAAATAATTTGTTAATTTCGTTGAATTCCTGCAGGACTTTGTGGCAATTACAATGACGATAAATCAGATGATTACATGATTCGGCAAACTCACGAGGTGGTGCATAGTGCGCATGCGTTTGCTGCGAGCTACAAAACAGATATGAAGTGAGATGATTTTACGAACGTTATCAACTCTGCAACGCTTTTGTATTATATTCAGACCAAAACAACATCCAAATAATTTCCTTTAATCGATTTTTGAATAATTTGTGCAGTGCTGTGGAAAATGAAACAATGTGTTTTTACACTTTGCAGTTAGATACGATATTTATTTTAGAGCTTATGCTGTCTGCACAGTATTTGCCGTGCATTAGGTTAAATGTTATTTGAAAGTCCCATTAAAGGTTCGTCAATAAGCAATTGGGGCTTCAATCATTTAATCAATGTCCAATGACAAATATTTATTTTCTCGTTGCAAGTTTTGAACAACATTTTCTATGAGGATGCAAGGTTTGATTTCAACCTGAATTGCAAAACTGCTGCAGTTAGACAGAAAGCCCAACGCTGTGCGTTTGTTTCAGTTGTACGAGTGTAATTGACGATCTTCCAGTATGCTCCGAAACTACACAAACGTTGTATAGAAGAGATTGTTCGATGGCATTAAACGATGAATGCTTGGAAAACTGCTCGACGCAATTGAATTTCAGTTTACTCATAGAGGTAATATTAAACCTTTGTAATACCGCTTTGGCTGCTTGGTGAAAAGAAACAAAATCATTTCATGATTTCTATGAAATTTCAACATTTTGAAGCAAGTATTGAAAAAACTTATGATTCTTGCACAATTTATTGAAAATATGAAATTATGTGTAAGTATTGTAATTTTTCGCGACGTCACTTAACGGTGGTCGTTGTTAGAATGACCCGGTTTGTCAGCCAGAAAGAAATTTGATTTGAAAACTTGTTGAATTAGGGCATTTCTAGACAACTATTGGTCGCTAACTAGTCTAGAAATTGACTTTATGATACGTGATTGTAAAGTCGTTTGATGGAAAGGTTTGCTTTATCAAAATATGATCAAAACAACAAGTCATCCTTCAGTTTGAAACGGCTCCTCCAACTGAACGCTGGGTCTTGAATTCCAGACGCGCTGCTGAGAGGTGCTGATACTTCAAAACACATGTCGGCAGATGATTTAGTTAACTTGATAATGATGCTGTGCTGACTGTACAGTAGCTTGTTGTGTTTACGGGATGATTTTGTCAGATGTTATCAGTCGTCAGGAGCAGAACCACGCATCAAGCTTTTATGGCTAAAAAGTGAAAACGCGAAGAAAACTCGGCGTGTTAAAATCCTTAGTATTAAAACTTTTAGTCCGCTCTAGGCCAACACGACAAAAAATAAAGTTGAATGACAATGGTATTTCAGTATTTTAAATTAGCAAGCAATAACTACAGAGAGCAAAACTGCTCAAAAATGCTCTTAAATTGGTTTTCTAAAAATGCTTTCAAAACTTCTTCTAATGCAATATTATGGCTTGGGTGGAAAACATGAAACGCTAATTCAAACGAACGAGTATTTATTGTAAGCATATCAGAGTGTTGGTTATATAACTCTCTAATTCCAATATTTGTTTAGAATTGTGTTTTCGATGCGTGTGCTCAAAACAACATTACACTGGCAGTGGAGCAAGCTGTTAATACTGTGATTGAAACATGCTTTGTCAATGGTTTCAACTGTTCTGCAAGCATTAACGTGACAGGTTAGTAGACCTCTGAAAAACTGTTAGTGCTTAGCCGTGAAAATCAAAAGAGAGGCCAAAAGTTAGAAGTTGCGATTTATTCAAATTTACATTGAACGTGGTTTTGCAGTATTTTATTGCACAAATTCTCCATGCATTCTCATTACGATAGCAAAATATTACTTGAATTTAACTTTAATAGTTTTCTAGCTGTTTTTGGTTCGAAAAAAAGTTTGACAAACAGCCAACAACTGGATTGATTTCAATTTTTACAACGGAAAATTGAACATTCGAGATTTCGTTTCAAAAACAGAAAGAGCATTTCCGAATATTCTATGCAAAAACGATGCCATCAAACACGATACGTGCAATCAACGGTTGACACAAGTCACGCTGATGCGCAAAACGGATAAAAAGTTTCAAAGTGTTTGATTCTTTAGAACCCGATTTTGGAGCTGTGAGCTGGTGCCGGGGATGGGGAGATCCTCATTACACCAGTTTTGACGGACGAGGATTTAATTTCCAAGGAACGTGCACTTATTATTTTGTTCTAACCACGGATGAAGCGGCTGAGTGTAATCTTCCCCTGTTTTCGGTTGAGGTAAAACTAATTGATTTATCAATCATGCAAGTGCTAATGTTAATCAAGTGCAGTGTTGAAACGTGATATAAGTTATTGGAGACCAATGGCGATTTTGGTCATTAATGAAAAAATTGGTTTTAAATGTGTTATATCGTGTTAAAACTTTGCACAAGTTTTTGTAATCGTTCAGAATTGATTGATTGATAAACGCGAGTTTCACATCGATTCTGCAAAAAATTGTTAATTCGATTCGTTCTTTCAGGTGGAAAACGAACACCGGCATAGCAGCAGAGCGGTGTCTTACTTGAAAAAAGTTGTTGTTCGAATAGAAACGGAAGTAATTGAATTCCATAAACGTGGCATTGTTTACGTAAGTTGTTTTTTGTTTGAAGTTTTTGATTCTGTTTTGATCGCATTACAATGATTCATAACGTATTTTTAAACAATTTTCAGCAAGTTTTTTATTCTACTCTTTGTTCACTCAGTTGACAAAATAGTCAAGTCAAAGCTTTTTGTTAGGTAAATTCGAATTTAACATCGCTACCCTATGATAACCAATTCCACGGCTACAAAATAGTGAAGCAAGAAAATCTTGTGATTTTATCCACAACATTCGGCTTGATCGTACATTACGATGGAAATCACTTAATTGATGTTGGTCTTCCAGACAATTACAAAGATAAAGTTGAAGGTAAGTTCAATCGTGGTATATCATCATGGCTGTTTCTTTGTCATTGGTGAAAGTTGCAATGCAAGAAAAAGCTTCAGCTGCGTTCCTAAATGGTTTTGCCGTTTATATTTGGGAAATCGAAAATCGAATTAAGTCGCTTATACATTGCTGAATGAAAATCGGATTACGTCAAGAACCTGGTTTGCTGCAACATTCTCGCTCGAACGTGTCCAAATGAATTGTCAAGAAATGCTGAAATAAATATTTAGTTTCAAAATGAAACCAAAAGCTGAAGAATAAATGTTTTCAATAACACTGTAGTTTCGCAAAATTTTAGACAACTTAAATGCGGCATGTGTTTGCTTAATGCCGTGCTGTCCTGTGTGTTAAGCTAAAATTGTAAGGTAACAAGTTTGAAGCTATGATTTTGTTTTAGCTTCTGCTTGATGAAATTCTTAGCAGCTGATTTACTTTGTATAATGAACTAGGTAGTAATCATTTTCTTTTGCTTTTGTGCTCAGTTTTCTGAAGTAATTCATTCGATAAATAATTTGTTAATTTCGTTGAATTCCTGCAGGACTTTGTGGCAATTACAATGACGATAAATCAGATGATTACATGATTCGGCAAACTCACGAGGTGGTGCATAGTGCGCATGCGTTTGCTGCGAGCTACAAAACAGATATGAAGTGAGATGATTTTACGAACGTTATCAACTCTGCAACGCTTTTGTATTATATTCAGACCAAAACAACATCCAAATAATTTCCTTTAATCGATTTTTGAATAATTTGTGCAGTGCTGTGGAAAATGAAACAATGTGTTTTTACACTTTGCAGTTAGATACGATATTTATTTTAGAGCTTATGCTGTCTGCACAGTATTTGCCGTGCATTAGGTTAAATGTTATTTGAAAGTCCCATTAAAGGTTCGTCAATAAGCAATTGGGGCTTCAATCATTTAATCAATGTCCAATGACAAATATTTATTTTCTCGTTGCAAGTTTTGAACAACATTTTCTATGAGGATGCAAGGTTTGATTTCAACCTGAATTGCAAAACTGCTGCAGTTAGACAGAAAGCCCAACGCTGTGCGTTTGTTTCAGTTGTACGAGTGTAATTGACGATCTTCCAGTATGCTCCGAAACTACACAAACGTTGTATAGAAGAGATTGTTCGATGGCATTAAACGATGAATGCTTGGAAAACTGCTCAACGCAATTGAATTTCAGTTTACTCATAGAGGTAATATTAAACCTTTGTAATACCGCTTTGGCTGCTTGGTGAAAAGAAACAAAATCATTTCATGATTTCTATGAAATTTCAACATTTTGAAGCAAGTATTGAAAAAACTTATGATTCTTGCACAATTTATTGAAAATATGAAATTATGTGTAAGTATTGTAATTTTTCGCGACGTCACTTAACGGTGGTCGTTGTTAGAATGACCCGGTTTGTCAGCCAGAAAGAAATTTGATTTGAAAACTTGTTGAATTAGGGCATTTCTAGACAACTATTGGTCGCTAACTAGTCTAGAAATTGACTTTATGATACGTGATTGTAAAGTCGTTTGATGGAAAGGTTTGCTTTATCAAAATATGATCAAAACAACAAGTCATCCTTCAGTTTGAAACGGCTCCTCCAACTGAACGCTGGGTCTTGAATTCCAGACGCGCTGCTGAGAGGTGCTGATACTTCAAAACACATGTCGGCAGATGATTTAGTTAACTTGATAATGATGCTGTGCTGACTGTACAGTAGCTTGTTGTGTTTACGGGATGATTTTGTCAGATGTTATCAGTCGTCAGGAGCAGAACCACGCATCAAGCTTTTATGGCTAAAAAGTGAAAACGCGAAGAAAACTCGGCGTGTTAAAATCCTTAGTATTAAAACTTTTAGTCCGCTCTAGGCCAACACGACAAAAAATAAAGTTGAATGACAATGGTATTTCAGTATTTTAAATTAGCAAGCAATAACTACAGAGAGCAAAACTGCTCGAAAATGCTCTTAAATTGGTTTTCTAAAAATGCTTTCAAAACTTCTTCTAATGCAATATTATGGCTTGGGTGGAAAACATGAAACGCTAATTCAAACGAACGAGTATTTATTGTAAGCATATCAGAGTGTTGGTTATATAACTCTCTAATTCCAATATTTGTTTAGAATTGTGTTTTCGATGCGTGTGCTCAAAACAACATTACACTGGCAGTGGAGCAAGCTGTTAATACTGTGATTGAAACATGCTTTGTCAATGGTTTCAACTGTTCTGCAAGCATTAACGTGACAGGTTAGTAGACCTCTGAAAAACTGTTAGTGCTTAGCCGTGAAAATCAAAAGAGAGGCCAAAACTTGTATTGTGAATGGCTTTACCACTTCCACAAGTAACGACGTGACAGGTTAAAAAATGTTTGTGTTACTGTTTAATGCAATTAAGTTTGCAGAAAGCGCCAAAATTCTAGAATTCAATGGAATGCCAGCAAGAGTTTTATCAATTTTTACCTTAATGATTTCAAATGGTTTATTGTTGGTTGTCCGGCATTTATTTTTTAAACCAATGAAATATCAGCATGATGAACAACCATCAACGAAACCTTTTTTAATTAAATTACCAACTTTCATAATCCAGTTTCGGATGTTTTGCAGCTGGATTAGTTTTGTTATCATTGTTTTTGTTCGATTGTTGATTTCAAATACTACTTTCGAATGTTCACTTTAAAACGACTCCAACCGTTAACTAGTCAACGCTAACCACGCAAAATAAACAGATTTATAAAAGAAAATTTGGCAGCTGTTGTTTTTACTTTTATAGATTCACTCGGTTTTGGAGCTGTGAGCTGGTGCTGGGGATGGGGGGATCCTCATTACACCAGTTTTGATGGACGGCGATTTGATTTCCAAGGAACGTGCACTTATTATTTTGTTCTATCTACGGATAGAGCAGCTGAGTGTAATCTTCCCCTGTTTTCGATTGAGGTAAACTTTATATGCAAAATAACATACTATCAACGATAGCAACCATTGACGCAAAGTTTTAAAGCAATTTCTAAATTTCTAAATGCAATAATAAATTTTTTTTATTTAATATTCTGTCTTTCAGATTTTTAAATATCATTCAGTTTTTTGCCTTGGAATCAATAAATTTGCCTTGGAAATGAAACTGATTGAAATGATTTGCAATTTCAGGTTGAAAACGAGCACAGATATAAAAGTAGAGCTGTATCTTATCTGAAAAAAGTTGATGTTCGATTCGAAACAGAAGTAATTGAATTTCGTAGAACTGGTTTTGTATACGTAAGTGATGGTGATTTTGTTAATTATTATTTTTTAAGAAGCTTGTTGGTGGTAAAGAATTACAAAGTGGCTTTTAGTTGCGTTGGAGCTATCATTTCCACATTTTAAGAAACAGGTAGTATTAAAAAAGTTGTTTTAGATTAAAGGTTACCGTCCAGCTCTTTTCATGACATTACGCTGGAATGAAGAAAAACTAAATTTCAGTGGTACATAAAGAGTTTGATTACATTAAAATGACAATGGGTTCCTATCATGACGTAAGATGCTGCAAAAATCATCTATTATAGTATAAAGTTAATGCAAAATATAGAAAATTTCTCATCGTATTTTGATCGGTCAAAATTTGTCATTTTGACAATTCGATTAGTAGAAAATTATTGTTTTGTTTTAGTCGGAAATGTTGCGCAAGTAATTAATGTAAAATTTGGAGTGAATAAGCGAATTTTTTTTAACGGCAAAGAATAGGCTGCAAAGAATTGATTTAGGTTGCTTCCAAAACTGATATGTGGAACGAAAGATCTTGCTGTAGCTAAAATGGAAAATTGTGCATCGTTGTAACGTTTGACACATTCTTCATTCTATAACCCCTTCGGTCACATCATGTACGATTGTACAATTTTTTTGGCATTGTTTTTTCGTCCAGGTGTAATAGTAGAGCATGTAAGTCATTAGTAGTACAACTGTACTGATACCACCATCACGTAACAGCAGTTCTGGCTCGAAGCGTGCTGCGTTAAAACGATAGTCAACTTTCGAACCAGATGACTGCTAACATTCTTGCAGCAAGTGATAATTAAGCAAAATAGGTTTGAAAATACGTCGAGCCAAATAAGTTGATGAACAATTGAGCTTGCATTTTGAATTAGTAGTTCTTTGAAATCATGTGGGGAATTTTTTTGTTTTGATTTTTGTTGTAGACTAGCCTGCAGAATTTTTTTACCAAAATCATGTGCAATTGTACGTTTCGTGTCTCAATGTAGCTTAAGCAGCAAAACGTACCATAAGTAAAATAGCTTTATTTTTGTTAAAATAACTGCAATCTTTCAGTCACTTGAGCTCCAAATCATTACAGAAACATCTTCAGAGTCAAAGTAAAATTTTTTAAATTTTGAAAGTACTGGCAACCCGTAAACAGTGCTGCGTGTTATAGAGAAACAAGTGGGTTGGCTTTAGAAGTTTTGTTCCATTTTTCTGCCAAACCAAAAGCCCCTCGCTAAAATTTTGTCCCATTCTTCTGTCAATTTCTGGTAAAAAAACCAAAAAAATGAAAGCTTTTAGCAAAAAAATGAAAGCTTTTTCTATTTTTATGCCAATTTCAAGAAAATCAAAAAATCTTTGCCAAAATTTTGTAGTGTTTTTTTGTCATTCCAAAGTGAAATCGGCCAGAATTAGCAAAAAGTTTGGGGATTCGAGTGCAAAAGAATTGATAGTCTACCCTGTCAAAGAAACTTGGTAAGGCAAGCCTAAACTTGATGGCAGCACTGAATACATATAGTATGTACGTTTTGGCCAGTGAGTCACAAACAGCACAATTGTACAAAAACGTTAGTCACAAGCCGTACAATTGTACTCACCCCTTAATTTGCATATCTATAAAAGAAAATTAAAAATCAAATGTTTTTTGAGTTTGGTAGCTTATAAAGGCCATTAGGACAAAAAAAAATTTGCATAAAGAACTACTAACTTATATGTTGTCCGAAGGGGCTAGTAAATGGTGTCCAATTGCAGAGTCGAAGTATACATTAGGGGTGTTAGTGATTTTGCATTCTCGATTAGGCAGATTTTTCGTTGGTCTTTTGTCGCTTCTTATGCATCTCGGAATGTGTTCACAAATTATCAGAGGTGGAGTCTAGGACACAAGGCTCGAGGACAAGGCCAAGGGCACAAAAAAATCCGAGGCCTTGGCCAAGGACAGTCTTTCCGAGGACAGATTCTCTCGAGGACAAGAACAGAAATGTTCGAGGCCGAGGACCAAGGACACAGGCGCAAGTGTTCTCCAAAAAAAATCTTCAAAAAACGTTTTCAGGCGTTCTCCAAAAGATAAGATCTTCAAAAAGGTTTTTCAGGCGAATTACAGAATTTTAACAATTCAAAAGATAGTGCTGTCCTCGAGGAGAAGACAGGGCAATTTTTGAGGACTGGAGGCTTCGAGGCCAAGGAATTCAAAATGAGTCCTCCAGGACTTCACCGCTGTTTATTATGTTCTGCAATCTTTGGGAAGTTCGACCCACGTAACGACAATCACAGCGGCACACGCACTGATATACGGCCATACTTTGCTGAGGGGAGGGAAGAACATTGTTATGAATTGCAGGCAAAATTTTTCTCGTTGTGGAAATAATGCGAGGTTTAGCAGCTAGGTAACATCGCTTGGTAGCAGTTTTGGTTTTCAAAATTCAAAGAAATTTTGCCGACCCAGTGGAGCTTCAAAAAAATTGAACGCTTTTGTCGTCCTTCTTTTTGGCTTACGGTCGAATAGCGCAATTTTCTTGAGCATGGTGATTTGAATAATGCTTTGTGGGTATCCGTTATTCCGTAGAATGGATCGGATGTTTTGCAGTTCATGCTGCAGTTTACTTTGCGAACAAATCATCAATCCTAGGTGCGCAAGTATTTTAATCAAGTTGGTTTTACGATTTGTAGGTCCAAACGAACCCAATGAAAGTACTGTCTAGTAAAAGTGGGTTTTCTGAAAACAGAAGTCATAAATCCTTCATTACTTTTCTTAACCAAAACATCGAAAACCGGAAGCTGATCATTCTTTTCTTTTTCAAATGTAAATTTTAACCTTTTTGAAAAAGCATAATAATTTTTACAATGGTTTAAATGCGAGTGTATTTATCAAAGAATTTTTATACCGCAGTGTGTGTTCCTAAATGTAGTAGCTGCAGTTAGCGCATCATAAAATAAATCAAAATTCCTATTTTTTTAGTGGTAGCATGCTAAATCGTGCCCAAAACCGCTGAGGTCATTTCATCTTTATTTTCATAGGCAAGACAACCTTCAACACGAAATATCGCGGCAATGACGTAGTTGTAGACGTATCAGATTTTTTCGGCTTAAGCAGTGTTAAACATTACATCTCCCGTTTCAAAAATCAACTAGCCAATACTCGGTTTACCGGCCGATATTTTGCAAATACTATCACAGCATACAACACTTCATTCGGGTTTGTAAATTTTTTGTGACAGTCGAAGAATTGCGCAAACCAATCAACGCAGCAAGATAAATTAACTGCAAGAGTGAAGTTCAAAGTTTTTGAAGATGTTTTACATTACCAACTCTAAGTGTTTAATATAGAAACTCTGCAGCCAAAAATGTTATTCAGGTGAATTCGATATTAGTTTCATTACCCTACAAGGAACATTTCTTTGGCTACAAAATAACAAAGCAGAGTAACGAATTGATTTTATTCACAACATTTGGAGTGATTGTAAAATACGATGGAAATCATATGATTTATGTTGGTGTTCCAGATGACTACAAAGATAAAGTTGAAGGTAATAGCATTCTTATTTTTGCCTATAATAACAATCCTTCTTGATTTAAGGCTGCTTGACGCGAAGACCTTTACCGGACCCTTTACAGCCTCTGTGGAACACAGATAGTCTGAACGTATTTGAGTTAATGTATTACGCCGCGTTTTGTCTTGATCCACTAAATAAATCATTTCTGTTCTGGTTCTGTTTCTGTTCTGATTTTATAAACTGTTGATGTTTTTTTTTAAACTTAACAATATTTAATCAAGATTGCTGTACAAACAAAAAGGCATAGGCCTACTTGAATTTAACTAGTAAAATGAATGGCGGAAATATAGCTTCTAAACAGCATGCGCTAAAAGCCATCGAGCAGCCCTCCTACCCGCAGAACATGGGACTAGACAAATTGGAACAAAACAAGCAAAGTGGTGGTAATTTTTCCAAAGTGCTGCCTTGGATTCGAGTTTTGCTTTATTCCAAAGATAATCAGCAAGGTTGGCGGAAACCAAAATATTGAAAATCTATAGTCAAAACCGAAACTATTTTGGAATTTAAATCCAATTATTGAAGTTGTGTAGGACTTTGTGGTAATTACAACGATGATGCAACAGATGATTTCATGATTCGTGAAACTCACGAGCTGACAAATAATGTGAATGAGTTTGCTGCGAGTTACAAAACTAATATCACGTGAGATAATGCTAATAATTGTCTTTTGTTAATTTTTTGTTTTGTTATTAGATTAGCCATCTAATTTCAACACCTCAGAGTTGTAAACGGGCCGACTAGTTCAGGCCCGAACCTGAAAATATAAGCCTGAACCCGGCCCAAACCCGAAAACTAATTTGAAACTCAAATCATGCCCGAAAAAAACCAAAAGTTAAGTTGGGTCTGAAAACTTTAGCAATGTTGCCAAGTTGTTTTAATTAGATGTTCGTGCACTTAGGACAAAAAGTACGTCTCAGGCCCGAATTAAGCCCAAAATTTTTGTCAACTCTAGGCCCAAACCCGGCCCGAACCCGGACCCGACCCAAAAAGCCCGGCCCGACTTACAACTCTGCAACACCTTTCTAAAAATTCGTGCGAAAAGTTACTTTTTTAACATTTTGAGTAAAGTTTTTTTTAAGTAAAGCTTTTCAAAAAAAGCTTAATGTTTGGAATTATAGAACTTAAAGCAACCGCAGTTAACGTACTTCTACTAGATTTGATTAATACACCCTGATAATTCCCAAAATGGGTGAAGCAATGTTCTGTTATATTTAAATTTTTTAATTTGTACCGTGATGTTCACCCTGTGGCGATATTTTTTATTTTGTGTAATTGTTGATCAAAAAACACGTTTTTTTTCTATTCTAAATCTACTTTATGCTTAAAAATGCTTTATAAAATTGTTCTGTTTTTTAGTGCAAGATGGAGGACTTTCTAAATCTTCTTCAGTTTTATTTTCTTTTTTCATATTTTTTCATCATTTCAAAAAAATAAAAATAAGTGATTTATCAATGTCAAGCTAATTAACTACAATTCAAAAAATCAAAAAAGGACTTTGGTTCTGAAATTTAATGACATTTTAGAATTTTACAGCAAAGAGAAAGCATGAGTTTGAAAAAAAATTGCTTCCTCAATTAAAAATGGAAATACGTTCTCTAATAATGTAAATAAAACGTAGTTATAATCTTCAAAATGTTTAATATTTGATGATAATCTTTTGATGCATTTTCATGTAGTGGTTTTTTATGCTAAGACAATTAAAGTCCAAGCTTTATAATAAATTAGTTTTTAAATATGCTTGGACCATTATCGGATTCATCATTGGATCTTTTGAAGGTTTTAGTAGCCTTGAAAAAGCCTGTTGAAAAAATTGATTCGAACGGTTTTCGTCTTGCCTCGTTGTTTCCTAAAGCGCTAGAGGCTTATTTTTATGAAAACACGGAAACTATTTTTGTGCCGGCAAAAAGAATTCGTCTATTCTTTTCAAACTTAACTATAATTAATCACTAGGTGGAGGACATGCAAAGTTTGACAATAAATCCAATCAAAATTATTCACGGGATGTATTTTTTCTTTTTTAGGTGGAAACTTCGACGTTTCGAAAAACTATAAAAGGCCACATTTTTCGACTCTAATTTATTGTCGTATAGATTCTTGACACAAGCGAGACAAAAATCGTTCGAATTGATTTTTTCGACAGCCATTTTCCAGGCTACCACAATCTTCAAAAGGTTCAAAGATAAATCCGATAATGATCAAAACAATTTAAAAATTTTGTACCACTAAACAGCTGTTCAAATTAGTTTTTCTGGCAATAAGTTGCCCCAGCTGCAGCTGCCGAGAAGTAGAAGCGATTTTTGTTTTTTGATCAATATAAGAAAAAGCTCTTACTCAGCTTTTGTAATTTTCTTGTTTCTAATTGTTTCGAAGAAAATAAAGATCTACCAAATTGTTCTGAAATGCAACAATTATTGTTCCACTACAATTGTTTCAATTTGTTAAACGATCAATGTCTAAAAATTTGTTTCAATCAAAGCAACATTGATGTCATTTTAGAGGTAAATGAAACAAAGCTTTGAATGCCTGCGGCAGTAAAGTAGAACAAATTAGTTTTTATCAAAATACCTAGGAAGTAGTAATAGCTTGGTTTTCCTACATTTTTACAAATCACGTTTTGGTGTAACAATAAGGTTCAAAATTAAATACTGGTAACGAAAAAAAAGCATTGCTGAACAACGTTTTAAATATGCTTTTGAAATATGAGTTGTTTTATTGTTGTTTGTTTAGTTTTCACCCCTCCTGATGAACGCATTAGAGGGAAACAGTCTGACGATTTTTTTTCAAAAATTTTAATTATTTTTAATTTTAAGTGACTTTCTGTACCATTTACTGCAAGATTTAGATTTTTAATGCTATGAAGAGAAAAACAGATTTGTATAACGTCGGACTTAAGTGCGCTCTTTAGTCCTGCGATATTATAAATCAAGACTTATAAAATGGTGACATATTTTACTTCCTTAGAACTGTGAATTTGATGCCTGTGCTCAAAACGATATAAACTTGGCACTGCAGCAGACTAAAGACTTGGTGTTGGAGTTGTGCTTTGATTTGAATTGTTCTTTGAATGCTACTAAAGCGGGTAAGAATGATTTTTCGATTAATTTGTTTATTTAATTTTTCTTCTGTTAAATAAATCCACAAAGATATCAGTTGTTACAAAAGCAACATGTAACATACTTCATAGATTATGCCTTAGCTCATACCTCAGCCTAATTAATTAAGCAATAAATCTTATAATTAAAGAACAATAATCTGTTTGTGAACGCCTCGATTATTGAGCGGAACTTTTGTGATGGTTGCTGGTTAGACAACTACAGTTTGAAAGTATGAAATGTTCTTTTGTGCTTGCTTTGCATTGCTAGTTGTACTGTGCAAAGCGACTGCTTCTGTTTTACGATTGCCACTTCCTGTTTAAGTCAAGTTACAACCACGCTATTAATATTTGATTTATATAAATTGCTTCAAATTGAATTTATTCGCTCTACATCAAGCGGTCACCTTGCCTTGTAAGACGCGTTTGAATCATCTCCTTATATATGAATATGTTGAGCAATCTGCCTTAATATCAGTAGCACTTTATATTCAAAAATGAATATCACTGATCTAAACAACCCGCCAGTTGGTCTAGCGATAGTGTCTCTGGAGCGGGAGATCTGAGGTTCAAATTTCCGGCCGGTCAAATTGGACGCAGTGTTATCCACGGCATCCCACTGCTGAGACATTTTTCAAAAAGAACTGTGTTGCTCGGGTGCAATGACGCGGAGCTGGGCTCCGCAAACTCGTTACACGTTTCGGCGTAATGCAGCAAGTATAATGAAAGATTAGATGATCTTAGCAATGTAATATGCAAATTCGCAATCTTCGCTAAACAAATATATCTTTAATTTCTTCATGCTTTAAATTTTAGTTTGTTTGGATCCACCATTGATTGCAAATGGGTATGGAAAGGTTGGACCCGTCATAGGCAATCCACCATATGAAGCAAATGAAGTTATCATATACACATGTGCAATTAACTATACTCTTAATGGAACAGCTGAGAATAAGTGCACCGGACCACCAGATTATAAATGGATGCTTTGGGGATCTAATTTGCCATCTTGTCTTAGAAGTAGGTTAATTTAAGATGTATCATAGATTTTCGTGCTAGCCCTGTTTTTTTTTTTTTTTTTTTTTATCAATTTAGCATCCTTCGAATCCATCATCAAGCTAGTATGGTCTCTAACTACGATTTCACACCTATAAAATTTCTTAAAAATTTATGTTTTCTTTTGGGTACAAAATTGCGCTAGCTAGCCTAGAAAGAAATTTCATAAAAAAATATATATATTTTCGTCATTTTAAATCGTCTTAGTCATACTTTATTGCTGTACGAACTTCGGAACATTTTTCTAATTACCTTTCTTACTAACAGCATAACAGCAAGTCATTTTTCAATGAAAACCGGCTCTGCCATTGAGTGTTAGATACAGAAATTTAGCAATTTTGTTGAGAGGTGAAACCTTAAAGAGCGTGCCTGTAGACGAAAATGGCTGAAATTTAAAATGTCAAAAAATAGAAATTGCTATTAACCAAAAAAATGATTGTATTTTCAATTTAGAAAGGCCCTTTAACCCAGACATTTGTTAAGGGACAGTTTTCTTCAAAAGAAGTCAAAAATTATAATGTGGGAGTAGTGGAAATTAGTTCTGTTTTTATGGTATATGCAACACTCTTGCTCATGCAGTCAACAAAACGTCTTACTTAAAGCATAAAGTTTTGCTTGATGCGTTTTGCTTTTACGCATCGTTAGACGCAGCTCAAAAATCACTTCGTTGAAATTGAGACAAAGCAAGGTACGGATTGAAAAAAAAGAAGACGTAAATCAAAATCACGCAAGAAGAAATACATTAAGTGTAAGATTGTTGTTAATAAATGTAATGTTTGCAGAATGCATTGAACCACCGATTAGAACTGACCTCTCTATCGCAATTGAATCTCAAACAAGTGGAAATACGACTTCGTTTGTCGAAGAAGACAAAATATCATATTCCTGCACTGGTAGTGGCCAAATTAGTGGTGACGTAACAAGTGAATGTGAAGCTGATGGTCAGTGGAGTTTGCAAACACTTCCAGCATGCTGTGAGTCTAAAACGTACAAAGTATGGCCTACAATACAGTACGTCATGATGTTCACTTACTGTAGAGTGATTTTATTCACCTCATTCCCAGCTAGCTTTTAGTCGCCGAGAATTAGTGGTCGGCTGCTGACGGTTAGATTGGCCCCAGTCGGCAATGAATCAAAAATCAATGTTGATTCTACCTTATTTCTTTTTTTTAGTATAAAGATATTTTGCAATATTAAATGCAGTAAAAATTCTATTTTTCAACAACAACATTTGCCATACAACATGTTTAAAAACTGGGTTTTTGTCGAAAACCAGGCATTTTGTCAATGTCAGTTCAAAGTAGTTTTTTTCAAGTTGGTTGTTGGTCGGAAACCGACTTAATGCCAACAATATTTGGGCATTATTTTAAAAAATTAATAATTCAGATCAGCACAGAGTGCAGCTCTAGAAGCCTTTGGGGCAAACTTGTCCTTTGTACCATATAATTTCTTCATCTGGCATATAACTTTTTTCTTTTGTAGTTTTTGTTATATTTTGCAAAGGCGGCAAGCTGCACGTAAATGCACTGTTACGTTGTAATCGCGGAGATTAAATTAATATTGCACCAAAGATGCATCATGCACTTAAATTAATGAAATAAATTCCTGAAAAGCACAAACATATCTGCTGGTTTGATTTGATTTGAAAAGCACAAATATATCTGCTGCATTCTCAAATTACAGTCGCTGACCAATTTACTAGATGCAACCTGCCAAAAACTGATGTTAATTTTTTTCTGATGGAGTTATCACCGGATCAAATCTTTTTCAAACTCGCTGTATTACTAGTATGTAACGGGCATGTAACGTAGTTTGCAGGTAAAGCATGTAACGAGTTTTGAGGGCCCACCTTTTTGCCATTGCTCCAGGAAAACACAGCTTCTTTATTTCGAAGAAATGTTGCAGTGGTGGCGAGCCGTTGGCAACGCTGTGTCCGATTTGACGGGCCCGAGATTTTAACCGCAGACCTCCGACTTTAATGGCAAACGAGTTACCACTTAACTACCGTCCAGTTGGTCGAGCAGTAACGCGTTCATCTGGATAGGGAGATATTAGGTTCAAAGCTCGGGTAGGTCAATTCGAACACAATGTTACTAGCAGCTCGCCACCGTTGAGATGTTTCTTTGAAAGGAGCTGTGTTGCCCGGGCACAATGACGCGGACTTGGGCCCCGCAAATTCATTACACGCTTTAGCGCAGTACAGTGAGCTCAATGAAAAATTTGATTTGGAGTTATCCCAAAAACATCAAAAGGGGCAATGTGCTCACTCCCATCATGTCTAAAATATGTTAAACACAAGATTTAATTTCAGATTGTCCGAATCCTCCTACGATACGTAACGGAGTGATTGTTGGAAATCCACCTTATAGCAATGAAGATATTATCATTTACACATGTCAAGAAAATTACAAACTTTACGGTTCAAACACAAGCTCCTGCAAAGGCCCGCTAGATTATGATTGGACTCTTATAGGTTCGGATTTGCCAACTTGTCTTAGAGGTGAGACGACTAACAGAATTATTATAAGGTAAGATGAGCATAGTAAATGGACTACTTATTGATATTTCTCTTCTGATAACTAAAGTGTCATTCTTCTTCGGTAATGTTTGCAACAAACACAACCATTAATTTTGTGAATTGACGCGGCTCTAACACGTATTTATTGAACCTGGCTGAATTCCAACTTGGGAATTTGAGGCAATTTTTTTGTTTTTTCAAAATTAAGGAGGTATTTCTACATAAATCAGGTAATTTATTATCATTATTGTTTTCTAAAGTTTGCAGCGTACCACCAACAAGAACTGGGCTGAGTTACACCTTTGAAAACAAACAATTTGTCGATCATTACGTGGAAGAAGACAAAATCACTTATTTTTGTATTGGTGATGGTGAGACCAATGATGACGTAATAAGCGTTTGCGAAGATGACGGACATTGGAGTTTGCAAACTCCCCCAAAATGTTGTAAGTTGTTTCAAATTTCATCAACACAATTTATCATAACAATAGTTCAGTAAATCACATAACATCAGTTGATAATTTTATTTGATCAAAAATATGTTTCAATTTCAGATTGTCCAAGTCCACCCACAATACCGAATGGAAACGTTGAAGGAAATCCACCTTATGGTGATGAAGAAACTATTACTTACTCATGTAAAACAAACTATGCAATTACTGGATTGACCACAAACAGATGTACAGGCCCATCAACCTACCATTGGACTGTAACTGGCCTCAATTTGCCGAGATGTTTTCCAGGTAAGCTTAAATCATATATGCATTACCCCAATAAATTATGCTAACTGTTAAAACTAAAATTGCATAGAGCTAAAATGAGATAAAAAGAACTTAGTGCGACTTTATCTTGCAAAAATTGAAGAGCAAATTATTGCACGTCTTCAACAAATGCTAGCTTTGGTGATTTTTAGAAAAATCGTTTCCACTTTGTAATACGCAAAACAGACGATAGGGGCAGGAAAACGAAAGAGAATTCTAAAAGTGCAAGATAAAAATAACTTAAAATAGAAAACAAACTAAAAATATGAGCGATTGATAAAATTTGATGTGATGTACTTAAGATGTTATTCTTTAATTACTGTAGCTCATTCGATCTCAGAGAGGAAAATTTAAATGCATTGGTCGAGCTGATATCTTATGTATTGCAAAAGCAACAATATTTCCAATTCGATCTGTCTTTCAGACGGTTTAATACCAATATTTTTATCCTATTCGGCAGCATTACTTTCTAAGATAAATACCTGTAATATATGGTAACATCATAATAATAAAATTGAGCTTCAATTTTTATTTGCATTCCTGACTTTCGCCTTTGGAAAATTAAGCAATATTCGTTTTAACATAATTACTAAATTTATTGCAAATAATATTTTCATAAAGTTTGCGCTGCTCCACCAACAACATATGGGCTAATCTTAGCCATCAAAAATCGTTCAATTTCCGATACATGGGTTCAAGGAGATAGCGTTTCTTATTCATGTAGTGGTGAAGGAAAGATCGAAGATGACGTCATAAGTGTTTGCAAAGCTGATGGTCAGTGGAGTTTACGAATTCTTCCTACTTGCTGTAAGTTTGTATTTTAGAGAACGGTTTCTAAAATAAATGAAATGACATAATCTTGAATTTATTCAGCATTAGACACTCTGTCCAATCAGCCACTGATTGTTAAAAAAAAGAAGTTATAACTGTGACAATTTCGTGAATATTTGACTGATAATTAAAACTGATCTTCTTGCTAAATTAAAAAACTATGCTGCAATGCCATTGAAGCGCTTTGGAATTAATAAAACCTAAATGTTTGCGCAATTTGACGTACAATCACTCAAACGCAACGTCAAGACATCAGTATCTGCCATAATGCTTTCAACTTAAAACTACTTTTTCCAGAAAAAGAATTTGAGTCAGTGCAACAAAAACTAACAGCGCCAGTGCGCCACTCAGGAATTGCATGTCCGCTTGTCCGCTTCTGTGAAATGTGACTAATTTGATTGTCTAGTGCTCTATGTATACTTCCGTGCTTCTGCAAGGGAAGGTTGGAATGTCGTTGTGTCTTCTAACTGCAAAGAGGGACTTCCTAGACTCTTCGTGATTCGGCAACCTCTAGCGCAAACATGTACAAGTTTTGAACTTAACTCGTTTTGTACGAAAGTAATAAAGCGCTACCGCTGTTACAGAGCGGAATTAAATTTGCAATTCGCTGAAAAATCTAGCGTCTGATCATTGGCGCCGCCAGAAAAAAAAAACATTAGGGGGTCGAAATGACGTCATCTTTTATGACGTTATTAAAAAAAGCCACAAACAAGTGAATTATGTTTTCCAGAAACTAGTGAATTATGTTTTCCAGAAACTAGGTTTGGAGGCGCATGACATAAATTGCACTAGTTTTCATAATTTGTAATGGGAAGTGGCCAACGTGAATTAATAAGCTAAAGGAGTCGACAAAAATAATAGTATGTCAATGATAAAATCGAAAAAGTTACACCACACAAATATGTTTTGATCGATCCAAAAGATCAAAACCACGTTCAAGCATTCTAAGTGATGACGTCAACCCCCTACACCCTAGTTTGCCTTAGTTTTGGAAGACGTATTTATTCGCTTTACGTATAGAGAAAGCGATTGGCTTAGACAAAAATACGCGTTTTACGCACTGAACGGGTAATTTCATAATTTTGAAGATTTCAACCTAGGTTTTGCTTTAAATTTAGATTGTCCAAATCCACCCACAATATCCAACGGAAACGTTGAAGGGAATCCACCTTATGACAATGAAGATAACATTACTTATTCATGTCAAACAAACTATGCACTTCTTGGTTTAAATACAAGTAAATGTGAAGGTCCACTGGATTACAACTGGACTCTTACAGGATCTGATTTACCAACCTGTCTTCGAAGTAAGCATATTTTGTCATACTGCAGAGTTACTACTTGAAATGCATCAACTCTGCAACTTACCGATAAATAATTGCTACAATAAATCTACTGTAATATACAATAGTTATTGTTGAAATGTTAACGCAAATGACACCATTAAAAGTTAATAATTAACCTAAATGCTATCACTAAGGTTTAATCATCAATAGCAAGACTTGAAAATATAAACAAAAGCAGCTCTGAAACAGATCCTTGCTGTATTACTCGAAAGTTTTTTTGTGTAGAATCGTTTATAGCAGCCGCTGTCGAGCTATACGGGTTGGTAAACGTGGCGTTTAAAGTCTTTACAGCGCAAACTCAGGCGCAATATCAGCAATTCGTTGAATTGTTGATTTGAGATTTAACAAAAGTTATATGCCAAATTTGATCTTAATACCGCGACAGGTTTTCTAAAACAAAATTACACAATAAGTAAATAATCGACCACAAATTAATAAAAGCCAATAGGCTACTGCGACATTAATACCAACAACCGATTACACTATAATATGGTAAACTTGGAATAAACTGATTATAAGTAATTTCTTTAGATCGAGTTGTGCTGAATATGGTTTCAAAAGCTTTCAATTATGAGAAAGTAGATAAGTTACGCATAGCAATAAGAAAATGTGCAAGACGTAACAAGAATCAATAATTACTAATATCATAAATTTGACCGCTACAAACTTGCGTTACGGTTATCTGTTAGTTTACTTTAATCGGTGTTGTTGTTTTAACGTCAGAACATGCATGATATTGCATATTTTACGTTATTTTCATTTCCAGAAACACACCAACGCTCGCTCTTTATTTAAGAATATATTAAATTGTTATTACAACAAACATAGTAAATTTCACTTACTGACTGTATGTGGCTCCAAACTTTACATTTTCGATCGTCTTAGAACTGGAAATACAAACTCTTTACGCTCTTGAGATTAAAAATGAAAAAGATTTACAAAGCACAAGATTTGGTTTTACACTGCAAGTGGTCTGTTACATTCAGGCGGTGAAAAATTCATGGGATAATTTAGATTGTTTGTGACAAACGAAATTCAATTATCTGGTTCAGGAAATTATGTTTTGTTTCAACCGTTTCTCAGATAAAAAAAATTGATACTTTTGTTACATTCGTAGGAGGCGGCCACTAGAAATGCTCTGGCAAATTCTATAAGAAGCATTAACAAGAAATCATTAAAAGCACGTGGCAGCTATACTTGTGAAAAAAAGTTTACGTCAGTACCTGGTTAATGGCAAATAATTTGGGTGCTGTACATTATGGATCCTGTACAAAATCCCAAAAAACAAAATTCCGAACGGACAAAATCCCGAACGGACAAAATCCCGAATTGGACAAAATCCAGAATGGACAGAATCCCGAATTGAACAAAATCCTGAATTGGACAAAATCCCGAATTGAACAAAATCCCGAATGGACAAAATCCCGAATTGGACAAAATCTCGAATGGACAAAATCCCGAATTGGACAAAATCCAGAATCTAATCACTTTTAAAGATAGAGAAAGTCCGGATTAATAGTGTACTCACTGCTGTCTTATAAGCACTAATAAATGTAAATAATTAATTTGCCAACAAAACTACATGTCTTTTATTTGTTTTTGTCGTGGCGACTTAGAAAAACAGCGCATATACAAAAATAGAGTGATCAAGTCAAAAAACTTTGCGGTTTTGTCGAGTTAATTAGGTGGGAAGCAGTTTATCCTGTAGCAAAAGCCTCGCACTTTTCACGTTTGACGTCAACTCTTTCAGTTTGTTGGAAAAGAAACTACAGTAGGCAGTAATTAAAATAAATTAGCGAGTTTTGTTCTTGGCAAAAATGTAAGCAATTAAGAGATGAAAAGGAAGTTGGCCCACGAACAAACTCCCTGAAAATAAAATTTTCATATGTTTCCAATATTGCTTTCTTTTTTGTCAAGAACAAAATTTAGTATGAATGTCTACAAAATCAAACATTAAATGTTTTTTGCCGTGACTAAAAGAATTTCCTTTGAATTAAACCAAAACTGGCAAAAGAGGAACAAAGTTTCGAAAATTATACTTTAGTTCAATGGTTAAGTGTGATGGTCATTATATGTTTCAATGCTGATTTTTCTTTCTAAAACATCAGCAAAAACACCTGACAAACATGAATTCAAGAGGAGTGCAAAACAGTTTGATTACGAAACTTACTATTTTAATTTTTTCTTATTTAAATTTTTTTTAAATTATATTATTTACAAAAATTACACAGAAGGTTTTCGGCAAAAACATTATACCCTTGTCAAAGCATCTTAATAATATAAGAAATCACTGGTTTCTACCCAGAATAAAATTAATTAACACTAACTTTTGCAGTCGTTCGAATTACAACCAACTAATTACGTCAACGCGTACGATTTAATAAATTAAATAGTCCAGTTAAATGTTGGAAAAGCGGGCAAAGAAGTTTACTAACGTTGTCACTGTCAATTTATTTGAAATCAAAAGAGAAGCAGTAGCTGTCGTGATTGATTTTCAAATTACTGTCAACCCAAAATGGTGAGAACAATCAAACACTATCAAGCAATCAAAAATCGAAAACTTAGTTCCTGTAAAAAATGTTTTGATCGCTTAGGCAGTGTTTGAACGTTCGATCACTTATCATTTTGTCTTGACAGTAATTTGAAAAACAAACATACCTTATAGGCACAATCAAACCTATGATTAACAGCCTAAGACATACTGTTTCGGAATCGACATTCGTCTTTTATTCCTCGTCAGTATAGCTAGGACTACAGGTATGAACATGAGCGTAGAAAGGCAAAAAATTGCAAATTAACCAGATCATGACACAATTTTTTTTTTTTTTTTTTCCAAAAATATAAAGTAACCACAATACTACAAGAGATAATTCTAATAGTTCAATGCAAAATAATTTCCTATAGCATGCCTTAGACAGCTGTTTCGCCCAATCTCAGGGCTCATCAGTAAGGCTAGCAAGGCCAAAAAAAGAACAAATATCACCAGTGATAAAAATCTTCAGAACAAGCATCTTTACCAATTTACCAATCAATGAATAAATCTTTACCGATTACCAATCAATTTACCAATCAATGAATAAAAGACGAATGTCGATTCCGAAACAGTATGTCTTAGGCTGTTAATCATAGGTTTGATTGTGCCTATAAGACTCTGTATACTGTCTATAGCTTATTATTAATTTTCTTAGTACATTGTTCTTAATAAATTGTCATTGTTGAGTCACTGTACATACTACTGCGAGTCACTGGTTCTAGTTTAGATCCGTCTCGGCCCTGTTGGAGACGTAGCCATTTTAGGCGAGCTACGAGGAGAGCAGAGGGTATTGATAGCGTTTCATTTCTAAAGATTGTTAGCCTAGTTTAGCTCTAGTCTGAATTTTGGCACTAGTTTTGAGCCTTTCAGCCTACTGGAGACGTAGCCATTTAAGGCAAGCTATGAGGAGAGTAGAGAGTTAGCTAGCCTATCGTTCTTCTGAGAGATGTAAGGTAAGATTTGTACTTTAGTCGGTAAAGATCTAATTTATAGCAATAGCTTCATTCGGTTATAGTTTAATTAATAACTTTAGTTTCTTTGGGTAAAAAATTTTTTCGGTCAAGGTTCATTTATTTTGTTAGCTAGGCTATCGCACTTCTGCGATAGATTTGTACTTTAGTCGGTAACGATTTGATTTATTGCAATAGCTTCATTCGGTAAAGATTTAATTAATAGCTCTAGTTTCATTGAGTAAGGATTTTTCAGCTAAGATTTATCTATTTTGGCTAAAATTGACGGAATGATAGGTAAAGATTTATTTATTACAAACGTAATCGGTAAAGATTTATTCATTGATTGGTAAATTGGTAAAGATGCTTGTTCTGAAGATTTTTATCACTGGTGATATTTGTTCTTTTTTTGGCCTTGCTAGCCTTACTGATGAGCCCTGAGATTGGGCGAAACAGCTGTCTAAGGCATGCTATAGGAAATTATTTTGCATTGAACTATTAGAATTATCTCTTGTAGTATTGTGGTTACTTTATATTTTTGGAAAAAAAAAAAAAAAAAATTGTGTCATGATCTGGTTAATTTGCAATTTTTTGCCTTTCTACGCTCATGTTCATACCTGTAGTCCTAGCTATACTGACGAGGAATAAAAGACGAATGTCGATTCCGAAACAGTATGTCTTAGGCTGTTAATCATAGGTTTGATTGTGCCTATAAGACTCTGTATACTGTCTATAGCTTATTATTAATTTTCTTAGTACATTGTTCTTAATAAACATACCTTGTTTTCCTAAAACTTAAAATCTTTATATTGACAACTTTAGTAAACTGGTTCGCCCGCTTATCCAACATTTAACTGCACTGTTGAATTCGTTTGATCGCACGTGTTGATGTAATTTGTTTAAACGTACAGCATACTGCAATCAAATCAAATGTTTTATTATACAAGCTGCATTACGCCGAAGCGTGTAACGAAGACAGACCCTCTCGTGGCCAAGGACAGAAATGGTCGAGGCCAAGGATCGAGGACACAAATTTTCTAATTTATGTTGGGTAAATTTTCCATAATTGTTGAGCGCGAAAGTGCTCAAGATAATGCATTTCGTTAAGTTTTAGATGATAATTCGAAAATAATAGTTTTTTTTAAATAATAACGACTGCCATTTTGAAGTTTGACACGTTAGCAGCTGATGTTGATTTCGCACCATAGCGGTATTGTAGTAATGAAGCAATGGCATTACCTGTAAATGGAAATATAGCCAGTACTTAATAAGATGAGAGACGCGTCCTCCCAACGGTAGTTAGTCTCTTCCCATTGAGATTTGGCTTCCCGTAATGGAAAATTAAGCGTACCCCCATGCAGGAATAGCGAGAAATACCTTTTTTTTCTAATTTGCTCGGTCTTCATTCGAATTTGGTGGTCAAGTATCGCGCAAAAAACATATATTGCACAATAAAACAAATATCGCCTAATAAAATCACGAACAAAAAAATTGTCAAATAAAACCTTTTTGCATTGGGCTTCATTTCAATTAAGCGGATGAAAATTGTAGTGCTTTGCAGTTTTACCGCCTGGACCAGAAGTATTAGCCGAAATAAAAACAACAATTTTCGACAATGCGTTTTGTGTGCTTATTTTCCGATTAGAGCTTCCACACTATGCCATTTAAAATAAGTTTTAGTATGGCTTGGCTTAGTTGGCTATCATATTGTATTATTTTTCAAGTAAAGAAAAGAAACAACGAATTGACAGACTATCAAATATGTTGTCTTTTGTTTGGTTTTTTCTTTTTAACCAATCAAAAAAGAATGCTGTCCTCGAACCTAAGATGGGACATTTTCAAGGACTTGTAGGCTTTGAGGCGAAGGCCAAAACCAAGGACTTGAAAATGTGGCCTCGGGCCAAAGACGTCCTTGAGGACTCCACCTCTGGATTTGACCGTCCTGAGATTTGAGCCCAAAACCTTCCGCTCCAGAGACGAACGCATTTCCGCTCGACCAACTCGAGTCCTTAAAAAAACATATTAAAACATATAATGACCATAACACTTAACCATTGAACTAAAATATAATTTTCGAAACTTTGTTCCTCTTTTGCCAGTTTTGGTTTAATTCAAAGGAAATTCTTTTAGTCACGGCAAAAAACATTTAATGTTTGATTTCGTAGACATTCATACTAAATTTTGTTCTTGACAAAAAAGAAAGCAATATTGGAAACATATGAAAATTTTATTTTCAGGGAGTTTGTTCGTGGGCCAACTTCCTTTTCATCTCTTAATTGCTTACATTTTTGCCAAGAACAAAACTCGCTAATTTATTTTAATTACTGCCTACTGTAGTTTCTTTTCCAACAAACTGAAAGAGTTGACGTCAAACGTGAAAAGTGCGAGGCTTTTGCTACAGGATAAACTGCTTCCCACCTAATTAACTCGACAAAACCGCAAAGTTTTTTGACTTGATCACTCTATTTTTGTATATGCACTGTTTTTCTAAGTCGCCACGACAAAAACAAATAAAAGACATGTAGTTTTGTTGGCAAATTAATTATTTACATTTATTAGTGCTTATAAGACAGCAGTGAGTACACTATTAATCCGGACTTTCTCTATCTTTAAAAGTGATTAGATTCTGGATTTTGTCCAATTCGGGATTTTGTCCATTCGAGATTTTGTCCAATTCGGGATTTTGTCCATTCGGGATTTTGTTCAATTCGGGATTCTGTCCATTCTGGATTTTGTTCAATTCGGGATTTTGCCGGTTCGGGATTTTGTCCAATTCGGGATTTTGTCCGTTCTGGATTTTGTCCAATTCGGGATTTTGTCCAATTCGGGATTTTGTCCATTCGAGATTTTGTCCGTTCGGGATTTTGTCCAATTCGAACTTTTGTCCGTTCAGGATTTTGTCCAATTCGGGATTTTGTCCGTTCGGGATTTTGTCCAATTCGGGATTTTGTCCATTCGGGATTTTGTCCAATTCGGGATTTTGTTCATTTGGGATTTTGTCCATTCGGGATTTTGTACCTCAGGATTTTGTTCAATTTGGGATTTTGTCCGTAAACGGTACATTATTGAGATAAGAATTCAGTATTAATTTGATTATTCAAAGAATCAAAAGCTGTGCTAAGGTCAACAAAAACTGAGAATGCTTTACTTTTGATTGTTTGATTCCGTGTTGTGCCAACATGTTTGGTCAAACAACTTGGTCGAAAACCAATTTGAAGTTCAGATAATGATTCATTCACATCCAAGAATGAATAAAATGCACCTCATTTGATTACTAACAACTTTCCAAACTTTGTTGTATAATCTTTCTAATGTTCCAGATGCTCATCTTAACGCTCCATCTTTGATAAATAACTGATGTTTCATTGTGCAGTGGTAATGTCTCCAAAAAACACTACTTTGTCAGTTTTACTCTAACACAAAACGTATCTTTGTGAACTCTGCTAAATAAGCTTTGGAAATTTTACAGCTTTTTTCTTTTTGTTCTTAAAATTTAAAACATGCAGGTCCACAAAATTTATTTACTAGTTACTGTACAGTAGAGCTACCCAAAGTGCAGCCCACAAAACAAGTTTTGGTGGCTGCGACTGGTCTCGACATTTACTATCAGTTTCTTTCTATACTTCCAAATTTTTCACCAAAATTGTTTTTGTCAAATTTGTTGACGTTGGTTTTTTCAAACAATATTCTTTTTTTAGTCGCGATTGTTATTTAGTTAATTCCACCACTACAAATATATTAAAAAGTATCAAATTTGCGTTTCGTCGGCCGCTAGCTAAGCTGCGGGATAAATATATTTTCGTTCACTTGTTTATACTTTCATTGACAGGCAGTTTAAATTCCAAAACGATGGGTAGCAGCTGTATCATGCTTCATAGAAAGTCGGCAGCGTGACCAAGAGGGTAAAGGTATCGTTTTTCGGCCACCTTGTTTGCATAATCTGGGTTCAACCCAAACCCTGGTCAAGTTGTTTCGATAAGACGCTTTACGATGATGATCTCTGCTAGGTGGCTTCGAACAAGCAGCAAATTCATTAAATACGAATTCGAAGAAACAAGAAATACACAGGAATTGGATTAGTGGAAACTACTAAGCAGATGCAGATCTCTCCAATTACGAAGTAGTCACTGCACGAAAAGGTGTGCGGATCGTCCAATAGTTAGCGTCTGACGCTGTCTGGTAACAGAAAGATAAACATGCTCTACAAAAACAATGTCTTGTTCAAGATGTGGTCACCTGTACAGCTATCGGGGAACAAATGTTGCGGGAAGCCTCCCTCATTAGCTGAGTTATTTCAAAGTTTTTGCCAAATACACTAGCTTTTAAACATGTTTTGGACTTCATCTAAAAGTGGGGAGGAGTGAATCGGCAACTCAATTTTTTGAAGTGGTTCTAAAAAAGTACAAAATTTTTCAAATGGCATTGAAATTGGCATTTTTTTATGAACTGCAAAAATCGCTTAGGAGCAATAGGCTTTGCCGCTAGATGTTTTTATGCTGACTTGAAACGCACAGCAGTTTATTCAAGACGTTGGGTGCTAAATACTGTACGAACTTCGGCATAGAGAAATGTTAGTTTTTGGTTTAGGCTTGCACCTCCCTTAGCAAAATCTTAAATATAATGGTGCTGTGTAATAAACAAGATTGTTTTTGTTTTGAAATTGGTAGGACAACACAAAACTTATATGAGCAAAATGGACAGCGGCACAACCAAGGGGCTCTAAAGCAAAGTCACTTTCAGCCTTCTACACAACCTCGCTTTTTAGCTAAGCTACTTAAAACATTTAACCCCAAAATAAAAACTATTACAGTAAATGTGTTTTGGACGTGACCTGTAAGTAAGGAAGGGAGTGAAGGAGATGGACAATTTAATTTTTTCAAATCACTTCTAAATTTGAAAAATTCAGCTCTTTCAAATTGCTCTAAAAACGAGCAAAATGTAATCCAATCAAAAAACTGCCCACCGACTAAAAGCTTCCCGTCCAGATCCGTTTGTGATCCGCTTGAGTTACACCAGTTTGCTCAGCATACCGCCTAAATAATAAAGTATTTAACTTTTGGTTCAAGAATGGATGTGAGAAGATTGTTGGAATATATGTTTAAAAGTCTGTGTGAGTTTCGCTTAATTCCTAAAAAAAACATTTTATCATTATAACACATATAATTCTTAAGTGTATTTTTCTCCTTAGTTTGCAGCACACCACCAATAAGATCTGGGCTCGGCTTCAGCATTGGAAATCCACAATTTGCTGACAAATACGTGGAAGGAGAACAAATTCGATATTCATGTACTGGAAATGGTGTGACTGATGATGACGTCATAAGCGTTTGTAAAGCTGATGGGAAATGGAGTTTGCAAACTCCTCCAGCATGCTGTGAGTTGCTTTTGATTTCAACATGGAAAATTTGTAAAACAAAAGTGCAATTGATCATGTATGTATAACATTACAGTAATTGTTAATTATTTCGTAATCTATTGATCAATAATATGCTGCATTTACTTCAGATTGTCCGAATCCACCAACAATACCCAATGGAAACATTGAAGGAAATCCACCATATGGTGATGAAGAAACTGTTACTTACTCATGCCAAACAAACTATGAAATTGTTGGTTTGACCACTAACAAATGTACAGGACCATCAAACTACGATTGGACTCTCACAGTTTCTGATTTGCCAAGCTGTAATCGAGGTAAACTTAAGTCATTTTTGCGGTTTCTCATATGCTACACATCTGCAGTAACCCAAAACAAGACTCACAGACATAAGATGAGATAAAAAATACACTATTGCTTTGTCAATTTCTTCAAAAAGTGACCTGTAATCACTTACGCCCTGAATGCATGTTAGCTTTTGTGTTTACTAGGAAAATGTTTCCACTTTGATATACAGACAATAAAAGATCAGGGCAGAATAATGCTAACAGTGCAAGTGTTAGGCAAATAAGTTAAAATAGACTTAAAACTAAAAAAGTTCATGAAAAATGTGTATTAAATTGTAAATGTAATTAAGTCTTTATTCACCAAGTTGCCTTGGCCTGGAACCTTTATCGGTCTTTGAGTCAAGTTGCAGATTACCCCGCTAGTTTACCACACGCAATCGTGCTTTTAGCGTTTTCGTTTCTATTGCTGAACGACAAGCAAGAAATCATGTGAATTTCGGCTCTTTATGATTAATTCTTACAGTGAAGTATTTGTTTAACTGGATCGGGAATCTGAAGTCAATCTATCTATAGTCAGGGCTCAATTCTATTGGTTTTCATTTTGTCATCAGATCATTGTTGTCCTTACCAAGCTAACTTGGTGAATAAAATGTAATTACAATACAATTCATTTTGCGAAACAATGCCGCAAGTACTCTTGTCCTGAACTCCCTTAACTGAATTTAATTATTCACTTTATAACAATTATTAATCTTTTAAAGTTTGCACTGCTCCACCAATAACGGATGGACTAATCTTTACCATTAAAAATCAACAAATTTCCGATACATGGATTGACGGAGATAACATCGCTTACTCATGTATTGGTGAGGGAAAGACCGGTGATGACGTTATAAGTACTTGTGAAGCTGATGGTCAGTGGAGTTTGCAAACTCTTCCTATATGCTGTAAGTTTGTATTTTAAACTGCGTGTATAACGCAGTATTTACGTAGTATTATAACGCTGTCTACTTAGTGTATAGAAATATGCGTGCTACAGATTATCTGCGAGGTAAGATGGTAGAGTTGATATGCCCTCTAAGTTAAAAAAGAAGTTGAAAAATTAATAAACCAACCAGCCTCTGAGTTACACCACATAATAGCCCACCCACAAAAACAACAGCCTAGTACAGCAACTGCTTTTGCAAGGAATATCACCTCTCGTCAGCTTGGCTAGTCTAGCTATGCTAGATAGGCTTTTCAACTCTCAAATAGTTGCTGTGTCACATTTCATATGCTTGCAACAATCACCGGAGTCAACCCAAATACCAAACCAAAAATAAAAGATGGATCCCAAAAAAGGTCCCCCTGAAACTATTAAACTGGTCGGCTAAAAAATCAACAAGCCAGCAAGTCGACTAAATGATTATGCCAACATCTCCGTTGATTTGTAATGGATAGAGTTTTCCAAACCAAGAAACTAGTTTGACTCTTCACGATTTGGCAACTTTTAGCACTAATATTTAGAAAGTTTTAACCTAATTAATAATGTATCAATGAAGATTTTCCTTCAATTTCAGATTGTCCAAATCCACCCACAATATCCAATGGAAGGATTGAAGGAAATCCACCCTATAGCGATACAGAAACTATTACATACTTGTGCCAAACAAACTATGCGCTTGTTGGTTTGGATACAAACAGATGTCAAGGTCCGCTGGATTACCATTGGACTCTGACAGGCTCTGATTTACCAAGTTGTCTTCGAAGTAAGCATGTGATATCACATGAATATACTGTAGTATTTAGTGCATGCAATACATCAACTGTGCAATATAATTTAAATGCCCCAGCAGCAGTAATATGACAGGGGCTACTAAATTACAATACTAGAGTAAAACAATTTTTTGTCCACTAGTAGGATATTGGTTTTTACCAAACCAAGCATTATGTGGATATCAGATCTGCAAAAGAGCATTACAATTGCTGTTTAAGAAAACCGATGTCACTTAAAAAAAGAAAAAAGGCAAAATGAACCGTATAGATTGAGTTAAGTGAAAAGATTTATAAGCTATTGCAAATGAAACTTACGGCAGATAGCATATTTGCACCATTCACCCAAATCTATAAAATAGAGACAAAAATTTAATGATAGCAACACCTAACTGCACCGGCAATTATAGCAGCGTACGTAACCCGTATTGGACATATATTGCTCATAAAAATATTAGATGCATGAGTGTATTTAGCAAATTATTGGTTGATAAAAATACGAAATGTTTTAAAAAATAATAAAAATTGTATGTAGATGGACTTTTTTCCATAACCTGCTAAAGTTTTTTGTTGAATAGTTACACTTCTGTATATTTGGCTCATCGCTGTTGCTGTGAAATACATAGCCATTAACCAATCTGCGTAAACATGCAAATTCCATGCACACTAAGAACTATTTGTTTTTCTGCATAAACCTGTATTAGACAACTGATTTTTCAAACCGCTCTAACATATTATCAAGATTATCAATTGAAAAAAAAACAAAAAAACAACTATTAACAACAGAATAAGTGAAAATGCTGGTACTTTTTTTTATATAAGTTTTACTTATGTTAGAAAAATAAGCGCGACTGAAACTAATCTTTACCAAAATGCTTCAAGACTGATATTGCGTCAACATAAAAGTCAAATTAATTGATCGAAAAGAAAATCGAAATTCAGCCAGAGATTTATTCATAATCCAGAACAATATCATATGGTTTTGAACAAGTTTCGAACTTTTGCTCCAGAGAGATTTTTTTGTATTGTCATAGAGTAAGCGATCCATATCTCAATCACTTGATGCTCCTCTTTTGATAAACAATTGAACTTTCACTTAGAATTTTGCATGTATTTTAAAATACAACTTTGTAAGGTTGACGTTGACGTAACACGTTTTCCATCTTTTTACACGAAGCTTTGCATGGTGTTGATGAAAAAACTCAACACCATTTTGTCATAAAAGATATTGCTGTTGCTACGAAAACTTTGATGCTGTAATAATATTCTTTATACTAGCTTTTGTAACGCAAAAGCTAATAATTACGACAAAAAGCTGTTAAAAATTTTCATCAAAACAATTATGGGAATTGATGAAGTGTGAATTGCGCTTAATTCCTAAAAAAAACATTTTATCATTATAACACATATAATTCTTAAGTGTATTGTTCTCCTTAGTTTGCAGCACACCACCAATAAGATCTGGGCTCGGCTTCAGCATTGGAAATCCACAATTTGCTGACAAATACGTGGAAGGAGAACAAATTCGATATTCATGTACTGGAAATGGTGTGACTGATGATGACGTCATAAGCGTTTGTAAAGCTGATGGGAAATGGAGTTTGCAAACTCCTCCAGCATGCTGTGAGTTGCTTTTGATTTCAACATGGAAAATTTGTAAAACAAAAGTGCAATTGATCATGTATGTATAACATTACAGTAATTGTTAATTATTTCGTAATCTATTGATCAATAATATGCTGCATTTACTTCAGATTGTCCGAATCCACCAACAATACCCAATGGAAACATTGAAGGAAATCCACCATATGGTGATGAAGAAACTGTTACTTACTCATGCCAAACAAACTATGAAATTGTTGGTTTGACCACTAACAAATGTACAGGACCATCAAACTACGATTGGACTCTCACAGTTTCTGATTTGCCAAGCTGTAATCGAGGTAAACTTAAGTCATTTTTGCGGTTTCTCATATGCTACACATCTGCAGTAACCCAAAACAAGACTCACAGACATAAGATGAGATAAAAAATACACTATTGCTTTGTCAATTTCTTCAAAAAGTGACCTGTAATCACTTACGCCCTGAATGCATGTTAGCTTTTGTGTTTACTAGGAAAATGTTTCCACTTTGATATACAGACAATAAAAGATCAGGGCAGAATAATGCTAACATTGCAAGTGTTAGGCAATCAAATAAAAATGGAGAGAAAAACTATAAAAGTTCATGAAAAGTGTATTAAAATTTAAGTGTACAAGTATTCACCAAGTTGCAGTGGCCGGGAAACTTTGCTGGTTTTTTAATCAAGTTGCGGCATAACCCACGTGTTTTCTCCGAAGAATTTATCTTACACATGTTATGGAGAATAATGAATGCATAATGCCAATAGTTTTGCTTTGTTATCAAGATAAAGTTTCAACTTTTGAAAAGAAATAGATGACTAAAAAAAATTTACTATAAACAATAATTCCAGTTTTTTGGTGAAGCCTTTGTCTGGTCTCTAGACAGATAGTTCAATGAAGCCTCTCTACAATCCGACGGCATGTGATGCGACAATCTAGCGTAACCATTTACAGAGCAAGCTCAACATGAATGTTATTTGGGGACATCGTGGACGTGCGTCATTTTCAATCATGATCCCGCTAAGTTTAAATTGACTAACTCATCATGCAATGGTCGCATAAGAGGATGAAGAGGCACTCTTTCTTAGAACTCTCACCAGTTGAAAGGATTATCTGAGCCAGATTTTCCTTTTAAATCCAAACGCTTAACGACAGTACAAATTTCAGATTCTTCCGTTCTTCTTGTTTTCCCGTTTTTCACCAGACTTTTCATTGACTTTTTAAACCTAGCTTATTGAAACATTTGTAAACAAGTAATAATAATAAACACGCCAGAATCTAAGAATTTTGAAGAAAAACTTGAGAATTGTAGCACATTTAAAAAAATTATAAGTATGTAGCCCACCCTTTTTACATATGATGGATAAAACAAGCATAAAAATGAAATTTATGATGCTCAAAATTTTATGTGAAACGTATTTGCTAACGATATTAACTCTATTTTACACAGAGAGGGCATTTTTCCCCTCTCATATTTTCGTGGTATATACATTGAGAAAACAGCGTTTTACTTTAAACCAACTCGACTGATTTGAGTCAAAATTTATTACAAGTAACACCTAAAAATCTGAAGTTGCTAAGGTAACGGAAAGTTCCCAATTTTGAGGTTTTCCGAAGTCATTTTTTAAAATCTGAGCATTTTTTGGTCTATACATTTGACTTAAATGATATCACAAGACGTTTTTATGACGTGATTACTTTGACTGAGGCATTTTATAATTCAGTGTCAAAAAACAATATACACAATTTGAGTTGCCTATAAAGTCATTTTTCAAAAATATGCCTCTGACGTCACTATGATGACGTCATCAATTCAAAATAAACTTTTCCAAAAAAATTTGGTGAACACCAACCCGTTTGCCAAATTTGGTGCTTTCACGATTTTCGGTTAACCCTATTTTACACGGGATGGCATTTTTGCTCCCTTTTTGCTTTTTGTGATAAATCCTTTCAGAAACAAGTTTTTCTTAAAACCAACTTGAATTTAAGTCAAATTTCATTACAAAAAGCTCCTGAATATTTGAAGTTGCTAAGGTAACGAGAAATTTCCCGATTTTTGAGGTTTGCCGAAGCCGCTTTCCTAAATTTGATCATTTTTGGCCAATCTTTAACTTAAATGACGTCGCAAGACTTTGCTGTGACGTAATTAACTTGCATTAGGCGTTTTGTGATTTACCATAAAAATACCTGTGTTCGAAATTTGAACTGCCTATGACGTTATCACAAAAATGACGTCATTTTTCGAAAAATGTCGCCGTGACGTCGCAATGATGACCTTATCAACCCAAAACCAATTTTTCCGAAAAAGTTTGGTAAACACCAAACCACGCATGCCAAATTTGGTGTTTCCATGACGTTTGGTTTCGGAGTTAGATAGGAGGGTATTTTTGCCTCACCCCCGTGTAAAATTCGTAGGTCAATTACTCCGCGTAAAGTAAGATTTAGAGTAAAATAGGGAAGCATTTTTGCTCCCCCCTCAGTGTAAACTGTGTTGCTCAAACAACCGAGTAAAATAGGATTAAAACAATAATCGTTTTGAAATAAGAATGAAGTGAAAAACTATTCTTACATCAGTATGCAAAAGCTTTTCTGTAAACATTTACATTCTCAATAACTGTTGCCTTTTGTGTTTGCTCGAAAAATTTATTTTTCATTTTCATACGCGAAGAATTAAAGACGGTTAAGGCTTGTAAATGCAGGGTAATGCTAATGTGGATGATAGTGACTAGAAACAGAAAATACACAAAACATTCTACATTATCATGAACATCAACGAAATGTCGTAAACTAGTTATCGTGCTGAACGGACGTGTTTTGCTGAAAACAAAGCTGCAAGTTGACAGAGTATATCTGCCGATAAAAGCAAAGCGCCAAGTGTATTTCTACATTTGTGGTGATTTTTCTTGCATGTTTGTGAAAATAGTCATTATTTATTAAATAGTCACTATCCAATAATAAATAGTCACTATTTATTATATAGTCACTGTTTATTAAATAGTCGAAGTCGATAAAACTGCTGCAGAATAAACGGTTGCAAAAATAATAGTCAAAAAAATAAACCGTACACAAAATAAACTGTTGCAAAAATGCAATGCAAACATTTTTGCTAGTTGTTAGTGGAAAGTGTCGGAGCGCTCTCGGCTGCTCTTTGATGCACAGCATGTTTCTAATGCAACTTTTGAGATGTGATAGACCTCAAAAGTTGCAGTAGAAACATGGAGGGCATCAAAGAGTAGCCGAGAGCGCTTGAATAGTAGACCGGTAGAAATAGCTTTTACCCGGAAAAAAATTATAATAAGCTGAAATTTCGCACGATGACTCAGATCCATGTCCTTAGCCACCAAAAAAAAATCCCTTGTTTTGGACGCGGGACTTCCACCTTTTTTGGCCTTCAAAGTCCGCCATCTAGTGTCAAAGACCCTCTACTATCTAGCAGCCAATCCAAAAGTTGTAGATGCGCCAAGTTTTTAATAAAAGTTGGTTTTCAAGTGCAGGTATAAAAAAATTTTCTTTAAAATTGATGACCTCATTGTTGGTGATATCATTGCCAAAATTTTTGCAAAATGGCGTATTAATGGCTCGCATTGTAAATGAGATTTAGGTTTTTGGTTCCAAATAAAAAATTGCTTAAATTAAAGTGATGATGTCACAAATAGTTTTTGATGACGTCGTCTGTTACGAGTTTTGACTGTAGATTTGAAAGAGTGCTTGACCAAACGCAACATTGCAAAATTTTCTTTTATTAGCTCTAAACTTGGGAGAATTATTTTGTGAATTCAGTGGATTGAAGGTCAAAAACTGTGTTGTCAGCAAAACTCTGGGGTAGTAATCAAGCAGATAAAATTTAGACCTCCCAATAAGGAGTGGTGGCAATGAAGAATTACTATAGTGACGAATTACTTTTTTTAGTAATTTTTACAGTAATGACACTACTTCTTCAAAAAAGTAACTTTTGTGGTAATTTTATTACTTTTTTAGAGGTGTCAAAATTACGAATTACTTTGTAAATATTACCATCCCGTAGAAACGCTTGACTGACTGCTTAAATATATATTACACCTCCAGCCAATCAAAAAAGTTGTTTCTGTTGAGAATGACGCTGGGTCGTACCATGAGCCGTATGCCTTTGCGTGCCAGAATGGTTTATACATGCAGTGCTAGTTTCGCCTAAGACAATCGATCATTGATAGAGCTCGTAGGGACAGGGTTGTAAGTCATGCCGAGCTTTTCGGGCCGATTTTGGGCCTAAAGTTGACAAAAATTTTGGTTATGATTGGGGCCTGAGTCGTACTTTTTGTCTTAAGAGCACAAAAATATAATTAAAATACCTTGGCAAACATTGCTATATTTTTCAGACCTAACTTAACTTTCGGGTTGTTTTCGGGCATAATTTGGGATTTAAATTAGTTTTTGGGTTCGGGCTTATATTTTCGGGTTCGGGTCTGAACTAGTCGGCCCGTTTACAACTCTGCATAAGCATGCAACAAAAGCGCAACAACAACAGAAAGTATGCGGTCAAGTTTTTTAATTCCGCTAGTTTTAATGAGGAGACTTCGGTGGCGGTATTTTGTTGTCTGTTTGCTTAATTGTAAACATGCCCAGGCTTTATTTGCGAAAGTTTTATTTTGTATCTTTGATTACCAAACATCGATCTTAATAATCTATCGTATTTTGGGTTAACATCATTATCTACCTTCGCGTAGTATCAAATTTTGATGTTGTGCAAAAATCAAAGATAAGTACTGCAATTCCCTATTTATTCATACGCCAATGGGTAAAATTTTTGTCATAGACACTACATCAATACAAAAAAAGCAACAGTATTTTGTTCAAAACGGTTAATAGTTTTAAACATTTTGTGCGAAATGAATTTTTAGGATAAAAGTTGAAAACTACGGAATCTTTACAAAGAATATCAAAGAAAAAAATAAACGCCTAACAAACACAGATAAATTTTCAAAAAGCAAATAAAATCACCAACCACTGTTCATAAACTTTTATGATATTTTTAGTAACTAAAGAGAGGTGATAACTGTAGGCGGGACCAAATTTATATTGCCCCGGACCCTTTACCACAATTTCTGCCAACAAAAATTTGTTGACCAAAAAAAAAGTTTTCCACCGTTTAGGAGTCCCATTTTCCGTCGAAACTGGAGCTAAAACAACCAAAAAAATCTTCGCCGCCCAGGGGTCGCAATATTGCATCAGACACAGTACCATCATCGACTCTCTATTAGTAGATCAAATAAAAACGCGCGGAGATAAAGAGAAGAGCTATGAAGAGGAAAATTTACTCTTGTTGCGAAATTTTTTGCGATCGCACGAATTCGACTGATTTGAGTGAACATATTCATAGAACGTGTGAACCGTGAAGAAAAAAGTCACGCTGATTGGACGAACCGGCATATTCTAGAACAAATAAACCATGACAAAAAAAGATTAACTGTTAGTTTCCAGTTTACTAATATGGTGCCATTTTGCCACTCGGTAAACTCGGCTCCGCCGGTAAGTACTATGAAGATTGAAAAATAATACCGGAATGTGATAGATCAAAAATCTTTTATTATACTCGCCGTATTATGCCGAAGCGTGTAACAAGTTGGCGGGGCCCATCTCCACGTCATTGCGCCCCGGCAGCACAGCTTTTGAAGAAACGTTGTAGCGGTGGCGAGCCGTTGGCAACACTGTGTCTGATTTGACCGGCCCGAGATTTGAACCTCGGACTTCCCACTCCAGAGACGAACGCATTACCGCTCGACAAACATCTAAATCAATCACATAGTATTTTTTTGAATTTTTATCTTTATACTTTTATGTGAAGATTACCTTAAGCGTGTTGTTTAAATTATTAGCGTATATTTAGCGACTTAACTGAAAATATTTATCAAAGCCTGAGGAAGTGCAATAAATTTGGAGTTAATTACAGCAATAAATTTTCAATTCTCAGTTTTGCTTTTTGAATCATAACGTAAGCGTGATCTGGCTTCAGCGCACCAGTAGTCACAGTAGCCGGTTTGTAACGATACGACCTTGAATGCAGAAACAAAAGACCCGAAATTCGAAACCCGCTTAGTTTTAAATCTATTCTGTAGTCACTCAGACCATGGGATCGATGCTCAGACGTAATACAGTAATCAAAATAATATTGGTGAGCACTTAACCGTATCGAAGAGGCAGCATAATAAAAGCTATAACTTTATAATGATACTTGGATCACAAATGAAATCTAGTTGTTTTTTTTTTTGTTTAGTGCAATTAGAAATAGCGATGTCGAGTAGACTATACTCATTACGGCTCAATTTTTCATTCAAAATAATTTGCAACGACAAATTACGGATTACTTTTTCCGAGAAGTAACGAATACGTAATTTTATTACTTTTTTACAGTAATTTTTGGTGACGTAGTGTCATTACTTTTTTCGGTTCTTTGCCCACCACTGCCAATAAGGGATTAAAATAAAATAATGCAGTTTTCAGTTTAATCAAGAAAACCCTTGAATGTTTATCGAAAAGCTACCGTGCGCAGTTAAAGTTAATCTGCATTTTTAGTTCAAGAAGCAAGCTTGAGAAACGATAAAAAATTATTAAGGCGGTAAATTGCCGAATATTAGCGTGGTTATTTTAGATTAAGATAATAATATTGTCAGACATTGTAAAGCGGTAGAAAATTTGTTCGTATCGATTATATTTTTACGCTCGGTACGTATTCGTATCAATTTACATGTAATTACACTAGTTGGTATTTTTTGGAATCATTGCTTATAGGAGGATGAGGCAAGACCTCGACCAAGGATTAGAAGATTCCTTAGAAACTCGAATGATGATGATGCTTATATTTCCTAAGTGTTGCAATGTTTCGTTGGTCAAACACTCTTTTTCAAATTTACGATCAAAACTCTTAACAGATGACGTCATCAAAAACGTTTCTGACGTCATCACTTTGATTTAAGCAATTTTTGGTTTGGAGCCAAAAAGCTAATTCTCATTTGCAATTTAAGTCATCAATACAGAATACGTCATTTTTCAAAAACAAAAATTTGGAAATGACGTCGCCAACAATGACGTCATCAATTTCAAAGTAAATTTGTTTATACCTGCATTTGAAAATCAATTATTATTCAAAGTTTGACTCTTCCACAACTTTTGGATTGGCTGTTGGAGAGTAAAGGCTCTTTGACACTAGATGGCAGACTTTAAAAACCGAAAAAGGGGGAAGTCCCATGTCCAAAACCAGGGGATTTTTTTTTGGTGGCTCAGGACATGGTTCTGAGTTATCGTGCCGAATTTCAACTTATGATAAATTTTTTTCGGGTTTCAATGTGTTCTGTCGTATTTCTACCGGACTATAGGTAGTAAAAGCAACAGTTGTTTGTTAAATTTTACACAGTGTTTCGCTAGGTAAGGTTGGCTAGCAGCGCTGTAACTGAAAATACCGCACAAGATATGGAAGTTGAGCCTTGAGCGTGATTTGTACTTCAATCATTAGCTGAGTGAGTTACGTAATACATTTCTAAGACGCCGCAAATTTTGCTCCCAATAGATACCTACCAGTACTAAAATTATTAGGGTTATTCTACCCACAACTGAACCTGCTCCAGCTCAAGCATAGCTACTGAGAACAGTAAGTAAGAACAGTAGCGAGTAATATGTCAAATGCTGTACATAAACTTATACAATTTCGGTCCAGACAAGATCTTTATATAGTTGCATATACATAGGTACAGGTGCCGACAAAATTCCGGAGATTTTGAGTTAAGGCCAATGTTAGACCTCATAATAGATCTTGAGTTGAGGTTTAGAACAGAATAGACATTATAGTAGGCCTTAGGCTCCGTCACTTTCCACTAACAAACAGACAAACGTGACTGCGTTATATTTTTGCAGGAGTTTATTTTGTGCGCAGTTTAGTTTTTTGACTATTTATTTTTGCAACCGTTTATTTTGAGCGCAGCTTCTTTTTTTGACTGTTTATTTTTGTACCGGTTTTTTTGCGCGCAAGTTTTTGGACTATTTTTGAAACGGTTTATTTAGAGGCATTTTTTCCCACTTTGACTATTTAGTAAACAGTGACTATATAATAAATAGTGACTATTTATTTTGAGATAGTGATCTTTTATTCATACACATTCAAGAAAAAGTACCGCAAATATCACCAAGCGCCCCATACGAAGCGTTGCAAAGTACTTCAGTTTCTGATCGCAAACAACTTGAAACTTGTACTGCTAAAGTTTTTAGTGCTATAAAAGATTAGTTAAAAGCTTTAAATGAAGAAAATATGAAAAATTTAAAGAAAAAATGTGATGAAAAAATTATCATGCTGAGGGCCAAAATCACAGAGCTGAACGCAAGTCAGTCAATTCTCAATGCCAAATATGACGAACTGAAAAAGAAATACGAAGAACTGCGAAGTTTTAATAACAAGCAAAGTAATGAACTTACCAATAATGAAATCTAACCCTGCTAAAATTGAACAGTAAACAAAAACAGAAACCGTTTACATTGATAAAATTGACCAGCATTGGCGCTGTTTGGAATTTTACGTCGTGCCAGTAGTTCGCGATGAAGATGCATTGCAAATTGCGGTTAATCTCTATGAAAAGTTGGGTTTTAATATTCAAAAGCATGACATTTTGACCGCCCATAGAATGTCCAATCGCTTCCGACGCAATTCTAATCCTCAAGCAACGATCGCGAGATTCACGAACCGAAATGTTTTACGTGACGAAATTTGCAAGAATTGAATAAACAGCAAAGACTATTGCTAAAGAAAAATTCCCAATCGCTGGAATGTTCAACCTTTGTGTCAACGAAAATTTAACCTACGCAAGAAAGAAGCTACTATGGATAACTAAGAAAAAGGCAAATGAACTTAAATATGCGTACTCATGGACTTAAAAAATCTACGCGCGAAAAGATGAAGACTCAAGACTCGGTACTGATTATGAACGATGAGGACACCTACCTTCTATAAACTGTGAGTGCCGTATCATTGTTTTTCTTTTACATCTTAAGAACGATCAATAAATTCTCGCTGAATGACAATATTGATTGCCTATGGGGCAATCCTGGTGTAGCTTATTGTTTGAAACTAATTCCTTTTGATGATGTACCATATGGGCCAAACGTAATGGCAGGTTTAACAATATGCCATATCAATAAGTATAGTCATTCTGTGTCAAAACTTTTATAAATTGGAAAACATTTTATGTAAATTTGCCCAAATGCTCGACTTAATTTGTCTGAGTGAAACTAAGTCAAACCAACACAATGTTACGGGTATAAAGTTGCAATGCTAGTGCTATTACAGTGACAATTCTCCAACTAAAGCAAGCGGCAAAATTTTGAAACTCTTGAAAAGGCATTTTATAGTAATATCTTCTGCATGCAAGAGAGGCAAAATGTAATATTGAGTGATTTTCATATACTGTAACTACGGAGAGTTTAAAAGTTGAATTTAAAACTAAAGGATATGTCAACGCTATTTCAAGCCTTGGCTTCGAGCAGCTCATTGCCTGTCCTACAAGAATATCGTCAAGCACGTTGTCTATCTTAGATCATGTGTATGTAGATAACTGTGCACTAAACAATGCGGACACCAGAGCAGTAATCGAACACAATATCTCAGACCACTTACCTACGGTAATTGCAGGTCAACTCTTGACTGATAGAAAAAGAATTGCAAAACGGCTTATTCAAAAATTTTTAAATCAAAATCAAGAAAACGTTGTGATTTATCTCGCCGAACAACTTAGATCTTCTGCTGCAGTATAGCAACACGATATTTCAGATTAAAATCTTGTCTAATTTAACCAACAAACGTTTCCCAAAAGCACAATTCCTCAAAAGACAGTACAGGATAGCGAAAAAACTATGGCTGACAAAGGGAATATTGAAGTCGATTACTACGCAAAATAAATTGTATGCTAAATATAAGCGATCTAATAACACCTCATATCACAATATTGATAACGGACACAGAAATAAGTTCACCCGCATCAAAAAAAAGCGAAAGCAATGTAGTACCAAACCTTATTAGGAAACTGCGGCGACATAAGTGTAACGTGAAAAACAATTAAAAATACACTGAACAAAAAATGTAAGTAAAGTTAACTCTCAACCAAACCAACTGAATATTAATCGGCGCATAATTAGCATTGCCTCAAGCATCTGCGAAAAGTTTAACAGAGGCTTCTGCAACCTAGGACAAGAAATTGGCTGAAAACGCACAAGCCCTGTCCTTATATCTTTCGGATTTATTCTGCAGCAAACAAATTCTGAACTTGATTATATATTTCAAACCTGTAAAGTGAAAATAAAAATGAAGGGATAATCTCAACGTTTGATCCAAACAAAGCGCTAGGCATTGATAATATTACAGTTAGACTAATCAAGTTAGCTAAAGTCATTTTAAGCCCATATTTAACAAGGGTGATAAATAACTTCATAACAACTGGGCAATATCCTAACGCATTAAAGATAGCACGAGTCACCTCTAGTTACAAGAAACGATCCAAGCAAAACTAAGTAATTACAGACCAATATATATTTCATCCCCCTTCAATAAGATTTTTGAAATAATTATCAAACAACGTTTGCTTAACTTTAGGAAAAAACACAAAATTTTCATTCAAACTTTCGCGACACACAATTTTGCTTCGTAAAAAAATTTTCCACTACTTTGGCGATTACCCAATTTTGTGAATATCGTCTTAGTGAACTAGATTCAAACATGAATATATGATCTATATGCATAGATTTGGCCAAAGGCTTCGATACTGTTAATCATGACATTCTTTGTTCAAACTACATCAATATGGTATACGAGGGCTAAAATTTGACCTAAATAAATCATATTTAAACAGAAAAAGAAAACAACTAGTGCAAGTAGGAAACCATTCATCTTCTACTTTTGGTACAAAAATAGGTGTACCACACGGTAGTGTGCTTGTACCAATATTCTTTTTAATTTATATAAATTATTTAACTTACACTTCCAATTTGAAAGTCACTCTGTATGCAGATGACAGTGTCCTTTATTGGATCAAAAAAAATACTGATTTTTTGCCGAAAAAGTTTAGATCAAAACCTACAGAAGGTAGACAGATGATAAAAAAAAACAACTGTCGATAAATGTTGACAAAACGAAATTTCTTTTGTTTGCTAAAAGGAATTAGGTCATAGACGTATTTATTATCAAGATTATTCGAACAAGTTGCGTTAAGTATTTTGGAGTCTTGCTTGACGATAAACTGAAATGGCATGAACGTATCGACTACGTCGCAAATAAGCTCTCCGCAGCAAATGTTTTTTATGTAAACTCCGTAGGTATGTACCACAAAATACATTAATATCAGTATACTATAGTCTTGCCTATTCTTATTAACAGTATGCAAATCGTGTTTGGGAAATGCTTCTACTAAAGTGCTCAATGAATTACAAATCCGAAAAAACCTTTTGGGTTAAGACAATTACCAACTTAACGAGATTTGACTAAAAACTAGATTGAAACTTTTATTCCAACAACTAAATTTCATTAAATTTGATTCGATTTTTAAAATAGAAGTTGGAAAATTTATGGGCAAATGCACAACAGCCACATTGCAGAAGTTTTTTTGCCATCCTTTAGAAATTTTTTAGCAACTCATTATCAAACAACGTTTGCTTATATTTTGACGCCACGCACAATGCTCTATTGGAAAACTTCTACATTCCAGAAACATTGCATGTTAAAGCCGATTAATCGATTCGAGTTACCGGACCAAAAATATGGCGTGCAATAACCTGAATAATAATGGAAAATCTGGTAAAAACGTTCCTCTTTTTAAAAAGCTGATCAAATTGCATTTTTTGTTAGAGAAAAATAATCATATGTTGGTTAAATTTTGGTACCGTGGTCACTATGCATTTGCACACAATACCACACTCTTGTGTGGTATCCTGTATACATAACTCTTATATTGCAACATAACACAGTACGCGTCAAAAATTAAAATTAAAAAATTTAAAACCTTATAGTCTGTTTCACCCGTAATTGGGATCATCTGGGGTATCTTTTTTTTTTTTAATAAGATACCCCTGATGATCCCGATTACGGGTGAAACAGACTGTAGGGTTTTAAATTTTTTTATTTTAATTTTTGACGCGTACTGTTTAATGCTGTGATAATCGCTCTGGCCTACGCTATCGATCACTTTTTTGAATCGGTTGAATTCAAACTCCACTCATCATAGCTCTTATATTGAATCATTTTCTCCGTTGTTGTTGCGTTTTTACTCTTAAGATTGCTGTCTCTTTTCTTGCTAAGGTGTAAAACAGTTAGATTTTTCATGCGCAATGTTCAAATTTATGTGAAAAAAAATTCCAGATGACAAACGAGCAGTTGCAGATTCCGAAACCTTATGGTCTTGGACCGGACTCGTTGTCTTTTGTGCCTCTTCAAATAACTGATGGCTTCTGCATAAAGTTATTTATCATTTTTTTGTAAGAGTGTGTGAGCTTTGTTGTGCACCGTATATTGGCGCAATAAACTAAATCTCTCTCTCACTCGTTGTGATGCCTTGCATTAATTGCAGATATTACTGTCAATCGCAGATGTTTTGCATCAATTGCAGATTAAAAGTGACGTAAAACCAACTATTGACTTTAATGGAAAAGTAATCGGCAATATTGCATTGCTCGTACGCGAACCCAAGCTATGTGCACCACATAGTGTAATTATGACAACCGGCCAATTGGTCGAACGGTAACGCGTTAGTCTCTGGAACGGGAGGTCTGAGATTCAAATCTCGGGCAGGTAAAATCAGATACATCGTCGTCAACGGCTCACCACCGCGGCAACATTTCTTCGTACCGAGCTATGTTACCTGGGCTCAATGACGCGGAGATGGGTCCTGCAAACTCGTTACACGCTTCGGCGTAATATAACGAGTATAATGAAAGATTTGATTTGATTTAAACTTACGAAAAAACGGAGTATTTCTAGCTGCAAGCAGATTAGATTGCTATCAATACGTTACCCTTATTTTGGTCTTATTCGCTTTCTTTAGGCGCTTGTAATGTGCTAATTTGAATAATCCGATACTCAAAATTTTTTTTTGGTGGAAAACATAAGATTTAAGTAATGGAAAGCTCTGCTGAACAACTATGACAGTGAACTAATGCGGCGGTTATTGCATGGTTAGACATTGTGTTTCCATTTGAATAATATCATTGCTCACAGTAGACTTGGAGATATTGCAAAATTAGCAGCCTTTTTTTTCGAATTTGTACTGCGTGTGAAGAGACTTTTACTATTGCATGTCAAGAGAGCTGATAATTTCGAAATATGTATTGCGTATTTATCGTAATTTAAACAATACGCTGTGGAAAATACTTCGTTTATTCCCACGATGTCATAATTAAATTACGTGTTTATATCATTGCTTACCTGTGCCTGGTTCATACAAACGATCGCATACCTGGTGTTAGGTATTAGCACGTGCTGCGGGATATTATGTGCAGGGCTGTAGGTCTCGAGACCATATTTTTGTGGTCTCAGTCTCGGTCTCGGCTGTTTTGCACCGGTCTTGGTATCGAGCCGTTGTGGTCTCGGTCTTGTAGCTCAAAATTGGTCTCGAGACCGGGTAATTTTTGAAAGTAAAATAAACTAGCTAGTTTTGTACTTTTTGTTAGAAAAAATAAAATAGCGAGATCGTGTAAATTTTGCAAGTAAAATGTAGTTTTGTAAGAAGTTAATGAAGCGGTTACATTATTGGTTGGACAAAGAGGTATTGCACCTGGAGGTTAAGATTGTCGCATTTTTACATGAAAAAAACGTCATTCGCACATAGCGGTTTGATGACAAGGAACCAAACTAGAGTCCAAGCAAAACTACAGAGTTCTTGCCCAATGGGAGCACGGCAGATGTTTTTACGACTTTTTTAATCCCCATGTGATAGAAGTTTTTGTGTCAAAGGATGTACGCAATGCCACTATTTTGAGATTATAGAGTGCTGCGCAAATAGGTGAGAAATTTTTTGGCAGTCGTTTAAGCAGTTGTTGACAAAAGTTCGCCTTTTTGCTTTTGCAATTTTACGACGCTGCTAAAGAAGAAAAACCTCAACTTGAAGTTGATAAAGCTATAGGAATTAAACTGTTTTAAAAGCATAGTCGCTAAAATTGACGTCGATGCTATCAAAATTTAAAAACAAATCAAAAAACAAATGAGGCTGAAAATCGGCAAAAAATTAAAAACAGCCAGTCACAATTCAAAATTCACTGATTGTTATCAAAAAAAAATGAATACATTGTGTACATATTACTTTATTGTCGATCGATTGCAGTCGCGTAGCCAGGATTTCGCAAAGAAAGGGAGGCTTTTTTTGAAGTTTGATACAACCGAAAACAAACTTGACCCAAATTTTCATTAGTCTTAAATTAGATTGAGGTGGTTTTTCCGTCAAAATTAGGTGATCTCAAAAAAAAAGAAAAAAAAAAAGGTCTTCACCGAAATTCAAAGGGTTTTTCCCGCCGAAATCAAAAATTTAAGGGTTTTTTCCGGCCGAATACAGGTGATTTCAAAAAAAAAGATCTTCACCGAAATTCAAAGGTTTTTTCCGGCCAAAATCAGATATTCAAAGGGTTTTTCTGGCCGAAATCAGGTAATCTCCTAAAAAAAAAAGGTCTTCACCGACTTTGCGTGAGCTCCAGAACCAAAAAACTCCACTATTTTGGTCCAAACAACGGCAAGTTCCTCACAACTTCGGCTCCCAAATCCCTTTGGGGAGGCTGTTTTCAATTTTGGAGCAAAAATCGGCCTCAAAAACACTAAAAACCTGCTATTTTGCATACTTTTCAGGCCAATGGGGGGGCTCGAGCCCCCCTGGCTACGCTACTGGTCGATTGTCGACAACAGTGATATACTAACCTAGAGTATATATTTTGTCTCTTTGTCAACAGGGAACAAACCCACTACTTTAAAATTGGCAAATTTGTTTGTTCATGATGTATAGGCTTAAGCTAAATGTAAAATGGCAAGTGACGTAAACAGGAGGGCAAAGTGAGCTGCAGCCAGGGCCTACGAGAGGGGGGTTCAGGGGGTATATCGTACCCGGGCCCGGGTCTAGGGAGGCCCGGAAGAGTTGAGGTCGTCGCGTTCAGTTTTGGACCAAAATTTTTTCATCCCAGCCCATTATGCGTCCCTGACTTTGGGCAAAATAACGGGACCAAATTTGAGGAAAGACCTTTTTTTTTGCTCTTCACCTAATGTTGGGCAAAAAATGGGACCAAATTTGAGTGAAGACCTTATTTTTTTTGCTCTTCACCTAATTTTTGGCAAAAAACGGGACCAAATTTGAGAGAACATCTTTTTTTAATTTATTTGTTTGTACTTCACCTAATTTTGGGGGCCCGGCATCGATCTTCGTACCCCCTGGAAAAATTTCTCTCTGAGGCCCTGGCTGCAGCTCTCCTCTTTTTAATCATATCACTTACAAAATTTGATTCATGAATGCAAGCATTTAAACGTGTCATGGACTTGACCTGTATAGATAAAGAAGAGGGGCTAAAGTGGTTGAGCAATCTAATTCTTTCAAACGGCTTCCGAATCTTAGCAATTACGTTCTTAGCGATTTTAGCAATTACGTTCTTAGCGATTTTAGCAATTAAGAATCTTAGCAATTAAGTAGTTCTAAAAACGTGCGAAATATGATTCAAGTGGTTGTTTTTTATGAAAAATCACTAAAATTGTCTAGCGACTGGGGCAAACCTCCGGATGTGATACGATTAAGTTACAACAGTTTGCTCAGCGCGACGACAAGACAGTGCTGCAAACTCGAACTTGAACTCGAAAAAACTCGGTAGTTTTGCCGAACTCGCTCTCGAAAAAATAATTTTTCTAAACAAACTTGAACTCGAAAAAACTGTCCAAGTTCGTAAAACGAAATTTAAAGATTAAAAAATGGTTTGAAATATTTTTGTTGATCAAGCTTTGTGATTTGAGATTGTGTTTTTCCCAACAGAGCATGTTTTTCACTTTTTATGCTTAGGCGACCTAGAAAAACAGCTAGGAGTATAAAAAAAGAAACGATGAAGGTGGAAAATCGACGCAACGTTTTATCTTGAGTTAATTAAATGATAAGAAACTTGTCTCTTATATAGCGAAAACTTTATTATTGTTGCGTTAACAGTTATCTACTCCCATGATTCTCAACCTATGGGTCGCCTAAAAATTTTTTAAGGTAGTTTTTTGTTGTAAATATCTACAAAGAGTGAAACTTGCAGAAAGTAATACAGTAATAAAATAAACGCATATAGTAGTCAATCCTAGTTGCATTTTTCTAACAAAAAACTCCAGCAGTGAAATTTTGAGTTTCTCAAGATCGCAAAGGTGTAAAACGCGTAGAAGTAGTAAACGATATATTTTCAAATTAAATCTTTCATTACGCTCGATGTAATACGCCGAAGCGTGTACCGGTAACAAGTTTACTGGACCTATCTCTGCGTCATTGCGCCCTGGCAACACAGCTCTTTTCGAAGAAATATCGCAGCGGTAGCGAGCCGTTGGCAACACTGTGTCCGATTTGACCGGCCCGAGATTTGAATCTCAGACCTCCCACTCCAGAGACGAACGCGTTACCGCTCGGCCAACTTGCATAGAATTCACGCAGTGAAGAAGCTTTATGCTCGTGAAGACTAGAAATCAAACGTCTTGTATGCCAAACTACGTAAGGACGTTATTGGTAAGGACATTGAAAGCTAAATAGCAAATATTCATAAACGTTTCAGTGAAAACATCTTTGCACGATTTTCAACACAGTTCTATCATCATGAAAAGTTTTTTTTCTGCATAGCTTTTAATTGAAACCATGCATCAGAATATACATGGGCCACAAAACTTTAAACCATTGATTTTTTCAATAAACTTAAGTCGCTTTGAAAAAAGATTGAGAACCAATGGTCTACTCTACAGTTTGTAGAAAAAGTACAAACCTTGGATAGTATTTGCAGCTTAGTGGAATAAATGTGCGAGTCTAATTTTTGACAAAAAATGAGCAATTATAAGAAATGCGTTTGAGATTGAAAAGATTCACGATATATGAAATAAGTCGCGGCGGTTAATTATTGCAACAAAATTAATTTCGGTAACACAATTTTCGAATTGAAGCTTTATACAAAATTTTGTATTAAATAGGCTAGCACAACGCAAAAGTGTGAAGTGTTTGTAAAAATAGCTTTAAAGCAAATTAGTGCGGTCTATTCGTGTCAGAAAAGTACGTTGTTAATCGTATTTGATGAATTCAAAAACCTATGTTTTACTTTTAACAGAATATTAAACAACATATGATAGTCCTTGAACTATTATTAATTGTTTCATTAATTTGGTTGGGGCAAATATTCATAGCGTAGAGCCATTAATATATTTGTCGAACTTGAACTCGAAAAAATTTAAATTTTTGCACTTGAACTTGCTAAAATAGACCGAACTCGAACTTGAACTCGAATAAAAATCAATCGAGTTTGCAACCAACAAAATATTTTTTGGGTAAAAATCATAGGTGGGCAAGTTAATACAAAACGTTAGCTTCGTTAACCACTAGCCCGTTAACAAACTTCACACCTTTGTTAACGTTAATCCGTTATTTTCAGCTTTAATTAAATGAAGTTAATAAAGTCCGTTAATACGTTAATATTTTGCGTGTAATTTACATTTCTTTTTATGCACTCGCTTCTAGAACACGTATTGACGCTGTTGAGTTAATTGCAAGGTAATATCTACAGCTATGGTGGTCTTTTTGTGTTTTGGAAGTTACACTTTACAGTGTAATCTTATTTCAAGATGAAAATAAGCTCAAATGCACTAACGAAGCTACGTTCGAAAAATCTTTGGAAAATGCGAATAGCAATAATTAATAGACCTATGTGGCTGCAGCTTGTCATTTGCCACAAAAAGAGCTCCTTTCTTCGCTTTCTTCTATAAAACTCGTGCTAATACGCAACAAGTGTTACCAGTGCAAACTGGTTTGTACCGGCACGATAAGTGAATGGTGCAAGATATTAACGATAAAAACCTTAACGGAAGTTAACCGAACCTAACGTAAGTTAATTTAGTCCGTTAACATGAAAAAACTTTTTAACGGATTAACGAGTTAATAAAAAGGTTAGCTTCGTTATTAACGATTAACGGACTTGTGCCCACCTATGGTAAAAATTGTATTGTTTTGTTTAAGCCTTCTCTTAGCATAATCGTATTTGCGCGCTTGGAAATCCCCCCACCTCCTAATTAAAACTCTTGGCTACGTTTTTTTAGCTATACCTTTAATATGGTACTTCAAATATACAAATAGCTTTTTACAATTTTTTTGTAATTTTATTTTATTAAGTTTGCATCAGTTTTATTGACCCGTAATTCCTGACAAAAATAAAGATGACCAGGCTTCGAGCTTTGAATAAGAGGCATTAAGTTTAATTGAAGGATCTCTTTTTTTTGGTGAAAATCTACATAACATGACATATTTAAATGTTTTGATGAAGTAATCGTCACTTCGACTAAAGCGCTTTGTCATCTGAATCAATTTATATAATCATTAAACCAACTTATGAGCAAATATGATCTCCAAAAACTTTTTTTCACAAAATCGAAAAAACTATTGATGACGTCATTTTTTCGGTCTCGGTCTTGGTCTCGAACTTTGCCGGTCTCGGTCTCGAAACCAAAATTGCGATCGAGACCGGTCTTGGTCTCTGAAAAATTTTGCGGTCTCGGTCTTGGTCTCGGACGAGTCGGTCTCGACTACAGCCCTGATTATGTGATAATGCTAAACGTCTTTTCATTAAAAATGAATGATATATCGGTGTCACTTATAACCTATGATGTGATATTTACTGTAAGATTGATGCAAACAGTCAGAACAAGAAGCTGACATCTCTTTGCGCATGATTTTGATGACCTCAAACTAAGCTAATTTCACATTAGAATAAAAAAACTATTTTTCAACCAACCTGTTCAATTCCAGACGGAAGAATATGAATGTTTTGTTAATGCTGACGTTCTATAGCAATTAAATAACACGTTTTACCACAAACCCTAAAAAGTTCCTATTTGGACTGCATTGTGAAGATATTTTTATCCTCTTGCAGAAAAACCGGCAGTTGGTCGAGTGTAACGCGTTCGTCTCCAGAGCAGAAGATCTGAGGTTCAAATCCCGGTTCGTTCAAATTGGACAGGGTGCTGTTAACAGTTTGCCACAGCTGCAACATTTCTTCCAAAAGAGCTGCGTTGCTTGCGGGCGCAATGACGCGGAGTTTGGTCCCGCAAGCTTGTCACAAGCTTCGGCGTAATACAGCGAATAAAATGAAAAATTCTATTTGCAGCACAATCATTCAAGAAAAATACTGACATGTCCAAACCCTAACATGTAATTGAATTGGGTTTCATCCTTTATTTGCAGTTAGGTCTTTAGACAATTGACTAGCCTTTTCAAATGATGTTTTACTTTATTGCGGTTAAAAATTTTTTTTAGCTTGCCCTTCACCCCCTACAAAAGATGGTTTAATCATAACCATTACACATCGTTCAATTACCGATAAATGGGTGAATGGAGATAGCTTTTCTTATTCATGTAGTGGTGAAGGAGAAATTATTGGTGACGTAACAAATGCATGTGAAGCTAATGGTCTGTGGAGAATGCAAACTCTTCCAGAATGCTGTAAGTTTTTTGGTATTTATTTCTTTTTTATCACAATATTTTTATCCCGTTTTGTCATACAGGTAAAAGAATATAACCTTGAAATTAAATTGCTATGAAGAAGAGATTACTCTACTGCTTGTTTCATTCCCGCGGGATTCTTTGGTACTGACCTTTTTCGATTTGACTGATTGATTTCTATATATTCTCCACTCACAAGAAAACAACTGTGGTGGTTTTATTTTGAACGAATCGTTCTCACCCGCTTAGAAGCTGGCCGTAACAAGCTTTTCTGGTGGATGTTTATCAGAGATAATTATCTTAAAGCACCTTATCCAAACATTCAACAACGTGACGAGGTCGAACCAAGACCCGAGATCCAAAAACCAAGGGGAGTACCAAGATGTTGCCATTAGGGTCTTCTTTAACCCGTTTTTGCCCAAATTTTTATTTTTGAAATTTTGTGCACCAAAAGTTGTGTTATCATCCGAAAAGATACAATTATATTTGCCGTAATTCTGTCGTTGTTTGTTTATTTTATCAAAATTAGTTTCCGTCCCAAACGGGAACACCGGGCATGAATGAGGGTATCCAAAGCGCAATTATTTCTAAATAGATTTTCTTATCGAAACATATGAATGATGATATTTTTTTTTACTTAAAATTAACTTTTTTCTTAATCTTGCTTGAGAAGCGCAAGATGAACAAAAAACATGATGGAGAACAAGCAATTGTGACACAATACGAAAAACAAAATACAACGAACGAAAGAATAGGCCAACGCAAAAAACGAAAAGCGAGTACACAACTACACCAGTTCATCGCAACAATGTACGGCACGCATAACAGTGAAAGACTGTTATCAGGAATTACTGCTGTCCCATCTTGTGAAATTGTTCAAAGCAATGCTCGTGTAGGTTGAATCTGCATTTCTTACACATTTTGCGCAAATTTTTCTTACACAGGGCACTCCTGGATTACTTTTCAGCTGATAACAGAAAATGGTTTTCGCTGTCAAAGCGGATTGCTGGTAGAACCCTCTTCTGTAACGGCTTTGTCGCTGCTGGACGACCTGGCATAGCAGAAGGTGTACCATACTTGTTCAAATAAAACTGCACTATGCGTCTGGTAAAGGCCAAGTAGTCAAGAGGAAAGTTATTGTCACCCTCCTGTATAACTGCCATGCGTTGTGAAGGCTGGCATCTCCGGCGAAAGCAAAAACAGGCCACCACCACTTTTTTGAACGGACACCCATTCTGCAGTTGTCAATGTTTTGGTCCATGCCGTCTACGCCGCCCATATAGCGGTTGCACTGAGACACTGCAAGCAATTTTAATGCAGCAATCATTTTTATGCAACGCTAAACGTTTTTAACCAAACATCTGGTCCTCATCAGAGCAAAAACTATTTAGAGGAGTTCGCATTATAGCAAAAACTAGCAAATTAGTTATTCAAAAAAAAAAATTAAGTTTTAAAGAACGCAACAAGTACACGATTATACTATTATATAAAAGCAATGTCACATCAATTGCAGTTTTGCACCTTGAATATCGTAATAAATTTGAAAATTTTTAAATATTAAGGAAAAAGAACAAACCATCAGCAAATAGCTGTCAGTTGAGTTGTGGTTTGTGTTTTTTATGAGTAAAGCTTCTTGTATTTTTGTTATATTTCGAATCACACATGCTTAAAACGTTAAAACTATTCAAACTTAGATCATCTTGCAGTTTTAGCATATTCGAATATGATCAGAAATTGCTGATATTGTGGTTGTGTATTGTAGATGCTATTGAATCCTAAGACATATAGATGTCGCGTAGTCATATACTGTTGTTAATTTCATACGTTGATATGCGAATATTGCATCGCGTGATGTTTCAAGCTCAAGCATTTCAGATCATCTTCAAATAGCTCGTATGTTACATCGAAATGTAACACAAAGGCCGTTCTCATGCAGCAGTTTTTGCAAAAACATGAAAAAATGTTTAGATTTCGAGGAAGTGCATTAAATCTTGTGGAAAGCTATCTGACCAATCGCTATCAATATACAAAAATCGGTGATTTTAAATCAAGAAAACAATTAATTGATTTCGGTGTTCCTCAAGGATTGTCATTAGCCCCACTTTTGTTTTTAATTGGTGTAAATAACTTACCCTAGAAGTCACAACTTTCAACAACCTTATTTGCGGATGATACGCTACTCTCGCTGTCTGATGCAAATTTATCAAGACCGGAAAACAGATTTGATTTGATTGGAAAATAGAGTCAATGCGCAATTGCAGTACATCGCACAATGGTTAAATCTAAACAAATAGACATTAAATTATTTTAAAACAGCGTAGTTACTTTTCAAAAAACAACCGCACGGACCGATAAGCATATGTTTTCGTTACATATAAATCAAAAAGAAGTTTTTAGAAGCGACTCAGTGAAATATTTGGGTATGTGGTTTGATGATAAATTGAATTGGTCGACTCATATTCAAAAACTTTCGCTTCAATTGGCAAGGTGTTGCAATATGTTGTATCATATACGTGACTTTGTGAATGTCCATGCTCTAGTTATGCTTCATTGCAGTTTTGTTTATAGCAGTTTAACTTATGGCATTACTGCTGGGGGCACAGCCGCCCAAAACCAACTTGGTGAGATTGAAGTCAAATTAAACAATATCATATGTACCATGACTTGGAACGAAAAATTTTCTCATTTAAGTCAACTGTATGAGAGCGTAGGCTTTCTGAAACTACACGACGTTTATAAATTGGAGCTTGCTAAATTTATGCATAACCTTTTAAAGAATAAGCTGCCAAAAATTATGTAATTACAACCACACAGCTATTGACAAAATTCATGATTACGCAACTAAAAAGCCAAGCAAATCTAATTGCTTTTTCCGTAGAGTCTCTAAATATGCTGGACAGAATAAAATTGAATTTAGAGAAGCTAAACTATGGAAAGAAATTAGTGAAAATTTAAAAATAAAGCCTTCACTTTTTTAAAAAAGCAGTTTAAAGAAAATTTTCTGAGAGATTACTGACCACGCTCTGAGGTATTGATTAAGCTGCATTGTATGTACTGTACCCAGTGGTGTAAAAAGTACTCGAAAATTGTAATCAAGTAAAAGTTTCGTTACTGACAAAAAAACTACTTGAAGTAAAGTACAAAGTACTGACCAAAAAAAGTACTTGAGTAAAAGTAGAAAGTAGTCGGTTTAAAACTACTCAAGTAAAAGTATTTTAAAAAGTATTCAAGCAAAATAAACAAAATATCCAATCGACAAGTATGACAGACAACTGATCGATACCTTCAAATCACTGCCACAAAGCGCTTGGTCTTCTAACCCCTCATTTTCTCAAGAAGTCATGAATTATTAATTTTTGCAAGCTTTTTATTATTATATTCAAGACAATTAATCAAAAAGAACAACAACAGCAAGATTTTGAGACTTGAAAATCATGGCGCGCAGAATTTACATGGAATCTGATTAAAAACAATAAAGCCTTATTTAAAATGGAAAATTTTTTAAAGGTTTCAGACTTAGCTATGTCCATCATCAGTAAAAAGTAAAGAATAAGATTTTACTTTTTACTGATGATGGACATAGCTAAGTCCGAAACGTTTAAAAATTTTCTATTTGGAAGAAGGCTTTATTGTTTTCAATCAAATTAAATAAAATTGCCTTGAAATCTGTACCGAAAATTACATGGAATCATTTTATAAAATTTTTGTTCAAATATTCATTGTCATTGTTAAATTATGCTAAAATTTAAAAACACTCTAGACGTGTCTTATCAGTGTATAATCTACTGTATCTACAGGGTGGGCCAAAAATTCGCATCATAGCTATTTCAGTGTATTCCGCGATAACCTTTTGTGGATTAATAATCAAAATTATTGTGGATTTTTTAATTGAATTTATTTCACAACATGTGAGGGTAGGAGAAACCTAATGAACATTACGTCACTAAATCACACAAAATCATTGTACATAGCCCATTTACTGTAGATAGTCAGGGTCTGTACTCGAACGAAATTGATCGTCATATTGAAGACATTTTGTAATTACATTGCACAATAAATCAGAGTACCGTACAATAACCTTTATGGCATATATGGTGTGTGATTTTTGACTCACTCTGTAGAATTTAGCAATAGAAACGTTCAGTTACCATTGGACGCATTTTTGGCAAAATTTATTTGTCTAATTGCTTCTTTCATGAGTTACTTTTAATAGAGTAAACGTCTATGTCAGTATGCGGTGAAGAGCAGAAACCAAATAACGAACGTGAACAGGCGCGTAGCCAGAAATCCACAGTGGGGGCTGTTTTGGGGGTCTAGAGGCAGAGCCCCCAGCCGCAGGAGGCTAATGGGGGTCTGGGGGCGAAGCTCCCAGCCGCTGGGGGTTTAGGGGCAAAGCCCCCAGCCGCCGGAGGCACGGAGGTTATGGGACGGAGCCCCCAGCGCTCGAAAATTTTGCATTTTTTGGCAAAAATAACTTCACTTTAGGGATATTTTGATTAAAAAATAATGCTTTTAAAACGTGACTTAGAAATTGGCAGTGCACACATGACTAAACTGGTGGCATGAATGGGCTCTTTGGGAGGTGGATAATGGTAAAATGTTAGTTCTCTTGTTTAGATGCTGGTAAATTATAAAATCGAATAGTTCGATAAAACTCACACGGAGCAATCTATTTTGTATACAGTTTATAGAGAAAAATAATTCCGAGGAGGGGGCTAATGAAAAGAGGCTAGAGAAAAATGATTGGTAATTAACAAATACTGAAAAGCCCCCCCCCCCCCTATTCCTTAGTTTATAGTTTATTTGTTGATGACATCTATGCTTAGGATTTTTACACTTGCAATCAAATTTGATTGCTTATTTTTGACCATTTTTCAAAGTTTTCATTTATTTGTTAGCTTTGCTTTTGACAAATTAGCCCCCCCCCCTGAATATATGTTTCAAAAGATGTTTCAAATCACTGGTTAGTACACTCCAGTGCATAAAATAGTCTCAAAAGTGCTAAAAACGTAGTGTTTTTCCCATTTTGCATTTTGGTCGACATGCCAATGGGGAGGGCTATAGCCCCCCCCCCCCAGCCCTCCTGGCAATGCTACTGAACGTTGAAACTAAAACTATCTTGAACATTGAACTGCTTTTCGCCAGACGCCCAGACTGGATCTGATACGTACGCGCACACGTTAAAAAAAGGCATTGATGCAGTCGCTGTGACGGTCTGATCAGTGACGCAAGAGTTGCCAGCCGAAAAAGAAGCAAAAGACATATAACTTAACTAAATTGAACAATTGCTGGTGGAAAAGTCAACCATTCTGATGAATTTGTTGTTCAAATTTAAAATTATAGTACTTTCTACTTTTCTGAATCAAAATACTACTTAAGTAGCGTTACTTCAGTCTAAAAGTACTCAAGTAAAAGTAAAAGTAGTCCCAAAAAAAACTACTCAAAAAGTACTCGTTACTGAAAAAAACTACTTGAGTAATCTACTCAAGTAAAAGTATTTCGTTACTTTACACCACTGACTGTACCCGAACGCATTTGAACATGCGGGAGCTTTGCTACAAACAACATTGTATGTACTGTTCGCTGTACTTCATCATTTTGTTACGTCTTTGTGTGATAATGTATTGTATATATTAACAAGGAGCATCTCGACTAGGAAACCTCTGGGTTATTTGGTTCACCTTGTGCTTCAAATGTTACCTCTGACTTGTGTATTAAACCTTTGTTACTAATAAACTACAATTACTACCACTACTACTTCTCATGACTTTGTGGCTAAGGAGATACGCTTATGCAGTTTGGACTATTTAGACATGGAAAGAAATTTAAAGCCCATACAACACAGAGCACTAATCGTTTTAATAAATGTGCCATGTGCCGATACAAAAGAGCTCCCCACTTGAGTTGTTGCGCTCGCAATATTTTCAAAATATTACTAAACCCAGGGTTTGTTCGGATATCAATAATTTTTACCACCCGGATAACGGATATATCCGTTTATATAGAATTTAGCTAACCGGTTAAGCGAATGATATCTGCTAATACGTTAGAAAACCGATTTAACTAGATTTGCATGAACAATTGTTTAGAAAATCATTACACAGTTTTATTGTGCATGTGCGCACACCCGCAGTGCATGTGAATACAAAAATCACACAGATTAACTGATGTTACAACGCATTCCTTACAAAGCACAATGCTTCGATTGCTGAATTGCCTAAATGTGTAGATCCGCCTTTATGCTCTTATAGATCCACGTTTAAAAGAAATTGTGTTTCATAGGTTTTACATTTTGCCCTATCACCACTTTCTTGATTGTAGAAAGTAGTCCCATACTTCATTATCACTTTTGAAAAGTTTAAATTCCATCTCTTCTTAAACTACGCCGCATTTAAAGTTTTTGGACTAAAATCTTTTCAAAGCCAATTTCTGCACACTTTAGACACTTGGAATTGCTACGTGAGTGCGGTCTTGTATTAAAATAATAATTTTATTTGCTTTGCTTTTGTGATGTAACAGTAAAGTTTAATCTTACATTTTACGAGCAGTTGAAAATAATCATAAGCCGATAGAAATTTAAACAAAAGCTTAATTGCGCTCAGTGCAAGTAATTCTCCATTTAGCAACGAAAGTTGAAACGTACTACCACGCCTAAAATTGTGGCTAAACGCATTAGCAATGATATTCTTTTATCCGTTTAATCGCATAGTTATATCCAGATATGAGATAGTAAAAAACTCCCGGTGAATCGGTTAACCGTTATCCAGATAATCCAACTTTACCAAAACCTTATAGATAATAATAACCGGCATCAATAAGGCCCATGCCCTAAAAAATTACAGAAGATACTGGCCATTTTCCTGCACCATACTTTTCAAGTCAATTGAGAAGGATCCATAAATTAACCAATTTTGTTTTCTGTAAACGGAAGTAGCCAGATTTAACCAATTATTTCCAGTGCTGAAGCACTCTCTCACCATTTCTTACGGTTAAAGAATATTGCCTTAATTAAAAGTTTATCTCGAGAAGCCACAATTAATTTCGATGACCAAAGTTTTTCTATTTCATTGAAAGACCTATTTGCAAAACACTTATATGGGCTTATACGCTTAGTTTGTACGAGCAGTTTTTGTATTTAAGAGTTTTCAAAAGAGTAAATATGTAAATCTCTAATTCGAATTCAGTATTTTGATTTTTGTATTATTTATCAGTTTGCATTTTACATTCACTTTTGTATACGCAAAGTGACTTATTAAAAGTTAACGTTCAGGAGGTGCTCAAGCAGGTCATCGCTGTTGTGATCGGAGATGCTGCAAGAAGCTGAGGCTTTAATACAAGGCATTTGGAAAGAATACGTTTTGCTGATTGGATGGAGCCACACTCACATTCGCAAAATGTCATCAAACTCATTTCGACCGTGGAGTGAGAAACACTGTTTGGCCTTGCCTTTCAAACTGGGTAGCCGTTACAGAAAGCAAAACTAGCAGTAAAACTAAGTACAAAACAACAAGTGCATTTTGCTAAATCGCAGTTACGCTTCAATTTCAGATTGTCCAAATCCACCCACAATAGCTAATGGAAACATCGAAGGAGATCCGCCATATAGCGCGAGCGAAACCATTACTTACTCATGTCAAACAAACTATGTGCTTATTGGCTCGATTTCTTCGATTAAAAATCAATGTGAAGGTCCACTGAATTACAACTGGACTCGCACAGGTTCTGATTTGCCAACTTGTGTTAAAGGTAAAATGCTTTCGTGGCTATAAATTTCGGGTTTTGACAACATTTTATAAGTTCAATTTTCATACTGGCTGGTTAATAGAGCGGTAACGCGTCCAGACAGAGAGACAGACAGACAGACAGACGTTTATTGTTGACCAACAAAAACCAAAAAAACTAAACAAACGCAATGCGGCATAACTGGAAAATAAGAAAATTAAAAACAAAACGTGATATTTAAACGTGAATTTTATAATATTTGTTAGCAAATGAGTTGTGAAGTGACCGTAAAGGTTTTCGAGTCAAACAGCTCCTAATTTAAAAATCGAATTGAATATTTTGATTTAGAAATCAATTAATTAATTTTTATAGCAGTATGAGCAACTGCATCTATAGAGGCTAACTTCTTGCTCTCCATAAAATACCCGATACTTTTCTCACGATTTGCTTTGAAACCTTTTCAATATATGGTTTAAAATTGAGATTGGTCTAAAACAATTTCTAAATATGTCACCTTATCAATATAGGTAATTTGATGTTTGGTAATATTAGCATGAACATGTATAAGAAAGCCTTTTATTGATAGTTGAATTGTTAAAATAGAAGATTTTTTTGGATTTACTGTAAGCTTATTTACAACCATCATATTTGAAATTTTGTCCATTTCAGCGTCAACAGCATTTTCCAAAATGTTCTAGATTACTACTTTGAATCAATAAACACGTGTCGCCAGCTTATAATTTTGGCGTGCATTCGACTGCGTACTGAAAGTCATTCATTGCCCAAGCTCATCATTACAATACTTGAAGCAAATCCAACCTAAACTATTTTCTTAAACCTGTAAATACTAACAGTGGCAGGAATTCGATACAATTTTATGGCGTTCAAATATAGAATCAGATTCTTTCGGAAATTAAGTCTTACTCATTCCATTGTTTTAAAAAGGAGCATAAAAAAATATTGCAAGAAAAATACAATTAAACTAAAACAATTTTAACTCTAAATATTATTATTATTATTATTTTTCTATGTGTGCTTGTCATAGAGTCTGTAAAAATACTTTTGTCACTTGGATGTCACTATACGACTGATTGTGCCAGAAATGCAAATCTCTTTTTACTATGATTTATTAAAAGTGATGGACTAAACGTAGGTTGCTGGCTCGTTACGTAAACAAAAGTAAATTTGGGTCAGTGCACCCTAACTTTTAATTTGAAATGTCTGTGCTAATCTCAAAGTGTTTGATTTTAAGTATATTGCTAGAGATCTTCAAGTGTGTCTTTTGGTTCCTACTTCTTAGTTTTCTTTTTTTTCTTGTCCTGTTTTCGTTACCTTGTGAACTTTATGCCCTGTTTTTTTTTAATTTTTAAATTTTATTTTTTTATTCTTATTTATTTAGTTCTTTTTATTTATTTTTTATTTTTTTAAAAATTATAAATTTTTATAATTTAATTTTTTAAATTTTGTTTTTATTTCTGATATAATTACGGATAGCCTAAATTGTTTTTTAGTATATGGGTGTAATTGATTAAGTGAGCTTTTCTCTTTCGCTACACCCACCATGTGGGACTTTGGTGTGCTCTTTATGTAGCATATACTGGAACAAGTTGCAGCTTATATTGTGTGCTTCAATTTCTTATGCTGAAATAAACTATCTATCTATCTATCTGTCTGTCTGTCTGCCTGCCTGCCTGCCTGCCTGCCTGCCTGCCTGCCTGCCTGCCTGCCTGCCTGCCTGCCTGCCTGCCTGCCTGCCTGCCTGCCTGCCTGCCTGCCTGCCTGCCTGCCTGCCTGCCTGCCTGCCTGCCTGCCTGCCTGCCTGCCTGCCTGCCTGCCTGCCTGCCTGCCTGCCTGCCTGCCTGCCTGCCTGCCTGCCTGCCTGCCTGCCTGCCTGCCTGCCTGCCTGCCTGCCTGCCTGCCTGCCTGCCTGCCTGCCTGCCTGCCTGCCTGCCTGCCTGCCTGCCTGCCTGCCTGCCTGCCTGCCTGCCTGCCTGCCTGCCTGCCTGCCTGCCTGCCTGCCTGCCTGCCTGCCTGCCTGCCTGCCTGCCTGCCTGCCTGCCTGCCTGCCTGCCTGCCTGCCTGCCTGCCTGCCTGCCTGCCTGCCTGCCTGCCTGCCTGCCTGCCTGCCTGCCTGCCTGCCTGCCTGCCTGCCTGCCTGCCTGCCTGCCTGCCTGCCTGCCTGCCTGCCTGCCTGCCTGCCTGCCTGCCTGCCTGCCTGCCTGCCTGCCTGCCTGCCTGCCTGCCTGCCTGCCTGCCTGCCTGCCTGCCTGCCTGCCTGCCTGCCTGCCTGCCTGCCTGCCTGCCTGCCTGCCTGCCTGCCTGCCTGCCTGCCTGCCTGCCTGCCTGCCTGCCTGCCTGCCTGCCTGCCTGCCTGCCTGCCTGCCTGCCTGCCTGCCTGCCTGCCTGCCTGCCTGCCTGCCTGCCTGCCTGCCTGCCTGCCTGCCTGCCTGCCTGCCTGCCTGCCTGCCTGCCTGCCTGCCTGCCTGCCTGCCTGCCTGCCTGCCTGCCTGCCTGCCTGCCTGCCTGCCTGCCTGCCTGCCTGCCTGCCTGCCTGCCTGCCTGCCTGCCTGCCTGCCTGCCTGCCTGCCTGCCTGCCTGCCTGCCTGCCTGCCTGCCTGCCTGCCTGCCTGCCTGCCTGCCTGCCTGCCTGCCTGCCTGCCTGCCTGCCTGCCTGCCTGCCTGCCTGCCTGCCTGCCTGCCTGCCTGCCTGCCTGCCTGCCTGCCTGCCTGCCTGCCTGCCTGCCTGCCTGCCTGCCTGCCTGCCTGCCTGCCTGCCTGCCTGCCTGTCTGTCTGTCTGTCTATCTATCATTCACATATATCATGTATAATAGCGGTCCTAATATTGGGCCCTGTGGTACTTCTACTGATTGGAACTAAAACCATTAATGTTGAAAAATTGCATGCGGTTTGTTTAGTAATTTGTAATTAATGCAAATGCTGTGTCCCATTATCGCATAATGCTCTAATTTTACAAGAAGCCGTTCAGGTGGTACAGTGTCTAATGCTTTGCAGAGGTCTAGAATGACGAGGCAAGAAAAAATTTTATCATTAATATTGTCAAATAAACAAGTAGTAATATCTAACACAACATGTGTAGTGAAATGCTTTGTACGAAATCCGTATTGCTTTGGATATAAAATGCTGTGTTTTTCCAAAAAAGATATGAGTCTTGTCTTTATCAATTTTTCCAAAACTTTAGACAAACAAGTCATTGCTGAAATTGGGCAATAATTTGAAGTTTTTGTTGTAGAGTCAGTTTTATGAATTGGACTTACAGCGGCAATCTTAAATATATCTGGAAAGGGATGTCTGAAGTACAAATTTTGGGCAGGTCAAATCGGACATAATGTTGCCAACGGCTTGCCAAAGCTGCGACATTTTTTTTGAAAGAAAAAATGCTGTCCGGGAGCAGTAATGACGCAGAGACATACCTTGCAAACTCGCGACACCCTTCAATGTAGTACAGCGGGTAGAATGAAAGATTTGATAACTTTTTATTTGTCATCGCTATAAGCGCATCGTAATTGTAGTTACATTTTATTTATCAAGCTGCCTTGTCTAGACGATAGCTAAGAACCCTTTAGGTTATCGAGTCAAGATGCCCACCTGTTTACCACACTAGGTGGATTCTTCTCACTGTACCTTTTGTTGCTGAAGCTCAAGCAGGGAAATTATGAGTAGCAATTGCTATTGTATTTGGTTAAATCGAATCCTAGTCTACCGCTTCAGAAGCAGAAGCCTCGTCTTATTCATCATTGGTCCAAAACTAGTCAAATCTTTTAAGACATGTTTATCTAGTGCAGCTGCTCAGATGTATTCATGCACTGGTGATATTTACAAAAACAGGAAACGAAATTTTTTAATCTTATGATGCGGAGTCCTTCTTTCAAATGCTGCTCCATTTCCAATTGCCGTTATTTTGCATTAAAGCGACAATTCAAAATTTATTTTAATCTCAATGTTGCTACCTACCAAAGAAAAAAAATAATTTGCGGTATGTGAACGATATCATTAAAAAAAAACAAATTAACAATAGTTTTAGAATCGTGGTCAGATTGGACGCTATGGTCATCATGTTCTGCTACTTGCGGTGATTCTGTTCGATCAAGAACTCGAAGATGTTTTGCAGACGCATGTTTTGGACATTTTATGGAAGAAGAACAGTGCCTCGAATACAATGTCATATGTATGATTACATTTTAATCTTGACTTTTTGTTTGAATAAGAATCAGATTTCTCGATAGGGTCTGCTGGGCTCATTCGATCAGAGGTTTAGTGGATAGAGCATCTGATATAAAAACAAAATCATTACGGGAATTTTCACGCTTGCATTAATAGCGTCTATTTTTCTTTGAGAGGCACAACCGAACGAAATTTTCTCAAAAGGCTAGACATCATTTTTGCACGCGTCTGTTAAACCTAACAAACTCGGCAGCACCATTCTCCATTGCTAACTTGTTTTGTTAAACGATTTCGAAGCACTTACTAAGCGTGTGAGAAATTTTTTTCGTTGAGAAGTTTGATGGCGATATGCTGAAAACTTTAACTAAAGCAAATTTTTGCTAAAAATTAATTAAAATGGTCGCCAATTTTGCATTAGGCTGCAAAGAGAAAAGCGAGTTGCATTGAAAACCATTTGCTGTATCGACCAATAAAGAAATCTACCTATAAAGCAACTTTGAAACAGTTCATGAGAAACATTTCTAGTACCAAACAAGTGATATAGCTTTCAAGCAAAATACTATAATCATTACATTATCAAATGCTTTGGATTAGTCGAGAAATATGCAACAGATATAAAAATCTTGATCAATATTTTGAACTTTTTGGTCATACACGTCTTACTAATTGCGTGTATTGTGGATGACTTTCGTCGAAAAACAAATTGATCCTTACTTAGCACCTAAATAATTCCCAAAAGTGTATTAAACAATTGAAACAATAGCGAAATAATAATTGGTTTGTGGCTAGTTGCTTTTCAGTTTTGACAGATCGCCTTCTTGAAAAAAAGCGCAACCTCAGCAATTTTTGAGCAATCATAAAACACACCAGATTCAAAGCACACATCAAATAATATGCCAAGTATTGATGCAATTTATTGCTTTACTTAACTTGAAAAATTTTGTTTCTACAATGTTTGATCTAGTTGTTTTTTTAGCTGAAAGAAAGTCGATTATGTTGGTAATTTTGTAGGTAATGGACGGCATTATAAAGAATTTTTTTATTTTTTATATTTTTGGATGATTTAGCATATGATGTACATGTGTGTACTACTAGGATCAACAGGGAACATTGATTTTGCCATCTTTCATCCAACATTAACGAAAAGTTTATTTAAATCTTCCGAAATTTTAACCGAGCTGGCAAACATTTACCCATTTAATTATCAGCTTTAAAAGGGTCATGTACTAGTCAGTTTTTTGCAACAATTCACGATAACGTATCTGTTTGGCTCCATCTGTTGTTCGATTCAAAGTATTGCGATACGCGTTGTAATCAGAATTCACCAAATTGTTTTTGGTTTTTAGATACTTTTGAAACATTTCATTTTGCGGCTCGGTATTTATGAATTCAATGAAAGCCCTGTTTTTGATTTAATTCGCTTTGCTTTTCAGCTAGCTCGCTTCATTGGCAATGAGCTGTCCTAGTAAATACCGAGACAAACTTATCAAACCTTTCATTCACGCAATCTTTTTGTTCAAAATTTGCCATTTTTAATGCTGCACATAGATCTCCAAGAAAACTATCAGCATCAAATTTTTATATATCGCTGATTAACATGACTTGTGACTCTTATTGATTATATCAAATTTTTTTGCAGGTCCTGAAGAGGATAGACCAAGGTTGATCTGATGAATCAGCACTGCGAGTTTTTCTAGATTAAAACCTGTTGCTTGGTATTAGCGCAATCGTACGCTAAAAGAGTTCGGGAACTACTTTCTAAATTGGGTTTTAATTTGTTTACTGAGCATTTTACTGAGAAACGTATTAAACTATCTGCATACATTCTTACGTGATATTTTTGTTCTAACTGAAGCAAGTCATTATTGAAATCACTGAATGCAAAAAACAATTGTTTTTGAAGATTCAGCTTACGAAACATGTTGGTTAGTTGACTATAAAATAAATTAATATGTTCCATGGTGCTGATAGGTTGTCTGTAGACAACGCCCACAGTAAAGGCTTCTTGTTTGTTTCAATGCTTTATCTGCGTATTATTCTAAACTGCATTATTTGCTCTAATTACTAGCTCTTCGAGAGTTGAATGCTGAACTGCATAGGTGGGCACAAGTCCGTTAATCCGTTAATAACGAAGCTAACTTTTTCTCGAACTCGTTAATCCGTTAAAAAGTTTTTTCATGTTAACGGACTAAATTAACTTCCGTTAAGTTCTGTTAACGGACTAAAGTAACTTCCGTTAAGTTCTGTTAACTTCCGTTAAGGTTTTTATCGTTAATATCTTGCACCATTCATTCATCGTACCTGTACAAACCAGATTTGCATTGATAACGCTTGTTGCGTATTAGCACGAGTTTTATAGAAGAAAGCGAAGAAAGGAGCTCTTTTTTGAGGCAAATAATAAGCTGCAGCCTCATAGGTCTATTAATTATCGCTGTTCACAATTTCCAAAGATTTTCCGATCGCAGCTTCGTTAGTGCATTTGAACTTGTTTTTATCTTGAAACTAGATTGGACTGTAAATGTAACTTCCAAAACACAAAAAGACCACCATAGCAATAAATATTTCCTTACAATCAGCTCAACAGCATCGATACGTGTTCTAGAAGCGAGTGAATAAAAAAAAAATGTAAATTACACGCAAAATGTTAACGGATTAACGGACTCTATTAACTTCCGTTAATTAAAGCTGAAAATAACGGATTAACGTTAACGGAGGTGTGAAGTTTATTAACGGACTAGTGGTTAACGCAGGGATATATAGAAACATCAAGACCGGGATTGCTTGCTGAATTTTAGGGCGGACAACAGAAGGGTTACTTGGAAAATTTTGTTTATTGCATTGCTATACCAACTATTGTGCAAAATATAATGCTTTCAACCAAAGTTAACATAATGACAAAAATAACGAAATACTGACGTCATTACTGACGTCATCACTGACGTCATTATGATACCCATAGACAGGAAAATACATTAAAAAATGTGCAATATTTTCCAAATGAAAGTCGTGTGCCATTACTAATTGTAAGCAATTGATTGATTTTTTTGCATTTATATACAATACTGTGCAAATTAATTGGGACAAAACGAAGAGTGTCAAAAAATCAGGAAAATTCTCAAAAACGAGTCTTTAATCCAAATTATATCTACTCTAGCACGTTCAATAGTTAATATATCCTTCTTTTGCCTTTGTGAGCATTGAAATTCGTATTGGCATGAAATCAACTAGAGTTGAGTAATTTCTTTATCATGGTACCAAATTCGTATTTTGGCTTCTATGAGTTTGGTTTTAGTTGTGCAGTCACATACTTAAAGACACCTTTTTTTGATAGCCCACAAGTTTTCGATGGGGTTTAGGTATGGGCAGTTGCCAGGCCAGTCTAGCAAAGTTAATTTCGATTTTTAAAAAAATGTTTGCATTTTTTTTGAAGTATGGCATGGTGCATTGTCCTGCTGAAAAACACCACTGCCATCTGAGAATGATTTTCGCATTGTTGAAACCAAGTCTTTTTCCAAAATTTAGTTAATTTCATCATTCCTTCGCTTGTACATAATCTTCCAGTATCATTAAGAGTGAAGCAACCCCAAAACATTTTCTTTAGGGGGTGTTTCAGGGCCTGTAGAATATAAAAGGTATTGAGGGGTTCTCCAACACTTCGTCTTACATATTGAGATTTGAGTCCATGCACTTCAAAATGGCTGTCATCTGAAAACAACTTTTATTCATTCCTGTTTTCCCTTTTATTGTATTTGTTACCCCATTTTAGGCGTTTCTTTTTCATAGCAACTGTTGGCAATTGCTTCTTGCAGGGACTTCTGGCTTTTCTTTCAACTTCAAGAAGTCGCTCTCTTATGGTTGACGAATCCACGTTGACTCCAGCAGTTGCTAAATCTCTTTGAAGGTCCTTACTAGTTTTTCTAACGTCGTTAAAAGTATTTTGCAATAGCATTTTGTCATCACGAGTGGTCGTTTTAAGCTTTCATTCATGCTGATCCCGCCTTTTAGTTGTGGTGACGTCACCATTGGTATCCACCATTTAAAAAAAATTCGCCCCATATTTGATTTTGACACATTCAGCTTCTCTCCTATTTTTCTTATTGTTATATTAGAGTGTTGTCGTAGAGTAACAATTTGTGCCCTCTTTCTTGGAGCGATATTCATTTTATTGCAAGCAGGCAAATTGTAATATGCAAAAATCAAAATAAAATTTTTGGCCACGAATAAGTTTACTTCATAATTTAAAATAAAAAAATCTTTTAATCTGAAAAAATAGAGCATACAAGCAGTCAATAGTGGTTCATATTCTTTACTTAGCTTATTAATTATCATTACAATACTACCTATCATACATTCCCTAAACTAACCTAAACAAAATTCTAAAAATGCAAAAATATAGTTTTGTCCAAATTAATTCGAACACTACTGTACCTGTCCGGGTCCACGACAACTGACGCCGATTGGCTGAGAAGGCCGATCATAAAAATATTCTACCACCTCAGAGCCATCTTGCCCAAACCCTCACTTAGAGACAAAATCACTAGTAACCGTTGGTTCGCGGTCAGATGACTTGGCTTGACGAAGCTCAGCTAAAAGTTAAGCAAAAACCTTCCAATCATGGTTGTCGAAAGTAACAACGCTCTAATGCACTACGCCAAACTGGCGATGTAAAATGGATGAAGGGTTTGATAAGAGACACAGTATATATATATATATATATACACATCAAGAAAAAATGTGTCTAAGAACGTACACAAATAATATCCACTGCGGTTATTCACCAATGCGATATAATATACACATTTAGCCAAATAAAAACACTTCTTTCTAGAAGTTGAAAAGATTTGTTTTTAAACGTTAGGCAAAAACTGAACAAAATTATAAAATTCTGACGATCAGCTGCTATGAAGAGAAAAAGTAGAAAAAGTTGGCATAATAAATAACGAAAACTGCTACATGGAAATACAGTAGGCCTATGTCACCGTTTCTGTTGATGAAAAACAAAAAAAACAAAAACTTATGACACTTGTGAGGGTAAAAAAAAACAAAAAACACTGAAATATAAATTATATGCCAATCAGATTATGTTACTTGTAATACGCTTGACAATGAAGAAAAATAATATTACTAAACTGCTACAACACTACAGTTCACAGTGGTTAGTCGCAGGTCAGTTTTAGAAAAAAAAAAACACATTGAAGCTCAACATAAAAGGTGCAATGATATGTAAAAAAAAAACAAACAAAAAAACAGAGCTATGGCGTTAATTTTACAGAGGATTTTAAATAACAAGCACATTCCTGAATGCGTTTCAACAGCAAAGTCATAAAACCTTATTCAGAAGTATAGTGCAGAAATTCTGAACATGCATATTTGGGAAACAGTTAGTTTCTGCTTCACATATCCTTTCTCTGAGCTGATGGGCAGCATCACTAGGTATGCTCAAAGAGCCTTTGCATTCAAATAAAATCTGGCACATGGTTTGGTCACTTTCACCACAACCGCATAAAGGTGTATAAACTGTAAACATCAGGAAATTTATCAAATAAAAAGGAATTCAGCAAATTATTTGGATAAAAAAAGCTTAAAAGCCTTAGTTTTTCGGTTAACAAAAGAATCAAAAGAGAGACACAATAATAGCTGCTCGTTGAAGTTTCACCATTCAGTGAAATAATATCCAAAAAGTATATATATTTCGTTACATTTTAAACTGATAAGTCTTACTCTACATTCTGAAACACCTGCTAGCTGTGTTCCCTCTAACTTTATGGCTAATCGGCAAGTGCCCAAATTTTCTTTAAACAATTGCGCCCAAAGCTCTAAAAAGACGTTTGTGCGCCTTTAATTTTGTACCAAACCAGTATTAAAGTTTACTAAATGTCATGTTTCCACAAATTTGTCGAATTTTCTAAAGCTATGTTCACTATATAGCCAAAATTGATTTACCCTTGCTCCATCAAATCGCCGATTTGCTGAAAAAAATTGGCTTAGTGGGAACACTGCCTGCTAGCATTGTAGTGTATAGTCACTATAAGGCACAATAACACCTGCACACTAAAGTTTCATCTTTACATCCTTTGGCTACAAATCTAATGTTCAATTTAAAATATTTGAAAGAAAAGTAAAAATTACTGGAGTCTTAACTAGGAAAGAAACAGTGCAAAAACTACAATTTTAAGCAAACTGAAAAACACTCTTAACTAAATGATAATTATTTGCCAAAGAGGTCACAACTGAATACCAAACAACAGTTACCTTTTGGCAAACAAACATACTGTTTTGAATTTACAAATATCAGTTAACCATGATACTTGAAGCACTTAAAAACACAAAAGCTTCCAGCTGCATAAAATAAAAAAAAAGTTGACTATATCTGTTTCCTTATTTGATTCACATTACAGTAGAGCCCACATAGTACACGCGCCACAGTAGATGGAGACTATTGCGCAGATGTTTGTGAATTTAACTTTCTAATGGTGCGTGCCATTTTCTTGGGAGGTGCAAGAGTGCATTGGTTGATTGTTTTCAACTCATTCTTAGCAAAGCAGTTGAATATTGCTTGTAGTATCAACACAAAATTATTGTGCCCTTGAGTACCGGTTTGTTCAGCCAAAACTACATACGTGTCGGATTCTGCAAATTTTGTCGCAGCAAAAATAATTGCCGCCCTCTGATTTTTTGCGGACAACAGCTTACTTCATGCAGATTGCAAAAGAAACAGTTGCAATTTTACTCAGAATCGTGCAAAATTTTAAATTATTACTTTATTAGTATTGCTACTGGGTAGGAGATATCACCGATTGCTTTGCTTTATGTTTGTTCCGTGTTGTAAACAAAAAGATGAGAATGCTATTTGTATTCTTATTTATGACTTGACCAAAAGTTGTACCCCAGTATTCCACATGCAAAGAGCGAATTATAACCAATTAATTAAATCGCTTGTTCAGATTACCAAAAAATTATGAATGATAAGTTTTTTTAGCTAATTGTGCAAAGACTTTTCAATCCTTTCCGATAAATACTGCAATATTTTCTGGTTATTACGACAAAGATTTTAGTGTATATTACAAAAGTTTATGTTTTAATTTTCATTACAGGTGTTTTCAGTGAATCGACTGTAAGAGGTTTGGAATTTTATAGTGATATATCAAATTTATTTTAAATATCTGGAAAATCATGTCGTTAAAATCTCCTTCAAAAGGTACGAGATGTATCTTGGTACTCTGCAATTTTTTACTAATCTACGACTATAGCAATGATTCAAAGATACGCCGTTGCCACAGGCTGATCAATATTGTTCATTTTACCAGACATAAAAAAGCCAGAGGTGATTGAGTAAAAGCAGTACTTAACTATAGCATGCCGTTTTCAAATTACGTTAGGACGTCAAATCCAACTTATAAACTCTTCCATTGGCTTAGAACACCACCGTAAATTCTAGTATTCTTGACATGCTATTTAATAAACTTTACATTGTGCTAAAGACTAAAAATTTTTTATCGCTAAGTGTTTATGTGGAGGAATACGGAAGCATGATGCTGTTTCTGTGCTGCTTTGCAGTGCAATTGCACAACTGTATCCTTGCTAACGAATCTGCGCAAAGTAAGCTGTTGTCGGCAAAAAATCAGAGGGCAGCTTTATTTTTGCTGCGACAAAATTTGCGGAATCTGACACGTATATAGGCTAGTTTTGGCTGCACAAACCTGTGCGCAAGAGCACAATAAGTGAAGCCTAACTTTGTGTTGATGCTGCAAACAATATTCAACTGCTTTGCTACGAATGAGTTGAAAAGAACCAACCAATGCACTCTTGCACCTCCTGAGAAAATGGCACACACCATTAGAAAGTTAAATTCACAAATATCTACACAATCAGCAATCGTCCCCATCTACTGTGGCATGTGTACTGCGGTATGTGGGCTATACTGTAATGTGAATTAATCCTAAAGAAACAGATATAGTCAACATTTCTTTTATTTTTTATTTTACGCTGCCAGAAGCTTTTGTGTTTTTAAGTACTTTAAACTTAAGTAGCCTACCATGGTTAACTGATATTTGTAAATTCAAAACAGTAGGTCTACAGCATGTTTGTTTGCCAAAAGGTAACTGTTGTTTGGTATTCAGTTGTGACCTCTTAGGCAAATAAATGTCATTAGGTGAAGTGTTTTTCAATTTGCCTAAATTGTATGGTAGTTTTTGCACTGTTTCTTTCCTAGTTAAGACTCCAGTAATTTTTACTTTTCTTTCAAATATTTTAAATCGAGCGTTAGATTTGTAGCCAAAGGATGTAAAGATGAAACTTTAGTGTGCAGGTGTTACCGTATTGTGCCTTACAGTGACTATACAATGCTAGCAGGTGTTTCAGATTGTAGACTAAGACATTTCTGTTTCTATATACCTATCCCTGACCTGCTACTAACAGCTTACAGCTTACCTCTCAAGAAAACTGACTAGACTAGGTTATTCTTGCACTCACTAATGCTTGTAATACTAATAGCCTAAGCTTATGATATGCAGCATAGCCCAGGTAACCAATAATTTCATATAGATAGGCTTATGCCAACACTTTTTATGTTTATGCATATCGATATTAGGCTACTAGTAATATGGCTAAAGTTGTCAGCAAAAACTGCAAATTCAAAATAGGCTAATCCCACAGCTTAATTCCTTCCATTAAAAGGATTTTTCCAGAAGGTCTACATTATAACAATTATCAGAGCAAACTCTGAGCCTCTATCACTTTTCGAAGCCTAGATCCTTTCTGTTCTAATGTGAAAGAAATAAAAATTGGGACTACCATTGAAATCAGTAGCCTTGTTCAACAGACCAAGTATATATAGTCCAATGCCTTAGCGGATTGCTTTTATTACCTGAGCAACTCTTCTAAACTTTATGTTTTCGTTGAAAAATTAAACTCACGAAAAAAAACGGCAATTTCGCCTTGCCGTCTTAACTTACGCTAACCTGCTCCACTGCACACCAAGCACCTCTACGAAGACACTTCAGCTGACTAAAATAGCCCTTCTGTTGTCCACCAAAAAAACTGAAATCGCTGAAGCGAGCAATTCCCGGTGTTCTATATATCCCTGGGTTAACGAAGCTAACGTTTTGCATTAACTTGCCCACGTATGTCTATACCACATCAATCAAAGCCCTACTGCTCTCTATCTTTGTTTAAGTTTAATTTTTGCAACACATAATTTCGTTAGGAAGCAATTGTCAAGTTTGTTATTGAATTCATATCGCATCCTGCAACATTATGGTTTTACCTAAACCATGGTATTGTACCGCAATCATTTGTGCAAAAGAAAATATGCTTTGACACAATCAAAAATTGTAAAAAAGTTGAAATTGTGTACGTTACAACTTTAAAATACAACTACCATTTTAACTTTTACCAATACTAATATCACATATTTAGCTTGGTCATACAAAATACAACGATTAGTGTCGCTTTGACATGCACACAAGAGCAAACCAACAATAAGCACGCAAAATATTAATATCACAAATAGCATTGAAGTTACAGTAATTACTTACCACCGGTTAAAGTCACATCTGATGTCATAGGCCAATTCTGTGCTAGGCTATTTTTGGCTTAAAGTTAGTGTTAGTTATGATTAGAGTAGGTGTTAAGTTATGAATATGATTAACCCTGTCTCTAAAGCTAACTCTAACTATCCCTAACCTACTTTGATGTTTGATTTATGACGTCAGATGTAATTGCAACTGGTAGAAAATATCCATATCGATTTGCAATCGGAGGAAAATTGATATTGTTCAAACACATTTTGTTATCATCTATCGTAGTGAATAATAAAGTAATTGAAAATAGGCAGAAAAAATTTCAATTACAATACAATTACAATTATCAACTTTTGAAAATCATCAATTACAATTACAATTACAGCAAAATCGTGTAATTAATTACAATTTTGTCAATTACATATATAATTTTTCCAAGCCCAATTGTAGGACTCAATTTTCTCTCGGTGCATAAGACGAACAACTTGTGCCATTCAGAGGGCGTTGTTCCTTTCTGCAAAACATGCCAAGCAAACCTTCCAAGTACGACATCAAAATCTTCTGGATGTATGATGCTTCTTTAACTTATGCCTCTAATGCAAAAATTTGCGTGGGAAGACAGCCAGGATCAGAACCTGAGAAAAATCTGGGTCAAAATGTAGTTATTCAACTAACATCCCCACTACAAGGCTCTTGTCGGAATGTAACAATGGATAACTACTTTACTGGTGTTCCGCTGGCAAAAACAATGCTCCAACGTAAGTTGACAATCGTTGGGACCATGAAGAAGTACAAAATAGAAATTCCAGAGTATATGAAACCTGCAAAATCTCGAGAAACGAAGACATCGATCTTTGGTTTCAACGACAAACTCACAATGGTCAGTTACGTCCCCCAAAAAAACAAAGCTGTGATTCTGTTAAGTACGATGCATCACGAAATAAGCATTGCCGAAGAAGACCACAAAAAGAGACCAGAGATCATCAAGTTTTACAACAAGACAAAGATCGGTGTTGACCTAGTTGATCAAATGATTGGAACGTGTACTTGCAGAAGATAAACTTGACGATGGCCGCTGAAACTCTTCTTCAACCTGCTGGATGTCGCAGCGCTAAAGCTTATACCATATACCATGCAAGTGCGTCCTGATCAGCAGAATAGTAGCAGTTGAAGACCCCGTTTTCTAACAGATCGTGCAGACAGCTTCATTTTGCCCCACATCAAGACAAGACAGAAAATTCCCCAGCTCCAGAAAGCCACAAAAGAAGCCATAATGACATGTGGCTTATCTTTCTCCAATACATCTCCGCCGGAGAACATATTGCAGAAGAGGAAACGGTGTTCGCTACGTCCGTACACAAAGGATAGGAAGGTGGCAAAATGTTTCTCACCATGTTCCCAACCTGTGTGCCCAGAGCACAGCATCACCACCATCACATGCAATGAATGAACAGAGAATTTAAAATTGCAAACTTTGCAGCTACCTTTCAAGAACGTTTTTCCGTTTTATCTGCTGTTCTGTTCGTTTGTTTCGTTCAATTTCTTGCGAATAAAATATCGAAAGCACTTTAGACATGCAACCATAAAGCAACTATCAAACAACAAGGAAAGAAAAAGAAAAATATGCAAAGAAATTGTCTTTAGAGAGAAACTTACATGTAAAAGCAATAGGGGTCAAAATGACCCCTGTTATGCATTAACGTAAGTTTTTCATGCATGCGTTCTAGGGTTAATAGAGTATGTATATCACTTTTCATCACACTCGAACTTACTATATCTTACGAATTTAAAACAATTAAAAGAGAAAAGATCCAGTTTATCAAAATCAACGTCCGCGATATGTGTGTTTGAATAAATCATCAATCGATTACACAAAGCGATTTGCCTTTCCCTTTGCCATTGCCATAATCTGCGTTTTTGCCAATTTTTTCATGCGCATTTTGCTGTTGAATAAATAGCAAAGCAAAAATTCATCATAGCGTTCTTGTTCAACGTATTTAAGCAGTTTTGACCGCTGCAGGATCAAATCCTCAGTAAGTTATCAACAAATGCATCGCTTAAATCTGACGTTTCTTCGCCTTGCATTTTTAAATAAAAATCTTTTTTTTTTCAGTCGTATATAAATCATGCTACTAATAGGAAGTGGCTAAGCAATTTTTGAGTTTTTTTTTGCATCAATTTTGTGTACTGTTTGTATGTCATATCCATCAAGGTTAATTTTGAGAGCATTAGCTATTCTAAAAAGGACTTCTTTACTATTGTTTTTGAGCTATTAGTTTCAGAAACATTATGAATGCGAATATTTTCCCGTTTGCCATACTGATCTACTGTAATTCGTCAAGTTTAAAGTTGGTAAAATTTAGCTTTTATGAGCGTTTGATTTTCAATTTGAGCCGTATTGAAGTCTCTGTTGCTTTTGTTAAGCTTTAGTAGGGCTAGCTATTGCTTAATGCTTAGGGTAAAGTGGGGTAAAAAACCCAGTGGGGTAAAACGCCTATGGCAATTTATAGCATACGTTCTGAGCGTAATGGCGTCGTATTACCACACCAATAACAAGTCCACCTGAGTATATTCTTGGGCATATTTGGAGCAAAAAAAATAAGCTGGTTAGTTTTGTGATAAAAACTCAATTTTTTTACACTTCTCGTGTAGGCTTAGCAGGTCAATTGATAAGCTATTTGATTGCTTTCAAGCTTCTAAATTATTGTTTTGTGTCTTTGATCGACTGATTTCGGATTTCGTTGTCGTTTTTAATCAATTGCAGCCACCCTTTAATAAATAAGGCTTAATTTAAATGGTAGGCGTTTTTCCTTACCGATATACTGTAAATTATTAATGATTTCAAAGAAACCAATAATTACAAATGCATTAAAAACTACTGCAATTATTTTTAGAAACTTTAAAGACGACGCCAAAGCTTGTTTTATATCAGATAGAGGACATTATTTCCCAGTGGGAGAAAAACACTCAAGTTATAACCCCAAACTACTAGCTTTTGCCACTCTAGCTATAAATACACTTCTGGTGCTATCACGAAATCAAAAATTATGGTGCCAAGTTGAACACAAGAAGAGGAAAGTTAAGTGGAGCTCTTCTTCTACTAATATTGCAGATTACCAAGCGGTATACGGTATATTCAACGTATGAGCAAGATTTCTTTTTCATTTGGATTAGAAATCAAGATTATTTACTAGAGTTAGTCTCGTGAACAGTTCTTCCCCTATCGTATTTGCACAATAACGGTCCAACAGAAAAAGAAAGGAAACCAGCTACACTTCTTCTGAAACAAGCAGCACACACAACAGAGCTGCCAGGTTCAAAGAGAAAGGGACAGATTCGTAGGTCGATGACTGAAAGGGAAGGGAGAACGGTTGGGTTCTGGCAAATTTAAAGCCGTAGGAACTAGAGCCAGTTTAATTAGACATAAAAAAGGTACTGTGAAGTTACTATTTTGTGACAACCAGAGCAGATAGCTGGTGACTAAGAAAGGACAGATTTTTATTCACTGTGGTGCAAAATAACCGTGAAATTTTAGTCTTCAATCGACTGATCATATTGTAGATTTCGAGGAAAAAGCTTTTAGAGTGGATAATTATGAAGGGAGACAGCGAAAGTACTTATTTGAATGAAGACTGGTGTTCAAGCACTACTTCAATGGAAAAGTGGTGCCTGGAGGAGACTGCTGTTTTGCTATGAAACATGGACGATTTTTGATTGATTGGTTCATATATTTATCCTTCGCTACCAAGGAAGCGATTGTTGCGCATTTATTTTGCACGAATCGTACTCACGCGTGTAGGAGTTGATTGATACAATAAACTTTTTTTAGGTTATATATGGAATGTTTTCGAGTCATGCTAAAACGTGGGCTTGATTGACGCAACACAATCGCACGAAAACATGGCACTTTCAGTCAGTCCCTTTTCTCATCGTATACTTCCTATCTGTCCTTCCTTTTTTCTCTTCTGCCCTCTCACGTTTCCTGTCAAAAAGGTTTTGGAATATTTTATGGTCCCAATCCCCCTCTTTGGATGTACTTCTGTCAATCATTAAGGGATTTTTGGTCACAATTGCCGTTTCCAAATACGAGATTGCTTTAGCACGAGGCAAAACGGAAGCCGCACAGCCTGCCAATTAATATTGTCCCATGTCCATTCTCTCCCGCTGTTCTCAAAACTAAATAAATTCTGTAAGACACTTGGGGACGTAACAATTCCCCCTTGCATCGGACTGTCAAGTTTCTCCTGTCTCTTTGTAGAACCAACTCGGTCTTGCCCGATACCTTGTGAACTATACCACTTTTAATGCCATGATCAAAGTTTCTCACGATGGCGATCATTTTACGATCATCTTCTGCAGGATCATCGTAAGAAGAACTTTTTCTACAGCGCTTGTGGACACTATCTTTTTCTCTCTCTTCAGGAATGTGCTTAACTCCTTCTTTTTTGACGAAAAACTATTTTTGGCTCTTTTGCTCAATCTTTGAATTCCGGTCAATCTTGAATACTGCGAAGAATACAGTATTTGGTTTTCATGTAAGATAATTAGACAAGGTAAGCTTAGTAGCTTACTACTAAACAAGATCCATGCAACTTTTTTAGCAATCAGTACGGACAACTGATTCGTATCATTTCGGCAATCACGCTTCAAAAAGTTTTGAAATTTTATTCTTAGTTCAAATGTGTTGCACAACTGTAAAATATACACTGAGCTGGTGTACAACATTATCTTTGATAAAATAAATTACATGTAAGCTTGTGGTATCTGAGTTTTTTAATTTTTACCGACTTAACCTGATCTAAGTGCATAAAATATTCAGTTTTATTGTAGATGAAATAAATTGTCAATTTCCAATGCTGTTCCAGTTCGTATTTTTTCTAAACTTGAATAATACAATCTTTATATTTCATTGTATTGCAAACTGGATTTATAGCAAAATTTGCTAAAATGTTCATACTATCTTTGGAATAGAACTCAAAGTCTCAAAACGACATATCCCAGCCAGTGGCGGATCCAGAAAATTTTGGTGGGGGGGATTTGAAGCACAAAACTTCAAAAATTCGGATGTCTTCACCAAAATTGAGAGTGATTTTTCGGCCGAAATCGGAAATTCAAACGTTTTTTTTTTCGCCCAAATTCAGGTGGTCTCCAAAAAAAAAAAAAAAAGGTCTTCACCAAAATTGAGAGTGATTTTTCGGCCGAAATCGGAAATTCAAACGTTTTTTTCGCCCAAATTCAGGTGGTCTCCAAAAAAAAAAAAAACAAAAAAAAAAAAAGGTCTTCACCAAAATTGAGACTGATTTTTCGCCGGATTGGTTACGTTTAGGTCGGTGGGGGGGGGATGCATCTCGAAATGGAGCCGAATTATTCGAAACAGAGGCTGATTTTTCGGCCAAAATCGTTACTTTAAGGCTGGTGGGGGGGATGCATCCCCCCCATCCCCCCCCCCCTAAATCCGCCACTGATCCCAGCAGCCTTGGCTTAAACCGACAAAAAAATCAACCATGATGGCAAAAGCAAAGCCGATTCTTCAACGTCCAATTTATAAAAGGAATTAGATTCTAGGAATTGCATTCATTTTCTATGGCGAAATAAATAACATGAAAAAAGACAGCTTCACTAATCGATTTAATTTGTTTGCCTTTTCATACAATAATAAATTGTTTTTTGTTTTTGTTTATTCATTTCAGTATTAACTTAAGTCTTTAATTAAAGGTTCGGAAACTTTTTTTTCCAACGATTACGAAAGGCATAGCAAAAATGCAGCATCAAGCTTTTCTTTTTCGCAATTACATTGATAAAGGTATCTCGCGTATTTCCACTTGTGAATGCACGTGATCGGTAATAGCGGCCCTATACCGTAGCTTTGCGTTGCCAGGTGTGATTTGACGATAGCAATTATGACATCAAATACTACAACATAGCTAATTTAACCCTATTTTACTCGGGGGAGAGAGCATTTTTGCCCCTTCCTCGTTTTTTTATGATAAATTTTTTCACGAAAATATTTTTATTTAAATCAACTTTACTTTCAGTCAAAATTCATTACAAATAGCTCCTGAAAATTTGCAGTTGTTTAGGTAAGGAAAGTTTCTCAATTTTTGAGGTTTTCCAAAGTCACTTTTCAAAATTTGAGTAATTTTTGGCTAATATTTAACTTAGATAACGTCGTAAGACGTATTTTGTGACAAAATCAATTTGACTTAGGCATTTTATGAGTTAAAATTTAAACCGCCTGTGGCGTCACCACAAAAGGACGCAATTTTTTGAAAAAATGGCCGTGACGTGTTCAATTCAGAATCAACACCAACCCTTATGTCATATTGGATGTTCCCACGACTTTTGGTTTAAGAGTTAGATAGGAAAATGCCCCCCCACCCGATTAAAATGTGTTGAGCAAACACGTCGTGTAAAATAGGATTAATATGGCATTGGCGTGACATTGGAAATGGAAAAAATGTGTTTTGCGCTTCCTTAATTTTGCCAACACCCTTTTCCATTTAGTTTAGTTAAAATTAACAGATATCAATGAAGCAAATTAAATTTATCTAAACTAAGTGAAGCAAGCCGGAGTTGGTCGAGCGGTCACTCGTTCGCATCTGTAACGGCAGGTCTGAGTTTCAAAGCTCCTGGTGATCAAATCAGACACAGTGTTGTTAACAGCTTGCCACCGCTGCGACATTTCTTTGAAAGGAGCTGTGTTGAATGCTGGCGCAATGATGCAAGGAGGGCCCCGTCAACTTATTGATTCTTTGGCGTAATTTAGCTGCTACCGCTTAATGAAAGATTTGATTTTGCTTTAATGCAGTGAAGCAAGATAAAACTAACGCGGCTAGTACAGTATATCGCAAACTGCTATGGATACATTTAATGAATTATAGAAGTTGTTTTCTCGCAGCCTTTGTAAAATGGAATTCAATAAGAGATATTATCACATCCTTTTCCGCACAAAGAATCGTTTGTTCTCTCTACTTCTTTGTTCTCATTTCTGCAAGTGTGGATTGCTTCAAGTGGCTTACGTTGCAGGTAGAAGAACCAAAAAAAAATCAGCACAGCTTAATAAAAAAACATTTAACTTCAAAATTAATTATAGTTAATACATAAACTTGCACTAAAATTAACATCAAGTTTACTTTACTGTGAAACACAATTGCTATGTGCTACGAAATGGCTATGAGTTTCATGAAACGCCGTAGTTTAAAAGTCTAGACAAATGTTTTGGTCTTTATATAAGACGAGTAGTAAAAACTTCTGCAATTTGATACATAAAAGCTAGACAAAATATGAAATAGATGAATTTTGTTTAGGATTTTCCAAACAAAAACGATTTGGTCAGGAACACGACTGGCCAATTCGACAAAACCCCGCACGTAACAAAAATGGAACATGCGATTGTCTTAGAGCATTCTGAGAACTTGTGAAATGTTCAGACTGTCACAGCTAGTATATTAGCCTATATCCTATAACAATATTAGTAAATAAAAAGTTAGCACAACGAGCAATAAGATTACCGAACTAAATCTGTGGAGCCAAAAAAAAAAGCAGGAAACTATCAACCAAGGTAAAAAAATCTGTAGAGCCAAAAAAAAACCGGAAATCATCAACCAAGGTTCTTCATATTTTTATCTTAAATTTCAAAATGCTTGCGAGATGTGGTACCGGTAGAACTGACTAATAGGGATGTCACGTACAATCTTTAACTCTTTCTACTTATTTTGCTTAGAAGTGGCTTATTCAAGCACTTGATTAAAATCTCTGAATAGAACTAAACTAAAGTATCGTGTCCGAGACTTTGCCGGTTATTGGTAACTATTTTCTTAGTTTTTATTAAATTATAAGTCTTTAACACTTTCACTACTACACAGAAGGCTGTAATTTTCGTCTGATAAACTATACAAGTGCTATGCAATGAAACTATTGTTTTTTATTATTTATTGTATGCTGTCTCAAGTCTACGCGGGTGAGTCATTTTTACATTATTCTCCGACAGTTGGCACTTGCATTTATTACGCAGCTCAATATCTTTGCGAACTATACATAATTAAGGTGCGTTTACACTGGACACGAAGCAATGCAAAACGACGCAAAGCAACCAAATTTGACGTCATTGATAACTTGCGAAGGGTTTCAACCGGTTGCAAACTTCGCAAATGGTTGCTTAACTTCTCTTAGGCAAAATTGTTTTTGAAAGATTGGCCCATTTTGAGAAAGTGACGTGAGCGACCACTCGCAAAGGTTGCCAACCTTTGCTTCTTGTTGCTTCACGCTGCTTAGCATCCAGTGTAAACGCACCTTAAGATGCAAAACGTGTATTTCTGTTGATAACTGGTTTCATAAAATCCCAAAAGTGTATTTCAGATAATCCTTAAAAATTGACTTCGGTCGGAAGAATTAAACCCCATTAAGGCCCAATTCAAGTCTAGTCGATTCTCGCTACAGTTGGATTGACTAATCAGGGCCCACATGACAGCAATTTCCTCGTTCGCTTTAATAACGAGTTTTTTTAAAAGGCACTACCGCACGAACTACTCGCTGAACGTAAGAGGTCATTTTTGCATGTGTATGTAAAGGCTCGCGAAATCCGTTACGTCATTCTTTCTCGCTTACTTGCTTCAAGCGATTGCGGAAAGCAGTACGAGTAAAAAAACGCCACATTTTTCTTGCCAATTTAGAGAGGATCTTGAAGCACTCTTTAAGCGTGTGAGAAATCTTTTTGGTTCAGAAATTTAATGGCGAAATGTTGAAAACTTCTAACTAAAGCGAATTTTTGCTGAAAATCAATTAAAATCGTCGCCATGTTTGCTATCAGACTGCTAAAAAGAAAGCGAATTGCATTGAGAACCACTTGCAGTTTCAACAGATAAGGAAATGTTGAGTAGTGCCAGTTGACAAAAATAGTAATGGTACACACCTTTTATAAAAAACGATTTTCTACACCACGAGCCTCGTTTTTGCTCAAAATTTAAAAACAAATTTAAAAAAATGCCAGCTTCGGCAGCAAAATAAACCAAAAACAAATAAAAAAAAATCAAACTAATCAAAGAAAACAAAATTTGTGCTGATTTAAAACGACAAAATTTTAGTGATTTTCTAGTGTTTGCAAGCAAAATTGCAACTATTCAAGATTATGAAGCTCTGTTGCTCTGCACAAGCAATTGAGAATTTTTTTTGGCTGTTGTTCAACTTGAAAAAAGCTTGCTTTTTCGCTTTTGCAATTTTACGATACTACAAAAGCAAGAAAAAAGCGTTCACTTAAGCAGACAGAACAATAGGAATTAAATAGTGTTTTAAACATGCCCGCTAAAAGTGACATCGATGCTCTCCAGAGGTGGGCAGTAACTAGTTACTTTTTTAGTAACTGTAACTTAGTTGCTTTTTCAAAAAAGTGGTGAAAGTGGGAACTAGTTACTATTTGGAGACATTAAAAAGTTACTAGTTACAGTTACTTTTAGTTTTGGTCCTGTTAAAAAAGATTCTTTAATCGTCAGATTTTGGTTATATGAAACACTTCTATGTAATTTCTGTTGGCGCTACGGATCACGGATTTTTTATTGTGCACTAACGTGCCAACAGGAGCTATGGTGGGATGTGCTAACAGGTGCTATTGTGCACTAACGGGGCGAACAGGCTTAGCGATGAAAGCGACAATGACGTTGAGTCCGTTGATAACGATGAATTTTTTGGTTGTTTTGTTCAACCAAACTGAACCAAAAAAAGATGCTGCTGCAAAACGGATAGAAGGGTTTCTATTAGCAGTACCAGCGAAAAAGATAGATGATAATTTCTTTGCTGATGCAGCGCTAAAGAAACTGTTCGTCCAGTACAATACTTCTTTGTCCTCAAGCGCTGCAGTTGAAAGGCTTTTCAGCAGTTCTCTGCACCGCAAATTTAAACTCTATTCCGCAACCGCAAATTCCGCAAAATAGCAATGGGTGGTCCGCAACCGCAAGGTTGCAGTACGTTTGCGGCAACTTTTTGCACTTCCGCAACCGCAAATAACTTTTTACTTCCGCAAACTTTGCTGTTTTTTTTCCTGGTTTGATAAATAGAGGAGACCTATCGGAATATAACAATGCTTGATATCTTCCATATTGGCTGCAGACCTGTAATAAACATCAGCAAGTTTTCTTCGGTTTATGTAATATTCTGTTTTTGTCAGTTATGTTATACATGCCGGCAGCAGAGCCGAGTGGAAATGTACGCAGATTTGTTTAAACAAAACGACTCGGGTGGCTGGAGTACACACTTGGAAGAGAGTAACCTCACCAGCCAATCATTTTCGTCCCTCATTCTAGCTTCTAACTACAGTATGTTTGTTGAGTTGAAAATCTTTGTTTGATTTACATACTTGTACAGTACCTGTCATATAGGACAAACAGAGATGCACAAATCTTTATTGAGTCGCGAAAAAGTAAAAATTCGAGACGCACGAACTTGCGTTTTTGCGTTCTTGAAAATGATACTTCACAGGCATATAGGCTACTATTTACTGCTTGAGTGACAGAATGGAGTGGGGTTGTTGTTGATGTCACTTCCTGCTCCCTTCATCACGCATGGAAATTTGCATTTGCAGATTACGGTTAAATTAACTTAGTATCGAACGTGATAATTGCAGTTAACGTTTTTTTTTGCTCCTGTACTGACGCAAAAATTTTTTAAGTAGTTTTGAAAGGTGTTCATTAAAAAGCAAACTTTTGCTAAGATGAAAATGTGCTAGGCGTATGAAGAACAAGTCAAAAGTTCGGTTCCTTCGTTCATTTTATTTCATTTCAATTGCAATCATTTAAGGGGGAGGCGTTGTGCCGTGCTCCCCCCTTGGGGAGCCAGTAATGCATAATTACCTACGAATGGTGCGCAAAATTGAGTCAAGGCCCTCCCACTTTGGAATTTGGGCAGAAAATCTAGGTAGAAAAACGGTCTGAATCTAGCTGAAGACCTTTTTTTTCTGTCTTTACCTAAATCTGGGCAGAAAAGAAGGCTAAATTTGAGTGAAGACCTTTTTTTTGGTGTCAATTATTCTCAAATTTCCTGGACCACCCCTTTCAAAAATCCTGCGGACGCCACTATTTGCAATACAGTTCTGATTAATGGTTACGTGAAATTCTAACGCTTGAACTTCTTATCGAATTTTGGATAAGAGCAGTCTTTTAAAAGCTTTCAAATTGCATACAATACAATTAAGGTGCAGACACTAGCTTACCTAGGAGGAAGGCCCCTGCGCCATGACCTTCCCCTCAGACCCTAAAAATGAAACAAGACAAAGCAAAACCAAGCAGTTCTAAGAGGATGTACGTTATCACGGCGTAAATGCAAGAATAAATCGATCTTTATTTTGATTTGTTTTCTTCGTTCGCAAATGATCTAGCTTTTTAAATCCGTAATGTTTTTGAAGCATTTTTATTTTACGATTTTATTCTTCTAGTAAGTCTCGTAAAAACATTATTCTAAAACTTGCTTCCAGAATGCACGAAAACGCGTATTTTTAGTGTAATTTTTCAAATTTTTTTTGGAGCATGCTCCTGAACCACCCAACAATGGTCTTGCCTGCGGCACTCTCCGTCAGAGATGGAGTCGAGAGTCGAGAATACAAGGCTCGAGACCAAAAACACAAAAAAAATTTGAGGCCAAGGACAGTTCTACCGTGAACAGACCCTCTCGAGGCCAAGGACAGGAATGCTCGAGGCCAAGGACCAAGGACACAAGCCAAGTGTTCTCCAAAAAAAAGGTCTTCAGAAAAATTTTTTAGACGATCTCCAGAAAAAAATGTTTTCAGGTGCGCTATAAACTTTTCACAACTCAAAAAATAGTGCTGTCCTCGAGCCGAGGACAGGGCAATCTTCGAGGACTTGAGGTTTCGAGACCAAGGACTTGACCTTCGAGGCCAAGGCCAAGAACATCAAAATATGTCCTCGAGGCCAAGGACGTCCTCGAGAACTCCACTTCTGCTTTCCGTAATGTTGATTTGTGTAGTCACAGTCCGACGAAACTTTAAGCCACCCATAAAAACTTTTTGCGTACGCCAGTGGGTGCAGATATTAATTTTATATGAAAACTTGCTTAGATTATTTGAAAATTCGTTTATTTGAAAACTAATTTTATTTGAAAATTTGGGTTTTAAGTCTTGGTTTTCGGTATGTAACGTAGGTTCAATTAATGGCCACTGTTATTTTGGAAATTTGTTTTGACAGTGGCCAGTTTGATTGTGGTGCCGAAAATCTACAAGATCAATGTATCGCAGTAATTTATCCGCCAAAAAGTTTGTCAATATGATTAAGTTTGCTCGTTAATTTTGAAAAATTTTCACCCAAATGCTCAGAAATTTATGCCATTTCTGAAATAAAAAATGGGCTAAGCATTTTAACGCATCATTTGCACAATACACAAACTTTGGAAAATTAAAAAGGCAAAGTGCTGTGTTATGTACATCACCAAATATTCCAAAATTATTCAGAATACATAAATTTTTTCCAAGGTTCTAAAGCGGGCAGTAATATTAATTTCCAAAAATCGTTGGAAATTTCTTGAGCAGCAAGGCATTAAGTCTAAAGCATGTGTTACTGATTGGATTTTGGTTATTGCGTCTGCTTCTTCAATCAATAACACGTTTGGTATAATTTAGTTTAATTCCAATTTGATGAAATACTATCCACAAAAAATGAAATACCAAAAACGGTTTCTGAAAACGTAAAACATGTGTGAGAAAAGAAACTCTTATTAGCACTTAAGCGCAATAAATTTATAATGAAAAAATTGAAAACTACCAATGCACACAAACACATGATTTACAGCGTGTAATATAATTCAACGTTTCTGTTTTCAAAGTCTTTAAAACATTTAAATATCCTCGGTGTTATAAACTACAAACAATGCTGCAATTAGCAGAGCTGGGCAAGTCCGCAAATTAGTCCGCAAGTCCGCAATTGCGCACTAACAAAAAAGGTTGCGAACATGCGGACTTGCGGACTTTAATAGTTTAAATTGCGGACTTGCGGATGCTGACTATTTTCAATTTTAGTCCGCGATTCCACAAATTTTATACAAATATTGAAATTCTTTTCTATTTTCGTAAAATATTTATGTTTTTACCCAGTCAAACATGACAATTCAATTTAATTTTTTCGAGTTCAAGTTCGGCAAAAATATCAAGTTTTTCGAGTGCAGGATGACAAAAATACTAAGTCTGCTTTTCGACTAAATCGCTTTCTTTTTGTTGACAGGCTGTTTTTTTGAGTTTGGCAAAACAATCGACTTTTTTCGAGTTTAAGTTCGAATTTGAAGCCAAGGCTCAAAGTATAGCTTTGTTGTTTTTTATCGTGACTTCACAAAATTAGCGACTGGTGTATCATTTTTTGTACTGGTAGCCAGTGCCGTCGCCACAGTGGGGCCAAGAGCGCCGTACCCCCCCTAACGACCGCTTGTGCCACCCCATTTCGGTTTACTCAGAATGGTTTTTGGAGTATCACTTAACGACAAGACAACAAGCAATAATGGAAAAAGGAATAATAATGTTCAAAGATGTTTGATGTTTTCTCGATTTTTTTAAAAATTGCTGGCCACCAATTGCTGTACATAAATGTGACCCAATAATCCGCTTTATTAACACGCCTTTACGGATGTGTCGCGGAATAGGGATGTATGCCTATAAAAGCGTTACCGGTATTTCATTAGTGATTATGACTTAAAGCAATACGTGAAAACATTTTTTTAAAAGACCAGCTGGTTTTGTTTTTTGTAGAGCACTTTCAAGATTTATTTTAGGTCGCAGTCAGTCGCGCAACCAGGGGAAAGGGGCTAGGGGGCCTCAGTCCCTTTTAGCCCAGTCATTTAGAAAATATAACCAAAAAAAATAAGCGTTTAAACGTGTTTTGGACTTGACCTGAAGTATATCGGGGGCTCAAGAGACTAGACAATTTAAATCTTTCAATGACTTCTGAATTTTAGCAATTTACTGTGATTATTCATATCGTTTAAAACTTGCGAAATGTGATTGAAATGGTGTTAAATTGCTGTTTTTGCAGCAAAATCGCAAAAATCACCCAGCTGCTGGGGGCTCTGCCCCCTCTGTGACACGCTTAAGTTGCATCGGTTTGTTCAACACGCGACCTAAATCAGCCACTTTTTGTGCAAAAAACTTTTGGTTTACGCCTCTCTATCTTAGCAAAACCCTGGTTGCGCTTCTGGTCGCATTCACTCCTGCAGACATATTTTTCAAGCGATTATCCGGGCCGCATACGAAACGAGCTAATAAACGCTGCCGCGATTATTCGTCTCTTTTTTCAAAGATGAATACAAAATTGCAGCTTTAAAATATCAGTGTTTATGAGCAAAAGTTTAGTCTATTTTAGTGCCCTCCCATTTTCGGCCAGGGCCTCCTCACTTAGTTTGCTCTGGCGACGGCACAGTTGTTAGCGTGTGGTTATCTCGTTCCAACAGTATTTATAGAAACCAGGGACTAAAAATTTAGTAATACGATTAGTGATGTGAATGTTTTTTGCCTTCTACTGCCTTTACCTTTTCCTGCCTCGAAAAAAAATTGCTGTTTTAGAATATCTTGTTGTAAGCAGAAATACAGATTGTGCTTTGCTATTTGATGGCTTCTTATTGTAATCCAATGGCTTTTAATCTTCAAATCCCTAGCTTCTTTGTAGCATTTTTAAGAGTTGTAAAATCTGAATTTTACAAGTTGTGCATTATGCTTCCATGCAGTTTAGCCACCTACTGAATAAGCAGTAGTGCAACTAGGAGGGCTGGGTGCTACAACCTCCAATTAGCCAAGTCACTTAAACACTTCAATCAAAAATACTAGCGTTTAAAGCTGTTTTGAATTGGACCTGAAAGTAAGAGGGGCTGGGCAATTCTTAAGTTTGCTATCCCGAAGAGGCAGCTTAACAACAAGTCATGCGGTGGTACATTTGCTACAACCCAACTATTGTGTGTATTTTCTTTTATTGCGTGGAATGCAACCACCACACGCTTGCAATACTTCCCACAAGTCACAACTTTTGACTTAGGTTTGCTAATCAACTCTGAGCAGAACACTTCGAGACATGGTTGATTGCAAAATTCTTCTACCTGGTTCATAAAAAGTTGCGGACTTGCGGAGCGGACTTCAAATATTTCGAAGGTGCGGACTTGCGGTTGCGGACTTTAAGAATTACGAAGTTGCGGACTTGCGGTTGCGGACTTCAAGAATTACGAATATGCAGACTAGTGGTCGCGGATTCAAGAATCCTGAAACGTCGTTGCGGACTTGCGGTTGCGGACTAAGCTTTTAAACGTGTAATTGCGGACTTGCGGTTGCGGATTATTGAAATTCGGTTGCGGAGTTGCTGACTGCGGACTTATAATAAAACTTGCGGTGCCTAGCACTGGTAATTAGATTACTTTGGAGTAAATAAAGCAAAAATAAATAAACTCACCAATAGATTTTCGGACGCAGACGCAATAACTTCCACAATTTGACTGAACAATTTAACCTTGAAACAACAAATCAGTCTACAGCTGGCGACTAATCCAAAAAGAGAGAGATAGGTAGGGGGAGTCTGCTAAGCAAGGGGGTATTCGCCAACAGGCACCAACAACCAATAGCTCTTAAAGCTATATTGAGCACTTCAGCTCTCAAAATTGACAATTTTTCAGTCCTAAATAAGAAGTCTCAATGACCTTTATAAATGCCAAGTTTTTACTTGGCTCCAACTATAGAAAATTTGTTCGCTCTCATTCCTACCAAAATGGGCCTCTCCACTCTGTCGCAGATACTCCAGACTAATTTGCCATTGCAAGTTTGAGCTTGCAAGAATTACAAAAATTTGCATATACATGTAAATTTAACGGACAGTTTTCTTACACAATTAAACAGCTTTTCGACAAAGAACCGGGTTTAAAAGGATGTAATCTGCAGCAAATCAAAAAAGTGTGCACTTAAAATGTTGTTCGAATTCCAATAAATCAAGTCTTGATTTTTACGTAAATGTGCGGATAAATAAAACCTGCTTCTAATCTTGAAATAAACAAATTAACAAATCGCCGCTACCGCATGCCTTCCAAAAAGACCATCAACGAAACAAAAAGCAAAAAGACTAAACAGATAAAACTGAGATTGAAAATGTTGGTAGGCCTACAGCCTATTTATTTACTAAACGTGCTGGGCATGTCGTCAAAGTCGTTTTGTGCAACCCGTTGCCCCTTCAAAACGTCTAAGTTTTTCTTCACAAAAACAAGCCGTTGGAAGTTTTTTGACCTTAAGCCACCTCATTTTGCTGTAAGAATAGCAGCACCTCTGGGAAATAATTGTTCCACAGCAGAGAAACTTGCTGAGAGGGCGTTGTACTTTAGAAATGCATCCACCCAAATCGTCCATACATTGAATCGAAAAAAACGTATTTTTTTGGAAATTGCAGAAACGATCTCAGTGAGGTTGCTGATTTGCCGATTTGCGGTAGATTTCAATTTTTTTACCGCAAATCCACAAAAGTTTGCGGTAAGAAATCGGTTCTCAAATCCGCAAACCAAAACCTTGAGTCCGCAATTTGCGGACTTGCGCACTGGTTTGCGGATGTGCCCAGCATTGCTTTTCAGCATGGGCAAAGACATTTTGAAACCCAAACGTTCTGGTCTCAACGATAAACATTTTGAGATGCTTGCTTTCTTGAAAGGCAATTAAATAAAGTGCATCAATGTGTTACGTTGTGCATTTTTGTCCTAACAACAGCAACAGTAGCTATAAGCAGCTTGTGCAGAGGCACTACATGAAAATTAAAAAAGGAGATGAAAAAGAAATCAGTTAATACCAGAGCCAAAGTACAAAATCAACATTTTCGATACTTAATTTATACCGGTAATTACGTTTATTAAAAGTAACTATAACTATAACTAGTTACTTTTTCAAAATGGTAACTGAAACTTAGTTACTTTTTTGCCATGTAACTGTAACTGTAACTCATTTACTTTTACAAAGTAATTTGTCCACCACTGATGCTCTTAAACTTTTTACAAAATCAAGAACAAATGAGACTGAATATCGGCAAAACATTAAAAACAGCCAGTCTCAACTCAAGATTTACCGGTTCTAAAAAGGAAGAGTGTACTTCGACTTGCTCACTTTCGAAAAATTTTGAAACCTTAAGACCAGCAGCGTACGCAGGATTTCGAAAAGGGGAGGCAGAAATTTCAGAAAGTTTGGGAAGAACAAAGATCTGAATCAGAAATTTTCCACTACAATTTAGTCCGATTTTTTGCCCGACATCAGGTGTAGAGCAAAAAAAAAAAGGTTTTCACTCAAATTTAGTCCGATTTTTTGCCCGAAATTTGGTGAAGAGCAAAAAAAAAGGTTTTCAATGAAATTTAGTCCGATTTTTCGCCCAAAGCCTGGAAGAAACGCACAGAACATGCCCTTTGGGTGATCAAACCTTGTGCCCAACTTGCAAAGGGGGGGCCATGCCTCAATTTTGCTTACTTTTCTATGCAATTTTACAATCCTGAAGACCCAAAGGGGGGGCATGGCAGAATGGCCCCCCCTAAATACGCCCCAGCTTAAGACCCGAAGTTGCTGTTAACACATGAGTTTACTTACCCAACAACAACCTCAAACGCGCTGTACGTCATTTAAAAAAATCATAGTATGGAAAAAGTTGTTCTTATTTCACATTGATCCAAAAATATAATTAAATTCTGTCGTTCATTTACTAATTATTATCAGTTGAGGAATTTGCTAGCTTAAAATAATAATACATAGCTTATAGTATCTTTCTCAACAACAATGCAGTACATACAGTACGCTTGAACATTATTTGAAGTAGAAATGCATCTGACATCACGAGGAGATAATTATTTATTACGCACTAACACAAGTTCGAGCATCTCGCAAAGAAATTCGAGCTAGCAGTTTTAACGTGTGTTGGGCGAGACGGCTCAGAAATGGCAGTTTGTTCACCAAGATTTTTTGTCCACGAAGATTTTTCGTTCGTTAGCGCTTTTTAGCGAGCGAGAATGGCCTTTACGAGATCGCTAGCACGTTCTGTCATGTCGGCCCAGGTTACCATCAGTATTTTAAACCTTATTTGCGACTAATTATAGAACTTTGCTAAAGTGGAGCAAGTTTCTTGAACATCAACAGTTTATTCACAGGTCCACCTTATTCATTGTATCAAGTCACCTGCGCTTATGGCGATTGGACTGATTGGTATGATGTTGATGATCCAACAGGGGATGGAGATTTCGAAACTTTGGTATCAATAGTTCAAAAACATCCGAAGATCAAGTGCCCAAACCCAACTCACATTCAAGGAAGACAAACTGAAACAAAAGTCGATGCTAAAAAATCTGGTCAAGAAATTTCTTTAGATCCAGCTGAAGGTTTGATTTGTGAAAATATAGGCCAAACTTGCCAAAATTACGAAGTTAGATTTTGCTGTCCAAAAAGTAAGTTTGTAAATTTGCTTTCATTATTTATTGTGGATTTAAAGAGTTTAGACTCTGCGATATGCACATTCCATGAGAAAACATTTGTTATGAACACGGCTGTCAACATAGGCGTAGCCAGGGGGGGAGGGGGCCCAGGGGCCCAGGGGCCCGAGCCCCCCAATTAAAATGCCACCAATAAAAAATTATGACTTTGGTTAGCGATGTTTAGTTGCAGTTTTTTTCAGTAATTGCGCGCATAACTGTAATTAACAATAATATACAAGACGACGAGGGAGCCCCAGAAACCCTAACCGACAACCAGAGGGCCCCAGAGCCCCAAAATGACAAACAGGGGGCCCCCGGGGCCCTTAACTGACGACCAGCTGCCCTCAGGGCCATGACTAACAACCAGGGGGGCCTGGAGCCCTTAACTGACAACCTGGAGGTTACGAAGCCCCTAAATGACAACCAGGGGGCCCCAGAGAACTAAAAAACAACCAGGGGGCCCCAGGGCCCCTGACCATCAACCAGGAGGCTCTGGGGCCTCAAACTGACAACCAGGAGCTCCTAACCAACAATCAGAGGGCCCCAGGGCTTCTAACCGACAACCAGGAGGCTACGGGGCGCCAAACTGACAACCAGGGGACTTTAGGGCCCCTAACTAACAACCAGGGGCCCCGGGGCCCCTAACTGACAACCAGGGGATCCCAAAGCCCTTAATTTACAACCAAGGAGAACCGTGGCCTCTAACCGACAACCAGAGGGACCCCGGACCCCAAACTGACCCCTGGGGCCCCTCACTGACGACCAAGAGTGCCGGCCTAGACGCCCCTTAATTCAATTTTTTTACGATTTATATGCAAAACTGGTGAGATATCTAAAAGTTTTGTTCTAAAAGTTGCAACCTCAGGCCCTTGTTTAACGTTATTGTGAACTTAATGCGGCAACACAGGTGGTAATGCAAGCCCCCCAATAGAAATACTATCAATGATAAATATAATGAGAACATAGCTAGTATGTTGTGCTAGTCTATAATTGCAGTTTCTTTAATTTTGGATCTACACGTACAAAAGCAAGTAATAATAATGACGACTACGTGTCCTTGTCATAACAATGTCATGCAATTCTTGGAAGTTTCAAAAAATTGTCAAGTGACTTGACTCGAGCTCTCCACGGTTTAGAAAAAATGTTAATTTAAGTTTGCTTTAAATGTTTTTTTTAAAGAAAGAACTTAAGGGCGCGATCTTATTTCAAAATTATAGGCGTAGCCAGAGGGGTTGCCCAGGGGGCCCGGGCCCCCTCAGTCAAAATGCCACCAATAACAAAAATTTGACAAAAAAGCCTTGTTTCTTCATTTTCAGTTTCTTTTTGCATCTTAGCGTACATCAGTACACGCGTACAACAGTAATTAACAATAAATATTATTGACGACCAGGGGGCCCGGCGAACCCTCTTAATTCAATTTCTTCCAACCAATTTAAACGCGTAACCCGGGTGAAATTAATGGTTTTTGTCCTAAAAGTTGCTAACTCAGGCCCTCATCTAAACTTTTTTTGAACGTAATGCAATAACCAGCGCCGTTTTGCCATGTAGCTCAGTGCTAGGGCCTTGCGCTCAGACTGTACTATAGGACTTGTGGTGGTCGAGTCAATAATTAATATATTTTGTCCTTGAGCAATTATGTCTGCGGTATCCGGTTTTTGGCACATATCGCTCATTGCTATGGGTGGTATTGCATAATGAACGGATATTGCGAGACGTAGGGAATTTAATTAACCGCTGCTTCGCTTTATGTCGCATTAATATTATTGTTGTTATTATTATTATCATTAAATATACTACATGTCGAAATTAAAGAATTACCGTGCATCTTGAGACTCATCACCTACGAACTCACTAAATTGGTGCCCCGTGTGAGGAGCGCCCGAAGGGGCGCTCTTTATGAAGCTAAGAACCATTCGACGAATCGGTCTTGAAAGGCATAGAACGGAGAAGACAAGGAAAAGTATTCTCAAAGCATGAATGCAAAGAAGACAGAAAATCTCACAAGAAGACTTCATTACAGTGAGAGAGAAATCGCGCTTCGAACTGATACAGTAGATACTGCGATATTACATTTTAAGTATTTGTCTGAACTTTTAAAAATGACTTTTAATGCGCTTTAAAACAAAATCCTGCCGTGCCTCGCCGGTTTTAGGATAGTGAATCCGCCATGTTATGGCGAATTGTAAAAGGCGATTAAAAATAAGTTAATTTGTTGAATTTTGTTATTGTGCAAGTAAAAAACAAAAAGAAGCCCAAACCCAATCGTGTATTTGCAAGGTACGCGGGAACCGTTATCAAACCACGCATACCGATGCAAACGACAGAGAGGCTTACAAACTTGCATTTCGCTAAGCAAAGCTAACGTCATTTTTTCCTTTAAGCGTAAACAATCGTCTTACAGTCTCAGATTTGAGACAGAGCAATTTGGAATTTTTATTATTATTATTGAAAATACTTAAGTAAATGGGGTGGTAAAAGGATAAACCCTCTGCCCCAATTGACCAAAACTTGATATTGTTGCGTTTGTTACTGAACTGTTTTGGGATTATCAACCGCGTATAAAGCTTGTATGATTTTTGAATTTGTAATGCGTCACGTCTGTTATCAATCCTGACTCCTTATCTATCACAGTTAAGCTGTGCTAGTAATGTAAACGTAGTTGTACTGATAATGGGTGTCTGATAATTTACCTTTCCAATGTATGACTTGCATTTGTATATTTTCCTCTTACCTCTGTATCAGCTGAATTTTTTCGCGTTATAATCAATGTTACGGCTATTCTAATTCTGTTCGAGTAGACGAAGTTTGGAGAATAAATAGCAATAGCCATGACTCAACGAATTATATCTCGTGCGACCAGCACAGTTACTGAATGTTTATTTTATATTGTTGTTTTCGCATTTTTGATACTATTTAATTCCCAGCAAAGACTCGATGATTATAAAGAGAAAAGCCCTCTATATTGTGTTGTTTACATTTTCCGCGCTAAAATGCGCTATGTCATCCTGCGAGGAATGACCAAGTCACTTATTTCTGGTCCCATGGACGTAGAAAATAGCATTTCTACAGTCATATTTCAGATTTTAACGCGTTAAACATTTTATCCCCAGTTTTGGTGTTTCTGCTTACTCCTTTTTTAACCCATTATCGGTTTTCTATGTTGCAGTTCTGGAAGAATTACGTGTTTTTTGTCATGTTTTTACTCGAGTCCGCATTTTTTTTTGTCGACTGATGTCTATCCTGAATAGCCTTTGGGGGCTTTGTCGTCCATCATACCCATCAGTCTGGGGGGGAAGGTCTGTGGTGGCCGAGTCAATGATTAATCTATTTTGTCCTTGTGCAAGTATGTCTGCGGTATCCGGTCATTGGCACATATCGCTCATTGCTATGGTTGGTGTTGCATAATGAACGGATATTGAAAGACATAAGGAATTTAATTAAATTGTCTTTGTTCTCGCTTTTCTTTGTTTACTCACTGTATATATACCGCTGCTTGGCTTTATGTCGCATTAATATTATTGTTGTTATTATTATTATCATTAAATATACTACATGTCGAAATTAAAGAATTACCGTGCATCTTGAGACTCATCACCCACGAACTCACTAAAGACTTTTTTGGTCTTCACCTATGTTTGGCAGGAAGATGTTGCAAAAATACCCTAAGTGCCAGGGGCCCCGCGCAATGTAAATCCGGCCCGGGAATAACATTTATAGTAAGCATAACCATCTATTGTACCATTTTTGAATAACGATTCACCCCCGCCTCGCCGGTTTTTACGCACAAAATACTTTAAAAAAATAGCTAGGAAAAATGCTCATTGAACAAATTGTAAAATTTAAATTGAGGGGGCCTGGGCCTCCTGGCCGTATACGCACTCCTATAACTGGTTAACTTTACGACAAAACAAAAATCTCTTAAGGAAAATCTTCGAAGGAATTATTGTTTACTGCTAAAATGTTGCAGTTGGCATTGAGCCTAATTTCCCTACATGGCCCAAATCACTTACAATTAAAATTTTACACCATAATGCAAGATTTTAAACGTGTTTTGGACTTTAATTGCAAATAAAAGGAGAATTGAACAATTAAATTTTTTCGATTGGCTTTTAAATGTTAAAAATCAATACTTTCAAATGGCTCTGAACACGTGCGAAATGTAATCCAATGGGATTAAAATAGCCTTTTTTTCCCCAAAAACTTACAAAAATTGCCACGTGGCTGTGATACGTTTGAGTACACTAGGTTACTCAACTCGTCTCCTAAGTTAGATATTTGCACTTATTAACTATTAATTTTTGCCCTCTCCCTTTACCAACGTTCTGGTTAGGTGCGAACAGGCTGCAGCTTCAGATCTTTCAGTCTACGATAATTTTGCTCCATAAAAACTTCCTCTTTTGAAAATTTTTGATGACGTCATTGCATGTGATTTGCCCCCCCCAATCAAAAATTCTGGCTATGTCTATGGCTGTAAATTTTTTTTTTCTTGTCGATTTTAAACTTTGGGGCAAAAAGCTTATATATTTCAAAAGCTTTTACTAGCTTAAAATAAGCAATAAATTGTTGGTCAACTTCATTACTACCAAACAGAAGCTTCAATGCCGACAAAAATTTAATACAAACAATCTAAAAATCAATGCAATATGTCACTAACAACCGTGCATGTGAAACTTAACAAAAAACTGTCAAAACTACTGAATACATTCTGCTTCTATTGCTGACTTTTTAAACATTATCTCCTTTACAAAGGATTTTGCCTTAACAACCAGATAAATTAATTCTCAAAATGTCAGTAATAAAAGTAGCTGAATGTTTTTGGTATGGTATTGACTTTTTGTTTTACACTGAGAATCATCATCTTTCATTGCAGCATGATCTTTTAACTGGTGCAAAATCCGCTCTAAAGAGACAAAAGTTCTGCTTGGTCCAGAGTCAGTAATAACTCAAATTCCAAATAAAGCTGACAATCGAATAGTCTCAATACCAAAACACTTTGCAATGAAAAAATACAATGCTTTTTCAATAAATTTGTCCCTATTCATATTTCATGCTTCAATAAAGCAAAATTAATTCTAGTTTCCTTATTGCAGTCATACTAATTTTTAGATTTACCTCAATGTTCAAACGGAGAGTGGACGACATTTTATAATTGTGATTCACCTGATGGCGAAGGAGATTATGAAACTCTTGCGAGTGTTCATCATCTAATAGATGACACTGTGTGTAACAATCCTATAAGTGTTGACGCCAGACGAGTCAGCGACGGCGTTCATTGGTCGCTTATAGGACAAGGCCGAATCGAAGACAATGGATTTGTATGTAAAAACGTCCAATCATATCTTCCTATTTCTTCGCCATTAGATGTTGTTTGCGACGATTATGAAGTCAGGTTTTGTTGTCCAAAATGTAAGAATAAGTTAACTATATTTTACAAGGGGTATTTGATCAACGCATTTTACACGAGGGGCAAAATATCCCCTATCTAACTCCTAAACTAAAAGTCGTAAAACAACAAATTTGACATGACAACCGATGTTTAACAAAATTTTTCAGAACATTTGGTTTTTAGTTGATGACGTCATCTTTGTGACGTTACTTCCAAGTTTTCGAAAATCAGGTCATTTTTGCAATAACGCTACAGGCGGTTTAAATTTTGTACATAGAGTTGTTTTTTGATATGAATCATCAAATGCCTAAGTAAAGTTAATTGCATCACAAAAATAGTCATATGACGTTATTTAAGATGAATATTGACCAAAAAATGCTCAGATTTTGGAAGTGACTTCGAAATACCAGAAAAACTGAAAAATCTCGTTACCCTTGCAAATTTAAATTTTCAGGAGATATGCGTAATACCAAAAAATAATCGGCCAAACGCAGCCATAATGTTTCACAATATGTTTTGAAGCAACGTTTTGGTTCATTACTTTTAAGCTTAATTTACACTAGGTTTTGACTAACTCTTTAACTTGCTGCAATTATGGGTGTTTTTTCGTTTGTATTTCTTTTTTTTTATCAAATAAGTCTACGCGTTACTTAAAAAGCGTGTTATAACATCGTGTATGTTTATTTTGTTACTTTGTGTTGCTTTTACCTGACTAAAGAAGTTGTAAAATTACAGTAAGTAACTCGCAATGTGGCCCTAATGATTGGTCGCCCTGGATAAACGTCGATGATCCTTTCGATGGCTGTGATGTTGAAACTTTGCCAGTAATGAGGCGAGATTTTCCCGATATTGTGTGCAAAGAACCTCAAGCAGTTGAAGCAAGATCACGTGAGAGTGGAGCCAAAGTTGATCCATCACAACCAAACATAGAATTTAGCTTGAACGGGCTCATTTGTTGCAGCGAAAATGGAAGAATTTGTAGCGACTATGAAATTCGATTCTGCTGTCCTGAAGGTGCGTGGTGATTACATTGGTAGTAAATCTTATGATTGATTTAAAGTTTGATTATTGCAATATCCAACCCAAAACAACTCAACTCGCTATTTATTTAGTCACATAAAATTGTCGTTTTTTATGCGGAAACACACCTGCACACGTCAATTCTTTCTAATTAAAGCGGCGAAGAGGATGCGAAGAACTATCGGTCATCGAATCAAGTAACCACCAAGTTTATCCTTGATCAAATGGGATTTCGCTCATTCCTGAAACTACAAATTGGCTTGAACAATAATACATCAAACACGTAGAATTTAATTCTGCTGTAATGCAATCACGCAGCTTTTTGAAAATTTGAAAAGTGGCTGAAAATTTTTTGTAATTTTAATTAGCATTGCACCAGCTGCAATGATTGCAAAAGAAAAGATCTTAGTCAAATTTAAACTTACTTTAAAGTAAAAATAAATTGTTACGTAAATAAAAAAGTTTGTTATAGTAACACTACATTTTGTTTACTAAACGTTGCCTTGGTGACGAGATAGCAAAGAGACATTTGGTTTTCGAGACAGTTACGTTGCACCTGCCCACCGTCCTGTCCACCACACACGGTAGAGGCTTTGTATTGTCCCTTGAATTGCTGAACATCAATCAGGAAAGCAGTGAATACCAATTGTTATAGTGTTTGATTTGGTCCGACCAGTAATCGAACCCGAGTCTATTGTTTCAGTTGAAGACGCTCTATCCACTAATTTGACCACTGATTGCTTAAATCGTTAAAGTACGTTCGTCAAGAACTTGATGATATTATGGCATTTTCATTTTAGAGTTAGCACCAGAAGTAAAATGCGATGGCAAATGGACGCAGTATTATGATCGAGATGATCCTTCCAATGTAGGAGATTTCGAAACTCTTGTATACCTTCGTCAAGATTTTCCGAATGAAGTCTGTCGACGGCCGAGCGCAGTTGATGCTCGTTTGATTGGTACCAATATGCATCATCCAATATCTGGAGTGGTTGCTACAGCGAATGAATTTGAGGGATTCTTTTGTGAAAATCAATATCAAATTGGCGGGACGTGTTTGGATTTTGAAGTTCGATTTTGTTGCCCTGAAGGTACAATACGAGCTAGATCATATTAGTCAATGAGCAATTAAGTTTGGTTGTACGTAAAAGAAAATTAGCAAAACTGAAGCAACATAAAGTTATCTTTATTAGTTTTTCAAGCTAAAAACTATTCAATTACAGAGTAGTTGATCTGCACTATTCCAAAGTTCTGGTATTTCAACAGAGGCCTATCAGAAAATGTTGAGTCTCTGTAAAAATTTAACTCAGGCCACTAAGCTTACCTGAAAGAGCAGTGATGGAAAACTTATGTCGTTATATACTTGTACTTAATGTTTTGACCAAGCTTGGAAGGTCAACGAATGCATTTGGAAACCTTAACTTATGTTTCTTATATGTTTGTAATTTCTTAAAAATACAAACAAAAAACAACAAATATAAAAATTTGGCATATCAACAGTAACGGCTGGTGCCTATTTGAAACGCGAGGGCTGCAAATGTTTTTGTTTCGTAATATTGTACAGAGCTTGTTTGGGTCGTTCGTCGTACGAATCTACAAAATAAAACTATTTTGAGTGGGCCTTGGCCAACTTATAAACTTTTTGCTTTATATTAACTTATTTTTGCATTTGCTACGGTGCTTTGTTATGGTAACATGAGTGTAGCGCTTTTTTACGAATAAGCCTGAAATTTTTGATTGGTAGATCCAAAAAATCCAACCCAGACCACAGAAACACAAAATGATGATTTAGTGGAGACAGTTCATTTAATAAATAATGATGAAACATGGAGTACATTCCCAAAATCAGTCAATAATTCTTCAAAAGTACCAAAAGGTATTCAAAATTCCACAAAATGATAAAACCGATCCCTGACAATGGTCCTTCGAGGCTGGGATAGCTTTTGTCATTTCGTGGAATTTTGAATAAATTTTAATATTTTCTAATAATTATAATCTGATTGATTCTGGATTTTGGAAATGCACTCCATGTTTTATCAGAAGTCTGAAATTATGATTCTTTTTGGCTTAACTTGGCAAATACATGCAAAACAAGAAAAGCAGTAAATAGGCAGTGCACTGACGAACATTAAAAATAAATATACGTCAAGATGCATCCCCCTCACTAGCCTAGACCTAAAGTGCAATTTGCGGGTAAAATCAACTCGTTGAACTGTGAAGACCTTTTTTTTCAAAATCCGGAAAAAATAATCGCATTTTGCCCTGAAGACCTTTTTTTTCTTTTTGTTTTTGAAGATCACTTCAAAATCCGGAGAAAATATCGTCAGCATCATTAATCATAAACATCCGAAATTTTGAGATTATAGTAAATACACAATTTGTGCTTATAAATTTTATCATTCCCCCAACAAAATTTTCTAGATCCGCCGCTGAACCGCAATGAGGTTATTCAATTAGAATACAAATCACACAATCTTTTTTTAAATGCTTCTAGTGCAGAGTTGTAAACGGGCATGCTAGTACAGGCCCGAACCCGAAAGCATTAGCCCGAACCCGAAAAGTGATTTAAAGCCAAAAACAGGCCCAAAACAACCAAAAAGTTATTTAAGTTTTGTCTAAAACAGAACTGCCCGAACCTCGGAGCCGTAGGTTTCGATACGAACCACCAGAGAAATTTTGCAAGAAACCAAATCAAATCTCTTTCGTTTCGATTGGCCACCATCTAAAATCCCAAGAAAAAATGCATTAAAATGCTACAAAAACTTTTTTTTGTTTTGGTTTTGGTTTTCATCTAAATTTCGGCCAGTTTTTACATCCATTGATTGTGCGGTGAGCTTAAAGTCACTGTAACCCGCTCCCAGGGGCGTATTTAGGGTGGGGGCATTGGGCCATGGCCCTCCCTTTTGGGTCGCTAGGATAGTACAATTAACATAGAATAGTACGCAAAATTGCGGCATGGCCCCCCCTTTGTAACTTGGGCAGAGGGTTTGAGCACAGAAACGGGGGGCGAAGACCTTTTTTTTTGGCCTCCACCTAATTTTGGGCCAGAAACAGGACTAAATTTGAGTGAAGACTTTTTTTTTTGATCTTCACCTAATTTTGGGCAGGAAAACGGACTTGGTTTTGGGCTGGAAAATTTTCATTCTGGTCTTTGTTATTCTTAAATTTTCTGAAATTTCTGGCCTACCCTCCTTTCAAAAATCCTGCGTACGCTACTGCCCGCTCCTCAAAAAGTTTGGGCGTTCCTGGTCTGAATATTTATGTACGTGATTGCCTCTATTAGTATAAAATAAAGTTACTTATTGCTGATCAATTATGACGCTATAACAATTGTGTCGCAATAATTGTATTGATGCTTAAACGAAGTCGTCATTTTATGTTGCAAAGTTATTTTAATTACATAAAAATCACAGGGAGAGCACGAGCTAAGTTATGTATTTTAATTATGTTTCAAGGCACCTAAAAGTTTAAAACACAAGGCAAGTACGAATATCAAGCCCGATGTCAATTTTAGCCCGTATCCGACTTGAAAAGCCCGGTCCGCCCAAAGATTCTGTTGTAGTGACGTAGTGTAGTTACACTTAACTTTTATCAGAACAGCTCTATACGAATACGAGGGTCATTTTTGCTCAAAACTTAAATATAAATTAAGATGAATGCCATCCTCAGCACTAAAAATTCAAAACAAACTAAAAAGAAGAAATTTCAAATCTGAAAAAAACTTAAAATTCTGTGCCGATTCAAAACGATGAAATTTTAGTAATTATTTAGTTCGCAAGCAAAATTGCGACGATTCCGAGATTATGGAGAGCTGATTGCGCATTGTGAAGGCATTTGAGAAAACTTTTGGTTGTTCTTCAAATCGCGCTTTTGTAATTTTACGATAAAATTTACTGGTTCTTGTAAAAAAAAAGTATGCTTGAAAATAAAGTTCTATAGACAGTACTTATAGTCTTAGAAGCACAATCAAACCTATGATTTACAGCCTAAGACATACTGTTTCGTAATCGAATTTCACCATTTGTTCCTCGTCAGTATAGCTAGGACTACACGTATCAACATGAGCGTAGAAAGGTAAAAAATCGCAAACTAACCAGATTAAAACAGAATACAAGAAGTTTACAATATTTTATTAATCATTGGTTTGATTGTGCTTCTAAGTCTCTGGATATTGTTCATAGCGTATCGTTAATTTCAAGTCCATTGTTCTTGAAATATAAAGTTCATTCGACGCTTTTTTATTGTGAATAATGGTCGATGACCCTTTCGTAGAAGCCATCAATGCTTTTGATCATTTCTTTCATAACGGAAGTCCCTGACAACTTATAATGCAGCGCTACCATTTGAACTGTTGCAACAACCCTTGCCACAAACAATGCTCTATTCGATTTCGTTCGTTGAAGAAAAAAGTTTTTTGGGGCTGCAGGGATTGCAGTACAGTCGGCTGAATAGCTCGCGATTAAAAAAAAAAAAATGTCTCGCTTGGGTTGACGTCACGGAGATATGCGGATTAAGCTGGCGAGCTGGACTGCAACTTTTGCAGTATCGAGTCGGCACAAGGGTAGATTTAACGCGTGATACAAAAATTGTTTCTTTGGCATTACGAAAGCAAAGCATTCAATTGGCTCATGAAATAAGGCAATTGCATAAACTTTTTAAATAAAAATTGAATATAAAAGTAAAAATATTTTCAATTTTTTGTTGCAATGCCGATGACAGAAAACTCTAAATTATTTGGGGGGGGGGCTGCAGTCCCGCAGTCTCCATAGACTAGCCGCCCCTGCATATCAATATCACAGTAACGCAGCCAGGAAAAAGCGGGTTAAAGCCCCTCCCCATTGCCATGCTGAGCACGCAAAATATCACGCTTTTAGCACTTTTGAGATCGGTTTTTGCACTAAAAGTGAAAATAGCCTCCCTTCCCCATTGGCATTGGCAAAAAGAATGTGTCTACTGTAACTCTGGAGTTGGTCACAAAAATCGATCCCATCCCGAGTAAAAACCTATTTTTTTGGTGTTCATCTAATTTTGTGCACAAAACCGTACCAGTTCTGAGTGAAGACCGGTTTAGTTTGATTTTGACCTCCGAAACAGCCCCCCTACTACAAATTTTTGGATACGCACCTGCAATATCAAGTGTTATGATGGCTTTATAATAATTTCCAGTCTCAGCAAATAAATTAGCGATATTTTTTTTTTTTGGAATTATTAATTTTTTATCACGATAAATGTATTTACTAATCCAGTGTTTAAGAAATTCATCTTGGACCACTTTCGTTTTTTACAATACCATTAGACCTTAACCACGTTTAAAGTTGTTTTTTTTTTGTTGAATCAGTAGAGATACTCATAGCAGTAATAGCGAACTTTATTTATTTATTTATTTTTTCGATTTTAGAAGAGATTTTTTCTTTCTGACTTTTATATTGTTTTATGACTAGACGATATACACATTTTTTTTCAGTTGTAGAGTTATTGTAGATGTGTAAGGAAAAATAATCACAGTACTGTATATTGGAATGACTTAACCGAAACGTATGTTTAGTATGCCCTGATCCACCAATACCTGTTGGGGTGATTGGTGACATCGTTGGAGAATCACCATTTGAAGCGAACGAAACAATCACTTACTCGTGTGCTGAAAATTATATTCTTCGTGGAGAAGATGAAAATGTGTGTACTGGACCTCCAAACCACGATTGGTCTCTAGCCGAATCTGATTTGCCATCTTGTCTTAGAAGTATGACTGTTTACTGCATAAACACGTTTTTATCAAATCAAGTCTTTCCATTATTCTCGCTGCAATACGCCGCAGAAGAAATCAAAATACCAACAAAACTTGATTATAGTTTGTTTCAAAATTTGATTTATAGACTTGTTTAGATTTTGCACAAGAAAGTTTGGATAAGATAAGTGCTCTTTGAAGTGTGCAAGCATGTTGTGGAGTTGGTGAAAACATGTTGTCTGAATTTTTCCTAAAAAGAGGCTCTGTTTGTAAAGGAACTTCCCACTTGAAGAGTCGTTTTGTTAGTAAACAGGCGCTGTTGTGGTTTTCTATTTTTCGTAATTTTTAGTGATTTTACTACGTAAAAACAAGCTACAGTAATTGTTGAACTCAGTTCATGGGCATGAGAATCAACTACCCAACTTCATAAAGTATTTCAACTTTCAGTTTCACTATTAAAAGCGAGAAAAAAAACACAGGATAATAATCAAGCATGTGACTAGTATAATAAACTGAACGTTTTATTCTCTAACCAAGCAATTATTAAATTTGATATCCATTGACCATTTCAGGTTAATTTTAACAGATTTTTATGTACTATTTGACATCGAACTTATGGTATTACAACCGTTGCAAGTTTTTCAAGAACAAAGTTTTATCTTTAGTTAATATTCTTAATTAGATGCTAGCTTTATCTTCAAGCATTAACATATTCAGTGCAAGAGTATTAGCATTTAGAATTTCTGCATTTGTTGCAAATACCGTAGTATGGCCTAACAATATTGATCTTTTTAGTCTGTGATGAACCATCTACAAACCAAAACCTTACGTATCAGATCATTGGAAACCAATTAGTTGAAGACGTGTTTGTGGAAGGAGACAGAGTATCATATTTTTGCATTGATGAGGTTCAAATTAGTGGTGAGACCACCAGCAGTTGTTCAAAAGATGGTCATTGGAGTTTAGAAACACTTCCATCCTGTAGTAAGTGTGCTACTAAATATTATTAAGTAAGGTATTAAAGCAGTGTCACCAAAACAGTGCATTGTCTGCATCAAAAAGTGCAAATCATATTTAAAACCTTACTCAGGATACTTGTTTTATTGCTTCAAAACGCATCTCGCGCATGTTTACATTGACAGAAAATGTTTAGTTTCAGCTTGCTTGAACCCACCGACAATACTGAATGGGTATTTTGAGGAAAAGCCACCTTTTCAAGAAAATGATGTGATAACTTACAAATGTACAACAAATTACGCTCTTTACGGAAGAAACGAAAATGTTTGTTCTGGGCCACCAAGTTATAATTGGACGTTAGCAAAATCTGATTTGCCGTCTTGCCTTAAAGGTAAGAATTTCGTTGGATATTTTGACTCAAACCAACTTTCTATTTCTTTAATAATCTTGTAGTTGCCAACTGGTTGCCACTGTTGAGACATTTTTTTGAAAAAAGCTTTCTTGCCGTGGTGCAATGGTGCAATGATGGACCTCGCCAACTTGTTACTCGCCACGACGTAAACCAGCTACTGATGGTTGTAGCTTTTTTTGGACAAATTATTGATCCGATAGACTGCATGTTTTCGTCGCAACCATTTTATTTGAGTGCGTCCATTTAAATGGTTTTACTCTATCAAAAATTGCCTAACTTTAACGAGGTTAGCAAAATCCTTGAGTGGTAAGTTTTTCCAAAGCCTTTTTTTCACAGCACTATTTACAAGTAACTGCGCTTGTATTTTGGTTTCCAAAGCTGTTTGAACAAAACGGTTCCGTTTTGTGTCGACTATTTGAACACCTACAAAAGGTATATTGCTTACCTATGCCATTATCGTTCGTATACGCAGTATTGCTATACAAATTAATCATAACCACTTTAAGCACTTTACAGTTAAAAATTGTATGTTTAATTTTTTGTTTAGTATGCAGCACACAGCCTACCAAATTTGGTCTGGCGTCATTCGATATATCTCGATTGATTGAAGACTTATGGGTAGTCGGAGACAGACTATCATATTATTGTACTGGAGAGGGTGAGACTGATGGTGACGTAATAAGTGTTTGTGAAAAAGATGGACAGTGGAGTCTGCAAACTCTTCCAACTTGCTGTAAGTTTATCAAACAGTATAAAAACTTAGTTTAGTTTGAAGTCATCAAAATTATGAGCATCGAGAAGCTGACATTTTCTCAATGTTCATAAGTTAGGAAAGTACTGAAAGTGATTTATTTTCAGAACGCAATTAACACCACTATTGGCTTAGAATCGTAGTACTGTACACCATAAGCATGGCCAGGATTTTTGATTGGGGGGGGGGCCCAAACCACAAATCACATGCAATGACGTCATCAAAAATTTTCAAAAAAAAAACTTTTTTGATGGGCATAGATATTGTAGAATGAAAGATCTGAAGCTGTAGCCTGTTGGCACTTTACCAGGATTTTGGTAAAGGGAGAGGCCAAAAACAAATTGTTAGAAAGTGCAAATGCCCAACTCAGGAGACGTGTTGAGTAAGTTAGTGTACTCAAACGTATCACAGACTGGGATCTGGGGGCGGAGCCCCCAGCCGCGTGTCAATTTTTGTAAGTTTTTGGAAAAAAAAGTCTGTTTTAATCTAATTGGATCACGTTTTGCACGTGTTCACAACCATTTGAAACAACTAGATTTTTAACATTTGAAAGTCAAACGAAAAAATTTAACTGTTCAACCCTTCTTTTACTTGCAAATAAAGTCCAAAACACGTTTAAAATCTTTCATTATGGTGTACAATTTTAATTGTAAGTGATTTGGTCCATGTAAGGGTAAGTAAGGCACATTGCCACCTGCAATGTTTTAGCAGTAAACAGTAATCCACTCGTAGATTTTCCTTCAAGATTTTTGTTTTGTCATGAAGTTAACCAGTTATAGGAGTACAGGTACGGCCAGGGGGCCCAGGCCCCCTCAATTAAAATTCAATAATTTGTTCTATGAGCAATTCCGCAACCTAATTTTTTTAAAAGTATTTTGTGCGTAAAAACTGGCCAGGTGGGGGTGAATCGTTATTGAAAAATGGTACAATAGACGGTTACGCTTACTAAACATGCTTTTCCTGGACTAGATTTACATTGTGCTGGGCCCCTGGCACTTAAGGGACTTTTGCAACATCATCCTGCCAAATATAAATGAAGACCAAAGGAATTCCTACCATCTGAGAACTGGGTCCTGGCACTGTGCCATATGGCAAATACGGCGCTGGTTATTGCATTACGTTCATAAAAAGTTTAGATGAGGGTCTGAGGTAGCAACTTTCAGGACGAAACCCATGATTTCATCCTGGTTATACGTTTAAATTGGTTCGAAAAAATTGAATTAAAGGGGTGAGCCGGGCCTCCTGGTCGTCAATATTATTTATTGTTAATTATTGTTGTACGTGTGTACTGTTGTACGCAAAGATACTAAAAGAAACTGAAAATGAAGAAACAAGGTTTTTTTGTTAAACTTTTGTTATTGGTGGCTTTTTAATTGAGGAGGCCCGGGTTCCCTGGGCAACCTCCCTGGCTACGCCTATGGTTTTGAGATAAGGTCGCGCCCTTAAGTTCATTTATCAAAAATATTTAAAAAAAACATTTAAAGCAAAATTAAAATAACTTGTTTTCCAAAACGTGGAGGACTTGAGTCAAGTCACTTAACAGTTTTTTGAAAACTCTAAGAATTGCATGACTTTAATATAACGTGGACAGGTGGTTGTCATTATTATTACTTACTTTTGTACGCGTAAATCCTAAATTAAAGAAACTGCAATTTCGAACAAGGACAACATACTGGCTATGCTTTCATTATATTTATCATTGGTAGTACTTCAATTGGGGGTTTGCATTACCGCCTGTGTTATAGCATTAAGTTCTTAACTACGTTAAACGAAGGCCTGGGGTTGCAACTTTCAGCACAAAACTCTTAGATTTTTCACAGGTTTTGTATATAAATTGTTAATATTTTGAATTAGGGGGCCCCGGGCCCGGGAATTTTGGTCATCAGCTAGGGGCCCCCTGGTTGTCAGTTAGGGGCTCCTGGACCTTTTGGTTGTTGGTTAGGGGCCCCGGGGTACCCTGGTTATTAGTTACGGGTCCTGGGGCCTCCTGGTTTTCAGTTAGGAGCCCCAGGGCCCCCTGGTTGTCATTTAGCGGCCTCAGGGCCCCCTATTTATCAGTTAGGGGCCCCGGGAATCCTGGTTGTTAGTTAGGGTCCCTGGGGGCCTCTGGTTGTCAAATTAGGGGCCCCAGGGCCCCTGTTTGTTAGTAAGTGGCCCCGGAGCCCCCGTTGTTAGTTAGGAACCCTGGAGCCCCCTGATTGTTGTTAGGGGTTCCGGGGCCCTTGTTCGTCACTTAGAGGCCCCGGAGCCCCCGTTTGTCAGTGGGTGGCCCCTGGACCCCCTGGTTATCGATTAGGGGCCGCGGGGCCCCCGCTTGTCAGTTAGGGGTTTCAGGGCCCCCTGGGTTGTCAGTTAGGGGCCCCGAGGCCCCTGTTTGTCAGTTAGAGGCCCTCGGGCCTCCTGGTTGTTGGTTAAGGCCCCGGGGCCCCTGTTTGTCAATTAGGGTCCCGGGGCCCCCTGGTTTTCGGTTAGGGGCCCCCTGGTTGTTAACTAGGGGCCCTATGGCCCCTTGGTTCTTATTTAATTAACCCGGGCCCACCCTGTTGTCGCTTAGGGGCCCCGGGGCTGCCGTTTGTCAGTTAGGAGCCCCAAGGTCCCCTGGTTGTTGGTTAGGGGCCCCGTGGCCATTGTTTGTCAGTTAGGGGCCTCGGGGCCCCCTGGTTGTTAGTTAGGGCCCCCAGGACTTCTCGGTTGTCGGTTAGGGCCCCCTGATTGTTAGTTAAAGACCCTTTGGTTGTTAGTTAGTGTCTCTGGGGCTCCCTCGTTGTCCGTAACTGCAACGAAACATCGCTAGGCTATGTTGTCATAATTTTTTATCTTTGGTGTTGTTTTAATTGGGGGGGCCCGGGCCCCCTGGCCCCCCTGACTACGCCTATGCTGTACACCAATGTTCCCTCTAATTTTTTCTGGTCTCAGTGCGCAGAAATTTCGGCGTGTGCGCACTTTTTCTGGGAATTCACCCAGATTTAAGGCAGTTTTTGCGTCCGAAATTAGGTAAAGATCAAAAAAAGTCTTCACCCAGAAATGAAGCGGTTTTTGTGTCCGAAATCACGTGAAGACCAAAAAAAAAATCTTTCCCATGAATTGGAGCGGTTTTTGTGCCCGAAAAATTTGTTGTCTGTCTTATTATTGTAATTTTATGATCAACAACAATATGTCTATGCGTAGCAAATTTATGCGTGTGCGCAGTCTTTGAAATCTGGGTGCGCGCGCACACGCGCTCAGCTTAAAGGGAACACCACAGTACACTGTACTGTACAGAGAATGAGAGTGCGTATATGATTTATCAAAAATGGTATTTCGATGTATTGATAGGTGGGTAGACTTTATCACACAAACTTTTTCAATTTAGCATTGAGAATAAAGGCGGGCTGTAATTGCGTTGGGAAAATATTTTAAAAATAGCGCTAACTACTTCTGAATTCAGAAGCATAAACACGACTCGAAAAACCCTTTCGTTTTCAAAAATTGCGAATTTTGGTTTTAATTGTCTTAGTGATACCACGTGATCTGTGATTGACATCAGTGAGCCTCCAACTTTTTTGCCGGGTGTTCAGTTTGACTGTGATTTGCATTAAAAGGGAGAAAGTGTCCAGAAAAAAAGAGAATATAGAATCAGAAAGCAGCATGCGCAATCGTTCATATTGCTGGCGAGTACCATCACATCAAGCACGAGTAAATAATATCGTTTTCGCGTTTGTAGGCAGCAGTGGTGTAGTTTTTTAGGTAGCCAACGATAGGCCTAGGCTATATCGGCAGTTTATGCTTACCAGTGCTGTCTACCTAGCCTACTGCTTCGGCGAGTTATATTATACAATCAGTAAAAGAGGCTAGGTATGTGTGACAGAAAATAATACGCTAACAAAACAATACGCAATTCGATATAGCATAAACAGACTTAGTGCATGTTTGTAGGCTTTTGGACTTGGCCTGAGACCAATAAATGGCTTAGTAGTCCCTGTGTTGCCATGCTTTACCACTAGTTTCACTGTTAGCACGCAGTTAGTGTTATCTAGAGAAATTGCTTTCCTATTTTCATTTTTTATGCTATGTTTGAAGCAGAAAATTTGGCCAAATAGCCTACTTTTAGGCCTAATTAATTGTTCGTTTTGTTACTGTCAAGAGTTGGTGTTAGCTAACCCTATGTGTATGTAAGGCTGTTTACAATGTTAGTTTATTTTTCATATTGTTAGTATGCTGCAGCTTTTATGAAGCTTGGAAAACTAACTTTTAAGCTTTCTTCTGCCACAGTGGGCAGGATAGAGGTGGTAGGCTACTGCTAAAGTGCCACGATAATTTTCTTTTGCTGTTATTTTGTCAAAAATCAGATCAGCAAAGAAGCTCCAAGTTGTAGTACTTCTCTCTCCTAAAAATATAGGCCCATTAGTTACAGAACTAGGACGTGACAGGAATTATACTGTAGTTTCGCATCACACCTCAATTGTTACGATATGTAGGCTAAGCGAATTGCGGTAGGCTAGCATGTGTATATCTGAAAAACAGACAAAGCAGATAGCCGATATTAGCGTGTACTAGTTATCAATAGAAACAGGCTCAGAGCTTATCTTTCGTATATTTGTTACAATAGCAAAGCTTATTAATGCTAATGTCTTTCTTGTCGGCAGTACGTTGCTGTCAGCAAAGAATTCATTGCATGTTAGAAATTTTGAATCTTTGTAAACGCTTAATTTTAAGAATGGATGGCAGATAAATCTAGCATCTTAATAACACGCTATACATTACAATGGGCTGACTGCTTGTTATGATTGGATTGCAAATATTAAGAAACGAAATTTCTATCATTTCATTTCTTAGATCAGTTTTGGGAGTTTCCTGTTTTGCTTGACCTTCTAAAACAAGCAGATTATCAATAATTTGAGGGCTTCTGCTTAGTAGCCTATTTTTGATCAATTTTTGTTTTGTATTGAAAGGTAAAAAAAGTAAACAGTGTATGGTGTTATGTGTTGACGTTTACTGTCGCTTCCAGTATAAAAAAAATTTGGAAATCTAGACAGTAACTATGTAGTTATGTGTTGACGTTCACCTCGTTTCCATTATAACAAAATTTAGAAATCTAAAACAGTAATTTGCAGGAGCATTAATAGTTTTTTCCAGATTTTTTGGTTAAATTTAGGTGAAAACAAAAATATAAGCGAGGTTTTAATTGAAACTTGATTGCTTTTTTCCAGAAATTTGTTGCCAAAATGCGGTTTCATTCTGTCACTTACGACAATGAAATTGTATTTCAACAAACATGCCTTGCAATACATTTTGTGTTATGCAGTTACACCTTTTTTAGGTGGTCAGGCTGATTGTTCTTAAACTTTTGCAAATTTTCAGCTTCATTTGTCCTTGATAAATGATATGTTCTTACTTTTAAGGGAGATAAAGTGACACAAATTAATTTTTGCTGGGCTAAAGGTTGGCTTTTGTTGTTGATTATGATTACTGTTGGGCAATTCAACAATTGTAATGTAAAAAAAGCCCTAGAAAACTCTGCTGGTTGCTTACAAGAGGAGTGTACTAGCCTATGTCTGAATTATTTTTTTGCATGCTGACTGCTAAAACTGGCCAGTTCTCAAGAATATCGGCAGAAAAATTTTCAGAGGGGGGCCAATAAGAATAGAATATGGTATTAACTACTAAAAATGGAAGAATTTTTAAAATTTGGTAGGTTTAAACAGGAGTGCCGATCTTTGTTGCGCATCGGGGGAGATAATTTGCAATTTTACCCCAATTTTGCCCTAGTTTCAACATTGGGGGGGATGAACCTCGACCACGATTTTTTTCAGGTAAGCAAATTAAGTGAAGACCAAAAAAAAGGTCTTCACAAAAAATGAAAGACTTTTTTTCCCCGAATTCAAGTGAAGACCAAAAAACTGCTCCAAACATCATCCAGCGCTCAGATGCAAACCAGAGTCAAATTATTGGGGGGGATGCAGATGTAGACCATAGTCAAATTATTGGGAAGATATATCCCCATCCCCCCGGGTTTCGACACCCCTGAGTTTGAGAGAGAGTTTGTGAAAACCCAGGGGAGGGCATGGCCTCCTGCCCTCCCCCAGCTTGCCTACGCCTATGACTGTTCTTGATTTATTTTTAAATTTGGAGCAAAATCAAGACTAGTGTTCTGATAAAACAAAAGTATAAGTTACTTCAGTGGTATGAAGTACGCTATAGCAATTGTATTGATGGATTGCACGTGACGTCATGCGCTGCTAGCCAAACCGGTGGACGTCAAAATCGCGAATCGGCGCTGTGTAAATGCGTGCAAAAACACTGACAGTGAAGATATGGAGCGTATTTTCAGGCTATAAAAGAGTTGATTCTTTGTAACATTAAAGTTAAATGCATAGGTGGGCACAAGTCCGTTAATCGTTAATCCGTTAATAACGAAGCTAACTTTTTCTCGAACTCGTTAATCCGTTAAAAAGTTTTTTCATGTTAACGGACTAAATTAACTTCTGTTAAGTTCTGTTAACGGACTAAAGTAACTTCCGTTAAGTTCTGTTAACTTCCGTTAAGGTTTTTATCGTTAATATCTTGCAGCTTCGTTGTGCATTTAAACTTGTTTTTATCTTGAAATTAGGTTAGACTGTAAAATGTAACTTCCAAAACACAAAAAGACTACCATAGCAATAAATATTTCCTTACAATTAGCTTAACAGCGTCAATACGTGTTCTAGAAGCGAGTGCATAAAAAGAAATGTAAATTACACGCAAAATGTTAACCGATTAACGGACTTTATTAACTTCCGTTAATTAAAGCTGAAAATAACGGATTAACGTTAGCGGAGGTGTGAAGTTTGTTAACGGACTAGTGGTTAACGAAGCTAACGTTTTGCATTAACTTGCCCACCTATGGTTAAATGCTAGGCAAAAGCCTGTAAAAACTGAAAAAGATTTTCATTAGTAAGAATTCGGTTTTGTTTGCTTTTTTTCAGTGTCGTAAATCCGGCTTGCTGTAAAGTAACCCATTAGAATCAAGTAATATGAATGGTGGTAGCTAGTTTTGGTAATCAAATTCGTGGCTTACTATTGATGGCGCTATAATGGAACAGTTGTATCTCCTTTATTTGTGGCAAAATTAGCGCATTTTTAAACTTGTAATTTCAGAAGTTTGTTTTGCAGGATCTTGGTGATTTTTTGCATTTCGTGTAGTCATTAGCGGCTCATTGCTATGTTTATTGGTTGCTAGGAGTTAAAATGCATTAGCAGTTGTTTTCATTGAATTATTTCGTAGATGTCATTTAAACTTTAAACTAATGATTTAACTGGCCTCAGTGTAACGGTGTTAGTTTGATCGAGTCTTAATTTGCCTTTATTTTGACTTGAGCTAGTGATTTTAAATATTATTTATAAATAGTGCTTAAACTAAACATTAATCGGCCATTTGTTACTGCTGTGACATAGAATTTTAAGTATTTTAGGATATGCCCGAATTCACGATTTGAACCAAAGCTAAAAACCGGTCAAAGTGGACAATAGCAGGCAATGGACGATGAGAATTTACAAAAAGCGTAACTTTTCAGATCCGCTGAGCTATGTAAGCTGCTTCAATCGCTCCTGGTAATTACCAATTAAGGCCAGGCTATCTACAAAAGTGTTTCTTTACAATCAAATTCTTTAAATATGCCCACTGAAGGAATTATACGTTGATTTACGGTAACGTCCAATGCTTTATAATGGCATTTTGACGTCCAGTCGTTTTGGCGGGAAAAAGCTATGACGTAGCTGCAATCCATCAATTCCAAAGCAATTACGTAGCTTTTCGCAAAAACCGTTTGAGTTCAGATTGTGGCTATTCATGAAATAAATTGCTGACGTATAATAAAAGTTTGTAAATCACACTTACTACAATCAAAGGTGGATGTAAGATTGGGTAACATTCTTTTCATATATTTAGCAGACCTAATTAGTCATTTTTGCAAAAGTCTAGACTTCTGCCTGTCTGCACAAAATCACCACAAGTGCATGTAGAAAGCATCCTCCATTTCAGGAATAGCGCATTTTCATTGACATAAATATTGTATAGTAGAACATATAGTAGTTCATTTTGATACAAAAGTGACACACTGGCATGTCTTTCTTCCTGACCCATATCTGCATAAAATATTTTGGTTGTATCATCACCCAACAGTCCAACACTACTTGGTACTATTTCAAATCATCTTTTAATAATAAGCTATAGACGACAGTATACAGAGTCTTATTGGCACAATCAAACCTCTGATTAACAGCCTAAGACATGCTGCTTCAGAATCGACATTCGTCTTTTATTCCTCGTCAGTATAGCTAGAACTACAGGTATGAATATGAGCGTAGAAAGGCAAAGAATCGCAAATTAATCAGATTAACGACACAATTTTTTTCCCAAAAATATAAAGTAATCATAGTATTACAAGAGATAATTCTTGTAGTTCAATGCAAAATAATTTCTAATAGCATGCCTTAGACAACTGTTTAATGTAACATAATCTAATATAATAGACAAGATAATAAATACTGACGATACTGACGAGGATAATGACAATGGATAATGACAATACTGACGAGGAATAAAAGACGAATGTCGATTCCGAAACAGTATGTCTTAGGCTGTTAATCAAAGGTTTGATTGTGCCTATAAGACTCTGTGTATTTTCTATAGCTTATTATTAATTTTCTCACTTCATTGTTCTTCATAAATCATCTTTTGTTTAATACCATATGTACAGTTTATGACTTGATCTTGATTCTTCAACTAACCAGACAACTGCCGAGAGTATAAAACGAATGCATGTTAGGTAAAACACAACGAACTTTTTTACAAATCAGAAAAATGTTTTGTTAAACAATAATGAACAGAACTTGTACCTGATCAAATTTTTCATAAATTTTTTATTGAAAACTAGTTTCTGCAAAGCTCAATGCAATGTAGAAAAAGTTGTCGACCAGTGTGCTACTGGCAGACGAGCTATGAGCGGCTGATGGTTGTATGAGAGGTAAGTAAGTCGCAGTTGTGCTGGATTGCGCGTTATTGAGAAACATAATTTCCGCTATTGTTTCTTTCCATTTTATTTGTCTAAACAATCACAAATTTAACATAGACCATAGCAAGTGAAAGTTTTTGCTCACATCAACTTACTACAGACTAAAATAAATATTAGTTTGCGATAAGTTAGTATAGCAATAAGTCAATGAATAATTACTAAGATTAAGGTCTGCAAGCATACCACCATTGATTTAGCCAACATAGCAATTGTAAAGTGGCGTGTTGTGAAACTTGGGTAGGCCTATTTTTTGTCAAAAACTAGTTCTCCTACTGGCAGCCAGTAGATTTATCTTTTTTAGAAGGAGTAGGTGCTATTTTTAAGAAATAATCTACTTCATCTGGGGGTAGGTGTGCAATCGGTTTCTAGAAATAATTTTAAAAAAATGTACTACAGCTTGTTCTATGAGAAAATAGCTGGCAATGGTTCCGGTACTGTAGCAACAAAACGAACAATACTGTTTAGGCGTAACAGTAGACTATCGGCCAAATTTGCTACATCGAGCGTAGCATGAAAAATGAAAAATAGGAAAGCAATTTCTCTAGATAACACTAACTGCGTGCTAACAGTGAAACTAGTGGTAAAGCATGGTAACACAGGGACTACTAAGCCATTTATTGGTCTCAGGCCAAGTCCAAAAGCCTACAAACATGCACTAAGTCTGTTTATGTTATATCGAATTGCGTATTGTTTTGTTAGCGTATTATTTTCTGTCACACATACCTAGCCTGTTTTACCGATTGTGATATGACTCGCCGAAGCAGTATGCTAGGTAGACAGTACTGGTAAGCATAAACTGCCGATATAGCCTAGGCCTATCGTTGGCTACCTAAAAAACTATACCAGTACCAGAGGTGGAGTTCTCGATGGCGTCCTTGGCCTCGAGGACACATTTTGAAGTCCTTGGCCTTAACCTCGAAGGTTAAGTCCTTGGCCTCGAAGCCCCAAGTCCACGAAAATTGCCCTGTCCTCGGATCGAGGACAGTACTATTTTTTAAATTGTTAAAATTTTGTAGATGGCCAAAAAAATTTTTTTTGAAGACATCTTATCATAGAGATCGCCTGAAAAAAAATTTTGAAAACCTTTTTTTTTAGAACACTTGCGCCTATGTCCTTGTTCCTTGGCCTGGGCCTCGAGCATTCCTGTCCTTGGCCTCGAGAGGTCTGTCTTTGGAAGGGCTGTCCTTGGCTTCGGATTTTTTTGTGTCCTTGGCCTTGGTCTTGGCATCAAGCCTTGTGTCCTCGACTCCACCTCTGACCAGTACTGCCTACAATTGCGAAAGCGATATTATTTACACGTGCTTGATCTGATGGTACTCGCCAGAAAGCCCAACGCCAGAGTAGCGTGACTAAGGTGGCAGAAAAAATATCTGGGATAGGCAAAGATAAATTCATCCTTTAAATTCGGACGTGAAGACAAAAAAAGGTCTTCATCCCAATTTACGCCCCTTGGATACATGCCGTTTGGCTCCTTTTGGGGCACAATTCTCGCTCTGGCAGCATGTTCATAGCGAGGCGGCGCGACGAAATCTTATGCTGTGGATCTTGTTTTTTTCCACAAAATCAGAGGTGAAGATCAAAAAAATGGTCTTTGGCGCAAAATCTTAGGCTTCGTCTTGGCTTTCACTCGTGTTTTTTGTCCTGGAACGAGACTTTACTGACCCTTGGGGAGGCACAAGCAGTATTTTGGGGGGAGGGAAAGGCCCCGAAATGCACTGCAATGGCACCGCGCCTGTTACTTTTTTGGGGGGCTCAATCCTCGTTTGGAGGGGAAATTTTTCGCTTGGGGGCACAAGCAGTGACATGATGGAACGGCCCCGATACGGTTCCCTTCCCCGTGGCGCCGGGCCTGCTCGCCATCAATATGACCGACTTTGCAAGCTGCTTTTTGATTCCATATTCGCTTTTTTTCTTGACACTTTCTTTCGCTTATGGCAAATTGTAGTCAAACGGAACACTTGCCGAAAAAATAGAGGCTTACTAATGTCATAATCACCAAGACAATTGAAAACAAAATTCGTGATTTTTTGAAAACGGAAGGGTGTTTGGAGTCATGCTTACGCTGCTGGGTTCAGGTTTTTGAAACACTTTCCCAACGCCATTATAGATCTCTTTTAAATCTAAAAAATAAAAAGCCTATGCTATTTAATTTCTCAAAAGCATAGTTTACCGCGGAGAGCAAAGCTCTACAGTTTTTGTTTTGGAAATAATATGTACATACAGTAATCAATTTCAAACCTTACAGCATTATATCGCATTAGCTTTTAACGTATTTTAAAAGAAATTGTTTAAATGTGTGAAGCTAATTATCTTTTTTTTTTTTGATTCAGCGATTATTGGCAATACGATTCAAAAACAGTTTGAGCAAAGCTACGATAAACAACTACAATCGTAACTAAAAATCTTTTTGTTATAAACGCTATTGACAATTTTGTTTAGCATTGCTATTACTTAATTTTGCTACGTTTTTGGTTAAAAATGCTGTTTTGATTAATTTAGAAGAATATAATATGCTTTATAATGTACATACCGTGAATAATTTTTACAGTTTGCCCAAATCCACCAACGATTTTTGATGGAACACCTGAAAATATCATTGGAAATCCACCGTACGAATACAAAGAAATCATCACTTACACTTGTGCAACAAATTATACGTTGTATGGATCAGACGAAAACATGTGTGGTGGACCACCCGATTATAATTGGACACTAATGGGATCTGATTTGCCATCTTGTCTCAAAAGTAAACTTTACAGTAAAAAGCCATAAAATTGCTTTAAACAACTTTAATTGTACAGTCGAAAAGCACTTCTACCGAGAACTTTTGTGTTTTATTAATTTTTCCAAGCGTAGAGTTGTAAAATTTGCAAGGCTTGAAAAATATTATGCTCCAGGTATTTTAGATATTTTTTGACGTTTGCTAACAGCCTAGTGGATTGCCGCTGCGCAAAAAAATCTTCAATAAAACGAAAAAACGATTCATTTACCTTAACATCACAGTTAACATTTTTTACATTACCGGTATCAGTATTATTATGAAGCAGCGTTTTTTGGTTTGAGTTCGGAAAAAATTACAAGATGCAAAATAAAAAAGCAAAAAGGATGCTCCCTGGCCTTATCCAATGTTATGCTTCATAAATGTTTGTTTGAACGATGTTGTCTGTGGCTAAAGCCAAATAAATTTCTTACTTACTTACAACTAAAGATCAGGGAAGAAAAGTAGAGATGTGTATAGTATACTCTAAAGCTTTTTTTGTTGTCGTTAATCTACAAAATTAAAAAAACCCAGATCAAAACAAATGAGTTTTTTAACTTCACCCGAATCATTTTTTATGGTAACCAAATTTACTCACTAATAGTTTTATAATCTAAATTAGGTCTAACATAGCAAATTAATGTTAGTCTTATAATTCTAATAATATTTTTTTTATCGGTGCAATTTACGTCTGCGTTTGGCAGCCATATTTTTTGTAACTTTGCTCGTTCTTTTTTTCAATAATTTATTTAAATGCTAAGTCACGGCATATTTGCAGTAATGGTTTTAAGCTTATCATTTATTTTTGTAACTACTCGTCAGTCAGAACTGGTAAAGAGAAAACTGCAAGTCAAATAAACGTAAAAAAATTTAGTTTGTGGTGCAGTAATTTGCATCATTTGCAATTATTTTACAGAGTGCGGCGCTCCGCCAGCAAAATTTGGCCTCAATATATTTGAAATAAATCGATTGATAGAAGACAAGTGGGTTGAGGGAGATAACATTTCGTATTCTTGTGCTGGTGATGGAGAAACTGATGATGACATAATAAGTGTATGTGAACATGATGGACAATGGAGTTTGCAAACTCTTCCAGATTGTTGTAAGATTTCTATAAAAAATAGTTCAACACTAATTTTCGGTTTATTTTTGTCAATAATTGGTGCTTTTGTTTTTATCCCATGTTTTGAAGTCATGAAATTGATGAAATTTTTCGGCAATAAACTAAAGAAAAAAAGTTTACGGCTTGAATTGCGCTAGAATTGTGTAAGTGCCAGTTAAAATATAACAACAAGTTAAATAGTCTTGAGGCACATACAATATCAGTCGTAATTTTAAAATCACTCCTTACTGTTTTCAATAAAAGTAATTTAAGCCCATCGGGGTATCAATAGTTGTAAACATCTTAATCACGTAAATTCTAAATCATCCGATTCTGTTTGAATAAGATATTTATTGCTTAAACTGTTGATGACCGTTCAAATTGTAGGCAGCAATACTAATTTTAGACTAAAATTACGTCTGCCCGTGAAGCTTGTGACTGAGCATAGTCTTTCAATCTACCTAAATTAAATTTTTTATTATTCTTGATGAATTACGCCAAAATGTGTAATAAGCTTGTAGTGCCCATCTCCACATCAATGCGCTTTCGTAGCAACAAAACTTCTTTCGAAGAAAAGCCGCAACGTTGGGGAGGCGTGACAACACTGTGCCCGATTTCACGAGTCCGAGATCTGAAACCTATAGAATTCCGGTTTTAAAGACAAACACGTTATCGCTTAACCGACTAACCAATCGACATTGTATCTCTAGAAACTAAAACAAAGAATCTTAGTTTTTACTAACTGGAAATTTTCCTGCTAAGTACGGTCTTTGCAATTTAAAAAGGTTAAATATTTTATGGAAAACTTCTCAAATTCGTACAACTTATCAACCAGTATAACACAATTTGCTAATTTCAGATTGCACGAATCCACCTGTGATTTCCGTTGGAACACCGGGAACAATCATTGGAAATCCACCTTATGAGGGAAACGAAGCTATCATTTACACTTGCGCAACAAATTTTGCTCTTTATGGAACAGCTGAGAATATTTGTAACGGACCGCCACATTATAATTGGACCTTAGAAAGATTTGCTTTACCATCCTGTCTACGAAGTAAAAATGAGTTCTTATTTGATGTTAAGGTTGGAAATTCTTTTTTATAAATTTTGATTGTAATTTTTGGCGTAAGGTCTCCGTAACTGAATTTTACCAAAATTATAAATACGAAAAACAACACGTTAAAAAATTATCTCCATCAAATTAAGTTTAAATGTGTGTTTATAATACAGAATGCAATGCTCCTTCAATAAAAAGCTATTTGACTATCCTTGTTGTTACTCGCTTGGTAGTAGATGCCTATGTGGAAGGAGATAACATCACTTATGAGTGTACTGGTGATGGAGAAACTGATGATGACGTAATTAGTGTTTGTAACGATGATGGACAATGGAGCTTACAAACTCTTCCAACTTGCTGTGAGTCGATTTGGCGCTGTGATCATAGCACAGCGTGTTGCATTGATAAAGCCCAAGAAATAAGAAGATTAGAAAAGTTTCCGTTAAAGTTGGAATTATATGATTTAATTCCAACGCTGATCTTCATAAGTTTATTTTATTCACCCATTATCCTTATTTCTCTATATATTAATCATTGATCAATCTGCCCAATGTTTATAATACATCTTTACATCAGCAGTATAAAAATTTACTCGATTAAAGTGATTGTGAAATCTGTGAAATGGTCAAATACGAACCGCAATCGTAGTCAAAACGACAAGGTGTTTTGCTACGAGTGTAACATTGCTTTATAATGATTTGTTAGTAAGACCACAATTGTTTGTATGCTACAATCAGGAGTATCCGTTGCTCTGAGTTTTTGCTTTCTTATTTTTTGCTATTTCACTCCTCATTTTCCACCTCGCTTATTCTTGAAATGCCCGCATTACATTCTTTTCTGCGATGTTGCCTGCGGCATCATTTGCTACCAAATTTACCAACAATTAAAAATTACTAAAATTTGTGCTAAAGTGTACAATGTGCAGTTGTGAATGCTATATCTTTCAACATTAGGTTTTGTTTTAGGCCCATTATAGTGCCATAACGATTTAAAATAAAAACAAATGATTTTAGATTAAAAATAGCATTCCGGCAATGTTTCACAGATTGTCCAAGTCCACCCGTGATTTCTAGTGGAACTCCTGGCAACATTACTGGAACTCCCCCGTACACAGAAAACGAAATTATCAATTATACGTGTGCATCAAGCCATGCTCTTTCTGGATCAAATGAGAATATGTGTACTGGACCGCCTAATTATAATTGGTCTCTTACCGGATCTGATTTACCAATTTGCATCAAAAGTAAGACTTATCGTTATTTTGCTTTAAAGACAAGAATAAAAGAAAACTTTTAAATTCAAAAAATAACTAAAATTTGTTTTGTTACAGAATGCAGTGAGCCTCCGGTAAAATTTGGCCTATATTTTTTTGTTACATCCCGCATGTTTGACAATCTATTTGTGGAAGGAGATAAGATCACATATTCTTGTAGTGGTAGTGGGGAGACAAATGATAGTAAAATAAATGTTTGTGGAGAAGATGGTCAGTGGAGTTTGCAAACTCTTCCTGCTTGCTGTAAGTGCTTATTGAAGTGTTTGTGGTACACAAAAATTCGTCGAAGGTCTTGCATTACAAAAAAAACGTTGAATGAAAAGCAACAGAAGTTTTTCATTTTGCAAAAGTTGAAAAGGAAAAAATTGTGTTAAACTAATATAGTCCGAAATTCTAAGCAGCTCATCAACTTTATTCGATTGTCAAATTTGTATCAAAATCAAAAAAAAATTATTATGTATTAAAATTACTGTTTTAGTTTCTGCTGATGGCAAGTATTTTTCTGAAAGCCAAAATTTCAAAATAGTGATGTCCAATTTACCGTCTCTGTTTGTTAAATTATTTATGCGATAAAGTAAAGATATGAGAACCAGTATTGAATCAGAAATGAGGCTATTTGTTAAAACTGACTGATTATTCATTAAAAACAGCATCCTTTTCCAGTGTAACTTAAATTACTCTCAAACATCAAAATTGTTTAACTCAAAAAACCTGAAATCATTTGCTGCAGATTGTCCAAATCCACCTTCAATATCTGTTGGAACACCTGGAGACATCATAGGAAAACCTCCTTATGAAGCGAATGAGACTATCACATACACATGTGCAACAAATTATTCAATTCACGGTTCGGATGAAAATGTGTGCTCCGGACCCATAAATTATACTTGGACTAAATCGGGATCAGATTTACCATCTTGTTTAAAAAGTAAGAATATTGTTTTTATTTCAATAATTATATTAGTTTTTATGGTGATATGAATTTTATTTGCATTGTTAAATAGCTAACAGCTGTTTAAAATACATGAAATCTTTGATTGCTTTATTAAAGTTTATACTTTTTGATTTTCTGTATTTAGTGTAATAATTTTTGTGATGACATACTGATTTAATGCTTGTTTAGATTCATTGCCTTTATTTTAATGATAATTTAATAATAGACAGTAGGTACCAGCAAAGCTAGAATCAACAGTTTTTGTTTATTAGTGTATCATCAATTTTACTGTGCATTGATTTTGATAAATTGGCTGTTATTTGTTGTTGTAAGTACCATGTCATATAAATTTTTATTCTGAGGTTATGTATCATTTCTTTGAACAAAAGTAGAATAATTTTACCGTCATCTTCATTAATAAATTTTTCATTGATTTTAATTTTCGAACAATAGCTAGTATCGCAACTTTTGTGCAGGATGCAATCCACCTTCAACTCTAAACGGTCTCAATGTAAATATTGCATCTCGCGTGTTCGACGATGCTTACGTAGAAGGTGATAACGTCACTTATTCATGTTCTGGTGATGGATATACCAATGATGACGTAATAAGTGTATGTAAAGATGATGGACAATGGAGTTTGCAAACGCTTCCAACGTGCTGTAAGTGTAGCAAATCGATAGAAAATTTCAAAAAAGCTTGCATTACTGTTTTAGAAATTTATTGCGCTGAAGTACAACAGCGGTTCACTAAGAAATGATAATAATGCAATCAATACTGGAGAATTGATTTAATCGGGATGTTCATTTCTTCGAAGGTTTTCGTTTGACGCTTGTCAAGAATGCGTCAGAATGGTTCGAAGCTTCCTGACGATCGTCAGACGAAAAGCTTGAAGAAATAAACATTCTAATTACAGCAATTGCCAAGTTCTGAACCACCAACTAACTTTTTTTATGCAGTACTGGTAATCACAATATCCAAGATATAAGCCATGCAGTAAATAATGTTTTTAAGTGGCTGCTAATTGTTTCTGAAACCTTTTGTGGTTGCTTCGCACTATCAGTAATTTCTTTTCAAATAGCGTGCATTTTCATTATTAAGAATTTGCACACCCTATAATAATTATAGTAAATAATCTTTGAAAAAAAGTTCAATATTTTTGTTGTTGGTTGTACATGTTTTTAGTTAATTATTCTCGGTTGTATGGCAGTTCGGGTACGATTTAATCAAAGATGATGTAATAAAAGAACATAGAGATCTATGCAATTATTTTTGTAGACTGCCCAAGTCCACCACTGGTTTCCATAGGAATTCCTGGAAATCTTTCAGGAAATCCGCCCTATGAACAAAATGAAGTCATCACTTACACTTGTGCATCAGATTATTTTATTCAAGGCAAAGTCGAGAGTATTTGCGCAGGACCACCGTTTTATAATTGGACATTAACAGGATCTGATGTGCCGTCTTGCTTAAGAAGTAAACACTTTTCAATGGTTATAATATACTGTAGAATGAACTATACAAATGATAAATGATCTTATATGAACTGTAATACATGTTTGTAATCATTTTCTGACAACAAAGTAATACCAAATGACTATGCCAGACGTATGTGCTGTAGCAACAGCATTTTTTTCCTCAGTTTAATTAAATTTTCAAATCCAGGTTTAACCCTATTTTGGGCGGGGAGGGGCAAATTTGCCCCCCCTACCGGTTTTTTTAAAATAAATGCCAAGCGACTAAAGGTTTGGATTTGGAATCTCCTGACTTGGAATAAAATTTTATAGCGCACATTTTCAGAAATTTTGGGGTCTCTCAGATGACGGGAAATGACGTCATTTCCGGTTTCATCAGAGGTACCTAGGCCGATTTTGTGTAATTTTGATCATTTTGCCATGTCAGTAGCACTTATTTTTGATGGATGTCATAAATTTTAATTTTGTGTTGCATTGTAATGTTGAGTCAACTTTTAAAAGTTCTGACGTCATAATTACGTCACTAATGACGTCATTTTTGCTATTTTTTGTTTTTGCTCCTTTTTTGTTTCTGAATATCTCTAAGGTGTAAGTGCTTTCACCTTCATACTTTCGGATTTGTGTTATGGTTTATTTCGGTGTAACCTTTGTAAATTTCAATTGATGTGGTGAAAGGAAAGAGGTATAATTACTTGATCTGTCAAAAGCATTTAGGGAATTTTTATGTTCACCAAGTTATTCAGAAACAACAAACACACAAACATCCTTGGATACACTATTATTAGCTAATTAGCACCTCGTTTTTACAGCGACAGCGTTCCCAATAATTGGTATATTATCAATCGGTTAGCGATTCAACGCTCACCCATATCGCATTGCTGTGCCTTTGGATAATTCACTTTATGATGATTCCCTGCCTGGTGGCTTCGAACAAGCAGCAAATTCAAATGGGAAGAAATCTAAAACTCAACAAGAACATTGAAACAAATGCTATTCCCAAGCCGGTCTGGAATTCGATCCTAAGTACAATGTATCAAGACACTTTCTGTTGGTTGAAGGATAAAAATGGAATTATCAATAACAATTACAACTTTCAGCAGAACTATAGCTTGTTTTCAATGAAATTGTTTATGTCAGAAGATAATTTTGGACTGGTTTTATTTCATATTTGAAAGTAGAGCAAATTCATTACATTGCACGTCGCTGGCACGATTGCGGTGTAATAAATGTCTCGAACTTTGGACCTTTACTTGAGTAACATCAAAACGCAAAATGCAATGGCATGTGGCGTAATAGGGCGATCGAACGGCGACATAAAATTCGCTTTATTTAGTGCTAAAGATTCGTTCTAAGTGAAAAGCAGGTTTTACAGCATATTTGTATACCGCACTTTTTTGAGGGTAGTTTTACACCTATTACACTTTTCATATTAGTGCTTTCATGATAGGTTTGTTGTTGTTTTTGGGAAAGAGAATGGCTTCTTCAAAGCGGCGCAGGACAAGCTATCTTAGTGAAGAAGATATTCGACAAATTTTAGAGAACGAAGACCTTGCTCTCAGTGATACTGAACCGGATTATCCGAATGACGACTCCGACGATGATATTGAAGTGCAACCAACCAATGTTGACGATTTTGAAGAAGATATAACCTCTGATGACGAAGACGTTACGGTAGTAAATCCTCATCCAATAAGGAAAAATGTTCTTCCTTCTCTGAGTGACACAATCAATGAAGAAAACTACGATCCATTGCCGTTGCAAACCCCATAAACCTAACGTTATACGAGTAGGGATAAGCAAATAACCTACTCCTGGACAACCGAAAAGTCTGTTGTTGGCAGACGTGGCAGTGAAAACGTTATTCGCAATAAACCTGGCCCTGAAAGATCAGTAACACGTGACCACGAAGATATCACTCCACTTGAGGCTTTTGAACTATTCTTTACCGACAACATGATCACAAACATTACTGAGTGCACCAATAAGAAGATTGATGTATTTCGGGATAAATACGGTGAAAAATTAGAAGCTGATGACAAAATTACTCACATAAAGCCAACTACACCAAATGAAATTTGGGCATTTCTGGGACTCATGTATATGCGTGGAGCAATGAAGTTGAATCTACGAAATATTCACGATGTCTTTTATCACAAGTCTTCAAATGATTCTTTCCGTGCTACTATGTCCAGAAAACGATTTTCTTTGTGTTGCCATCCAATTTGATGATGCTTCTTCAAGACAAGAACGTTGGAAAGATGATCGATTCACTGCTATACGTGACATATTTGAAGAGTTCAACCATAATTGTGCTAAAGCTCGGGTGCCTTCTGAATATCTGGCCATCGACGATACTTTGTATCCATATCGAGGGAGCATAAAACTGAGACAATACAACCCCAACAAACCTGCCAAATATGGATTACTTTATCGAAGCATATCGGACAGCACTATCCCGTACATGTACTTTACCCTTCCTTATGCTGGCAAACCCGAAGCACCAAATCAGTATTACGTTACTGGCACTGACAAGTATACAGAATATTTGGTTGAAAGCTTGAAAAAGCAGGTGGACATATCAGGAAGAAATATTAGCATGGACAGATATTTTACAAGTGTTTCAATTGCAAAATATCTTTTGGCCAATAAGATTACTCTTGTCGGCACGATGAGATCTGGTAGAGTTGGCATACCGAACGAGATGAAGGAGATAAAACAAAGGGAAGATCTCTCCACAATGTACGCTTTTACAGAAGACAACAAACTTCTGCTTGTATCGTATGTTGTGAAGAAAAAGTCTGGAAAAAGAAATGTTCTTGTACTCAGTACCATGCACAAAGATGTTAAAGTGACAAAAGATGCTCGACTCAAGCCTCATGTAATTGCTTTCTATGATCGTACCAAAGGAGGAGTAGACGTAATGGACATGATAGCTGGAAATTACACTACCAAGTTCAAAACAAAACGATGGACAATGAACACTCTGGCTTACATATTGGACACTGCTAAAACGAATTCTTTGACCATTTGCCGAGATCTCCACCCTTACACTCGCATGAGCAGTTTCGAGTTTGTTTGGGATTTGGCGCAATCCCTCATCAAATCCCATGTCGTTACCCGACAACAGAATCCTATTGGCTTGCAACAACCTTCACTGGCTGCCATAAAGTATGTCCTGGGCGCAAACAAAGGAACTTCTAATGCTTCATCCTCAATTTCTGATCCTAATGTCGATAAGAAACGCTGTCACTTGTGTCTCTTATCGATTCGCGGAGTTCTTGGCTACAAAGGTCTCAAAGATAAATTGGCAAAAGTCAAGTATATTTGCTACAAATGCAACCAGAACGTTTGCCTGAAGCATTGCCACCAACTGTGCCATCAGTGTTCAGAGTAAACAGAAGGAATTGTCCTCTCGAAAGAGAAAAAAGCGATTTGGGTGTACAAATTGACTGCTCTAAACCTATGGACATTTGACAATTCAAAATGATTTTATGAACAATTTTATAGCCGGCAGCGCAAACTGTGTATTACGTTTTACTTCTTTCTTGTTTTTCTTATCTTTTCATTCTTTATTTTTCAGAATAAAACTTGAAAAAAAGTTTTGAAGTTTCAATTACGAATAGGTCCTAGTCAGCATACAATGCAAAAGAAAAGATATACAGTAGGGGAAAATTGGGTGATATGGGACGCTTAAAATTTTTGTAAAGAGACCTCAGCATAGATAATGTAGCAAGATTTGACATCATCACTTCCTACAAAAGAATAGCAAGCTGGTAACTCAAAAATATAAACATATACTCTCAAACACACTAAAAAAACAAGCCAATAAAAATTTCAGCTGTAAAAACAATCGCAATGACGTCATTTCCGTCGTAATATTGTCATTGGTGCGACTTCATGAAATTTCAAAAATAGTTGAAATACACTTTTCCTGTACAAAAAATTCGATTTATAGCGCCTTTCAGCCTTTGCAAAAAAGTACACAGGTGTTACTGAAATTGTCATTTTGCTTGTAAAAATATTACATAAAATACCCAGATTATGACGTCATAAATTGTATTACGTCATCATTTCCTGCGCCCTCGGAAGTGTTAAACTAAGAGGAATAAAATTAAAAAGCATAAGTTTAAAGCAGCATTTATTATACTTGTATGCCTAAACTACGCTAAAAATCCTACTTTTCATGATGTCATTAACCTTCTGATGACGTCATCAATTCAAATTATATATTTTTGAAAAATTTTCAACGAGTAGTCCCCACCTGCAAAGTTTTAGCTTTCTACGACCTTCAGTAAGCTTTTAGGTAGGGGGGCAAATTTGCCCACCCCCGCCCAAAATAGGGTGCAAAAATAGCCCGCCCAAGATAGGGTTAAATCTCCGAATAGCTTCTTATATTAGGAATGACAGGTTTTGCTCATTTTTGGAGTAAGCAATTAAATTCAATGCGGCTACGTGTTAGCACAGGTTTAGCAATAGCTGCACAGTACAGAAAAAGCTGCTGCTCCTAGATGAGTTCCGCCAAACTGTTAAAGTCGGAACAAGCACAATATTGACAGTTATTGATGCATTGGTTGGAATACATAATAATCAAGTACGTACAGTACTTAGGAGTGCTGGGATTACAGGAAATTTAATATACACCCCATTAATACACTCACTGCTGTAGTTTGGTGTATGCATCAATTTTCTTCAAGATTTCTCAAACGATGTTTTCTAGTTGCAATGATGATGGTGATACCACAAAACACTTGTAATCAAATGACAAATTATTTCATCAATTACTTGCAGAATGTGGTACGCCTCCAAAACGTGCAGGCCTCATCGTAACTACATCGTCTCAACTATTTGAAAGTGTATGGGTGGAAGGAGATAACATTTCGTATTCATGTACTGGTAATGGAGTGACTGATGACGACGTGATAAGTGTTTGTGAAGATGGTGGACAATGGAGTCTGCAAACTCATCCAACGTGCTGTGAGTGTGATGAAATAAAACAAAGTTGCATTAAACGAAACCAAAAAAAAAATCTTTTCTGAATACAAAAAGCCACTGGTTTAAGTTTTATAATTTGCTTACTGTACTTTCAATTAGTTTGAAAAAGTGAAGATAGCAATGAACTGCAGCTGGCCATCATAATCAGCTTTCAGCAATACATGAATTTGTTCAAACCATTTCGAGCACACGTTTTTGATAACGTTCAGACTGGCCTAAAATATGTAGCTGTTGGTAAGCTACATGCTAGGAAGCTTAAAAAATACAGTCTCAAAACATAGTAAAAAAAATGCTGAAATATTTCGATAAACCTAACAAAAACTCAAACACATACGGTTTTGTAACAGGATTGCTGCAAAAATGAGATGTAGTAAATACCAAAGTAAAAACGTCGTGGCTTTAGAAAAATAGGGCGTTTTATATTTTTCTACAATTTTGAGGATACCTTGTGGTTTATCAAATTTATTAAATCGAACAAATTTTTGGTCAATTTGTCATGTTTTTGTTTAAGCTAAACACAACATTGTAAAATCATCTATCATTTATAGTCAAACTATTCCATAAAAGACTAACTCAAAACTTATAAATGTTGAACGTTTTGGAATAAATCATATTTTTGAAAGACTGTCCATTTCCGCCTATTATTTCAACTGGAGCTCCTGGAAGCATTTTGGGAAATCCGCCCTACGAAGCAAATGAGTTCATCACTTACACATGTGCATCAAATTATACTCTACGTGGAGCAAATGAAAACTTTTGCAGTGGACCACCAAAGTACAAATGGAATTTAAATGGATCAGATTTACCATCTTGTTTAAGAGGTAAAAAATTATCTCTAATCGATGGGAAAAAGCAATGACAAAAAACCATCGAAAGGATATTACTGTAAATACGATTATTTTACGATAATGGTATATTGATTCATATGGGACAGTTTCAATTTAACTCTAGAAGTACGGACATATTTGTATACCTTCGTTTAGAGAGGCGTCGTTTTCGCCACTGATGCGCGTTACGTAAAGCATAAGGTGCAATACCGCAAAGTTTTAGTGTTTATCTGTGCGTTCTTGTTAAGATTAAGTTTGCTGTGGGATATTTAATTTTGATCTCTGAATTCTGGTATTCAATGCATCGTAATTCGATTTTAAAGACTTTGTAAATAGGGCAAAAACAATAGCAAAGTAAAATGACAGGTATTTTATTCTAAAAACGTTGCATTGCTAATTTACAGTAATTTTAATTACCTACGAAAAGAGCAATATTTGCACTTAACAAATATTACTTTCGATCCGCTGACGGAGCAAGTTCTACAGGTTGGCTTTGTGCAACTCAAGCACAAACAAGTAGTTGCCTTTTTGCAACTTTTACCGTGACATTTTCTTTTTTTGCGATCTGGGTAGGCGGCAGGAACAGCGACAGCAGATGTAGATGTACCGGTACTTGTTGATTTTAGCTCATCACGTAAGTTTTTCATCAACTGAAAAATAAATTGTCCGCGACTAATGTGATTTCCAGAACATTTTACAAACAATATTTTTGGGTTTATCGCTGCAATATCAAGAATATTTTCCCATACAGAAAGGGGCTAACGTATTGAAGCAGATCGTTTTGTATGAAGACGAGTCATCTGGTCGAAACAGTCACCACCAATCTTAATTTTGTTATAGAACAATATAACATTTGACTTTTGTTTACGGGAATCAGTGTCCTCATCTGGCAAGGAATGCATGGTTGAAAGAAGACATACAGACTTGCTGCGTTTTGGTTGGTGATTGACAAACAAAGCATTGCTTCTATTATGCCACATAAAGCGACTATGATAGATTTTGTCTGGAAGCGGTTGCGTCATTTGAAACGACAACTCATCGCAATTTTTTCTTATTGTTCCTACAATCGATATTTTGTTCCGTGGAAGTTCTTCAGCTACTGGTAATGAAGTTAAAAATTTATCACAAGTGATGTTGTACCTTTTCCTTTTACTTTATCTGTGAGCTTTAGCATCACAGATTCCGCCATAGGAGTTCCTCCTCGCTCTTCTCGTTCTTTAGCCCCCAATTACGGTATGATATTAGCAACATATTTCGTTTCGACGTCTGTCAATACCCAGAATTTAATCCCGTATTTGTCCGGCTTGTTTGGCATGAACGTGGTGAAAGGGCAGCAAGATTTCACAGGCATTGGTTGCTCATCTATAGTAAGGGTAAATTTGCAGTTGTATTTTGTTTGGCTCATAGATGAAAACGTTTCAAATACTTCACGAATTGGCGCGAATCTATCTGCTCTAGATCCAGTCCTCTGTCTGTTTGGCTTATCATCAAATCTCAAATATTTGAGAACTTTTAGATACCGATCTCTTGGCATCGTTTTTGAAAAAAACAGAAATTTCGTATTTTTTGTCGTAGAGAAACCATACGGGATGATTTTTTCAATACAGACCTCTACCGTACTGAAGGGCAATAAGTGCTTTCAATTCACTTAGAGTCAGGGAAAAGTTGGTATCTCCTCTTCTGTGAGCCTCTTCAGTTGTGCATTTTTCCATAGAGCGAAGAATAACTTCAGGAAGGAAGTACTTCCATGCATTATATGGTGTGGAAATAAACTGCGAAACTTGTCTGAGGACACCACTTGCACTTGTATATACATTGTGGCAGGGTTCGAAATTAACTTTTTTAACAACTTGCTTGTCGGGCAAGTGATATCAAATGTCTACTTGCCCGAGAAAGTTTCAACTTGCCCAAAAAAAAAGTAACTAAGTTACAATTAGTTTTGAGGCTGTTTACCATTGGAAAAAAGTTTGTAAAATGTACTTCTTGGCAAAAACACTGAATTTGCGTAGTACGTGCATCCTGTTTCGAGAATAAAGTTTTTGTGCGCGATTGTTATGGTAAGGTGACGTAATAAATAACTTTTCCCAAAAGCATTGCGCAAAAATTGATTGTTTTTAATTGTTATGAATTTTTAATCGCGAATATTTTTGGAACTACATCAGTTAGAAGACTGAAACTTTTTGCAAGAGTTAAAGGAGCTAAAAGATCTTCAAAATAATCATAACAAAAAAATTACAAAATTCTTGACATAGTCTTCATACAGCGCAGGGTATGGATTAACGCGGTAAGCGTGGAAAATTTTTTCTCAGAAAAAAAAGCGTAGTATTTTGTACCAAAAATTTGCAAAGCGCGTCTGAGTATCGAAAAATTTGCGTGCGATTAAGAAGTGTTAATTGCGATTAATGATGTGCAGACGATTAAACACAGGGCCCACTGTAATGATTGTAAAGTGCTAAAACAAAGCAAGCATCTGCTTTTTCTACTTACATATTTTGTTGCAACAAAAGCGGACCTAAAATGCATCTCTAAATAATCTTGTTTGATGTTGTTTAATACGCTGTGTTTTGTTAGCTTGCTTGTCGCGCAAGTTATGCTGAAAAACAACTTGCACAAGGCAATTTCAGCTTGCTTGGGGCTAGCGGGCAAGCGTTAATTTCGAACCCTGTTGTGGGCAGGAGTTCTTGCAGCGACTGAAGTTGGATTATTTTTCCATACCGCCTTGTCCTTTTCTAAATGTGTTGAAGCATTATTCGAATTTGATCCAACAGAAGGATTGGAAATATCTGAATCCGAATTGCTGGATTCGCTACTTTCATAGCTGTCGGAGCTGCTGCTAAGCAGACGCATATCTTGTCTTTGTCTGGCAGCATCAACAACTGATAGAAGATTCTCATTTTCTTGCTGATCTTTTTCTTCATCTCATAAATCATCATCAGCGAACCAGTGAGTAATCAAATCGGCAGCTTCTGCTGCAGTGTGCGACTGTGCGGTTGATGATTCATAAGATTTTTGACCAAGTGCAACAATGAAATATGTCTCTAACTCGTCACTTAACCCTAAAGAGCCTGGGGGGGGGGGGGGGGGGGGGGCGAAAGTGCCCGCGACCTTTACAAATGCATGCAGCTTTTAAACGACTAATCCTATAGACTTCCTATTCTATGACTTTGTCCAAAATTTATTTTTCTAACTACCAATATAATTTTCAAATTGTTTGAAGGTCAACAACTGCACTTATTTAATGATATTCTGAAAGTTATCAGAAAATTTTTGATACTTGGACATATTTTGTTTGCCTAATGTGTTTGCAAATCTTCTTAATACTAGACATATTTAGACAGAGCAGTCGTGGCAAGCGTTGTGTCAACAAACAAAACTCTACAAGTAACAGCACCTTCGAAAAGTAAATAAAAACTCCTAACCAAGTTTGAATCTTTTTTCACAAAGCCATATATAACAAAAGTATAAACAAAAACTGCAAGAAAATTTGAATCTCTTTTGCGTCCGTACGCATAAAACCGTATTTTTCAAGGAAATTTTGGTAAAACCTGGTTCGCATTTTTTTAATGTCCTTGGTGAATCGGAAGGAACTTCATCTCAATTTGATTTGTCCAGCAGCGTGGCTTTGTATCATTCCCAGGGAGAAGTAAGAAAACGGTGTGAACATTGTAAGAAAGAAATCAGTGGACCCGGAGCTAAGCAAGCTAAAGACAAGCTATCGAAAATTCTTAGCCAATGCCAAAGCTGTGGCAAAGCCGTATGTCATCGTCATTCAATGCGTTACTGCTTAGATTGCCGATAATAACACTGCAGAGAGTATACCGGCTTAGCAGAGCTTGCCTTTTGGTCACTCCATGTTTTTTTTTTAAGCATAACATTTATAAGCATACGGAGGCCGGATTTAAGAAAATGAATCCCCAACTATTCCTACATAATGCCAAGAAGCTGCAAATGAAATAACCAGCCATTGTGTACCAAAAATAAAAAAATTATAATTATACGCAATACAAAAATCTATCGGTCTATCAATTCATAGAGCCTAGGCTGTTACTAGTACTTTGCAAAGATATGATGCTACAAACTTTACGATTTTCTCAGGAGTTTTAAAATTTTGGGGTGCCAACATAAGCTTTTGTTAAGCGTAACTTGAGCTTCAAATTTGAAAATCGCTAAACATACCTGAGCATGATCTCCTAATATTTATATGCTTATAAAAAACATGTATCTTATTTCCTGCTGCTACATACAGTGCTGTGCTTTTGCATAAGATGCTTTTTGCACTGCTGTGATAAGACCGACGCCACTAATTTGTGTGTAAAAAGTTTTGTTTTTTTTATTGCAGTATCCAGGAAAATAAAATTCTGAAAGTGCGTAAGTGCATATTATTGTCTGTCTACTGTCTACCAACCAAACCCAGATTACCGCTACACCGTGGCCTACGTTCTTAGTGTTTTAGTATTGGTAACGCTATGCCCAGGGCCACCGAAAGGGAGGGGGCAGGGGGGTACAATGACAGTGGAGCCCATGGACTTTAGGGGGCCGGCCCATGAGCTTCAGGAAGGCCGTTGGCTTCAGCGAGCCCAGCAGAGGGCTCATGAGCTCGAGAGAGGCCCATCGAAATGACCCTAAGAAATCAGCATGTGAGGCCTAAAAACATTTTTTTTTGAAGATCACCAAATTTCAACCGGAAATATCGTTAAAATTTTGGTAAGGCCTTTTTTTTGGAGATCACGATAATAATTGGGACAAAACTGTGGCATTTTCTCCGTCTGTTTTGGAGTTCACAAAACCGGAAATCCGTAATATTTGTGCTGGCCCCGGGCCCACGTTCGGCTCGCGGCGGCCCTGGCTGTGCCACCACAATAAAACCAGCGGAATATCACGAGAAATGCAGAATGGCAATCATTTAAAATTTTTACAAACAAAAAAGCTACAATAAGTAAAATTTCGTTTGCGTATAGATTCTGCACAATGAAAACCTTTACTGTATAATATACCCGAACCAATTAATCGCTGATTTACATGCTCATTTTTTTCGCTTATTTTTGAAATGCTATGATGATAGAGCTCTGCTTTATATTGTTATACAGCTTGCATAGTATCGGTATGCACTTTGCTTGACGCTTTGAATGCAGTTTTTTGTGTTCTGTATTTTGGATGTTTTCGCAAATTTACAACCACTCATTTTTTTTTATTGTACATACGTCGCATTTACCTGTCTAAAAAACGGTGTGTACATTTTATTAATAATCTTCTGATTACAAAAATCTTGATAACCTACGCACTATAAAACTACTTTGTTCATATTTATTTGCCAATTTGCTTTCGCCGTGCACGAGACACCAAAATGACCATGTAATCTTCGAGTCGCTGCCATTTGTTTTATTACATCTAGAAGAAACTCCCCCTATTTTTCAAATGCTGAGTGCCAAACAAGGCAGCGCTGTGAATACTAATTTCTAAAATTTTTGGCATAACTCAACAAGGGATCAAACCCGTGTTTACAAGACTGCGAGACCAACGCTCCAGCCTCTACACGCCCCACGCTCCGTTCGGTAAACACGCTTTCAACCACCATGCTGTGCTAGTAAAATTATGCAATTTTTTTTTTAGATAATCAAGTAAGCAAACTTGCATTGATTGTAGAGTAAAGGAGTATTCATAGCTACGCAAATCAAGGCGCTGCACCAGATGTCAGTTTGCCACTATTATTCTAAGTCAATGAATTCATCACTGTTTCTTAACCACAAAAATAAACAATAACAATGCCAATCCGCTTAGAATTTTTTTTATATAATTTATAGTTGTATGTGCTTCTAGTAATGATAGAAGTTTTCTACAGGATTTCGATTCAACTAAAAAATAATTCAAACAGTGCCAAACTTATAGCGACATGATTATTACAAAACAGTATCATTATTATAAAGAAAGTCAAAACAGGAAATTTTATTAGCTAATTGGAAAAAGCATTTTGATTTAAAGTAGCGTTTTGCCAGCTTGGGATTGGCTGATTGAATTCCTTTGAACTATCAAATTTTGCTGTAGACCTATTCATACATTACCAGAGGTAATTTATTTTAATACGAGTGTATCAACAACCAAGTATCAACTACCACACATAACACACACTAAAATGTTTTGTCTATATTTCTGAATGGGGAAAAAAATTACAATACCACAAAAACCACAACATCTCATCGAAGCAATATTCGAACTCAGGACAAAAACTTTGGATCAAAATAAACAAATTCCAAAAACTGCTGCCTTCAGCCCGTTGTTTACACAACGCAAGTTGACGAAGTTGGTATACACAAGAGATTAAATTGAGTCGCCAAATAAAGCAAGAAGTTAATCGGATTAGTCGGCTTTCTGCGCGCATCAAAGAGCAATAAGGCAGTAAAAGAATATTTTGATGAGTTTTGTTTGAAGGCATAAACCGAGAAATTAAAAACCAAAATTTGATCACAAAAGAAACAAAATAACAGGTGTTGAAATTTCGCACCAGCAACAATTTTAACCACGATTCTAGCTTTAGCAGAAGCTAAGCAATAAGTGCTCAAAAATGGCGGGCAGTTTCGACCCCCCCCCCCAGGCCTACAACAACTTTTAGAGCCCAGGCATTATAGGGTTAAATAAGAATCAAGCAAAAAAGTAAATAAATCTTTAAAACAATTATTCCGTCTAAAACAGTGTTACAAATCATTATGCTGTTGAAACGGACAAACTAAAACTTGTCTATTTTGTTAGTTCAATAAACAGTAAAGCTTCGCTGTCAGTATCCCATGTGCATTCGCTCAGCCTGACCTCTTCAGTCTCCTGTACAGCGCCCAATGAAAAATCAGAGCAGTATTACTTTATTACTCAGCACATTTTCATAAAATATAGGAACACCAATAAACCCTTATAACATATTAGATAATTCAAAGCATAACTTCCTTCTGAAGAACGTAACGAACAAACAACAAATAGGGCCTTATTTGCTTTATAAAAGCGTGCTGAGTGGACTAGTTTTTCTTTAAAGCTTGTAATAAAAACGCCATTCCGTAGTTTAAAAGATACCAGTTCATTCCTACAATTTACAAATATCAAGCTGTGTAAAACTGTGCTCGAACCTCGAACTTTGAAAACTCACTCTGCAAATTTAGTAAACCATTTGAAAAAGAGCACATTTTTACAGTTTGATTTGAAATACAAAACTGCTACTAGTTAGAAGTCCATGTCAGAACTAAACGGTTTCTCACCGCAGTTTCGTTGACAAACCCAATTATACAACTGAAGGGCTTAGTGCATAACTATGTTAACTCATTTTTTGAAGTTTTGAGATATTGGGCTTTAAAGTTTTCAATTTTTTTGCGGTATTAAATCAGAGTGTTTTTAAATTTTGATAAAAAAATCATCAAACATGTGATCACGGAATTTTTTTAAGCTAACAACCAACATAATTATTTAATTAGAACGCATTGCTTTGGTTCGTCAAACAGGTGGAACCAGTAGTTAACATACTTATGCACACAATTTTTTTAATGAAATTAATATTCTCTCTGCATTAACATGTTAAGCATCATTAACTTGTTATTTTTGTTTTATTTATGATAACAAATACTGCCAAACACAACAGTTTGAATCAATAATTTTCCGGCTCGGAATCTGCACCACTTTTTTCCCATTAAGTTTAACAAAAATGGCGATGAGGTCCTGGAATAAATTGAGTTTATTTTTTAATATCCTGCACTTTTTTTGCATGAATGGGCCGTGGAACGTCCGGTTTTTTGGTCCTTACTTTTCAAAGCTCACTTGCAACAATAAAGGTTTGTTGATGAGACCGTTTTCTTTTCGGAGTAAGTAATTAATTTCGCTGTTGTAGGTCAAATTAGTCGAAAGTTGGTACTATATTTGAAAGCATTGTATGCGGCAGCTGACAATACTTATATTGAGTTAGTGATTAATATTGCTGGAAGTCAAGATAGACGCTGCTGGGTCCTATTTTCAAAGCATTATGTGCTGCAGCTGACAATCATGTCGTTGCTGGCAATAAATCGGCTTTAGAGTGCTGTGGGGGCTCTGCCAACAAAAAGTAAGGTAAATATTGCATCATTATTGCTGTTGCAGTACTACTTACTAATGCATCTCAGTCGATACTTTTTGTTTAAAATTGTGCAATGCCCACTCTGATTTTCACGTACCATTCAGAACAAGATTAAACTGTTACTGTGCCGGTAAATTAAAATGTTAACTGGCATTTATTTTGCAAAGTCGCAAATAATTTTGTGCAAAACTGTGTTAACTCCACCTTTTCCTGCAAGACTATGTTAACTCATTGAGTTAGCATTGTCTTGCATGCAAAAATGGAATTTTTACGTGAGTTAACATAGTAATGCATTGCCTATCTCAAAAACTGTGCGTGCTAGCTAAATAAAACCAAGCGCAAAAAATAGATCTTAAGTAAAAACTCACTCATGTGTATTTAACTCAAAATCGTAAAAAACTGAGTTAACATAGTTATGCGCCAAGCCCTTCAACTCATAATTAGACTTTTAAACAAAAGTGAGCAAACAGAAACCAGACAAAAAAGCGCATTTGATGAGCTTCAGAACTTTTCGCAAGCAGAAACGCTATAGTGTCTGAAATGAAACCTCTGTAAACAATAGAGTGTGAGAGTAAACCCATCTAAAGTAATTAATAAAAACAAACATTTTATTATGAAATGTTATGGATGGTTTGTAATAATAGAGTTTTGGAAAAGTCGAAAAAATTGGCGCTCTGCAAAGCAAATATCTGGAGATACAAGACAATAAAAAAATCTTGGTGTCGAAAAAGACACCTCCGTAATTCCAGTGTTAAAGCCAAAGCTGTATTTTCGAATAGTCAAAAATCATGCTCAACATTTTCAATAATTTAAATCTGACGACTATGCTACGCCTTTTCCTCCACTTGACCATAAAGAACCAAATGAAGTTTGCCTGCTTACTTAGTTTCTTCCACACTAATAACCTGATTCTACATGAGAGATAGAACAATCGCCACTTTAACGCAACCGCAAGCTTTGTCGCATGACAGTGGCAAAATTAGACAAAAAAAGAATGCCCAATTTCAATACAAATGGGCACATGAGATGGACATTGGACAGTATATGACTCCACCGAGTGTGATAGACTGGTGTGCACATGGCAGCTTGACTCAAAGACCGAAAGGTCCCTTTGATGTTGCCTGGCCAAGGCAAGGCAACTTGGTGGATTAATATAAATGTAAATGCAACTATGGTGGATTAATATAAATGAACTGTAAATGCAAGGCAACTTGGTGGATTAATATAAATGAACTGTAAATGCAACTATACAATGGAAAACTGTTTTTGCTTTTTAGTTTGCACTTTAAAAATTGCTTTGCTGTCTTTTGCTCTAATTGTTAATCTTTGTACTAGTGATGGAGTTCTTGAGACCGGTCTCGGGTCTTGAGACTGTCTCGAGACACAATTTTGAAAGTCTCGTCTCAGTTTTGCCTCGAACTTGAACTTCAAGTCTCGATCTCGAGTCTTGGTCTCGAAAAATCATGGTCTCGAAATCTAAGAAATCTCGAGACTCAAAATCTTGTTTAGGCGTAGGAGTAAAATTTTGAATTTAATTATTTAATGCAAGCAACGCAAACAAAAATTCGATTGACTTTCTAGGTCTTAACACCTTTTTAATTGCTTTCCAACAATTCTCCTTTATTCATTCATTTCAGTCAATTTTCATTTATTTCCGTCAATGTTTTTAAACTGAGATCGTGAGAAACAAAGTTTTGCAATAAAACCTCAATTTTTGATTAATGTCTACTCAGTGGGAGATACTTGAGGATCGAAAAAATTCAGGTAGAGCCGTAGGAGAAAACTGCTTGACCTGTTGTTGATTATTATCTTTGTTATTTACTTATGAAAGGTGTGATGTAAAACAGTCTGAAGGCAAGAAGCCGCTTAAGCGGTATTATTTGATGTTGATCTTTGTTGAAGGTGCTAATTGCCGCTGTCTACATTTTTGCTTTCTGGCAGTAAATGCTCTAAACCTTTTTCTCGTTCAGGTTCCTTGCACGTGGACTGAGTTTGAGGTGGTAGCATGGCAGTGCGATGAAGTTTGGTCAAGGAAGGTTAATCAGGACAGCTCAGACCTCAAAGTGATTGTTTTCAGTCTCATTCTGTTGAACAGATCTTTCGTAGTATGATACAGCTAAGATTGCAGACTCAGAATGACAAACTTAAGTCTACTTTACCACTGCTTTTTTGTAAATATCAAACATTATGAGTAACAATTAGGTCCAGTGAAGATCAAAATAGCTTGAGGTATACACCTGAGGTATAAACATGGGCCACCAAATGGGGAAGACGCATGACCCCAAAGATTTTCAGGGCGGTATCGGAAAAATAAAGTCTTGATAAGAAATAATACCGTAACTCAGGTATTTGTTGTACGGTACATTACGGTGTTTGCCGTGTACTAGGACCACTAGGTTTCTGAATCATTCATCTTGATGTCTTGTTTATAAAAACACAATTGCACATTCCACCACAGCCTTCATGTCATTAAAATAACTATCTGAATGCAACTGCTTTAGCAAGCCCGCTTTATTTTAGATTTAAACGACCGGTCAGCGTTAGTAGTTAAAGACACCGCCATCTGAGCGTGAGGTCTGCGTTTCGATTCTTGGTCCGGTCAAAATCGGACGCAGTGTCGCCAACGTCTCGCCCCGTTGCGATGTTTCTTTGGTGCAGTGTTGCTCAATGCCCATGCACTAAGCCGCGAGTTTATGAAAGCTTTTATTTTAATTTGGTTTAGCAACTCGCTTCGAAATCGAATTTGTCTAGATTAGTCCACGACCAGTTTGGTAATGATACTTAAGCAAATTTAAGATGCATTTTATATGAATATCTTTGTAATACATATTGTAAGAATATCTTTGTAATACGAGTGACAGTTGTGTTTAGTTTGAGTTAATTCGTTATAAAGTATTATTTCATTATTTACGTTGAAGCAATTTGCATTATGTCTCGTAATTCGGCCATAATAAAATTTCCATAATAAAAGCTAAGAAGCATTCCACGTCTTTTCAGCAAATATTCGAAAATTCCAAATGAAGCAACTTCCAAAAGATCAACAAACGTTCGGTCGCAGTTGCTAAAGTACCTCGAAATCACCAACGATGGTGACATTTTAACGAAAATATATTCGAATTTCGGGAAACCATGGAAAACCTACTACCTGCCTTAAACAAACTCGCGATGCAAGTTCTTTTTGTGCCAGCGTCATCGGCTCCTGTGGAACGTAATTTTAGTACCGGAGGTTTGATCATGAGACCTCATCAATCTCGGCTATCTTCAGTTAATCTAGAAATGCTGGTTGCATTAAAATGCAATCACAATATTATTCTTTGATTTTGGTATAGGCTAAGTTTTTGCGGTTGCATTAATTTTTTCCGTTGTGTTTCGTGATTATTTTTGCTAGCAATACTATGCCATTCAAGATTTTTTGGCTCTGTTACTAATCTGTAGTTACTGCCAGCTGCACCACTGCGATAGTTTGAACACAGGAAGGCATTGCCCAGTTTCAGTTGGCATCGAACTGCCATTTCTCTACTTTAAAGACGGGTGCTTGACAGTTGAGCAACGCCGTCACCTCTTCATGCGCTTGTAAATAGTACGTGGCCCAAGTTCGTTTTTTTAATTCGTGGTCGTTCTTCTGTATTGCGATTGACCGTTTGTTTGAGGAAAAACCATGAAAAGGGTTGTCAATAGTCAATACGAATAAGTTTCTAATAATGCTTCTAAAATCTCGGGTCTCGAAGTCTCGTCTCGGTCTCGAACAAACTTTTCGAGTCTCGATCTCAGTCTCGGAAATTGTTTCAAGTCTTGGTCTCGGGTCTTGGACTCGAATTTATTCCAAGTTTCGGTCTCGACCATCAGGGTCTTGACTACATCACTACTTTGTAATATATCTCTACTTTGTTTGCAATTGACTGTACAAATTTCAACATAATACGTACCAATAGGAACTAAAAACAGCTGAATGAAGAAAAACGCAGTTTTTGCAACAGTATTTGCTCTGCAAGATTATTTTGAGCTCTGCAAGAATCATGGATTTACTTTTTACAGAATGTAGCGATCCTCCAAGCAGAAATGGTCTTGCCTTGAATGGTTCGTTCCAATTGATCGAAGACTCATGGGTGGAAGGAGACAACATCTCGTATTCTTGCACTGGTGACGGAGTGACTGATGATGACGTAATAAGTGTTTGTAGGGATGATGGACAATGGAGTTTGCGAACACTTCCAGTATGCTGTAAGCAATATAAATTTTTTAAGCAGATTGCAATTTTAATGTTATAGTGTACTTCATTGTTTCATTCATACAATAGTATTGATAATAAGGCAAAACTTTTTCCGTAACAGAACTTTTTCAACTATTGAGACTTCCACGAACGAATAGATAGACATTTAACGAAAAAGATTGCCAACATTTTATTTTTTGTGGCACTTAATAATATGTCGTAATTTTGATGTAGCTTAGTTTAGGTAAATTTTGAAAAAGACGTTAAAGACTTAAAGGTGCATGTTTATGCTAATCGTTTTTATAAAGTAGGCTATCAAAAAAAATGACTACTCATCACACAAATTCGATCCATCTTTTAAGCAATGTTTCATCATAAGTGACTAAACATGAACAAGCAAACAATAAAGGTTAAAAAAAAATTAAACGGGTTTTGAGCTATAAAACTATGTACGATTATAATGCAATGGCTTTTAGAATCTCAAATGAGTATACCTAAGCTCTAAAAATAATTATTATTCTAATCCGCATGAAATTTTGCTTTCAGATTGTTCATATCCTCCAGTAATTTCCGTTGGAACACCTGGAAACATCATGGGTAATCCGCCTTATGAGGAAAACGAAACTATTATATATACATGTGCAATAAATTATACTCTCTATGGTTCAGACGAAAATGTATGCACTGGACCACCGAATTATACTTGGAATCTAACTGAAACTGATATGCCAACTTGCTTGAGAGGTAAGGAGTGAATAACTTCATGAACAATAATTGTTGCAGTATATTCAAGCTGATATCATATCTTAATTTAGAAGAATAAAACTTAGAAAATACATCAACTTCGTCAATCTTTAACAGAATACCGTATTTAATTCTTAAATACCTAACGTAATTAAACCAAAATGCATTGGTTTCTTAATTATGCGTTGATGTATTTTAATTTTCAGTGTGCGGCAATCTTACTTTAAAAAATGGACTCACAATATTTATGCAACACCGCTTGATTGAAGATATTTATGTGGAAAAAGACAACATCTCATATTCTTGTACCGGTTACGGAGTGACTGATGATGACGTCGTGAGTGTTTGTGAAGATGATGGACAATGGAGCTTACGAACACTTCCAACGTGTTGTAAGTGTGATGACTTTCAGTCGTCATGAGTGTTTCATTTTAGAAATCTACAAATATTATAAATTCATCGCACCATGAACAAGTCAGCATCTCACTCAATAATAACAATATCGGTTTGGCTTGATTTTGCTCTCCCCCACCCGAGTAAAATGGAGTTAATATTATTTGAAAACAGATAAAAGTCACCAGATATTTGATAGGCACATCAAGAACATTCAAAACTGAGAAGAAGCTGGAGTTACTGACTGCACATGTAAAAGCCTTCGGATTGATTAAATGAGTCCGCTGAAAATGTGTTCAGAAAATCTTGGCGAACTATTGCATCCTACATTAGATTAAAAACGAAAATAATCAAGCAAACGCAATATTTACTACGTTTCGAAAAGCAGTAGAAAAGAGTGACTTAAGTTAAATGCATTGAACATTAAGCTGAACACATGCAATCATCATAAACTATATGGCATCATAAAATGCTTTGCAGACTGTTCAAATCCACCTGCAATATTTGTTGGAACACCTGGAGACATCATAGGAAAACCTCCTTATGAAGCGAATGAGACTATCACATACACATGTGCAACAAATTATTCAATTCACGGTTCGGATGAAAATGTGTGCTCCGGACCCATAAATTATACTTGGACTAAATCGGGATCAGATTTACCATCTTGTTTAAAAAGTAAGAATATTGTTTTTATTTCAATAATTATATTAGTTTTTATGGTGATATGAATTTTATTTGCATTGTTGAATAGCTAACAGCTGTTTAAAATACATGAAATCTTTGATTGCTTTATTAAAGTTTATACTTTTTGATTTTCTGTATTTAGTGTAATAATTTTTGTGATGACATACTGATTTAATGCTTGTTTAGATTCATTGCCTTTATTTTAATGATAATTTAATAATAGACAGTAGGTACCAGCAAAGCTAGAATCAACAGTTTTTGTTTATTAGTGTATCATCAATTTTACTGTGCATTGATTTTGATAAATTGGCTGTTATTTGTTGTTGTAAGTACCATGTCATATAAATTTTTATTCTGAGGTTATGTATCATTTCTTTGAACAAAAGTAGAATAATTTTACCGTCATCTTCATTAATAAATTTTTCATTGATTTTAATTTTCGAACAATAGCTAGTATCGCAACTTTTGTGCAGGATGCAATCCACCTTCAACTCTAAACGGTCTCAATGTAAATATTGCATCTCGCGTGTTCGACGATGCTTACGTAGAAGGTGATAACGTCACTTATTCATGTTCTGGTGATGGATATACCAATGATGACGTAATAAGTGTATGTAAAGATGATGGACAATGGAGTTTGCAAACGCTTCCAACGTGCTGTAAGTGTAGCAAATCGATAGAAAATTTCAAAAAAGCTTGCATTACTGTTTTAGAAATTTATTGCGCTGAAGTACAACAGCGGTTCACTAAGAAATGATAATAATGCAATCAATACTGGAGAATTGATTTAATCGGGATGTTCATTTCTTCGAAGGTTTTCGTTTGACGCTTGTCAAGAATGCGTCAGAATGGTTCGAAGCTTCCTGACGATCGTCAGACGAAAAGCTTGAAGAAATAAACATTCTAATTACAGCAATTGCCAAGTTCTGAACCACCAACTAACTTTTTTTATGCAGTACTGGTAATCACAATATCCAAGATATAAGCCATGCAGTAAATAATGTTTTTAAGTGGCTGCTAATTGTTTCTGAAACCTTTTGTGGTTGCTTCGCACTATCAGTAATTTCTTTTCAAATAGCGTGCATTTTCATTATTAAGAATTTGCACACCCTATAATAATTATAGTAAATAATCTTTGAAAAAAAGTTCAATATTTTTGTTGTTGGTTGTACATGTTTTTAGTTAATTATTCTCGGTTGTATGGCAGTTCGGGTACGATTTAATCAAAGATGATGTAATAAAAGAACATAAAGATCTATGCAATTATTTTTGTAGACTGCCCAAGTCCACCACTGGTTTCCATAGGAATTCCTGGAAATCTTTCAGGAAATCCGCCCTATGAACAAAATGAAGTCATCACTTACACTTGTGCATCAGATTATTTTATTCAAGGCAAAGTCGAGAGTATTTGCGCAGGACCACCGTTTTATAATTGGACATTAACAGGATCTGATGTGCCGTCTTGCTTAAGAAGTAAACACTTTTCAATGGTTATAATATACTGTGGAATGGACTATACAAATGATAAACGATCTTATATGAACTGTAATACATGTTTGTAATCATTTTCTGATAACAAAGTAATACCAAATGACAATGCCAGACGTATGTGCTGTAACAACAGCATTTTTTTCCTCAGTTTAATTAAATTTTCAAATCCAGGTTTAAATCTCCGAATAGCTTCTCATATTAGGAATGGCAGGTTTTGCTCATTTTTGGAGTAAGCAATTAAATTCAATGCGGCTACGTGTTAGCACAGGTTTAGCAATAGCTGCACAGTACAGAAAAAGCTGCTGCTCCTAGATGAGTTCCGCCAAACTGTTAAAGTCGGAACAAGCACAATATTGACAGTTATTGATGCATTGGTTGGAATACATAATAATCAAGTACGTACAGTACTTAGGAGTGCTGGGATTACAGGAAATTTAATATACACCCCATTAATACACTTACTGCTGTAGTTTGGTGTATGCATCAATTTTCTTCAAGATTTCTCAAACGATGTTTTCTAGTTGCAATGATGATGGTGATACCACAAAACACTTGTAATCAAATGACAAATTATTTCATCAATTACTTGCAGAATGTGGTATGCCTCCAAAACGTGCAGGCCTCATCGTAACTACATCGTCTCAACTATTTGAAAGTGTATGGGTGGAAGGAGATAACATTTCGTATTCATGTACTGGTAATGGAGTGACTGATGACGACGTGATAAGTGTTTGTGAAGATGGTGGACAATGGAGTCTGCAAACTCATCCAACGTGCTGTGAGTGTGATGAAATAAAACAAAGTTGCATTAAACGAAACCAAAAAAAAAATCTTTTCTGAATACAAAAAGCCACTGGTTTAAGTTTTATAATTTGCTTACTGTACTTTCAATTAGTTTGAAAAAGTGAAGATAGCAATGAACTGCAGCTGGCCATCATAATCAGCTTTCAGCAATACATGAATTTGTTCAAACCATTTCGAGCACACGTTTTTGATAACGTTCAGACTGGCCTAAAATATGTAGCTGTTGGTAAGCTACATGCTAGGAAGCTTAAAAAATACAGTCTCAAAACATAGTAAAAAAAATGCTGAAATATTTCGATAAACCTAACAAAAACTCAAACACATACGGTTTTGTAACAGGATTGCTGCAAAAATGAGATGTAGTAAATACCAAAGTAAAAACGTCGTGGCTTTAGAAAAATAGGGCGTTTTATATTTTTCTACAATTTTGAGGATACCTTGTGGTTTATCAAATTTATTAAATCGAACAAATTTTTGGTCAATTTGTCATGTTTTTGTTTAAGCTAAACACAACATTGTAAAATCATCTATCATTTATAGTCAAACTATTCCATAAAAGACTAACTCAAAACTTATAAATGTTGAACGTTTTGGAATAAATCATATTTTTGAAAGACTGTCCATTTCCGCCTATTATTTCAACTGGAGCTCCTGGAAGCATTTTGGGAAATCCGCCCTACGAAGCAAATGAGTTCATCACTTACACATGTGCATCAAATTATACTCTACGTGGAGCAAATGAAAACTTTTGCAGTGGACCACCAAAGTACAAATGGAATTTAAATGGATCAGATTTACCATCTTGTTTAAGAGGTAAAAAATTATCTCTAATCGATGGGAAAAAGCAATGACAAAAAACCATCGAAAGGATATTACTGTAAATACGATTATTTTAAAATATTGTTATATTAATACATATGGCACAGTTTCAACTTTAAGACAAAGCTGTACTTCTGAATAGGTAATAGTCATGCTCAAAACTTTCAATATATTAAATGTGGCGATTTTGCTACGCCTTTTTCACCACTTGACCAAAAAGAACCAAATGAAGTTTGTCTGCTTACGTAGTTCCTTCCACATAAGCAACCTGGTTCTGTATGAGAGACCGAACAACCTCCACTTTTTACGCAACCGCAAGCTTTGTCGCATGGCAGTGGCAAAGTTAGACAAAAAATAGGAATGCCCAGTTTTAAAACAAATGACTACATGAAATGAATAGTATAAAGCTCCACCGAGTGTGATAGACAGATGTGCAGATGGCAGCTTGACTCGAAGACCAAAAGATCCGTTTTCTGTTACCTGGTTGAGGCAACTTGGTGGATAAATATAAATGAACTGAAAATCCAACCATACAATTGGGTTGTTCAAAAAAAACTTCTTTTTCAAATTTAATCTATCTCCCCGCAAAGTGTTAGGTTGGTGATAGAAACCCCACACACCAATTTTCAGCTCATTTGGTTCACTGGAAGAGGAGGGCATGCAATTCGAAATTTTGAATTTTCGTCAAAAAGTATGGATTTTTTGCCCATTTTAGCATTAATTTTTTCAGTCAAAATACCTGGTATCGTAACTTTTTTTGATTTAATATTGCTCAAATTACATGTTAGATCTAGTCTAAACCAGTTTTGGTGTTTGTTTTGTAAATTTATTAACAATAAAATTTCATGATTTTTTTTCTGTTTTGACTAAAACATGTTAAGGTGCTTATGCCATCTTGACTGCTTTCTAACACCAATAATGCCGTACAAACCACTGCATAAAATGAGAAAAAGACTGATTTCTACCTGGAAACTCATCTAATCTTCTTCTTTAAGTCCAGGCGATGACATACATCAAGTTATTGAAACTATGCTTGGCAAGTTTACCCGTACGAAGTATGATTTATCATTGCAATAACAACTGCTATAATGTTAGTCAACAACCAGCAGTTGAGCAACTTTCAAACATTATTTGCTCGCGGTCCAGCATTTCTGTGTTGGTTGTTCTAGTTCTTAGCAAGAACAATTTCATGATCGTCCGATTTTTGATTCTGGATTTTCAAGGTACTAAAAAATAGTGAAGAGTCGGAAAGATTGATTGCGAAGTGTTACAAAGTACTGTCTCTAGACTGACCATTCTTTAGGTAATAATGCTTAAAAACTAGGTTGTTCCCGCCAGTAGAGCTAATCAGATACATCTCATCTATGTGTTTGATGAATCGAACCACCATTTTGTATGCACGATACGTGTTGTATTGGTTTAGAGCATTCATTCCCCTCTAGCAATCAAGCTTGGGACGAGCTAAAAAACAATAGTAGTTACAGCTCGTTCATACACAGGGTTGGTCATAAGTCGTACAGCAAAGAATCACGTGAAGTATGATGTAAAACAACGTAAAATCTAAAAAATAAATGTATTTTTTGCACTTTCTTAGGGTATGAAGTACATGTTCTTTTTTAGAGCAGTGAAGCATTGCGTGTATGTATCAGTTAAATTAGTTAATCAAAACTGTTTTAAATACTTTGGTGAACGAGTTATGGCTTACCTGTATTTAGCACATCATAGATAAAAGCATTAAAAACTCTACTGTTTCACTCTTATAATTTAGCGAGATCTTTAGAGTTTAGCTCCTAAAGCAAGTACTGCTTAGGGTAAAACAGACTGAAGGGTTTTCAGTGTTTTATCTGTGGTATACTAAACATATGTTTTTACAAGCTATTTAATCAGCCCATAAACCAACTTCTCGTCGTCTTCTGGTTCAAACAATGCAGGATAACAGAGTGCTGGCAGTGCTTCTCAGATGTGTGGCTATCAAGGATATTATACAGAACAATCTTGAGTAAAATTATGCCCAACAGTTTATAGTGTTTTGGTTGCTAGCATTGAACTTACAAATACGTTGGCTCTGTTGGCTTCAGAAGCTGCTTTTTTAATGCACAATACAATCGCAATGATAATATTATGGTCAGTAACAAATGTTGCATTTGCTTTTTTGAAATGGGCACTCTACAAGGTCGTAGAATTGTTTCAAAATTGTGCGAGCGTAGTTAGTGTTACCATCTAATCAAACTACATTTTCATTGCTGTCAAAAAACAGTGTTACCACTCATTTATAAGCGTTAGTTAGAAGCAGAAGAAAATAAGAGGTTGGTTGCCCAGTTGCTATTATATCACAAAACCAGTAGCATTAAAACAATGCAAAACTAATGTTTCCTAAATTTTTGCTGAACTAAATTACTGTTTATAGTTGGTTAGATTGGTAGATAATTTAGCGTTTGGTCGTGAGACTTTGTAACATTTCGCAATCAATCTTTCCGACTCTTCACTATTTTTTAGTACCTTGAAAATCCAGAATCAAAAATCGGACGATCATGAAATTGTTCTTGCTAAGAACTAGAACAACCAACACAGAAATGCTGGACCGCGAGCAAATAATGTTTGAAAGTTGCTCAACTGCTGGTTGTTGACTAACATTATAGCAGTTGTTATTGCAATGATAAATCATACTTCGTACGGGTAAACTTGCCAAGCATAGTTTCAATAACTTGATGTATGTCATCGCCTGGACTTAAAGAAGAAGATTAGATGAGTTTCCAGGTAGAAATCAGTCTTTTTCTCATTTTATACAGTGGTTTGTACGGCATTATTGGTGTTAGAAAGCAGTCAAGATGGCATAAGCACCTTAACATGTTTTAGTCAAAACAGAAAAAAAATCATGAAATTTTATTGTTAATAAATTTACAAAACAAACACCAAAACTGGTTTAGACTAGATCTAACATGTAATTTGAGCAATATTAAATCAAAAAAAGTTACGATACCAGGTATTTTGACTGAAAAAATTAATGCTAAAATGGGCAAAAAATCCATACTTTTTGACGAAAATTCAAAATTTCGAATTGCATGCCCTCCTCTTCCAGTGAACCAAATGAGCTGAAAATTGGTGTGTGGGGTTTCTATCACCAACCTAACACTTTGCGGGGAGATAGATTAAATTTGAAAAAAAAAATTTTTTTTGAACAACCCTACTATACAATGGAAAACCTTTGCTTTTTACTTTGTACATTAGAAATTGCTTTGCTGTCTTTTGCTCTAATTGTTAATGTTTGCACTGTATCTTTACTCTGTTTACCATTAACTATGCTAATTGCAACAAAATATGTAACAAGAGGAACTAAAAACAGCTGAACGAAGAAAAACGCAGTTTTTTGCAACAGTATTTGCTCGTCAAAATTTTTTTTGTGCTCTGCAAGAATCATGGATTTACTTTTCACAGAATGTAGCGATCCTCCAAGCAGAAATGGTCTTGCCTTGAATGGTTCGTTCCAATTGATCGAAGACTCATGGGTGGAAGGAGACAACATCTCGTATTCTTGCACTGGTGACGGAGTGACTGATGATGACGTAATAAGTGTTTGTAGGGATGATGGACAATGGAGTTTGCGAACACTTCCAGTATGCTGTAAGCAATATAAATTTTTTAAGCAGATTGCAATTTTAATGTTATAGTGTACTTCATTGTTTCATTCATACAATAGTATTGATAATAAGGCAAAACTCTTTCCGTAACAGAACTTTTTCAACTATTGAGACTTCCACGAACGAATAGATAGACATTTAACGAAAAAGATTGCCAACATTTTATTTTTTGTGGCACTTAATAATATGTCGTAATTTTGATGTAGCTTAGTTTAGGTAAATTTTGAAAAAGACGTTAAAGACTTAAAGGTGCATGTTTATGCTAATCGTTTTTATAAAGTAGGCTATCAAAAAAAATGACTACTCATCACACAAATTCGATCCATCTTTTAAGCAATGTTTCATCATAAGTGACTAAACATGAACAAGCAAACAATAAAGGTTAAAAAAAAATTAAACGGGTTTTGAGCTATAAAACTATGTACGATTATAATGCAATGGCTTTTAGAATCTCAAATGAGTATACCTAAGCTCTAAAAATAATTATTATTCTAATCCGCATGAAATTTTGCTTTCAGATTGTTCATATCCTCCAGTAATTTCCGTTGGAACACCTGGAAACATCATGGGTAATCCGCCTTATGAGGAAAACGAAACTATTATATATACATGTGCAATAAATTATACTCTCTATGGTTCAGACGAAAATGTATGCACTGGACCACCGAATTATACTTGGAATCTAACTGAAACTGATATGCCAACTTGCTTGAGAGGTAAGGAGTGAATAACTTCATGAACAATAATTGTTGCAGTATATTCAAGCTGATATCATATCTTAATTTAGAAGAATAAAACTTAGAAAATACATCAACTTCGTCAATCTTTAACAGAATACCGTATTTAATTCTTAAATACCTAACGTAATTAAACCAAAATGCATTGGTTTCTTAATTATGCGTTGATGTATTTTAATTTTCAGTGTGCGGCAATCTTACTTTAAAAAATGGACTCACAATATTTATGCAACACCGCTTGATTGAAGATATTTATGTGGAAAAAGACAACATCTCATATTCTTGTACCGGTTACGGAGTGACTGATGATGACGTCGTGAGTGTTTGTGAAGATGATGGACAATGGAGCTTACGAACACTTCCAACGTGTTGTAAGTGTGATGACTTTCAGTCGTCATGAGTGTTTCATTTTAGAAATCTACAAATGTTATAAATTCATCGCACCATGAATAAGTCAGCATCTCACTCAATAATAGCATTATCGGTTTGGCTTGATTTTGCTCTCCCCCACCCGAGTAAAATGGAGTTAATATTATTTGAAAACAGATAAAAGTCACCAGATATTTGATAGGCACATCAAGAACATTCAAAACTGAGAAGAAGCTGGAGTTACTGACTGCACATGTAAAAGCCTTCGGATTGATTAAATGAGTCCGCTGAAAATGTGTTCAGAAAATCTTGGCGAACTATTGCATCCTACATTAGATTAAAAACGAAAATAATCAAGCAAACGCAATATTTACTACGTTTCGAAAAGCAGTAGAAAAGAGTGACTTAAGTTAAATGCATTGAACATTAAGCTGAACACATGCAATCATCATAAACTATATGGCATCATAAAATGCTTTGCAGACTGTTCAAATCCACCTGCAATATTTGTTGGAACACCTGGAGACATCATTGGGAATCCTCCGTATGAGGAAAACGAAACGATCACATACACATGTGCAACAAATTATACAGTTCTTGGAAGAGTTGAAAATATTTGCAGCGGACCACCTGATTATAATTGGGCTTTGAAAGAAGTTGATTTACCATCTTGTTTAAGAAGTAAAGATATGCGTTAAATTTCATTTATGCGCAATCTAGTATTTGTAAAAGCCAATATGCATATTTTTTAAGTGAAATTATTCAAAAAAAAATTATAAAATTTGTAACAAGAAATCTTAATTGATTCACGGTTAACATTATAATGTGATTGAACAGAATGCGCAGCACCTCCAATCAGAATGGATTTGATGTATTCGAATTTAGTTCAATTGTATGGAAATACTTGGGTGGAAGGAGATAACATCTCTTATTCATGTACCGGTGATGGTGAGCCTAATAGTGACGTAATAAGCGTTTGTGAAGATGACGGACGGTGGAGTCTCCAAACTCTTCCATCGTGTTGTAAGTTCATGAAATATGGCAGCGTAATACTTAATATTGAATATCAAAGCCTTTAAAATTTTTTCAAGAATTATTAAACTCTTTAAAAATTATTTTTAGCCCCATTAGTAAAAAAGTTAATTTTTGAACTGGTCAAAATATTTATACATTTAAAAAAAAATGATTTTACGATTGGAAAATCGTACACATACGTTGATTTAACATGACAAAAATTTTAAAGAGACCAAAATAGATTTTCAGCTCCTGTTTAGTCTAGACTCAGAAGGCTTCAACTTTCCCCTTCTTTAAACTTTAAAATCAAGACAAATCGCGCTCTCCTAATTTTTGCCATAAAGCAACATTACTGTAGAACCTTTTTAGTTAGTTTTTTATTTTATTTTATGAAAATATTGTAACTTTGAAAGCATTTTGGGGAGCTGAAGACCAGATTTAAGCGCTTTAAAACTGTTTTTAATATTCATTTCTTCAAAAAAAAGCACGTAAATAAACAACCAATTATAAACAGGAATTTTTTCACTAACTTTGCAACTTTCGGTCACTTTAGCAAGGAAGAGGAGACAAACATCCCCGTTTCAAACGATCAAATTTAAATTTTATGACCAATTTAAATATAACTGATTAACATCTTTTTATTGCTGTCCGAAAAAAATGACAAAAAAGGAAAAAAAACGCGCAACTTACGTACTATAGCTCAAGTGTTGTGGCTACAATGTATAGCAAAAGTATTTTACATGTTATTTTCGCAAAAAAAAAAAAAAATAATACTTACCAAAGATGATAAACTTACTACAGATAATAAAGTTCTATATGATTTGAAACTTCACAATATCTATGCAGTGTTTTTCTTATTTAATGCTGTAGAAGTTGCTGTCACCAGCTTTTCATTAAGTGCATTTGATCATTTGATAGAGTTTTGTAGTAATTTGACTTACTTTGCATATAAAAAATGACAGTTTAAGGTCTGAAACGATTTGAGGACTAACCTCCACATTATTTTGACGTTATAAAGTTAGCTAGGTCCATAAAGTGTAATAATATTTAGGGATTTCAAAATCTTCCGAAGTTGAGCAATTTTTCATAATATAATCTGCGTAAAATTTTACTTCCAGTTTGTCCAAATCCCCCCAATATTTCTTATGGAACACCTGGAAATATTATGGGAAATCCACCTTATGAGGAAAACGAAAATATCACTTATACTTGTGCAATAAATTATACTCTCTACGGCTCAAACGAAAACGTATGCACTGGACCACCGGAATATACTTGGAATCTAACCGAAACTGATATGCCTACTTGTTTGAAAGGTATGAAGTGAATAGCTTCATAAGAATATTTATGTATATAGAAGATGATTCATCAAAATCCACAATCTCTCGACTAGCCCAAAGGTTTTAACCAGGAGTACAAGCTAATGAGCTCAAATCTTTGGCATGTAGAAACAGAAAACAAGCTTTTCGGTATTCTTAATGGCCTAAAAACCGTTAAAGCTTTTTTGGTCCTAAACTTCAATTTAAGCGCTGGGTTGAAAGAACTGCTGGTATAAAGTTATAGCCTTATAAAAGTCGCAGTTTCGTGACAGTATTTGCATAATTATGCAATATTATGATTTATTATTCAGAGTGTGCCACTCCTCCTTCCAAACCTGGACTCACAATATTTGTGAAATCCCGCTTGGTTGAAGATGTTTATGTGGAAGGAGACAACATCTCTTATTCTTGCACTGTTGACGGAGTGACTGATGATGACGTAGCAAGTGTTTGCAAAGATGATGGAAAATGGAGTTTACAAACTCTTCCAAAGTGTTGTAAGTGGGATGAGTTTCAGTCATCGTAAAGTTCTCATTATGAAATAACTTGAGAAATATAAAAATTTATCGCAGAACGCGTTGGTGTTGGTAGCATTATTGCAGCATTATAAGTGAGACCAATCTGGCCTATATTAAGTTATCTTCTTTACGTATAATCACTCCACATCGAAAACAATGTATCATTACTGTAATTTCATATAACCGGCATAATGAAATGCAATTTAAAAAGATTTTCAACTAGAAACCTGATGTGTGGAAAGTAATGTTAGACTTGTTGGCTGACTGCAAATTAAAACGTTAATGAATACTTTCGTTTTGATAAAATCAATATATTACGTTCAATAATATGCACCATAGCCTGCAGATAAAATTTGTGTGCCACAAACTTGAATAAGTTTAAAGCATTGCGAGTAAGCGAAAGGATAATTGTACAACATGAAAGACCTCACACTTTCTGCTTTCCACGAATAAGTTTTAACAAGATTAGTTACAAAAACAATAAAAATCAGTAAAACTAAATATCAAATACGTTCTCAGGCAATACTCTCGAATGTGTCCAAAGCAAAACAAAACATTTTCATTTATCATATACGATATTACCTGGTTACTGACCACCACAATTTATCATGTCCCAATAGTCTGTTTCGCACATATGGGCTCTTTAAGAAGCGTAAATTTTAGCCCCCTGTAGAGCCCATAGTGGCGAAACAAACTGTTGGTTCATGATGAATTGTGATGATCAGTAACTAGTTAATATTTCGCTCTGATTTGTCATCGAGCACTCTATCTGGTTTGCAGACCCCAATGCAAGCATTATCATATAGTGTATATATACTTACGTAAAATGCTTTGCAGACTGTTCAAATCCACCTGCAATATCTGTTGGATCACCTGGAAACATCATTGGGAATCCTCCGTATGAGGAAAACGAAACTATCACTTACACATGCGCAGCTAATTATACACTTTACGGAGAAGCTAAAACTACGTGTAGCGGACCACCTGATTACAGTTGGACTTTGAAAGAAGATGATTTACCGACTTGTTTAAGAAGTAAAAAGATATTTTAAATAGGAAATTTCTGAAGTTCTTTTTGGTGTCCTAGGCTAGCTTTGAGAAGTCACTCAGGTGCTACTCAAAAAAACTAACGTTACTGCTAACGTTTTGCTTGTTAGGATAAACTTGCTTCATCAGAGCACTGCTATATTTTAAATTTGATATAATCCTAATTACAGTTTATACAGAAAAACTGGTATCTCTATATGCTCCTTAAGTAAAATAAGCATATCGATTACAGTACCAAAAGATCAGTAACACAATGAACTACCTACAATACCACGACCCATTTCAATGCTTCACTGTTACAGAAATTTTATATTATGATGCAATTGAACAGAATGCAGCGCACCACCCACAAGCATAGGCCTGGTACATTCCATTTCATTCCGGTTGATTGAAAATATATGGGTGGAAGGAGATAACATCTTGTATATTTGTACTGGTGATGGTGAAACCGATAATGACGTAATAAGCGTTTGTAAAGATGATGGACAATGGAGTCTACAAAGTCTTCCAATTTGCTGTAAGATTATAAAATACTATAGCTTGCAGAGTAAAGCATAAACAAGAGTTCAGCGATTTGCTACAGAGTTCTATCTTAAAGTAGTTTTTTTCGGTAATTTAACCGAACGTATAATTTTTGCTTTTTAGTACTATTTTACACCCTAATGCGAACTTCTATTGTGTAACTTGAGGTATCGATAACCTTTTCTGTAGCTTTGAAAATATTTTGCAGTAAATTTCTTAACTGGTTGCAATATGGTATAGTTGCACATTTTTCACGCAAAGGTAACAAATCTTTTTGCAAAATAAACCACAATTTTCCAAACAATTCACAAAATATACCACAAATAGGAAAATAATTTAATTGCACTGATAGCATTTTAGGGCGCATGGCTAGCAAGGTCTTAGTACTAAATTAGTCATTTTCTTAAGCCAATTTTATTTCAAGTATACAGTGATTAGAATGTAGCAAACTGAAAAATGCTGGTCACAGAATTACTCCTTCGTAAAGGTGAATTTGGTTTATTGAAAAGTTGCCGTTGTTATGTAGGTGTTTGAATTTTAAGAGTCTGTTCCAGTTATTGATTCTTTTTATCTAAAATATTTCTTAAAGCGTTTCTTTTTTCAGATTACTGAAAAGGATTTTAGTAAGGCTTTAATATTTGAGAACTCATGTTTCATCTACCAATTAACTTAATTGCATTATTGCAGTATGTTTTTAATTTTAGACTGTCTCACCCCGCCAATAGTTTCAGTTGGAATTCCTGACGACATTATAGGAAATCCCCCTTATGGAGATAATGATACTATCACTTACACATGTTCAACTAATTACACACTTCATGGGACAATCGAGAATGTGTGCACTGGAGCACCACATTATAATTGGTCTATAACAGGATCGAATTTACCAACCTGCTTAAGAAGTAAAGTTGTTTTTGCTTGCAGCTTGTTTTGAACCCACTGTATGGGTTCTTCTATACAAATTTGACTTCAGCTATACAGCAAACCATAAAAAGATAATCTAAACTGAATAAGTGACGACCTATTTCGTTTTCTGCAGTGCTAATTTCTATCAAACCCAAGTTGGCAATATTTACTAATAAGGCGATTTTTGGAACATAGAGCTTTTTATAAGGGTTTGCTCGTATTTGGCTTTTCAAGAGCAAATTATTTGTTGGTGATGACGGTGCCTTATCAGACAGGCTGTGCTACTGTTTTCATTAAACTTTGTTATGCAGAGTGCAGCGTTCCGCCAAAAAGAACAGATCTAACAATAATTGTTTCAACGCGTTTGATTGAATACTCATACGTGGAAGGAGATAGCATCTCGTATTCATGTACTGGTAATGGAGTGACTGATGATGACGTGATAAATGTTTGTAAAGATGATGGAGAGTGGAGTCTGCAGACGCTTCCATCCTGCTGTAAGTACGGTAAAAAGTTCAAATCATCAACCTTGTAACGACCTTGATATTCTCATCTGTCATCGAAACTCCAACATGCACTGCAACCACAACAAGAGTGTTATAAATGTTTGCGAAGATGCTGTTTGTGATCATGATTCCAATTGAAACCTTTTTAATGAACTCTGTTTTGGCAGACAAAGTAAGTCACAATCAGATTTGAAAAAAATCGTATTAGTACTCTGCGACAAAATCGAAAATTCGTGTCACTTGGCAGTTTTGAATTATGCAAAAAAAAACTGCCTATTTTTCATCTTTCATTATTGCATGTTTGTCTGTTTGTACAAAATCTTGAACTGAGTATTGTGTATTTGAATAGAATTAGTGAATAAAAATAGTTACAACCAGCCACTATTTTATACAAAAATATGATTCAGTCAAAAAAGATTAAGCTTTTGTATATCTGGTATAGAATCGGCATTTTATTGTTGCTGTCTTTCTCCAAGTGCTTGTTTCATCGTTAAATGGCTTTTCGTGGCTATTAAAGTGAAATTTGCCTATTTCGGTTTTGCTTATTGAATTTTCTTTTTTAAACGTGAAATTGGTTCCTTTATTTCTGCATAATATGCTTGGCCGATTTAAACCACTTTATTGATATAGAGATATTTGTTTTTGGCAGACTGTCGGAATCCACCGGTAATTTCCATTGGAGTGCCTGGAGTCATCATTGGAAATCCACCTTATAAAGCGAATGAAACTATCACGTATTCATGTGCCTCAAATTATACCCTTTATGGTGCATATGAAAGTGTGTGTAGTGGACCTCCTTATTATAATTGGAGTTTAATTGAGTTTGATTTACCGATTTGCTTACGACGTAAGAAGGTTTTACATAGTTTCGGAAATACTTTGTACTTCAATTTAATTTTGTAGTAATATCACAGAATGATAGAGATCAGCAAATTAACTATCTTTTTAACTTAAAAATAAATTCAGCAAAATATTTCAGCCAAATTTAATTGTAGAGTCAATGTCAGTAGGGATAGTGCAGTATAACAAAATAAAGACACTATTTCTGAAGTGAAATAGGCAGAACTAGTTATTACTTCAAAGTCATCATGCCCTGCAATTATTTCATGCGACAACTCATCAATGTTGTCTCCGCGTTTATAATTACAATTGTAGTTGTAATTATATTTTAATTACCAAGTTGTCTGAGCCAGGAAACAGCGAAGCGACTTTTCGGTCTTCGAATCAAGTTGCCACCTGCCCACCTGTCTACCACACCCTGTGGAGGCTTCACACTGTCCTTTTATTTGATGAGGTTATGCAAGAAGCTGTGAATACCAATTCTTATAGTCTAATTGATTTGATCCGAGCGAAAATCGAACCTGAGTCAACCGTTCCAGTAGCAGTTTTAAGTATATCGGGAATTGCTTTAACCCCAAGTGACGCAAGTCAGACAGAGCGCCTATTGCTGGAGCAATTCCATAATTTGAATTCAATTGACTTTATCCTCAGTGTACAGAGGAGTCGACACAGCCAATAAATTGTACGCTACAATCCCATAATTAGTTCACTCAATTACTAACTCTAAATACCCAAGTTTTTGGTGCACTTAAATTTTCTTCTAACTTCTGCTATTAAACTTTTCTACTAAAAACGAAAAAAATTTTTGTTTATATACGTCACTACCATGTATTTGAGTTTCGCTTAATACCAAAACTAATCAGCAGGACGACATGTAAACTGAAATTTAGAAGCCAAACTGAGCTGATATGTAAACTTTTGGAAAATACAGTAACCAACATCTGGAAAATACAGAAATGACAACAACTTTTGGGAATATACGTATTATTAGTTGTGCTAGCTCTTCTTTCTTTTTAGGAATTTTAAAGTTGCAGTGCCTGATTATGCTGATGTGGTCTTAACCAATAAGCCCTATTTATTGCATTGCAAAAATTTTCTTTTTGCTTCGATGAAATGTACTGTTGTAAAAAAGTTACTGAAAATATAGTTTTGGATCTTTGTTTAAAAATAATTTTAAAACAATGAATAATTAACTCAAATCTTGCAAGTAAACTTGATGCATTTTTAACCTAGTGGCTATTGATTTGTATAGAATGCGGATCTCCACCTACGAGAATGGGTCTCGCTATAAACGTATTTTCTCAACTAATTGCAAATATGTTTGTGGAAAGAGATAACATCACATATTTTTGTACTGGTGATGGAGAAACTGATGATGACGTAATAAGTGTTTGTGAAGGCGATGGACAATGGAGTCTGAAAACACTTCCGTCGTGTTGTGAGTTTGATAAATTGTTTTCCAACAAATGATGAACGTTCTAGATGGGGAAAAAATAAAAAACTGATTTCAAGTATTTGTCTTTATTAAATCTATTATTAGTAGATCGAACTTAGCAAAAATTGGTAGAATCTATTATTAGTAGATCTATTATTAGTAGATCGAAAATCTATTATTCGTTCATCATTTTCGTTCGTTCATTTATTATTCGTTTATCACTTATTATTCGTTTATTTATCATTTTCGTTCGTTCATTTATTAAATCTATTATTCGTTCATAAATCTATTACTAGTAGATCGAACTTAGCAAAAATTGGTATTCTTTATATTTCAACATAGGTGGGCAAGTTAATGCAAAACGTTAGCTTCGTTAACCACTAGTCCGTTAACAAACTTCACACCTCCGTTAATGTTAATCCGTTATTTTCAGCTTTAATTAACGGAAGTTAATAAAGTCCGTTAATCCGTTAACATTTTGCGTGTAACTTACATTTCGTTTTATTCACTCGCTTCTAGAACACGTATTGACGCTGTTGAGCTGATTGTAAGGAAATATTTATTGCTATGGTGGTCTTTTTGTGTTTTGAAAGATACATTTTACAGTCTAATCTAATTTCAAGATAAAAACAAGTTCAAATGCACAACGAAGCTGCAAGATATTAACGATAAAAACCTTAACGGAAGTTAACAGAACTTAACGGAAGTTACTTTAGTCCGTTAACAGCACTTAACGGAAGTTAATTTAGTCCGTTAAGATGAAAAAACTTTTTAACGGATTAACGAGTTAATGAAAAAGTTAGCTTCGTTAATAACGGATTAACGATTAACGGACTTGTGCCCACCTATGTATTTCAACACTACAACATGACCTTAATTCAACGAGAATGTTATACTTAAATAAAGGTTGTGCCATTTGCTGTCTTGAACTGTATTTACTTGCGTAATTTTTTATGTTGGTATTTTTTTATTTGCATATCACCGTTTTTTGCTTTATTTTTAGACTGTCCAAGCCCACCTTTAGTTTTTATCGGCACAGCAGGAAATATCATTGGGAACCCTCCATACCAAGCCAATGAAATCATCACTTATGAATGTGCAACAAATTATACAATACATGGAATCACTGATAATACTTGTTCTGGACCACCAAACTACGATTGGACTCGCACAGGCTATGATTTACCGTCTTGTCTGAGAAGTATAAGTGTTTGTGGCGTGCTTTTTCTAAAAAAAATTTAACACGTTCACTGAAAACTGGTTTTTTCAAAAACGTAAAGTAATTGTTTTAACAATGTACTTTATGCTAGGAGGAATATACACAGTAGTATGTGGACGCTTTCTGCCAATTAAAAAGTAAACTTTCAATATTTTAAGTTTTTTTTTTATACCGACTTAAAACAAGCAAGGAGTATAAAAGATTCATAATGTCATTGTACCTTGTACTGTATCACAAAAATCAAAATCGCTTGACTCAGCAAAACTATACACCATACTGTTATAGAATTTGTTGCAGCGCGACAAGTTTTGCAATTTTGTTTCTGTTTTTTGTAGTGTGCGATGAACCTCCAAAAGAGATCGGTGTGACCATTAATGCTACATCTGGCCTGCTTGAGGATGTTTACGTAGAAGGAGACAATATCACTTATTCTTGCACTGGTAATGGAGAGACTGATGACGACGTAATAAGTGTTTGTAAAGATGACGGTCAGTGGAGTCTGCAGACTCTCCCATCGTGTTGTAAGTGAATTAATTGTAAATACAGAAGAAACTAGAAAAATGACATTATAAACTGAATATTCCTAGACTCTCAGAAAAACGTATATATTTTCTTAAGTGCTTAAGAAGCTGTAATTCAGTGGAATGAAGGCTGTTCAATTGACTGATTCGACTACAAATCGAACTTATTCACTGTGAAAAAGCAAAAATAATATTTAACTTTTAATTCTCGTCGATATTGCTCTTTTGCTCTTTCATAAAGCATTTGTTTCAAGATTTTCAAGGTTAAGCAAAATTTTGAAAATAATGCTAGGATATTACCCAATTGTTAAAAGAATAGCAGATCTGCATAACCTCTAACTAGCGCAGTAAAAAAGCGTTTTTTTTTTGGAAGGTGTTTTTGTAACTTTTTTTTTTAAACGTATGTGTAGTTTTTAGATCATTGAGAAGATTATAAACTTTTGTGTTTCCATGATTTGGGTAGGAATTTTGCTTCTTTTGAGCAAAATGGACCTCGCAATTGTTTGCTGAGGAAACGAAATGCGAAAGTTTTGGTAGTTATGGTGGAAGTAGTAACTCTGCTATTTTTTACTCACTGACTGGTTTATTTCACTCCAATTCGCAGTGGCGTCGCTAAAGGCGGTGACACCCGGAGAGGCTGCAAAAAGTTATATTTTAAAGATAACGGTACTACTTCGTTACTGTAGATAGAGGTTGCTATTTGGCTAGCTCATTAACTTCTCATTGTATGATTCTATAACTTGAAAGTATGAGCAGCACCGTGGCAGTTTAGTATCAGGGCGTAACCAGAAATCTGCAATGGATGAGAGGCTGTTTTGGAGGTCTGTAAGCTTCGTCGGAAGCTATTGGGAGTGTGAGGGCTGAGCCACCAGCACTTGAAAAATTTTATTTTTTATATATTTAATCGCTTGCGTGTTATCTGGCCTAAAGGCTGCCAGCGCGGAAGCCTAGAAAAGAGTCAACTTTTTCGCATTGCTTGTTTTTAAAGTAGTCGCCGTTCTGGTGACTCTTTTCTAGGCTTTTGCGCTGGTAGCCTTTAGGCCAGATAGCACGCAAACGATTAAATATTAAAAGCTCTGGCCAGCAAACGTCAAAGCATCACAACTAAATTATTATTAAATTTTTATTTTGCTGCAAAAATAACTTAGTAAGATATGCGACTACAACAGAAGCAGTTTGATCATTTGCTAAAAAACATACCAAGTCCGAGCAAAACAACGTATATGAAAAGTTTCATTAAATTGCGCCCTCTAATTTTAGGCTTATTATTTTGATAAAAACTATGTTTTTTAAATGTGGCATCAGGGAGAATCCTGGTGGCATAGAAACGAGCAAACACATGATTAGACGTAAACGCGTAGCCAGAAATCTATTATGGTGTAGGACTGTTTTGGGGATCAGAGGGCAAAGCTCCCAGCGCTCGAAAAAAAATTTTTTTTTTTTTTAAATAACTTAATTTTAGACCTATTTTGATAAAAGTCAATGCTTTTGAAATACAACATTGAAATTAGCAGTGCAGAAACATCATCAAACTGGTTGCGAAAATGGGCAATGGCTATGTGGAAGGTGGCTAATGGTAAAATTTCCGTTCTCTTATTTACAAAATGGTACCGTAAATCATAAAATCTTGCAGTTCAATGAAACTCACAAAGCATAACCCATTTCGTCTGTATTTAATAGAGAAAAGTGATTGGTTGGAGAAAGCTGATGGAACGACATTTGAGTCGAAGTGATTGGTAATTAACTACTGCTGATTAACAAACCCTTCATTATTCCTGAGCTTATATTTTTTTGGTTTCATGAAACTTTCCTTCAGCATATTTCAACAAGCAATTAAATTTGATTGCTTTGTTTTGGCAATTTTTTAAAGTTTTTATTAATTTGTGAGTTATATTTTTGAAAAATTAGCGCCCCTTCTCTAAATAAATGCTTCAAAAGATGCTCTAAATCATTTTTTAGTCTGTTCTAGTATACTGAACATTTCCAATGATATAAAACATATTGTTGTTTTCTCTTTCGTTCGCTTGGTTTCATAAAATGGTGTCACCCCAACTTGGTAACACCCAGGGCAAGCCATCACCCCGAAGCGACGCCACTAGCCATCTGAACTTCGGGTTCAAAGATTTTTTCAGATTTGCATCTCCAAAGCTTACCATCACTGTTTAACTTAAGATTTTGAATTGATCATCAGTGACTGTACTCTGTATTGCCTTTGCAAATTTAAAGTTTAGATTATCTTTTTGAATTGGAGCTCTGTAATTATCTTTTTCCCCTGATTTTTCCTGAGTTTTAACGATTACAGTTAGTTCTTTTCGTCAGCTTTTAACAGATGCAAAACATGCTAGTTTTTTATCCTAAGTAATCCCATGACTTAGAGTTTGATATTGGACGAGATTTGGTCATTGGGATGAACGCGTCAGTTTAGATTCCCAATAATACAAATACTGCAAACTAATTGTCTACCAAATATATTTTTGCGATTGTTTGAGTATGACTAACCATTAGTTTCGGTGAAAGATGAGTAGCCTATAGCTTGTGGTCTAGCTAATAAGAGTTTAGATTGCCAAAAATATACTGTTCAACAATGATTGTGACTTTTGATTAATGTTATTTTCCCGTTGAGTAACGCAGTAGGTTAAACCGAAAAGACATTAAATCAAATATTTTTTCTTATACTCGCTGTATTACGCTTCGGCGTAATACAGCTGTACAAGGAAGTATTTGGTATGATGTCTTCTTGGACGCTTTCAACCTGTGATTTTCACGATTTTCAGGATAGGCTAGCTAAAGGGTGTTTTAAAACAATAATGCAATATTATTTAAAAATAACAATTAAAAAAAAAAAAAAGACCTAAAAACCAACAATGTTTTTTTGAAACCGAAAAAACTAGCAAAAAACCGTTTTTTTTATAACAAGCTTCGTTTTTTTATTTACGTCACTACCTTTGACCTCAAGTTTCCTTAAATAAGTTAGTGATAAATAGATTTTATTTACCACAAATGTGAGGCTGCACTTCAATCACGCTTATGCTTTCCCATTAGACTAATGTTTCATCAGCATCGAAATAAACACATAGCCTATTCTGGCGGCCCAATCGAACCTTCAACCACACACAATGGCAATTTCTGCACTTGCCATCGTACCCTCGTGTAAGATTACTCTGACAGCAAGGTCACCAAAAACATGATTCTCGACCAGTAGCACACTGGCACTGCACTTAGCTCAACCACATTGCGCTAGCATCACTAAGCACGGACACCTTATATAACATAACTTTAGCAATTTACAACTATGGTACGCGATAGGCGTATTTCAAACTTGATACTGGTCGGTAACTTTCTTTCTGGTGGCCTTGTTTTCAGACTCAGATGAGGTTACAATGACAATGTTGGTACAATCAGAAGAGGGTACAACGGCAAGTGCAGAAATTGCTCTCATTTGTGGTTTGAAGGCTCGGGTGGGCTTCCAGGATAGGCGATACAGTAAGTCCTCTGGTTACGACGGTCCCGACTTACGCTGTTTCGAGGTTACGAACGCACTCCATAAAAATATAAATGATAATACAGTACTGTAATATCGAAGCCCTTAAACTGGATCCTTGTGATCAAGAAATATAGTGCTTTGGGCTCATTGGTTTTCGTCATTTGCATCGTAAATGACGTGAACAATTGCGAACTATTACGATTATAAGGCAGCACGTACCTCACATATCCGATATTCCATTAGGCTAGTGTTTCATCAGCATCTGAATTCACACATAGCCTATCCTGGCATCCCACCCGAACCTTCAAACCACGCACGAGGGCAATTTCTACACTTGCCATCGTACCCTCTTCTCAGATTATTCTGATCTAAGTCTGACAACAAGGTCACCAGAAAGAGGATTCTCGACCAGTATCACACTGGCACTTTACTTAGCTCAACCGCCTTGCGCTAGCATCAATAAGCATGGACACCATATATGACATATATGACATGACATGCTAATGTGATAACTAATGATCTTTAAGCCACAAGCGCGCAAAGCAATTAAAAAAAATCTTGTTCTGCTACCAGATGTGCGAGATTGTCAAACCTTTTGTTTGGAAGCAACAAGAATATCATGTGCTTTTTCAAAGCAATAAACAACTATCCAATATTAAGTATGGTAACTCTTGCCTTTCAGATTGCTCGAGTCCGCCTTTGATTGTTGTTGGAATATCTGGGAGCATTATTGGAAATCCACCTTATGAAGCAAACGAAACTATCACTTACACGTGTGTAACTAATTATACAATTGAAGGAACAGCTGAAAACAAGTGCACTGGACCACCTGATTTCAATTGGACAGTAACTGGATCCGATTTACCATCTTGCCTGAAAAGTAAGAAGAATCTTAATTATGCCATTTTTCTTCAAAACGAGCTGCGCTTTCCGGGCATAGTGAGCGGAGATTGGCCTCTTAAACTGATTTCCCGCTTCGTTGTAATAAAGCAAGTGTAATGAAAAATTTGATTTGCATTAATTCATGAAAGTGCTTAATCGTTTGTAGCTGACATAAAGTTAATGACTTCATCAAAACAAAACAATTACGCAGTAATAAAATTATATGATTGTCAAAAAACATTCGGTAAAGTTTAATTTTGTTGTACAGGATATTATCCACCAATGAAGAATATCGTGTGATTAAGCAATCGGTCATATTACCTAAAAAAGTGTGTGACGTTAACTAAGTAAAGTATCGTTTATTATTTGATAATAAGCATTTTAGCTTAATTCTAGAACGTTTGACTTATAATTTTTATTTTCAACTCCGCAGAGTGTGGTGCACCACCAAAAAAATCCGGCGTAGCAATAATAACTTTATGGCGCTTGTTTGAAAATATTTGGGTGGAAGGAGATAACATTTCTTATTCATGCCTTGGTGATGGAGAGACTGACAATGACGTAATGAGTACTTGCGAAGGAGAAGGACAATGGAGTTTGCAAACTCTTCCAACTTGTTGTAAGAGACGGCAATGTTTTTAGTTGAATTAAAAAATGCATTACTATCTCAAGCCTGCTTTTATTCTTTTAATTTGACATACAATGTTATAATTATATTTTTTCATAAAAATCGTCTTAAGATACTACTAATGATTCCAATTACCGGTTAAAACCAATACCTTCGCCTCAAGGACGTCCTCGAGGACACATCTTGAAGTCCTTGGCCTCGAAGCTTCAAGTCCTCGAAAACTGCACTGTCCTCGGCTCAAAGGCAGCACTATTTTTTGAATCGTTAAAATTTTGTAGATTGCCTGAAAAATGTTTTTGAAGACCGTTTTTTTGGAGATCGCCTGAAAAAAAATTTTTTAGACCTTTTTTTGGAGAACGCTTGCCGCCTGTGTCCTTGGTTCTTGGCCTTAGCCTCGAGCATTCCTGTCCTTGGTCTTGAGAGGGTCTGTCCTCGGAAGGGCTGTCCTTGACCTTGGTTTCGGATTTTTTTTGTGTCCTTGGCCTTGAGCCTTGTGTCCTTGACTCCACCTCTGCTTTATACTGTTTTATGATCACATTTATATATTTATCTAACCACGTGCAATAGAATTATAAACAGTTCTTTATATCCCTAACATTCCGATATAAAATGTTTTTAGCCTACTGCAACTTTTATTTTAGCAATAATATAATTATGCAATTTGACCTAAAAACTAGTTACGTAAAATGTTTAAAATAGAATCAAAAGCACCACCCGAATTTGTTCCAGTTTCTAGACAAACAGCAAATGTAAACAGACTGTAAAACAGTAAATGTAGATACAGTAATTGCATTAAATAATTGATGTATAGCAGCTGAACCTGGTCCTTATATGGAAAATTGCATAATTTTTAATAACTTGAATTCAGTTGATATAAGCTAAAGATTGATTTTGGAGTTGCAAAAGATATCAAGAAAGTTTTAAACAACAATTTTTGAATAAATCATAAATAATTTTGAGGTTGTGCAAACCTTTAACGGTTCGAAACGCATATTTCTTTGTTGTAAATTGCTATTCTTTGTTGTGCAATATTATCCTAAAACAACACAAATATAAAATTCTCGAAGATGTATCTTGCTCTCCGCATTCTAATCAGAGATACTTATTGAAGTGTTCTAGAAAAGATTCTGACAAAGTTGACTTTGCTTAAAGCCATGTTTAAATGTAAAGCGTACTTTCAGATTGCATGAGTCCACCTGTTATTTCTGTTGGAACACCTGGAATCATTATTGGAAACCCTCCGTATGATTTTAATGAGACTGTCACATACACATGTGCAACAAGTTATACAATTGTAGGAACTGCTGATAACATTTGCAGAGGACCACCTAACTATAACTGGACACTAAGTGGATCAGATCTACCATCTTGTCGAAGAAGTAAATTTTATTTTTCATTTATATGATTTGAGAAGTTGTTTTAACTTTAATGTTGCTTTTTTGTTTGATTGTTTATTTTAATATCGATTTTCAGGAGAATCCGTTAAATACCACAAATTTATCTGGGCGTACTTTTTTATTTCTGTAGATTGCGTTCCACCACAGACAACAAATGGGCTAACTGTATCCGCTTTATTCCGATTGATTGAAAATATATGGGTGGAAGGAGATAATATCTCATATATTTGCACTGGAGATGGTGAGACTGATGATGACGTAATAAGCATTTGTGAAGATGATGGAGAATGGAGCTTGGAAACTCTCCCATCTTGCTGTAAGTTTAGAGCAATTAAGGGGTTTGAATGAATGAACTGAAACTGCAAAAGCTCATATCGAACTTTATTGCTGACTACATTTTATGGACTGTTATCAGACTTTGTTTGCATTTATTTTTGTAGATAAAACTGCTGACAATATTGCTGCTGCAAACGGCTCTTTAAAGCTTATAACTGAAACGATTTTTGTTTCAAAACTGTTTGAAAAATACAAAACAAATTATTTTTCGTTCTCGGAATAATTTCTTTTTGAAATGTGGGGTAGATGTGAAAGTTTTGAATATTAAAATAAATTTGAATTTGGGAGGGGATCACGATTGTTTTGGAGACTTTCAATTTTGAGAGAAGCTTAAAATAAATACCAGTCATTCTCCCAAAAATCGTTATCCAAGTACAGGCATAATTGTACATACAATTAGTGCTATCTTTGACTTTCAAATCTTGCGTAATTTAGTTTTAAACTGAAAACGACGAAGGTGAGGGCCGTATTTTGAATTAACAAAAACATATTTTTGTCCAAAGTGGAAAGAAAACTTTATTTAAATACAGGTTAATTCAGCTTATTAAAAACCACGAGCATTTTGTCTTTCAGAGGTACAAAATGCAAACAAGCATTTTCTTTCCAGATTGTCCTAGTCCACCTATAATATCCATTGGAGTTCCTGGAAGCATCATAGGAAATCCACCTTTTGAAGAAAACGAAGCGATTATTTACACTTGCTCCGCAAACTACGTGCTTAACGGGACGAATGTGAGTGTGTGCACTGGCCCCCCAGACTATAATTGGACACTTACGAAATCTGATTTAGCTGCTTGTTTAAGAAGTAAGAATTTTCGTTTTATTGCATTTGAAGAGTAATGGTACAGCAATGTAATGGTAAACAGATCAAACGGTGTAATTTGAGTATTGCCGCATCGCCGCATTGCACGCATTGCACGCTATATTTGAGTATTGCCGCATTCGGTGAATACTGTGGTAAATGTATTATCTATTATCTGAATCGCTCACAAAGAAGTCGGTAAAAATGACTTTGAAAATGCCTTTCACCTACTGTAACAAGAGATATGCTCTACATTTTGCACACAAATTTGCATCACGAACCAAGAACAATTGTTTTATGACTTAGTCTAAATTCTTATTATGTTAGATTTACTCGAAAATCCACTTAAAAGACAATGTTGTTCTGTATTGAGTCTTGTCGGCCTTATCAGCCAGCAGTTTTTAAGGCTTTTATTAGTATTATTGAAAAACTTGAAAATTACTTCAATAATACAAACACGGCAGAAAAATCAATAATATTTCTAAAATTAGTGATCAAGTAGAATTATGAATTGTAGTATTTACGTTGACTTAATTTTTTTTTGACCCATTTGTCTTAGAGGTTATGCACTTCACGTTTAAATGCATCATCGCTTCTTTCGGTTTTACACAGCATTAAAACTTTCAGTAAGCAAAACCGCTTTTAATTGCTGATGTTGCCTTTGTATAACGCAATGTTGATTACTACCTTGTACTGCTTAGCAGGTACTGATCAGTGTGAACTAGAATAGTTTTGAGTTTGAAAATGCGGTCTACAGTAAAGTAATGTCATTAGTAAAAGACGGGAAACACGATGATGTTTTTGAAGAAAGTAATTGAAGCAAATATTTTTTTTTATTACAGAATGTAGTCCACCGCCAACCAAGAGTGGACTTGAAACAGATATCATATCCCAGTGGTTTGATAATATCTTTGTAGAACAAGACAGAATATCATATTCATGTACTGGTAGTGGACTAATAAGTGGCAATGTAATTAGTGACTGTGAAACTGATGGCCAGTGGAGTTTGCAAGCTCTTCCATCATGTTGTGAGTTAAAGCTTTTTAAAGAGCTTTTTCTGGATACTTTTAATCAGGTTTAAGCCTAAAACATTTAGAATGATCTAAAAATCACTCTCAAAAATTTTTGCTTTCAGCGTATACAAGTATTAGGTTTCTTAAAATATTTCTTTCAGTTTTCTCTTTTTCACGACTCAAAGTTGCAATTTGAAACAAAAATTACACTTTAGTTGCCGTTATTTTTTAAAAATCTCCTAAAATGACAGCGTTGATGTCAAAATGAAATAATGCACGAATAGCTTCCTTGGACGCTCTAAAATTAACTACTTCAAATTATCTTTTTTACATTTTTTTAATACTTGCTCAGAAATACTTTTTTGAATACGTGAAACTTTGTCAATACAAAAATACTGAAAAAACTTGTTGAATTTGGAGTCGAATATTTCAAAAAAGTAAAAGATAAAAATCTTATCTTCTGAGGAGACAAATTTTAGGTTGTCTTGTCAATCATTAAAACAGCTTAGGCTTTAAATTAAAAAAGAGTCAATAAAACGTCTTTAGCAAGTAAATTGTTTGCTGAAATATCTTACTTAAAAAATTAAAAACAGCTAAAGAATGTTTTTGCATACGGTATATACAAGAATGAAATGCTATATACAAAAATGATTTAATAAGTTTGAACTGGTGGGTAACAAGAATATTGTGGCCTTATTGTAGCATTTACTTATAGCTTAATTGAAATATATCAGTGGTTTTCGTGCTGCTATCATATTCTAATTCACGTTTTAGTTTTGCATGATTACACTTTAGTTTGTCCGCAACCACCCGAAATCTTAATTGGAATGGCTGGAAGCATCATTGGCAATCCACCTTACGAAAAAAATGACTTCATCACTTACAATTGTGCAACAAATTATACCATTCATGGACGAAATGAAAATATTTGCGAAGGGCCACCAGATTACAGTTGGACCCTAACAGGATCTACTTTACCAACTTGTCTCAAACGTGACTATTTATGAACTCATTATATGAATTTTTATAAAATATAACTGCAGTTAAATAACTCTTGAAACTAGTTAAAACGTAATTGAGAAAACTTGTTTATTGAAACTTTTCATTGTCGTTTTATCATCCTCGGTTAATAGGCTTTGAAGCAAAGATTAGTTTATTGAACAAAGTGCCGGGAAAGCCTAAAGCAACCGCTTAAAAACAAAAATGAAATTATCTACCGTAAATTCTAACAGAGTTTTAATTCTTTTCGATTGGTGTTTACGTCGTTTGAAATGATCTCATAGGAATTTTCTCATACGATTTTGCGCCATCGCTTTGTCATTACTTTTAATACTTCAATTGTAATGAATAGTCTCATTGTCCTGTCATTATTGCACTACTGCTGATGGTGAGATGTGTCCTGTCTTAAAACGTACATTAACTCGCTTAAGTTTTTGCTCTGCATTATTTTGAAATTTTTGTTTTTAACTTGTATTTTATTTTTCATTGTAGAGTGTAGCACACCACCGATCAAAGTTGGTCTTGGTTTTATTGACGTATCTCAGCTGATTGAACCGATACACGTGGAAGGAGATAGAGTAATTTATTTTTGTACTGGTAGTGGACAAATAAGTGGAGAAGAAATTAGTGATTGTGAGGATGATGGTCGGTGGAGCGTGCAAATTCTTCCAGTGTGCTGTAGGTTTTTGAAAAATGGTGGCAAGGAACTTCTTTTATCAATTAAAACCATTTCAGCATTTATTTTAAAATGGAAGCCGATGACTCGGGAAAGTTTCACCAATAATGTTTATTCGGTCTTTTACATCCAAGATCAAAGGCTGGTTCTTTAGTGGTAGCTGGTTCTACAAATTTTTGTTATATTTTTATATTGTTAAAAAGACCCTGTGTTAATTTAAAAAACTAGAGTTGTTCTGACGTACATTATATAAAATAATTGTAAAAGCAACTTTGGTCTCTTTCTATCTCTTTAAACTAACACTGAGAACAAAACTTTTTTGAAACTTTTGTGCAACTTTGTGAAGAATTATTCTGTAAATCAGTTTTGGAAACCTTCCAAACGATAATTTAAACCGAAAGATATTAGTAACTTACTGTGTTTTATAATGTTTAACTACATGTTTTTCATATTTTTTGACATATTATAATTGCTTGGCGCAGTAAATAAACTGAATCCTGTGAACTATTTCTGTTTTTTTTTTTTAATTCGATTTGCGCTTATATTTTGTAGATGCAAAACAATTGACAATTTTAAGCTGACTTGAAATGTTGCAGATTGCCCGAATCCGCCACAGATCACTGTTGGAATACCTGGAAACATTATCGGAAATCCACCTTATGAATCGAATGACGTTATCTCATACACTTGTGTCACAAACTATACTCTATATGGAACAGAAGAAAATACGTGTAGTGGACCTCCAGATTATAATTGGACTTTGACAGGCTCTGAACTACCAGCTTGTTTAAAAAGTAATATGATTAAACCGCACTGGAATCAAAAAATGCTAAATTTATTGGCCATAGTCAACTGCTAGCAAATGGCTCTTGATCACAGGGGAGGTAACGAAAATGTTGCTTCTACTGTAAAATGACAATCGACCTCAAATCGAATTGAAGCAAATAGTTTAACAACTTTCCTGCTCAACGTTTAGCAGTGAAAGGGAGAAAGTGAAGCCTCCAGTGTGTTTTAGGCAAAAGGCAACTTAATTTGAAGACAATAAGATTATTCTTTTTCATATAGTTTAGGCAACTTGGTAAATTTAGGTGCAATTACAATTACAATAGTATAACTTCAGTGAATTGAAAAACAAAGAACTTATTGACTCTTCTTTAGTGGAATGCCCTTGTTATAATTACGCTGAGTTCTAAGAAAACCTTAAAAAATTGTAGCAAGGAGCAATGACAATAGCAGAATAAGTAAGATAAACTTTCTTGTGTTGCAGAAAAATACCTAGGATAGTAAATTTTATCAAAAATATCCGAGTAAAAAGTATTTGAAAGTTTCTGTATTTTTGTTCTTAACCTAGGTTATCCACAAAGTTTTTCAATCATGTTGTTTCTTATTGCAGCGTGTAGAGCACCACCAGTCATTTACGGTCTTACGATATCTGTTGTATTTCGGTTATTACAAAATATATTCGTTGAAGGAGATAATATCTCCTATTTATGTACTGGTGATGGTTACACTAATAACGAAGTAATAAGTGTTTGTAAAGGTAATGGACAATGGAGTTTGCAAACCCTTCCAACTTGCTGTAAGTTAAATCTACTGTAAATGCCTAAGATCTTTTTGAAACATTTTTGCTTGCAAACTGCATGTTGGTGTTATAGGTTTTACTGTAGTAGAATACAGATACCGGTGAACAAACTTGTTTAAATAAAATGTACATACAAGGTACTGATTTAAGTTCTATAGTTCGTCTGTTTTTTGGATTTTTTCTTTCATCAGTTTTTATAGTTTTATGATTCTTATGCTAAATTTTACGTCCTCAACTAGATTTTTCCAAAAACTTTTCACTTAAGCTCAAGTAATATTTTAAAAACAGTCGAAAAATTTAATCAACTTTAGTTCTGTTTTGGCTAGGTATTGCTTGCTTTTAAATGATGATTATCGGCTCCTTTAAAATTTGACTACTGTAGCTCTAACTTTACTTGTCTACATCCATGTTTTCGTATGCATCACCCAACGTATGAAAATCGTTCCTATTACTTATGCGTGAAATTGAAACTTTTGTCTTGTTTCAAGAAGTGTTTTAAAAAATGTCTATTCATCGTTTTCACTGTCCTTTCTTACTACTAAATTGTTGTAATAATTGTGATGCATTACAGGAATGAGCAGTTTGCTGCTCAGTTTTTGAAGATCTTTTTTCTTTTTGTCAGTTATTCCAACCTTATCATTGTATAACTTTGGCAGTCTTTCAAATGGAAGTAAGGTTAAATATCTCAGACTTCTTCTTCCTTTGTTATACATAAACTGCACTTGATTGAATTCAGGATCTGAGTAATTGTTCTTAAAATAAAGCATTTGTGTTTCACTGCCGAGGAATCAAAGTTGCATTAATTTAGACCATCAAATCTCTTCTTTCTCTCCGGCAATGTTTACAAATAAAGTTTTTCCAGAAAACAAGTCACTGTACTGCGCAAAATGCTCCTTGCTTTTAAAATTCACAATAAAAGTGTTGTCAACTGAAACAACTGGATCTCCTTTACTGAGAGAATTTCTAATGATGGTTTGCCATTCAAGAGGACTGTAAACTATGCAGTTTTTTGCTGCTACTTCAAACTTAGCATGAGCTGAATCATTTTCGTTTTGACTGTGACCGGTGACCAAAAAGTTTAATCCAATTTCTTTAAAATGGAGTTCTTGAAGAGCATAAGACAATGCTATGAACACTTGCCGATTGCAATTTTGACCTGAGCATCAATCACAAAAGAATTGGACTGACGTAATACCTCGTTTCCTCAATTTTCTCAAGTAATGCAAAATAAAAGATGCAACTTCGCGTGAACCCTTTTTAGCATTCTCTTCAGTGTACACGTAACAGATGTGCGAGCTATTATCCAGTTTAAAGTCTTCAATCTGAGCGAATAATAGAAAGAGGACACTTCTCCGCAAGGAGACAAGAGAGTTTTTTGATAATCAAACGCTACAGCAGCTCGTGTTGGATCTTGTTTTGCTTGCTCTTTTTTATCTTCTTTAAAGATTCTTGCTTTCTTTTTTTCGGTCAGATGTAACTCGTGTTTTTTCCGTAAATCATCTGTTTTAAGTTCATCAGGAGTATTCTTAAATGATTCACATGCATCACATTGATCTTTTTTGGGGGTGTGAAATTTCAGTTTAAATTTAGTATTGAATGTGCGCCGGTAAAAATCATAGCTTTCTGCTTTTTTTGGTGGATTGCTGGAGCGACACCATTGTTCATACATGGAATACATTTTTGATATATTAAGGTTAGCAGGAAGGTAGCAGTAATCGGAAACCGCCCTCACGTAATGAGCCTCCACCGTAGTAAACTGTTGTATGTGATCAACAACACTCTCCTCTCTCCCTTCTTTTAGCTTGTTGTGTTCGCAATTTTCTGAGGTGCCTCTGGTATAATCATCCACTGATCCCACCTCGTTTTTGCTAAGAGCAGTTCGAATTCGCTTCTCAGAAATGTCCAAACTTGCAAGAAAAAACGTCTTACAAACTTGCACGCGACTTTCGTCATCTTTTTGCAGATAGTAGTTACGAGTCTGGGTACGTTTAAAGTGTTCTTGAGAACTTTCATTTCTGTCAGCAGTAGTAACCTCATTTACTTTCTTTTTTCTTCTTCTTTTCGCAGCACTGGATTTTACAAAGTTAATTAAAAACATAGCCTGAACTCTTGACCAGTGTTGACGTGTTGCTTCTTTTTGTTTTGTATCCATCCTTCTTCATTTCTTTTCCGTTCAGGTGTTTTGCCATGAAGATCATTGCAAAATTGTTCTGGTTCTGTTTGTTTTTCTACATTTTTTAGACACCACATTATAGCAGCTCCAGCCGAATGAATATCCTCATCAAAGCAAATCCACGAAGTGGCATTGCGAAAAACTTCAATAATAAAAAACCGAGCTTGATGTTTACCAATAGTCTGAAAGTGTACAGTTTGTTCAGGAGAACAATATTCATACCTGGCTTTAAATATTCTTTTGGCTTCATGAGTCAAGTACACTTCTTTGCCATCTTGTAGCTTCATTGAGTTATGCAATTCTTGATCATCATCATCAATAGTTGAAGAGCGGCTTCTCTCCATGACTTGATTGATCTCTTTTGCAGCTTCTATCACTTCAAGTCTTTCATCATCTTTCATATCATTCTTATTCATATTGAATGATTGCTGTTTTTGGTCGCTGCTGTTACTACTATTAGTACTTCCAACATTATTTTGGAGAGCATAATTTGAAAACTTTTTTTGAAATTCCGGTTCATAATCAGGATCAATTACGGATCAATCCACATCTAAGTCTTCATCATCACTGAAATAATTGTCTCCATCCACTAAGTCAGCTAATTGTTCCGCTGACCATAGTTTACCTGTAAAAGTAAAACTGTAAATATAAGATTGTCAGTAAAACACGCATTGCATTGCTCACCTGCTCAGAGCAGTGGTACTTAAGCATTAAAAAAATTTTAGACCTTGCAGTAAAAATTTAAATATTACCATTTGTCATTATTTACTTGGTTAAAACTTGACTTGCTATATTGTCATCTTAAAGAAAATAGGCTAGCTTACTGCTTGAGTGATATTTAATATGAGCTATTCTAAGATAAACTTGTAAATAACCACCAGTCTTCAGCATGCATTAGCTGCAAATTAGATAGTGATGAAAGGTAGCGAGCAAGGAAGTGCTGAGGTGCTCTGTAATTAAACTAAAACAACTTTAGGATATAAACTAGGAATACTTCACTAAACTTTGCTTGTACTAGCTGAGTAACTATTCATTAACTATTCATTCAACAAACACGGCAACAAAATTTTGAGAAGCGATAATGTTAAAAATATTTTCGTGTTCACACAAGGGGAACCCTTGTAGTAGGGATAGCCTATGGCTGTCCTTACTACAAGGGTTCAGCAATTTTTTCACTTGTTTTTTTAAGTACCACAAGTGAAAAATCGTTTATTCCCTAGAAAGCCTCTGCCGCTGTGCAAGCCCTTAAGGTTTGTCCAGTTCGGCCAAGAGTCTTGTCCAGCTGGGGAATAACTTTGTTAGAGAAGCTGAGGGCTGCCGATGAGAGCTAAAAGCTCGAAACAGCGCTGTCCAGCTCTGTGAATGTTAAAAATGTTAATCTGAAAAACATTAGCATAAATTGTAAATTTGTTGGGTCTTATACACATCAGACCTCTATCTACCTGCAAGCAAGCTTAAAGTTAGGGCTACTGAGAAGTGCAAATTAATGAATTAGGCTTAAAGCTAATAGAACACAAAATTTAGCTAGCTCATTACTTTGGATGAGGAAAATAATGTTTTGAAATTCGATTCATTGTTTAACAATTAGTTTCCCGGTATTTTTAGACTATTGAAATTCAAAAAAAACAGACAAAAGTAGGCTAATAATCATCTGTCAGAATAAGCTATTGCATTAATCTATAATCAAACTTACTGGCAGGCATACTAACAGCTCTGATCATATCCTTCTGGCAGAGTTTTCACACTGCAGTCCTGTATAGCTAAAAGATAATAAGCTCTGATCTGTCTGGTTCGTCTGTAGACTAATACTGATAAGCTTTCCAACTACCAGCACCATTACATACGAAACCATTAATGATTGGCATTTTAAAAATGCTGGAGCTTTTTCCTAAGCTCGTTACAATTATTTGATAAATCTAAATTAACCATCAACTCAAACTGAAAATCTATAACCCATATAACAATGTGATTCTTTTCCCAACTACAGTAAAGATATTGATTGGCAACCACTGTCAACTGTCATCACTACAATTAAGTTCTACTTATTTAAGCTGCATGATAAATCAATTTAAGAATACCGGTATTAGCCTACTGGTATAGCCTACCCGTAAACTTCTGATGACTAAGCTTGTTACCGTGTAAGTCAGTCACTTTGACCTACTTTTCGGTTCACAGTTGCCACAAGACAGCAAAATTTCACTGTCACGGACTTGTGCGGAGTTCAACTTTTTACGCCTATTCCGATCCGATCTTTTTTGTAAAATGTTTACTCTTGCTCCTAAATCAAACTGTTTTTTCAGACTTGGTTTTGGTTTAACTCCTGTTAAAATTCGAATAGTTTCAAAAGAGGCCTTTACCACAATAATCTTACTGACGGTACTTCCAAAATTCTGATCACTCCGAATCCAGTTCAGGCTCATGTACAATACAAGCTGTCAACTCCTGGCCAAGCTCCAGATTCTACTAATCCTCGAAATTTATGCTGATGACAACTCCTGTACTTGAATAATGCAGGATAGATCTGAACAGCTCCGCTTGACATAGCAAATTCCCGAGAAATGGTCTCTTAGTAATAGAAAAGTTTTTAATGGGCTAAAAAAATAGCGTATGTAACTAATCAGCTAAATATGCTGATGAAAATAGGGCGTAAGTGCAACATAATGTACTTACGACTTTTTTGTTTTGAATTTGTTCCAAAATGTAATGGGCGTAAGTGCAGTTTTGTTTCATACATCTTTATTGTTTTCGGAAATTCCGAGCTGCTCGATCTCTATCTTTTGATATAGACATGATAGAAACAAGCCGAATCGAGCGTTCGAAAACCCTAAGTGCACTGATTTCAAAAATGAAAAAAAGTGAATTTTGCAAAAATGTCACTTACGACCTTATTGTTTTCGACCCTCGATATGGGGTCCGCAAAATTATCTTAACCCTATGCTACTCAACCTTTTTCAGGGCATTGACTCCTCAACATGCAGCAGGGCTTCTGAAGGCCACCAAGGTTTTTCAATAATAACTTGAAAACTATCCAAGCTAGAAATTTCAAAATTTCACTACATGGTAGAGCAGTTTTTCATCTTTCAATATCGCAAAAACAACTTTGAAATTTATTCCCGAAAGTTAATGAAATATGCAGTGAAATTTTGAATATTTAAGATGGTCAAGTTTCTGATCTTAAGCGCTTACTTGATAAGCACTAAAAGGGATTATAATGGTTATGCGGAATAATAATTCAGCGTGAAATGAGATTATGATTGCTTCGCCTTGAGAATTGGTAACGGTAGTAATTAGGACCATGACGTACGCAATACGTTTATTGCGGGTCGACAAAATTATTCAAACATCAAAAAATTTCGGACAGTTTTAATTATTTGAACTGATGTAATGATGTAACATAGTTAGATGATATATGATAAGCTTTATTCGTGCGTTGTATAAATTGATGTATATTGCAAAATTTATTAAATTCTTTATAATTGTTGGCAAAACTGTACCGTAAATTAATTGAATTATATTTTGGTAAATACTGCACATACAATGATAACCCCGTAAACTTGAAGACAGCGTACAAACAACAGAGTTGATGCAAAATTAAATGCACTACTTTTTCATAAACACGCGATTTCGTTGGTTATAATAATACAGCGATAAGCTGCAAGTTCATTTGCTTCAATTTTTGCGTATGGTCGTATCGCATTTACAGTAATTCAAATCAAATCTCTCATTATACTCGCTACATTACGCCGATGCGTGTAACGAGTTGACGGGGCTCATCTCCGCGTCAATGTGCCCGGGCAGCACAGCTTCATTCAAAAAATTGTCGCAGCGATAGCAAGCCGTTGGCAGCACTGTGTCCGATTTGACCGGTCCAACATTTTAACCTCAGACCTGCCGTTCCAGAGACGAGCGCAATTTTATTAAGATTTAAAACTTTTGAAACAAAATGTTTGCGGCAATCAACTAGCATTATGATTTGGCTACTAACGGCTATTGCGGTTTAATTCAGAGTATTTTAATGTGCTTTTACGTTGTAAAAAAAATTAAAAAGTTTTCTGGCTCTTAAGTTGGAAAATTCTAGTTTTTTTGCTTATTTTTTTTTTTAGTTTTCCTAAAACGAGTTAAACTAATAAAGGATTTATTCTTTTATTCAGTCCGATTAAATGCTGCTGAATTGCTCATAATATACAAAAGAAAGTTGTTTTGGATTCTAAAGTCTTAAATTTTTTTGTGATCTCCATTTTAGGGAATCAAACAGGAAATTATTCCCAAACGTAATCAAACAAATAAAGACCTTTTTACGTGAAACAAGTAGGAATCGTTGGCAAAGCTGTCTGATAATGGTTTTAACGATAGAGATACTAATCATAATCAAAGCACAGACAAGAACAATAATTAGAATAAGCGCTAAATAAACAATACGGAGTAGCAATCAGGCTTTGGTTTTTATACTCAACTGAGTAATTTGTCAGTATTTCTTATTTATCTACATAAAGTATAGCGCGTTACATAAATGAATAATATTGTCTAGTTGACGATTTCTAATTTGTTTTATAAAAAAGCGATTAAACAATAATTACGAATTCTATTTGCTATAGCTTGCAAAAAAAAAAAACAAAAAAACACCGAGTGTTTGTTCAATAAAAAGTAGAATGCATTACAAAATGATTGGCATTCTTATTGGTTTTTATGCTCTTCTAATCAAATGAAACACTTTCTGTACACTCTAGAAATATAACAAAACATAAAAAAAAACTTTTGGTCGTTCTTGGTGCTTAGTCTTCAGAAATTCTGAGGTTTAGGGGTCACCAGGCATGGCCTGCAATTTGGGGTACAACCACTACATCGTACCCAGGTCCGGGTCTAAGGGGCCCTGAAGAACCTATAAGTTCACGCGCAGTCAATTAGTAGTAGTTTGGTGTGCATGCATACAAAAGCAGAGCGGATTTCCTGAAGAGATCGTTTTTGGTCTTCACGCAATTTCTAACAAAAGCTGACTGAATTTGCGATTAAAAGTTTTTTGTTTTGGTCTTTACCGACATAAAAAGCTGTTGGTCTTCACCCAATTTTCCGTCCTGGTCTTGGCCAAAAAGATCGATATCAGTCTTCGTACCCCCTGATAAGATTTCTCTCTCAGGATTTGGTCAGCAATCAAGGTCTAATAAAAGCAAGTTTTAAAGCAGTTTTAAAGCAGTTTAGAAGGTAATAAGATATTACTGCAATACGAAATACAAAAATTGAGAAGCTGAAAACTCTTCTGATGATTATTTACGCTTGAGTAGCGGTACCCTTTGATTATTATTATCTAACTAGCGATAACGTTTTCGTTTCTAGATCGGTAGGTCTGAGGTTCAAATCTCGGGCCAGTTAAATTGGGCACAGTGTTGCCAACGGCTCGCCACCCCTGCAACATTTCTTTGGAAGAAACTGTGTTGCCCTGACGCAATGACGCGAGATAGGCTCCACAAACTCGCTACACGCTACGGCGTAATGCAGCAATTTTAATAAAGATTTTATTGATTTGATTTGAACTATTTGTTACGTAAAACTAATTACAGAACCATTGTATTTGTAATATAAATAAAATAAATAATAAAAAAACATCGACTTCGGGGCGTGTAACCGAAGTAGTTGATGGCTTAATGTGTAGGCTAAAAACAAGCTTTTCGATTTCAATTTTTTGCAATTTTAGTAAATCGGGTGTAGGGCATGAGAACTAAGGGTAGACTACATTGAGCATTAGTTTATATTTTGTTTTTAGAGGGCAGTTAGTTGGTTGAACAGTTACGCGATTACTTATGGAACGGGAAGTCAAAAGTCAATTTCCGGGCTGGTCGGATTTGACACAGTTTGGTAAAGCTCCCCACCGCCTGCTACATTTATTCAAAAGGAACTATGCTGCCCAGTGTCCAGTGCCTATGACTCAGAGCTGCATGGACACCACAAACTCGTCACGCGTTTCGACATGATTTTGCTAGTATAGCCCAATGAAGAATCGGTTTTTGATTTTTTGTTTTGGCGTATAGCTAAAACAACCTGTGATTGTATAAAATCATTATTCGTTTTCTTTAATATTGTTTTGTTTGATTATAGTTTGCGAGGAATCATTGCATTGCAAACCAATGATAACTCTATTCAATCAAAATTTGAGGGAAAACAAAGAAACCTAGTTTTGGTTTATTGTCTCGGGCGTAGCAGCTCTTCGTTCACAACACAGTCAACCTAATTAATGTAATCCATCTAATCTCGGACATTAATTTACTCTAATTCTCTTAATCTTTACCGGAAATATTTAGCGTGAAATTAAAATTTTACACCGAAAACCGGAAATTGGCAAAATTTCAAAAAATTTGTCAAAAAACTCCCATTTTACTCTTGAATCTCTTACAATGTGTAAACAAAAACAGTATCATCATAATTGACAAAAACAAATAGGAAAAGTCAGGAAAAATCAGGTTTTAATTGCAAACTAAATTTAAGTAATTACTGTTTGTAACGAGCGTGGTGTTCAGAAGCAATACCATTGAGTAATATAGGGTTAACATACTGTAGTATTCAAGTAATTCGTAAACACACGAAGAACAAAACAAAAAAATAAACAAATCCTTTTACATACCGAAAGAGTTTGTCCTGCCAAATGCAGGGAGAATTAACACAACAGAAAACAATAGCACCAATTGGAAATGCTCAGAAAACAAAAAGCCAATTGCTAGACCATAGTCAGATAAGAATGAATATAAATCAGGAAATAGTAAAGCAGCAAACTGGCAAAACGCCGAGCAGTAAGACAGCAAATTAGCAATTATGCAAATTGCGAAAAGCAAACAAAGTAACAAACTGGCTGGTTTTTGTGAGATGAAACATCACGTGTGAGCAGCAATCAATACAAAGGTATCAAAGCCCAGCTTGAAAAGAAGCAGACAAAGCCAGGTTGGGTACCTACTGCAGCTGACGCGACGTAACAATCTAGTACACCCAAATACTCAAAACAACTCATAGTCGAATATTGTGTAGCTGCAGCACGTTCTGCACCAGCAGGATCAGAGGTAGATTGGCTTTCTAACCGCACCAAAGAACTTTACAGCAACTTAAGCCACTGCACTGCGATAAGCAGTGAGTTGTTCCCAGTTGTCATTTGTGCAGTTGTTACAAAGCATAGTTTAGCACGAATATCACTGAATAGCTAAATGTTTTAATCTCAACTACTCTGTCAATAATCCGTTCACATGTAACCCAGCTATTTTTTAGTCAGTACATTTGTGGAGCACATTTTGAACGAGAAACAGAAGGCCAAAAGCAGGGCCTGCGAGAGGGAGGTTCAGGGGGTACATCGTACCTGGGCCTGGACCTAGGGGGGTCCGGGCTCAAAGGGCCCGGAAGAGTTTTGGCTTCTGCTTTAAGTTTTGGTATCGCACCATAACACCATAATCAAACTTGCCTACAGCAAAAATATAAGTCAGCCTATTCAGTGCTGGTAATTGGTTGCTATTTTTGCTACACAGCCTTTAGGGCATCCAATAGTGGCCGAATTGATTAAAACAAGAAGAAAATGTATCAAAAGCCTTACACTTGCACTGAAATTAACGTTTTGTTAACATTTCTCTGACTTAAGAGTCCTAATTCTTCGGTATAACAATGTACGAGGGATATTTCATTTCCAGAGATCCAAAAGCATTTCAACCTCAGAGAGCGGTGTCAAAGTTGACATATTATACTCCTATCATTCAGCAACTCACTCTATCTGTGCTCCTGCCTTATTTGCCGTTTATGTCTATGTAGCCTCTAGCTCAATCTAGGCACTGGTATATTACCTGTATATTAAAATATATACTTATAGCCAAGATAATCAAGATTTTGGGTGGGGAATAGTTTATTCAACTAGCTAAATTGATAAAATTTTTCTCAGTAAAATATTTGGTTTTGCAGTATTAAAGTCATTATATTGTATGATATTGTGTCAATGTCATCATCCCCCACTTCACATACTTTCTTTCATGTATATCACGTTTTCTGCTAGTCAATTTCAGCAAGTTTGGTGCTGGGATGTTGATCAAATGCTGTATTTTACCCTCAAAAAACATAAAAAGTGCTAAAGCTTCCGAGGCTCCGCCCCTTATCTCGCTGGGGAGCTCACAGCGCTCCCCCAGACCCCCTAGCTGGATTTAAACCAATTTTACGTCTAATGGTGTTTTTCATAGGTCCTAACTTATGCGAATATCGTTATCACCCCACTTTTAAATGAAGATCTACACCCATCGGACAAAAAATGATTTAACGTCATGGGCCCCGATTAGGCTTGGGGGGCCCAATAAAATATGGGGGCCCGGTATGGACCTTCGTATCCCTGGAAAAGTTTCTCTCTGAAGCCCTGGCCAAAAGTGTCCACATTCTAACACCTAAACTGGAACTCATAGAAGCACCACATTTTGCATTTGTAGCGGTGTTTACATAAATTAATAAAATAGTTTGAGATGACGGCGTTATCATAAAGTGTCGTCAATAACTAAATTTTGTCAAAAATGATGTCGATAGCAGTGCTAACACTACCCAATCATATCGTTTTTTTTTTACACTGAATAATAACATGCACAAGTTATAAGCATTACGACAAAAAAAAAAAATTCCTAAGGTAAAATCATAATTATGAGCCTACAATGATCAAAAGATATTGGTGAAGTTGCTTTTGGAACACTTGGAATACGAGAGCTTTCTCTTTATAAAACAAATTTCAGCTTTGAGAAACATTCTAGAATAAAGTTTTCTAGTAATATGTTAAAGAAAAAATCAAATGAAAAGACACATTTAATTTTCGTATGTAAAATTTGATAACGCTTTTTCTTTTGAGTTGTTTCAAAATGTGGTTTATGTTTTATGTAATTATAACTTTCATTTGTTGCCTAACTCATGATAATCATAAAAAATCATATTTAATTTTAGATTGTCCAGATCCGCCAACAATTCCGAATGGAAACGTTGAAGGCAATCCACCTTACGATGACGACGAATCTATCGCGTACACATGTTCAACCAACCATGCACTTCTTGGTTCGGATACAAACACATGCAAAAGTCCACTGGATTACGGTTGGACACTCACAGGTTCTGCTTTGCCGAGTTGTCTCAGAGGTAAGTTAATTATATTTGAAATATCTCTTGGTTATTCCTTTTAACAAACCGCGCCTAAGCTTATGTATGTGTAACTAATCGCTTAGAACCACTTTATCCAATCGAAGTATTTTTGCATAAATCTGATCAGAAAAAGGCATTAAGAGAAATTTGAATTAAAATTGAAATGCGTTGGTGTTATTTAAAAGTTGTGAGCATTGTGCGTATCCAGTTGTGCAATCAAAAGCAGAACTGGAGTTACACTTTGTTGGTATGTAACTAAAAATTAAAAACAAAGAAAATTTTACGTTGCAGTACATCTATGCCAGTTATTTACTTTTGGGTATGAAGGCTTCAAAATTATTAAGTGCCAATTTAAGCATGAAATTAGTTAGCAATTAATTGTCTTCATTGATACCATAAAAACCATTGAAAAGTTCGCCAATATCAAAAAGAGCTAAATTTCAAACCAACTTAATTGCTCGGTTCATTATGTTGTTTATCGTCCTCACTTTGATCATGGTTGTTGAAAATCGTGGAGTAACTGTAAGAAAGTGGTAGTTTATTATTTGTTTCTTCATCAGCCGCATGTTATATAATTAATCTGATGCTTTTCGAAACTTTTTTATGCAAGATCACATAAATTTTTGCAAGTGTTTTTCAAAGTTTGTAGCACGCCACCAGCAAAGTATGGGCTCAACTACACCACTGCAACTCGTCAGATTTCCAATCAATGGGTGGAAGGAGACGAAATCACGTATCGTTGTACTAGAAGTGGACAAATTAGTGGCACTGTGACGAATCAATGTCACGACAATGGCCAATGGAGCTTGACTTCGCAATCACTTCCATCATGTTGTAAGCTGAATTGAAATTTTTAATTAAATTCAATTAATTTTTTCGAAATTTTGTTTTAAGCATTCAATCGTTGGGTAATAGTGCAGCAAAAGTTTTCTGCTGCTTGTTTAGAAAAATAATAATGAAGCAGCTATGAGAAAAATGTGGGTTGTTACGAAACATTTAGCACCACTACCAATGATTAGACATCTATGAATTTTAACATGAAAACGTTTACATGCACCATTAATTCTTTCTGATCTGCGCGCTTTATACGGGAAAGAACGGCGGCCCAAAGTGCCTCTAATCTATCGTAACTGCAGTGTAGTTTTGTTTACGGTACCCTATTTTACAATCCTTTAATGGCCTGGTCAACGCATTGCGTAAAATCGTGAACCTACGAGTGTATCCTTAGATTTGCTTAACAAATTGGCAGCTTGAACATTATTGTGCACTACTGTAGAAGTCGCTTAATACATCCACGGTTAAAAAATTCAGCCGCTTTTCACATTCAAATTTCTTAGAACGGAATTTTTCTACTCCTTTTTCTTAAAAAAAAATTCAGTTAATAAATCCAGCCTCCGCTTACTAAATCCAGTTTTTATTACGATCGATGGTAGTGTGTTATTAAAATGTACGTACAAACAGCAATTGTGAATTATTGAAAAACAATGGTTCAATTGTTTTTAAGACAAACCAAATTTGAAATAGAAATCACGAGAATTGCGAAGCATTTCGTTAAAACCAAAGCAGTTAAAAGCACGTTTTTTTCTGGATCCAAGCTAGAATGAAGAAATCAAGACGAGATAAACCTTTTCTTCCAGACAAACATCATTGAACCAATTTTTTTTATCAGAAAACGATGAAAATCGTTAAATTGAGTACATTTTACTACCAAGGGATTGTTTTAAATTGCATTGTCGAAAAGTCTGTTACTAAATCCACCGCTTTAAAAATCCAAAAGTGCTTGAAGCGTGGTGAATGTATTAAACGGATTATACTGTATATGTTTTATCGATGAAAGCAGCAATCCGCTATTTGAAGCCGAATTTATTCCGATTTCCCTGACAGCTTTCTTTGTTTTGTGATGTAATTCGGAACGAGGCGAAATCGTATTACATCAGTGGATAAGTATTGCGAGTAAAGCGGGTTCGTATTTTGCTGTGCTGCACACCTAACTTCAGAACACCAAAATACGCGTCATCAAGCGAGCATAGCTACCTTTCTGACTAATCTCTGCTTTGATGGTGTCGAAAATTTCTTAAATACGATAATTTTTATAGCCAATTACAGCATTCTCGTTTGGGAAAAGTCACACCAGGATAACCATTTAAAAAAAAAGTTCTTAAAACTTAATTTTCACATATGAATCGTGAATTTCCGACTTTTCATCATTTCAGGATATAAGTTGTCAAGTTTATTTGGGTATTGGTGAGTTTTGGTTGCATTTTTGGCTTGAAGTAGTAATATTTGCAAGCGATTCTTCTTTCTCGAAATGACTCGGTGTTCAATTTGCTCGCCGCCTTTGCAATAAAGTCTAAAGTTTTGAGTTTTAGTGCTGTGCTTAAAGAAGACAGTTAGCTCACAAATAAGAAAAGGCTTCTGGATTCAACACTGAGTTGGATCCAGAACCACTCGCGACTTTTAGCAGAAAGCTGGAGGGATTCGACTATTATAAAAAGTTTGGAGAAGAATTGTTGTCTTGGTGGTAGGTCGGGCGTATCCCATCTTTGTTTAAAATAGACTAAAACTGCGCTTGTATTTTCACGATTTTACGCCCGGTTTAAACAAGGCCTATTTCCATTGGAATATTTCTCTTACATCTTTAGAGGAGAAATGGAAGTGATTAGATTGGCTCCACTTCTAACTATTAAACCAAGCTTCATAGTGATGAACATTAAATTTGGCATGTGAGTTGGTGTTCACAAAAACATTTTAGATAAAACAGTTTTGTAATAGTAATAATTAAGAATAGTCATTATAGTAAGTCAACATACTTTTTTCTGAAAATTAATGGTCTTGTTTGATCAACGGTGATTCAATATATGCGTATACTCGTATAAGTTTATGGTTTTAATTCTGAATCACAAAATGCACAAGTTGTGGTTACTATACGGTACCAAAATTTTTACAACTTCAATTATCTTAGTTATAGGCCAATTTTGGTGAAGTGGTTTCAGGAAACAAAAGATCTGAGACATTTCTTTTACAGTTTTCCAAATAAAAACAATTTTTGTCTAAATTTTACAAAGGACAGCTATGTTACGAATTCGCCAATCAAAAGTACTTTCTCGTCTGATGCAAAGTATGTTTAACCATCACTTTCGTTTTGATTGAATTAGTTCTGATCAACTTTGTTTATTTGAATTTTCCAAAAAACTCTGTAGTTTTATCATTATTTTAACTAACTGGTTGCACTACACAAATTGATGGAGTGAAATTGCATCTCAATTTCAGATTGTCCAGCCCCGCCAACGATACCGAATGGAAACGTTCAAAGAAGCCCACCTTACGATGACGGCGAAGATATTACGTACACATGTTTAACCAACTATGCACTTCTTGGTACAAATACAAACACATGCAAAGGTCCGCTGGATTACGGTTGGGCTGTCACTGGTTCTGCTTTGCCAAGTTGTCTCAGAAGTATGTGATAAGTATTTATTATAGTCATTTTTAATTCTCCTGATGAACTGCTAATGAGCTTTTGTTTATAAAAGTTCCTAATGATTCATTTGACTTAATCAGAAGCAAACTTTTTATTAGAAAAGTCACTAGTTTTTGGATGAGCGTTGTTAATCCTATGCTAACGCTGTGAGCATTGTAATGTGTAACGAGGTGCTGAGATTGTGTATTTTGTGTTGAGCAATGATTGTGTAATGTGCTATCAGGATTCAGTATTGTAATCAGAAGGAGAACAAAAAAATTGGGTTTTCCAGGAATCCGTATTGGCTAAAAAAAGTAAAAGGTTTTCCATTACTGTGCCATTATCCATAGAAGATTTTTCATACTATGTCAATTCAAGCATCTTCTTGCGTTGCTCATACGCGACGTGAACCAAGCAATAAGACTTTTCTTTTTCATTGCCAAATATGAGTAGCGTTTATTAATTTCGAGCATCAAATCCAAATAACCCAAAAAAGCTGCAAAGCTATTTAATAAAAATCGCATAATTTTTGCTAACATTTTTTAAAAAGCTTGTAGCAATCCACCTACAAGGACTGGATTAACCTACATCGTTGTAACTCGACGACTTCCTGATACAGCATGGGTGGTCGACGATGAAATCACGTATCGTTGTACTGGAAGTGGACTAATTAGTGGCACTGTGACGAATAAATGTCAGGACAATGGCCAATGGAGCTTGACGTCACTTCCATTATGCTGTAAGTTGCATTACAATGTTGATTATAACCAAAAAAAAAAAAAATGTAAAGTGTATTACAAGTAGTAAATCGTATGGCAAGATCGCTTGTTGTGAAGAGCATAAATAAAATCAATTAGCTACAATAAAAAGAAATAAACATTGCAATGAAACTAAAGTTCACAAAGCTGAACAGCGCTGTTTCGAACTGTTAGTCACCGTCAGCAACCTTCGTAACTATTAGCTGGATTGATCAAAGCATCTAAGTAGTCAAAACAACTCAAAGCTGAATATTGTTTAGCTGTAGCACTGACCGATTGGCCTTCTCGCTGCTCCAAAGAACTTAGCAAAAAGCCATTACACTGCGATGAACATATTACACTGCGATGAACATTTAGCATAAATAAAAATGTGGTTCTGGTCTAACAAATAAATAACTATTTTAATCTCGACTACTTTGCAATATGTTCTCATGTAACCCATGCTATTTCGTAGTCGATATATTTGTCGAACACATTTTACACGGGGAAAAGGTGATGGCCATAATTGTCTCCAATCTAAAACTTAAATTGAAACTCATATCAACACCATATTTGGCATTTGGTGTGTACACAACTTCTTCAAAAAAGATCTTTGGAGTTGGCAGCATCATCATAACGACGTCAATAACTAAAGCTTGTCAAACATGATATCGATTGCGGTTCAAACTCTGCAAATACTGTTTTTTTCTAACTGATTAATAAATGTACAAGTTAAAGGCATTGCGACACAAAAATGTTTCACTAAGATAAAAACATTGGTATGGGTCAAAAATAATCAACAAGTTTTGGTGAAGCTGCTTTAGGAAAACCTTATTTTAAAAAATCTCTCTTTTTACACATTTTTACCAAAGGTGGAGTCCTCGAGGACGTCCTTGGCCTTGAGGACACATTTTGAAGTCCTTGGCCTTGGCCTCGAGGCCTCAAGTCCTCGAAAATTGGCCTGTCCTCGGCTCGAGGACAGCACTATTTTTTTAAATGTTAAAATTTTGTGGAGCGCTTGAAAAAATTTTTGGAAAACGTTTTTTTGTGGAGATCGCTTGAAAAATTTTTTGGAAAACGTTTTTTCGAGGAGATCGCTTGAAAAATTTTGTGAAGACCTTTTTTTTTTTTTATTTGGAGATCGCCTGAAAAATTTTTGTGAAGACCTTTTTTTTTTTTGGAGAGCACTTGCGCTTGTGTCCTTGGTTCTTGGCCTTGGCCTTGGCCTCGAGCATTCCTGCCCTTGGCCTCGAGAGTGTCTGTCCTCGGAAAGGCTGTCCTTGGCCTCGAGCCTTGTGTCCTCGACTCCACCTCTGATTTTTACTGTAATCTTTGAGAAATTATCCGAAAGAAACTTTCTTAGTTTGATTTAAAAAAAAAGCGATTGAGAGGACAATGTTACTTTTTGCGTGTTAAATATAGTAAGGTAAAAATTTTCTTGTTTCAGTTTTATTCAATTACTTTTGATTAAGTGTTTTCATGCGAGTTGTTTGAAAACGTTTTTTATGTTTATTTAAACATATCTTTCATTTGTTGTTTAACACATGGTAGTTCAAAAAAATTACGTTTAAATTTCAGATTGTCCAGCTCCACCAACGATACCAAATGGTATCGTTCAAGGCAATCCACCTTACGAGGACGACGAAGATATCACGTACACATGCTCACCCAACTATTGCCTTCTTGGTCCGGATGCAAACGCATGCAAAGGTCCACTGGAGTACGGTTGGAGTGTCACTGGTTCTGCTTTGCCCAGGTGTCTCAGAGGTTAGTTATTCATATTCGAAATGCTTCTTCTTTATTTCAGTTAACGAATTGCGCCTAATCTTATGTATGCCTAACTAATCTCTTGGCACTATTCTACTCAATATGAGTATTCTGTTGCATGATTCTGATTAGAAAAAAGCAATTAGAAATTATTTGAATTAACATTCAAACTTGTTGGCGCTGTGTCAATAGTAGTGAGAATTGTACGACTGTACGTTTGGGCAATGACTAAAATTTTTTTGCAGAATTTTAAATTGCATGCTATGGCATTAGATGAGCTTTTTATTATGTATGAAAGATTTCAAAACATTTTTTGAAAATTCTACAAAAAGTACCCCACCAACTCATTTTTCTGGCCCCACTTGCCCAAAATTTTGTTTTTTTTTGTTTGCCGTGCACGACAGCGACAATTTGCAAGCTTGAAAACCCTTTAGGTGGTTGGGCCTTATGATTACACACAGTTTGAAAAAAATTTGAACGCAATCGAGCAATAGGATCAAAAGTTATGAGTAATAAAGTGTTAAACTTGTGAAAAGCTGCCTCTAGCGGCAGAAGTACAAAAAGTACTATAATTGGCTTATTATAGTGGAAAATTGATGTCAAATTTTTTTTAATAGTTAGGAAACAACTATAGCAAGCATTTTAGTAAAATTTTGTCATTTAAAAGCAATATACATGATTTTTTGCGCTAAGGTTAACATACTTTTAACTTGTTTCAGCTTATGATAGTTTCAAGTTCCAATTTTGAGTAGTAAAACTCTTAACGTTGTCCTATTTTTAATTATGTCATTGCAATCGTCTTCACAAAAGTTTACTGTAGAAAACCAAAACCATCATTTTTCCAATTTTACACAAAGCTACTTCAAACACATTCAAACTATCAAAGATATTACGACAGATTGCTGTGAACTACCGTACTACATTGTTTTTCTTCCACACAAAAGCACTATCATAAACTATACCCAAACTTCAATGTTAGTAGGTAATCTAATCAAAAGTCTAAAGTTTTGTTTTTTTGGAAAGTACAACGATTTTTAATATTTGAAGTACGCAGATTAGCAACCCTAGCAGATCCATTATCCAAGCGAGGTTGAGCAACATTACTCTAAATTTGTTCTCCTCCTCTCTTAAAAATTCAGTCAAATTACGCTGCAGCACGCAACGAAAAGCAAAAAATAGAAGTTTAAACTGCGTCTCCACCAGACCTTAAAAACAATTGATTTACCGTTTTGTTAAATTTTAGCACAAAAAAGTATTAAAAATTGACAATTGTTGCCATAAAGTTTCAAACCACCGCTTAGCAACTAAGAGATTTGTAGCAAAAATATCGTTGCATTGAACCACGCTCACAACTCTTCAAGAAAATTGAATTGTACAATAAGCTTTCTTTTGAATCATATTGAAAATTATGATAACTCCTTTAGCTTTGAATGACGAAGGGATCGCTCTCAGGTTGCATTCACATGGGCGACTTTTAGCCAGAAATTTGCAATAGAGGGGGCTGTCTCGGAGAAGTGAAACCAAACTGAAGCAGTTTACATTAGAAATTAGAACGTTTTTTTGCCCGAAGTTAGGTGAAGACCAACAAAAAAGAAAAAAAGGTCTACGCCCGTGTTGAGATCGAATTTTGCGACCGAATTCGTTTCAAGTACAAAGTCAAAGCAGTCACATTGTTATCGCCAATGACAATGGGTGGGCTATTTTTGCTTTTAGAGCAGTCTCAAAAGTAATAAAAACAGGGTACTTTGCATGCCAATGGGGGGCCAAACTCCCTCCCCCCGCGGTCCCTGGCTACGTTACTGCTTTTGGCTGTGAGAATCGGCTTTTTGCCTCCTAATTTTTCCTCTTGTTTCTTTCTTTATCAATTTGAGAAAGAAAAAAGACAAAATGCCGATTTACGCTGCTACAAGTCGCCCGTGTGAATGCAGCCTCAGATATATTCTACTCAAGGTCGTAGCCAAAGGGAAGCCGGCTGGGCCAAGACTCTTCCTGGAAAACTTTAGCCTCTATGGCAACGGCGCAACTAGTGGTTTAAGTCAAAGGGGTCAAGCTTCACCGTATATTTGCTACATTTTTCTATTAATTTTGGTGGAGAAAACAAAAGGTTTTTACCCTAAATTTTATGTGCTTTTTTTCTGCCAGATGATGGTGAAAACCAAACTAAAAACGGTCTTCACCGAAAATTTAGTGCTTTTATTTGTGTCATTTCTATTTTTAGGAAAAGTCTTTTCCCATTTTTGTCGTTTGATTTTGTACAGAAATTTGTTGCACCTGGGGGTCCATATCTAAAGAAGCTTCTGTGCAGCAAGAAAAAAAAACAAAAAATAAAGTTTTAGCAAAAATCTGCAGAATTTTTATTCTTTTCCATATCTCCGCATGTAAGATAAAGCTACGAATACCTGTTATATATTGCAACCCCCTTTAATAATGTACCCTGAGATTCGTCGCTAACCACATGTCTGAACGCCAGAGGTGGTCTTTTTACAACAGTCCTCTATCAATGTCAATTACTACTGTTTAGCATATATGATTACGTTTAATTTATATTTTTAAAATATTACGAGTTTATTTTTCAAAATCTCATTATTAGAACAGCAATGTTTTCCTCTATAGTCGCAACAGTTTATGAAATTACTTGCGTTAAACAAATTCTACCAAAAAAAAAGAATTTGACATCAATTTCCAACAATAATAAGCCAATTATAGTACTTTTTGTACTTCTGCCGCTAGAGGCAGCTTTTCACCAGTTTAACACTTTATTACTCATAACTTTTGATCCTATTGCTCGATTGCGTTCAAATTTTTTTCAAACTGAGTGTAATCATAAGGCCCAACCACCTAAAGGGTTTTCAAGCTTGCAAATTGTCGCTGTCGTGCACGGCAAACAAAAAAAAACAAAATTTTGGGCAAGTGGGGCCAGAAAAATGAGTTGGTGGGGGACCTTTTTGTAGAATTTTCAAAAAATGTTTTGAAATCTTTCATACATAATAAAAAACTCAACCAATGCCATAGCAAGCTAATTTTTTTTTCTGTAGTCATTACCCTACTGTACGTTTGCAGTAGTGTAATCAGAGTTAAAATTACTCAGTTACACCGCATTTGCATGTCGACTAAACCCTAAAAAATATTTGTCAAACGTTTGATCACGTCTTTGCCAGTTGTTTCTAGTCATAAAGATTCCAAAATTGTTTAGCATCAGCTTAGTCATAAATTTAATTTGGTGTTTATTTTTACATTATTGATTCCATATAAACTGCCGAAAATCTTTACCAAACGCAAAAAGGACAATGTTTTAAGCCAAATTTAATTGCTCGTTTTATTTTATTGTTTATCAACCTTGCTTTGCTCACGATTTTTGAAAAGCGTAGAGGAATAATAAGTTATGTAATATTTGTCACTGCTATTACTTCATCAGCCCCATGCTTTTAATAAATCTCAAATTTTTCAAAACGTATGCAAAATCACATAAATACTTATATTTTTTTTCAAAGTGTGTAGCACGCCTCCGACAAGATATGGGCTCACTCACATCATTGTAATTCGACAAATTCCCAATAAATGGGTGGAAGGAGATGAAATCACGCTTCGTTGTACTGGAAGTGGACAAATTAGTGGCAGTGTGACGAATAAATGTCAAAACAATGGCCAATGGAGCATGTCATCACTTCCAACATGCTGTAAGCTATAATCCAATAACATTTTAAATATTTTTAGCAGCAGCACTGGCCGATTGGTCTTCTCACTACTCAAACAGCTTATCAACAATCTAGCACTCCGCGATGTGCAATGAGCACTGTTTACTCCGTTGTTACAAATCATTTAGCATGAATAAAAATGTGATTCCGTTCTAATGAAATGCTAAATAAATATTACAGTCTTACCTAGTTTGTAATACGTTCACATGTAACCCGTGCTATTTCGTAGTTGGTACATTTGTCGAGCACATTTTACGCGAAGAGAGCGAACGCCATAAATGTCTCCGTTCTAACACTTAAATTGAAACTCATATCAACACCAAATTTTGGGTTTGGTGTTTACATAACTTTTTCAAAAAAGACCTTTTGAGTTAATGGCATCATCATAATGACGTCCATCATTAAGTTTTGTCAAAAACGACATCGATACCGGTTAAAACTCTGCACATACTGTTTTTTTAGAACTGAATGATAAAATACACAATATAAAGACATTACAGTACAAGAATGTTTCACTGCAATAAATACATTTATCATGGGCCAAAAGTGATCAACTTTGGTAAAGTTGCTTTGGTAATACCTGGAATAGAAAAATGTTTTTTTTATGAAACAATTTTACTGTAAGTTTTGAAAAATTATTTTAAATGAATTTTACTTGTACTTTAATAAAAAATAACAAAATAAAAAGGACGCTATTATCATTTGCGTGCAAAATATAGTTTAGCAATACTTTTCTTGTTTTGATTTTTTTCAAATAATTTTGATTAGGTTTCTTCATGCGGGTTGTTTGAAAGCGATTTTTGTGTTTTATTTGAACATAAATTTCAGGTGCTGTTTAACACACAAGGTAATCAAATAAAATTACGTTTAAATTTTAGATTGTCCAGCTCCACCAACCATAGCTAATGGAAACGTTCAAGGCAATCCACCTTACGAGGACGACGAAGATATCACGTACACATGCTCAACCAACTATTGCCTTCTTGGTCCGGATGCAAACGCATGCAAAGGTCCATTGGATTACGGTTGGACTGTCACTGATTCTGCTTTGCCCAAATGTCTCAGAGGTTAGTTATTCATATTCGAATTGCTTTTTTTTCTTCCTGTTTACCAACTGCTTCTAATTTTAATCTAGCCTAACTAATCTCTAGCAGCCCCTTTAGTCAATTAATGTATTCTGTAGCATGCTTCTGATTAAAAAAAAGTCATTGGAAAATTATTTTAATTAACACAAAGCTTTATTGGTATTAATTAAATATTTGTGAACGCTGTGCTTATCCAGTGTTCGAATCAGAATCAGATACTGAGTTACAATTCATTGATATGTCGACTAAACACTAAAAAGTGTTTGTCGCACGTTTGAGGACGTCTTTGCCACTTGTTTTTAGCTTATAATGATTCTAAAGTTGTTTAGCATTAATTTTGTCATAAATTTAACTTAGTGTTTGTTTGTCATTATTGATTTCGTATAAACTATTAAAAAATTTCACCAGCAACAACAAGACAATATATCTAATCAAAGTTATTTGTTCGTTTTATTGTATTGTTTATTAACCTTGCTTTGCTCACGGTTGTTGAAAACCGTAAAATACTTATAAGTTGTTTGATATTTGTCTCTACTATCACTTTCTCAGCCCCATGTTTCATAATACAGTAAATCTCAAAACTTTTAAAAGTGTTTTATTCATCAAGATCACACAATCTTTTACGATTTTCTTCAAAGCTTGTAGCTCGCCACCGACGAGGTATGGGCTCACCTACACCATCATAACTCGACGAATTGCCAATAAATGGGTGGACGGAGATAAAATCTCGTATCGTTGTACTGGAGGTGGACTAATTAGTGGCACTGTGACGAATGAATGTCACGACAATGGCCAATGGAGTTTCACATCACTTCCATTATGCTGTAAGCTAAATCGAAATTTTGACTATAATCAAATAAAACGATAAATTGTATTACCAGTAGTAAATGGTCCGGCAAAATGGCTTGCTGTCGAAAGCATAAACAAAATCAATCAGCAAAGAACGATCAAATGTTGGTACGAAACTAAAGATCACAACACTTAAAGTGCTGTTTCAGACTGTTGGTCCCCGGCAGCGACTTTCGTAACTGTTTACTGAATTGATCAAATTCATCCAAGTAATCAAAACAACTCAAAGCCGAATATTGTTAAGCTGTAGCACTGACCGATTGGCCTTCTCACTGCACCAAAGAACTTACCAACAAGATATTGCACTGCGATGAGCAGTGAGTACTATTTACTCTGTTATTACAAATCATTTAGCATAAGTAAAAATGTGGTTTTGTTCTAACGAATAGCTAACTGTTTTAATTTCAACTACTTTGTAATACGTGCGGATGCAACCCTTGCTATTTTGTGGTCGGTACATTTATCAAACGCATTTTACACGCAAAAGGTGATGGCCATAATTGTCTCCAATCTAAAACTTAAATTGAAACTCATATCAACACCATATTTGGCATTCAGTGTTTGCACAGCTTCTTCAAAAAAGATCTTTGGAGTTGACGGCATCATCATAACGACGTCAATTACTAAAGCTTGTCAAACATGATATCGATTGCACTTCAAACTCTGCAAATACTGTTTTTTTCTAACTGATTAATAAATGTACAAGTTAAAGGTATTGCGACACAAAAATGTTTCACTAAGATAAAAACATTGGTATGGGTCAAAAATAATCAACAAGTTTTGGTGAAGCTGCTTTAGGAAAACCTTATTTTAAAAAATCTCTCTTTTTACACATTTTTACTGTAATCTTTGAGAAATTATCCGAAAGAAACTTTCTTAGTTTGATTTAAAAAAAAAGCGATTGAGAGGACAATGTTACTTTTTGCGTGTTAAATATAGTAAGGTAAAAATTTTCTTGTTTCAGTTTTATTCAATTACTTTTGATTAAGTGTTTTCATGCGAGTTGTTTGAAAACGTTTTTTATGTTTATTTAAACATATCTTTCATTTGTTGTTTAACACATGGTAGTTCAAAAAAATTACGTTTAAATTTCAGATTGTCCAGCTCCACCAACGATACCAAATGGTATCGTTCAAGGCAATCCACCTTACGAGGACGACGAAGATATCACGTACACATGCTCACCCAACTATTGCCTTCTTGGTCCGGATGCAAACGCATGCAAAGGTCCACTGGAGTACGGTTGGAGTGTCACTGGTTCTGCTTTGCCCAGGTGTCTCAGAGGTTAGTTATTCATATTCGAAATGCTTCTTCTTTATTTCAGTTAACGAATTGCGCCTAATCTTATGTATGCCTAACTAATCTCTTGGCACTATTCTACTCAATATGAGTATTCTGTTGCATGATTCTGATTAGAAAAAACACATTAAGAAATATTTTAATTAAGATTAAAATTTGTTGGCGCTAATTCTATAATTTTAAACAATGTACGTATCCAGTATTGTAATCAGAATCTAATATTCAGTTACGCTGGATTGGTATGTCGACTAAACACTAAAAATATGTTGGCAAACGTTTGAGCACGTCTTTGCCAGTTGTTTTAAATATACTTAAATTAAAACTTTAAATATACACTTTGCCAGTCTTAAAGATACCAAAATTTTTTAGAGTGATTTTAGTTATAAATTTAATAGAGTGTTTATTTTTTCATCAGTGATTCCATATAAACTGTTAAAAATTTTGACCAATAACAAAAAGGATTATGCTTTTAAACAAATTTGATTGTTGTTTCGTTTTTATGTTTATTAATGTTACTTTGCTAACGATTGTTGAAAAGCTTAGAAGAATTATAAATTGTTTAATATTTGTCGCTCCAATCACTTTATAAGCCCCATTTTTTATAAAAGAGCTTAAAAGTTTCAAAACTTTTTTATGCAAGATCGCACAAATTTTTACAATTTTTTTTTCAAAGTTTGTAGCACGCCACCGACAAGATATGGGCTAACTTACATCATTGGAATTCGCCAAATTCTCAATAAATGGGTAGACGGTGATAAAGTCTCGTATCGTTGTACTGGAAGTGGACTAATTAGTGACACTGTGACGAATGAGTGTCTCGACAATGGCCAATGGGGTTTGATATTGCAATCACTTCCGTCATGTTGTAAGTTTAATAAAAAGTTGTATTTCAATTTAATTAAACTTTTGAAAATTTGTTTAAAGCAGTCAGTCGTTTGGCAACAGAGACTTGTTTGCAGAGAAAGTTTTTTTGTTCCTTGTTTAGAGAAATACAAATCTAGCAGCTACCAATAATACCGATCAACGTCATCAAACAGCTAAGAGATTTGAACTTGAAAACGCCCACATGTAACACTATTTTCTTCGGATCATCATACTTTACACGGGAAAGAAACGGGACCTAAAGTGCTCCTCTTTTACAGTAACTGCAGTATACTTTTGTTTATGTTACGCTATGTAACGTTTTTATGGCCTGGTCTACACTGCGTAAAATCGCGAGCGTACGAGGGTATCCCAAGTTTGTCTTTACCAATTTGCAGCTTGTAAGCTTTTAAGGTGGCGCGTAATTTTTGTGTGCCATATGGTTTATCAATGAAAGCAGAAATTCGATCTTTGAAGCCGAATTAGCGGCGTGTGCCTTGACAGTTTTGTTTGCGCTGTGACGTAATGCAAAAGAAGCGAAATCGTATTATTTCAGTGAGAAAGTTCTGCGGGTAGAGCGGGTTTGCGTCTTGTTGTGCTGCAAAACAACTTCTGAAGACCCAAAATACACATCATTGCGCGCACAGCTGCCTTCTTTGACTAACCTCCGCTTTGATGGTGTCAAATAATTTCCTACATACGAAATTTTTTTATAGCCAATTACAACCCTCCATTTGGGAAAAGGTCACACCCGATCATAACTCATTTTAGGTATCTCGAATTTCTGTTCAAATTAGACTAAAACTACGCTCGTGCTCTTACAATTTTACGCCGATGGTAAAAAAGGGCTATTTTTCTTGGAATATATTACGTAAATTATCTTAATTATGGCCAAATTATGCCCAAATTTTGGTGAAGTGGTTTCAGGAAACAAAACAATAATTGGAGAATTTTTTTTTTATTCTAAACAAGAACGATTTTAATCTAAAATTTGCACGGGATAGCTATGCTGCAAATATGCCAAGCAAAAGTAATTTTTCCTTCCGGTGTAAAATATGGGTAGCCATCACTTTTGTTTTGATTGAAATAATTCTGATTAACCTTTTTTACCTGAATTATTGAAAAAATTTTCTAAGTCTATCATCATATTCACTTAGTCTATTTGGTTGCTCTATACAAATTGATCAAGTGAAATTACATCTCAATCTTAGATTGTCCAGCTCCACCAACGATACCGAATGGAAACGTTCAAGGAAGCCCACCTTACGAAGACGACGAAGATATCACGTACACGTGCTCAACCAACTATGCACTTCTTGGTACAAACACAAACACATGCAAAGATCCGCTGGATTACGGTTGGGCTGTCACTGGTTCTGCTTTGCCAAAATGTCTTAGGAGTAAGTAAATAACACCCTTTCAAAAAAACAAAACATTTTTACTCTTCAAATAAAATTTTCTCAGCAGCAATGATCTCGTTAGCTTGTCGACTGAACCTTTAGAAACAATTAATAGATTTTTACACTGGCTATTTGACCAACGCATTTTACACTGGAGGGGATGGGGGGTGAGCAAAAATGCCCGATTATCTAACTCTTAAACTAAATGTCATAAAAACACCAAATTTGGGATGTGGATTAGTGTTTATCAGCAGTTTTAAAAACACATGTTTTTAAGTAGTAAGGTCATCTACCAAAGTGACATCAAAGCTATTTTTTAAAAATATGACAACTTTTTTTTGTAGCATCTTAAAGCTAAGGTCCAGCCTAGAAAAGTTATTTTCAAAAATTTACCAAAAATAATTCTAAGACTTTTGCATATTCTTCCACCCTCCAAAAGTTTGAGTATTGAAGAAAATTGGAAAAAAAATGACGCTTTGATGACGTACCGCTGAGGATTGCTGTGCTACTAATTTGGCGCGAATGCTTCTAGTTTGGCACGAATTCCAGTATCAGACCTGTACGCTACCAGTCGGCAGTTGAGGTTGCATTTCAGTTGAAAAGTAATGGAAGATAAGGTCGTTCTTCAGTTCTAAAGTGATAAAGAAAAAAGTTAATTTTGTTGTTACCAGCTAGTTCAGATATTTACGAGTCCAAAAAGGTCTAACGCCAGTCTGCCAGTAGCTTAGAAGCTTGCTACTCCTGACTCTGAGTGCACGTGTGACAAACCTTTGCGTGGAACCGCGGAAAAATTAGATTGGATATTGGTATCCTGATATTGCAGTAGGGTATAGGTACCAGTGGCTGTATACCGTAGCCAATAATACCGGTAATTAGTTGGTACTTGTAGTCCAGTTTGACGCCATTCCCAACGACACACTCTAGATCTACTACCGGTAATATGGTACTGGTAATAGCCCATAGATGGTTGGTTATGGAAGTGACTTTTTACCATTTTTACTCTTGCAGTATGCTTAGTGTTGGTGGGCTACCAAGATACACTGTGTTAGTAACAATCACTGTTAGTAGCTAGATACACTGGTACGGGTATCATACTTAGTGATAATGGTAAAAAGTCACTTTCCTAACCAAGCATCCATATTCCATAGGCTATTACCAGTACCAGATTTCCGGTAGTACAGTAGATCTATTGTTAGTTGTTGGGAATAATGGCGTCAAACTGGACTACGAGTACCGACCAATTATCGGTATTATTTGCTACGGTATACAACCACTAATACCAGTAACCTACTGCAATATCAGGATACCAATATCCAATCTAATTTTTCCGCGGTTTCCATGCGAAGGTTTGTCACACTGCAAAGTGAGAAGTAGCGAGCTTGCTAAGCTACTGGCAGACTGGCGTTAGGCCTTTTTGGATATGTTAAAATCTAAACTAGCTGGTAACAGCAAACTTAACTTTTATTTTTATCACCTTCCAACTGAAGTACGAACCTTAACTTTTATCACTTTTCAACTAAAGTGCGACCTCAACTGCCGACTGGTAGCCTACAGGTCTGATACTGGAACTCGTATCAAACCACCAGCACCCGCGCCAAATTAGTAGCACATCAATCCCCAGCGGTGCGTCATCAAAGCGTCATTTTTTTCCAATTTTCTTCAAAACTCAAATGTCCGAAGGGTGGACAAATACGTATCGCAAAAGTCTTAGAATTATTTTTGGTAAATTTTTGTACATAGCTTTGCTAGACCGGATCTTAACTTTAGGCGGTTCAAACTTCGTACATAGGTTTGTTTTTTGATACTGAATTATAAAACGTCCAAGTCAAATTAGTGAGGCCACAGAACGTCTTAGCACGTTATTTAAGTTAAATTTTATCCAAAAGATTTGCGATTTTCGAAAAGTGACTTCGGCTGACACCAAAGCTCAGAAATCCTTCTTTTCCTTGGCAACTTCAACTTTTCAGAAGTTGTTTTTGAACAAATTTGACTTTAAGCCAAGTTGGTTTAAAGAAAAAAAAAATTTTTAAGATTTATCACGAAAAAACTTGAACCCACTGTGTCAAATAGGATTACACTTCCGTAACTTTAGCACTAATTTGCCAAGTGAAAGAAAATAAGTCAAAAATATCATACAGTACAATTGGAAACTTTGTGTTGCTGTTGCACAGTTGTAATGCCTATTTATCCTCCTGTCATCGGGCAGCCGTAGATGCTAACTATTGTACGATCCGCACCCTTTTCAAGAAAACTACCAGCACTTCGTCTTTGGAGGACTTTGCAAGCAATTAAGTTGAGAAAGAACTTTTTTAGTCATAAATGATCTGATTACTTCTAAGTAAACAACTAGAAATTTATAAAATAACAATAAAAAATGGGCAATATTTATCTCCAAATCTATCAGTTGTTCGGCACAAAGTTACTGTAAATTAATCAACTATGTTTCGAGCACGATTTTCCAAAACCGCGTAGGGATTGCATGTGGTTTATTATTTTTTTCCCATCATCACTTTATAAATCCTAAAAATTCCATTATCATTTAATGCAAAATCTCATAAAATCTGTACAATTTTTGACAGTTTGCAGCAATCCACCGACGAAGAACGGGCTCTCCTACACAGTAGTAGATCGACAAATTACCAACAAATGGGTGGAAGGAGATGAAATCACGTGTCGCTGTACTGGAAGTGGACAAATTAGTGGCAGTGTGACGAATAAATGTCAAAACAATGGCCAATGGAGCTTGTCATCGCAATCACTTCCATCATGCTGTAAGATCAATTGTAACTTTAAATATAATCTAATAAAATTTTTGAGATTTTTTTCAAAAGAACTAATAACGGCGGCGATAACCCAGTTGCTGCTGCATTGGGTTAATGATCAGATGTCGCTGGCTCCCAGGTTGATTCTCAAACTTGCAATGTGTCGTTGTGTCCTTGGAATAGACTTTTCACAAGCATATTTCTCTTTTCGGCCAAGCGGTTGTCACGTATATTAATTTTGAATGCCTGAGTTATGAGTACTTTCTGTGCTTTAACATATACGTGACTGCTTTACTACTTTTGCCGCCTTTTTGATTTGGAATGTTCAAGGTAATTCCTCTCTAGTATATTACAATCTTGTGCAGTTATCGCTTATTTGCTTGTTTATCATTTTTAATTGCTATATTTAGACTTGAAGTTTGTGACATCATAATTATGGTGCAGTTCGTTATCGTAGGGCGTATACCATTCTATTGTGACGTATCAAGAATTTTTCTGGGATATTCAATAGCTTTTGCAGTAGTATAAATAGGCGGGTTGCTATATATTCTATTATTCTAATATTCTAAGAGTTGGGTAAATTTAGATATTAGTTTCGTAGGAAGTTAAGCCGAGTTTGTGTGTCTGTGATTGGCTCGTACAGCCGTTTAGTGAAAGTTTTAGTGGAGCGGTTTTGCTCAGTGATAGTTGGTTTATGTTTTAACCTTAAATAGAAGTTTTAATTTAAGATTGGTGTGCTGCTTTCTGTGATTCAATATGCTAAAGGAACTATCAACTGCCATTTTCGATTCGTCAATTAACGTCTTAGTCATTCTTTGGTTTTAGTCGACGTGGATAGTTCAAGAGATTAAAGGTTGTACTCTAACCAAGTATCAACAATCGCGACAGCAGTGTTCTGCACTTGTTGTGGTGTTTCAGCCAAACAAAAGTTTTACAAACAGAACCAAATAGGATGTTCTGCGTTAGTGCGGTTAGCTAACGTGGAGTGCCTGGTTCAAACGCATGAATAAATCAGTTGGAAAGATTGCAGCAAAACTTTTTTGTAGCATTACCGGAAAGCTATTAATTTTATTGTCATTGTTTGTAAGCGTGGAATTGTGATTTCAGGGACGTGTTTCCCATTAAAAAGGACGATACGAGAGAACTCGTTAGACAAACCGGAATACCGGTAACGGTAGCTCCATAAAATTGGATACACGTCCTTGAGTCATAAAAATCACTTCAAATAAATTTTTCTCAAGAAATGCCTTGATGGTATTTTTCCTGAGAAAATTTTATTAGGCAGCTGATTGCAATTTACAATAGACTTGTAATAATTGTTGCCTTATTTTTTTGTGCAAAAAACTTTGCAATATTTTGGTCGCTAATACCAACAACTATAAACAGCTATAAAAAGCTTAAATTTTTTCGCAGCAATTCTAAATTTTCACTCAATTGAAAGTCAGTGTAAGATCATTTCGTATATTCTGCAAGAAACGTCACAAAATAGAATTTTTTAGCGTTTTTTTTAGTAAGTAAGATGGGAAAAATTCTGTTATTCAGGTGACTTGACATATCTTTATTTTTTAATCGTTTGCGTGCTATCTAACCTAAAGGCTACCAGCGCAGAAGCCTAGAGAAGACTCTTCTCTAGGCTTCTGCGCTGGCAGCCTTTAGGCCAGATAGCGCGCAAACGATTAAATATTAACAGCTCTGGCCAGCAAACGTCAAAAGCATCACAACTAAATTATTATTAATATCCTTTGTTATTGCCAAACAATTTTGCTAGGCTAAATAAAGTTCGGCTATGAACGCGAGGTAAAAGCTGCCCTAATTTTTTGTTTTGAGACATCCTTACATGCGGAAAACTATCTCTTAACTCAGCAACATTAAGTTTTAGGAAGAATTTGCAAAACACAAACAACTAATCACCAAAAAGAAAACAAAAAAACAAAAAGAAAAACGAGTAAACGTAATTTTCGCGTCTCTAGCATAAAATATGGCAAAACAGTTTTCATTTTTTTCAATAAATCTGATTGACATAAGAATACAAAAGCATTTATTATTATCATCGCTTTTACAAATTTTATGCTTGATGCAAAGTGAGCTTTTAAAAAAGTGAAATTACAATTCAAATTTAGATTGTCCAGCTCCGCCACCAATTCCGAATGGAAACGTGCAAGGCAATCCACCGTACGATGACGACGAAGATATCACGTACACATGTTCAACCAACTACGCACTTCTTGGCTCGAACAAAAACACATGCAAAGGTCCACTGGATTATGGTTGGACTGTCACAGGTTCTACTTTGCCAAGTTGTCTCAGGAGTAAGTAAATAACACCCTTTCAAAGAGACAAATCATTGTCATTCTTAAAAAAAAATTATTCGGCTTGTGGAATAAAACGTTAAAACAATTAGTACATTTTTACTCGGGCTATTGTACCAACACATTTACATGGGCTGGGGAGGCAAAAATGCCCCACCATCCAACACCTGAACTAAATGTCACGAAAACAACAAATTTGGCATGCCAGTTGGTGGCTCCCAAAATTTTTAAATGTTCGGTTTTGCGTTTATAATGTCATCAATCATAGTGACGTGAGAGCTATACTTTCCAAATATGACATCATTTTTTACAATAACACTAAAGCGGTTTAAAGTTTGTACATTGGTTTGTTTTGTTTTTTGATACTGAATCATTGAATGTTTAAGTTAAAATACAGACGTCACAAAACGTCTTGCACGTTATTTAAGCTAAAGATTGCCAAAAGATCCAACAATTTAAAAAGTGATTTCAAGGAACTCCAAAATTAAGAAACTTTTTTTTACCTTAGCAGCTATAAATTTTTTGCAGTTTTTTTTGAACAAATTTGACTCGTTAAGTTAATTTGAAGAAAAGTTTTTTTTGTTAAGATTTATTACAAAAAACCTCTAACCCGCCTATGTCAAATAGGATTAAACATTCATGACTTTAGCGCTGTTTTGCCAAGTTAAGAGAAAAAAAGTCAAAAAACAGTTAATTTGAAGCTTTTTGATGTTATTGTATTGTTGTATTGCATAACTTGTTTATTTTACTGTCATCGGACAGCGTCAGACGCTAACTATTGTACTTTCCAGAGGTGGAGTCGAGGACACAAGGCTCGAGACCAAGGACACAAAAAAATCCGAGGCCAAGGACAGCCTTTCCTAGGACAGACCCTCTTAAGGCCAAGGACAGGAATGCTCGAGGCCAAGGCAAAGGACTAAGGACACAACCGCAAGTGTTCTCCAAAAAAAAAAACATCTTCAAAAAAGTTTTTCAGGCAATTTCCAATTTATAGGCGTAGCCAGAATTTTTAATTGGGGAGGCCTAAACCACAAGTCACATGCAATGACGTCATCAAAAATTTGCCTGTTGGCACTTAAAAGGGCATTCAGGACGTTTTTGTTAAAAAGTTTTTACCGTGAAGCCATGGTGAAACAACTTTGGCAATGTTTTAGAATTTTTTTGCACCAATTTTGATTCTCTTCGGCCAAGAAATCGTAAGATATTCGCAGTTATTTTTCCCCTTAGAGTAAGAAGAAACGCTTTCCGAACATTACCAAACTGAATGGTTTTTCGTTAGCATTTTTCGTTTAGGTTTGCTACGGTTATCAGCAGATACCTACAAAGCCTAAACGAAAAATGCTAACGAAAATGCTTTGCATTGAAGCTTGCAATTGCATATTTACGTGAAAAATTAGCTGGGCTTCTGACCTTTAGGCCTAAACCAATTGCACAATAATCGCATAAAACTTATTGGCTCACTAAAAACTGGAATCTCAGTCAAGATCTAGTCAGCTGCGATGCTTTAGCCTTCAACATGCAATCATTTCTTTGGATAGGCTATCTGTAGTAAGCAATAGTCACAAAAGACTATAAATACTGCGCCTAAAGCACCAAAACCTTATCTTGATTCCGAATACTTTGCTAGCACTTGGCGGACAAAGCACACTAGGAAAGCATCAAACCTCTCTGAATTCTAACAACAGTTAGTCCACTAATTTATTTACCTGTAACTTCAGCACTCACCTAGTTCCAAAAAAAAGCCCGGTACTTAGCAAGACTCAAAATAGAAGTTACACTCTGATTTATTGCGCAATCAACTTGAAACAAGATGGCCGAAATTCGGATTCTAAGGGGAAAACATGAAATTTTTTCTCTTAAACTTTCTTAACCTGATGAGTTGCAAGAATTGTGATGGAGTCATGTTGATAAACATATTTTTTCAGATTTTTTCTCTGTTTTTCAAAATTTGGGTTGAATGCCCTTTAACCCGGATTTTGCAAAGGGAGAGGGCTGAAACTAATGTAGTTAAAAAGTGCAAATACGTAGCTTTGGAGACGTTTTGAGAAAGCCAGTGTAACTCAAACGTATCACAGACGGAGGTTCTGAGGGCGGGGCCCCCAGCGGCCGGAGGCTTTGGGGGTCTGAGTGTGAAGCCCCCAGCTGTTAAACGATTTTTTGTAATTTTTTGGAAAAAAGCTATTTTAATGACATTGAATCACATTTCGCACATATTTAGAGCCATTTGATAGCACTAGATTTTTGACATTTGAAAGCTAATTAAAAAAACTAAATTGTTTAATCCTCCTTGTAGTTGCAATTTAAGTCCAAAAACACGTTTAACATTTTGCATTTTGGTGTTAAAGTCTAATTGTACGTGATTTGGTCCAGGTAGGGGGAAGTAAGGTGCATTGTCTAGTGCAACATTTTAGCAGTAAATGAAAACCACTCGAAGATTTTCCTTAGAGATTTTCGTTTTGTCATGAAAATAACCAGTTATAGATATGCATGTTAGACCAGGGGGCCCAAACCCACTCAATTGAAGTTCAGCGATTTGTTCAGTCAGCATTTTCCATGGCAAATTTTTTTTGTAAGTATTTTGTGCGTAAAAACTGGCGAGGTGGAGGTGAATTACTGAATTGTTATTGAAAAATAGTACAACAGATGGTTACGCTTACTAATGATGTTGTTGCCGGGCCGGATTCACATTGCGCTGGGCCCCTGGCACTTTGGACATTTTCGCAACCTTTCAGCCAAATGTAGCTGAAGATCATAAAAAGTCTTAATATTTGAGCGCAGGGCCCTTAACTGGTACTTCGCCATATTGTGGTAAATCCGGCCTTGTTTAATGCATTATGTTCATAAAAAGGCTAGATGTGGTCCTGAGATAGCAACTTTTAGGATGAAAACTATCCATTTCTTCCAGGTTTACGTTTAAATTGACTGGCAAAAACTGATTTGAGGGGGTCCCAGCGCCCCTGGTCTTCAATATTGTTGTTCGACACTGGTGTAAGCGAAAAATGCTAAAAAGAAACTGAAACTGTAGAAACAATAGGCTTTTTCATGACATTTTTGTCATTGCGGAAATTTCGATTGGGGTGAGGTCCGCTTGGCTAAGCCTATGCTCCAATTGCGGAAAACGAAAAAGGTATTTGCAAATTTTCCGCGAGGTTTCTGGCGCTTTCCAACAAAAATTTCACGGTTCAAAAAATAGTGCTGTCCTGGAGCCGAGGACAGGGCAATTTTCGAGAACCTAAGGTTTCGAGGCCAAGACCAAGGACTTGAAGCTTCGAGGCCAAGGCCAAGGACTTCAAAATGTGTCCTCTAGGACTTCCTCGTGGCCAAGGACGTCCTCGAGGACTCCACCTCTGGCACGTTCCGCTCACGTAATTGCATTTACTGCTTCGTGCTTGAAGAAATCCGCTCGGATAAAAGTTGAGAAATTTTTCAGTCGGAAATGATTTAAGTATATTAAACGAGGACAAAAGGCAGAATCACAGTGGTTATTTAAAGTTAGGCCAGTCGCATTAAGTTAAATTGGCGTTGACCCCATCCTTCTGGACCAAGCAGTTCCAAAAATATTCTACATCATACACAACGTCGGTGCCTCTAATGTCAGAAATCGTATTGATGTTTATTGGCAACCCTAATTTTTAATAGTCTTACCGTCGTTAGCGACACCATCCCAGTTCTAATCTAAAGCAACCCGCTATTAGGCTACTGTATTCAGTCGTTTCGCTGCGCACTAATCAGTTTGATCTTGTCAGCACAACAGATCCAAGCTGGTAAAAAGAATAGACTGTTTGGCAATCTAGCGATCTAACTGTCAGATACCGGTTAGCAATAAGGCATTTATTACTACGCTACAAAGTACAAACTTTTACCTGGCAGGTCATTTTACATACTCTTCGTTATTTATCGAACATTCGTTATGGTATTTCGTTATTCATGTTCGTAATTCGTTATTCATATTCGTTATTCGTTATTCATATTTGTTATTCGTTATTCATATTTGTTATTCGTTATTTATATGCGTTATTAGAGTTTTTTTTTCGAATAATACTTTTTTGTGCTGTAAAGACTACGAATCGAATACTATTACATGTTCCGTTTGTAACAGAAAATTTATTCGAAAAGAATGAAATCACTGCATTAACCCGATTGTGACAATTACGTCATAATGGTTTTACTGAGTCGCTGCTATCAAATATTACTGGGTTCGAATAGTTACGTCGAAATTATTTCATCTTAATGACTGCTATCAATTAAAAAGCTTCAACTCTTTTATTTGGTAAGAAGCAACAGCAACAACTACATGAGATGAACTGAAACAAACCAACATCTTGAGCAAAACAGAACAGAATATTGTTTATTTTTTGTTGCGACTACAACACAGTTTCAATTAATATCATCACGAAAAAGCGAAGACAAATAATTGGCTTACTAAAAAAGAAGCTATCTTAATTTAGTAATTCAGCAACAGGGAGGCAGCGAAAAGACCTCATTGGTCATCGAGTCAAAGCAGCCACCCTATAAGTCAGCAATTTGAAGAGAATTATTGAACATTTGATAGCTTCCTCCTCAGCACGAACTCTTGGTATGTAGATTAACTAAGTGTTTAGCTTTATTTGTTAAACAGTCGGCGAAAGCTTGCAAGCTATTACTGACCGTCAATTGTGGTACTTTGATGATATCTTTCGAACAATTTTTAAAAACTTTCCTTAGCCAAAGTTTTAATTATACCTTTTCCTAGATTGACAGATCCATTTTTCGGCAAGGTTTGGTATACATTTCATCTTTAACAATATCACAGATTTCGATATTTTCAGCTTTGCTCGTTCTAAATTCTGTTCTAACTTCTAAATTCTGTTCTAAGTTATCCTTAGTGTACACATCCATTGGGAACCTTTCCACAATATCGCCTTTGTGATATCTTTTATGGTGTTTTCTTAAATTTGTGAACAAATAGCGACATGCCATTCTTATTCATTTGTTAACAATTTTAATGCTAATTGAAAATGAAATACTTGGTGAAAACTGATAAAAATGTACTTAACGAATGGTTTTTTGAATTCAAAATAGTTCCGTAAAAATGATGTAGTTATCGAATAACTGGTATTCGTTATTCACATAATTTAATCATGTAATACCAAATAACGCATAACAAATAGCAAATAATGATAACGTATAACCAAGAGCAAAAATTACGAAATTACAAATAGCGAACATTCGATAAAAATGAAAATTTTTATCGTATTTTCCGAAAGGATACTACAGGTCATTCGTTATTTTCGGAGCATGTAATACCATTTTTCGCTATTTTTCGAATAAAGATTATTCGATAAATAACGAAGAGCATGTAATGACTCCCCTGATTAAAGAAATATCAGTACTTTAGTTGGCTTATTGTCTTTGCTTACAGTATTTTGTTACCGGTACCCTAGAATGAACTTTTCCATCTAAGTTGCAAACAAAAAGCCAACTACTCTAATAACTCTGCCAGCATTACTTTTGCCTGTTCTTAGGCGTTTGTTAGGTTAGCTACCGTAGTCTATTCTTATTTCCAGCTTGGATCTATTCTGCTGACGAGATCAAACTAATTATTGCGCTGCGAAACAACTCAATGCAGTAGCCTAATAGCGGCGTTGCTTTGGGTTAGAACTGGAAAGGCGTCGCTAACGACGCTAAGGCTATCAACTTAAGAGTTGCCAAAAAAAAAATAATGCAGTTTATGACGCTGGAGGCACCGGCGTCGTGCTCGAAGTAGAATATCTCTGGAACAGCTGGGTTAAGAAAGATAGAATCAACGCCAATCTAGTCTTATGCGATTTGCCTAACTTACACCCTCATTGATTTTGCCTTTAGTCCTCATTTAGATAAACCTTTAAAAATTTTTAAAAATAACATAAAAAAAATGGGCTATAAATATTTTCAAGTCTATCAGTTGTACGGCACAAAGTTCGGATAGATTCATCAACTTTAAGTTGTGTACAGTTTTCCGAAACCGTGTAGGGATTTTAAGTGGTTTACTAATTTATTATTTTGTTCCCATTATCATTTCATTAATCTCAAAAATTCCATCATCATTTAATGCAAAATCTCATAAAATTTGCATATTTTGACAGTTTGCAGCAATCCACCGACAAAGAATGGGCTTACCTACACAATTGGAGATCGACAAATTTCCAATAAATGGGTGGTCGGAGATGAAATCACGTATCGTTGCACTGGAAGTGGACATATTAGTGGCATTGTGACGAATGAATGTCAAAGCAATGGCCAATGGAGCTTGCCATCGCAATCACTTCCATCATGTTGTAAGTTTATTTGAAACTTTGAATATAATCTAATAAAATTTTTAAGTTTTTTCTGAAAAAAAGTAGGCCTACAGTAAATAACGTCGGCGATAGGTCAGTTGGTGCAGCGTTGGGTTAATAATCGTTGGGTTAATAATCGAGAGGTTGCTGGATTTCAGCACGATTTTTCAATATGCCGTTGTGTCCTTGAAATAGATACTTTACAAACATATTTCTATTTTCGGCCAAGCGGTGTTCTGTAGTGTCTCAGCCTAACTTAAGATTTACCAACAAAACCAAATATGATGATCTACATTAGTGCGGTTAGACAAACGTGGAGTGCTTGATTCAAATGCACGAATAAATTAGTTGGAAAGATCGCTGTAAAAGTTCTTTGTAGCATTACCGGAAAGCTATTAATTTTATTGTCATTGTTTGTGAGCGTGGAATTGTGATTTCACGCATACAAACAATGACAATATTATCAGCTGATTAATCATTTACATGTTGTAGCGTTTTTGATAACGTAGGCTATTTTTTCAACTATACATTTTCAAGAAAAAAACATATAACGACTGGAACAGGGACGTGTTTCCATTTGAAAAGGAAAATATAGGAGAGCTTAGTAGACAAACCGAAATACTGATAACGGTAGATCCACAAAATTGGATACACGTCCTTGAGTCATAAGAATTACCTCAAATGAATATTTCTCAAGAAATGCCGTGATGGTATATTTTTGAGAAGATTTTGTTTGGCGATTAATTGCGTTTTACCCTAAGCTAACAATAATTGTTACCACAACTTTTTGCTCAAAAAACTTAAAAATAATTCTGTCGCTAATAACAACGACAACAGCTATTAAGAGCTTAATTTTTTTTTCTGCCACAATTCATAATATGTACCCAATGGAAAAGCCAGTGCAAGATCATTTGGTGTATTCCGCAGAAAATGTCATAAAAGATATTTTTTTACATTTTTTTAAAGTAAATTGAAAAATTATTGTTTTTCAGTTGGCTTGACATATTTTTTGTTATAGCCAAACAATTTTGCTAAGCCAAAGTTTTGCTTTAAACGCTTAGCAAAAGCTGCCCTAATTTATTGTTTTGAGAAATCCTTTAATATGGAAAACTTACTCTTAATTTAGAAACTTTAATTTTTTAGGAAGAATTTGTGAAGTATCAATCACTTTTGATTAAAAAAACAAACTTGTAAAAAGCATTTTTTGCCTCTTGCAAAAAAAAAATGGCAAAACAGTTTTCATGTTTTTCAATAAATCTGATTGGCAATAGCGTAGCCAGAGGGGGAAGGTGGGGAGGACTGTATTTCCCCCATTGCATTGCAGAATATGAAAAATTTTACGTTTTTAGCACTGATGAGGCCGATTTCTGCACTGGAATAGAAAATAGCCCCCCATTGGCATATGCAATGTTCATAGAAGACCTTTTTTTCAATTTTCACTGCGGACTTCACTAGAGGTTGGTCACAAAAATTGTTCTAATTGCAGAAGGAGACCCTTTTTTATTTTTTTAAATACGGGAGATATTGGACAGAAAAGATTACAATTTTGGGTGAAGACCTTTTTACTTTGTTTTATTTTTTTGGTCTGTATGTGAGATTGGACAGAAAATAGTCAATTTTTAATGAAGACCTTTTTTTTGGTCTTCAACTGAATTTAGACATAAAACAGCCCCCCTTTCCATTGCAAATTTCTGGCTACGTGCCTGCTGATTGACTTTCTTTATCCGAATTAGAGATGGAAACCAGTCGGTTCGACCGACCGGTCGGATTATCGGTCGGGTCGAGATTCTTCGACCAGCCAGTCAAGCCGGTTGAAATACCGGTCAAATTCTCGTTCCTTGCAACTAAAATACATCTAACCACCAACCAAAATATACATGTATATTTATTATAAATGAAACTTTTTATAAAAAAACAGAATTAACAAACCACACCTTTTGAAAATACTTGTTGAATGGTTTCAAGCTGTGACTAATATACTGCGGCCATTAAGACATGCACATCTAGGGGTGTATTTAGGGTGGGGGCATTGTGCCATGCCCCCCTTTGGGCCACGGCACAAAGCAAAATAGTGCAAAATATACGTTAAAATTGCGTAATCAGATTATAATAAAGCATACTTGTGGAGGAGGCTTACTCTACCTGGCATTTTGGCATCATTTTAATCAGCTTGAAAGTACTGTAGAAGCGGCGCAGATTTCAGATTTTTTAGTACATGCTAAAATCTTGCCGCTTTAAGAAGCTTTTTTTAACATAAATTTACCACACTCTACACTGGGCAAGAAAGATATAGCTCTTATTTTTTTTATATCTAACTAGCCATGGCTTGTTCTGAAGTAGCAGCATTTCTACAAACTGCTGGGGCACATTATATTTTGAATATTTTCTAGCCAATGTCATAACAGTTTAGTGTTTGCCTGAGGTGAAGCCGAAGACACAAGGCTCGAGGACAAGGACACAAAAAAATCCAAGGCCAAGGATAGCCATACCGAGGACAGACCATCTCGAGCCATGGACAGGAATGCTCAAGGCCAAGGCCGAGGACTAAGAACACAGGCGCAAGTGTTCTCCAAACAAAAAAGATCATTCAAAATATTTTTCTGGCGATCTCAAAAAAAAAGGTCTCCCTAGATTTTTTTCATGCGATCTCCAGTTGAGGAGAACAAAATATAAGGTCTTCGCAAATTTTCTGCGAGGTTTCTGGCGTTTTCCAATAAAATTTCAACGGTGCAAAAAATAGTACTGCCCTCGAGCCGAGGACAGGGCAATTTTTGAGGACTTGAGGCTTCGAGGCCAAGGCCAAGGACTTCAAAATGTGTCCTTGGGGACGTCCTCTAGAACTCCACCTCCGTTGTTTGCTGCTCGGCAAATTGCAAATAGTCTGTCATCAATTAGCCAAAAAATTTAAACTTCTTTTCTTGGACTTACGCATAATATCATTAGAAAGAACGTCTAATAATTTAACTTGTTTTTTCCAGTTCTTTTTGTACTTATTTTGTGCACGTTTTGCGCTGCTCAAGACAGGTCTTTCAAACCGAAATTTAATCTAAAAAGGTCTTAAAATTGAGTTATTTTTGCAAAAAACGTAAAATTTGTTTTGCAATCTTTTTTCTGTGACCCCGGTCCGGAGTCGCAAATTTTAACACCTCACCCATGGCTCCCCGCTTTTGAAAATTTTTCATTAGATGCATTGAACAGTAGGGTGTATCATCGTTGCAAAAATTTTTTGGTATTAAGATGCACATTTCAGGTTTTGTTTACACCACTTGCGACTACTCAAAAATCCCAATCAAGCTTTGTTACAATTACTTTAACAGCTCCTTTTTGCGTGTCAAAAAATTTGCGAAATTTTCCAAAATTTAAACTTTTTTCGATTTGAAATCGATCATTATATTACAAGAAAAGCGTCCTCAGATATCAAAATCATGTATAATAAGAAGTGTTTATTGAGTTTCAGCTATGTTAAAGTCTTGCTTGCTTCTATATGCTGGAATTAGGTGACGACGAGATTTGATTTTAGCCCTGATGTAACCATCCCTGAAATCTTTACCATAAACTTGCTGAGAAGCTTCTGTAACCATTTTAATGCAGCGCTCCACACCTTGGGAGTGGCAAGGTATTTTGATTGTAAGAGGATTTCTAGCAAATTTGTTGAGTTCTTCTGTCGATATTTCCTTAATTAGTGGAGGTTCTGTCAAAGATCTTTCCATTGGAAGAAGAAGGTCCTTCAAATTTTGCATATTCTGATCAACTTTTGAAACTCTGAATAATCTAACATCTTGCTTGGAGGACTGTGATGCCTGCCTAATGGTTGTTATTCGTTTAATAGCTAAGTCCCTGTTGCAAGTATCTGAATCAGCAAGCAATGCCAACAAAACATTTTCATGGTGCGCCCAATCAGCATCACGCTGAATCACAGGCCAAACTACAGCTGTTATAGCTGTAGGCAATGGCTGCATGAGTTTAATCATTTCAAGAAAATGTTTCGATCCATCTGTGCACCACGGATTACTTTTAATGGAAAACCATTTTGGTCCATAATGACCTACTACGAAAGTAGTGAGTAGATGTAGCTCTTCACTAGGCTGGTCTTGAGATATACAAAGCCTGCATATTCTGCAGGCCGTTGTAAGCAGGGTGTCGAACCGAACCTGAACCCGAACCGTAAACCCGAATGAACCGCTTCATTTTGGTGAACCCGAACCGAACCTGCACCAGCAAAATTTTACTTCAGTGAACCTGAACCGAACCTGAACCCTTAAAATTGTGCTTAAGTGAACCCAAACCGAACCTAAACCCCTAACAAAAGTAAAAATATATTTTTCCATATCCGGATGCCGCTGGCGCTGGTACACGCACAATAAGAGCAGTGGTGATCATCAACAGGATCAGCAATTTCTCCTTTTTTTTTCTGGACATAACGAGTAACGACAGTTAAATTTTAAGTCTATGAACCCGAACCGAACCTGAACCAGTAATATTTTACTTGAGTGAACCTGAACCAAACCTGAACCTCGAAAATGGTGCTCAAATGAACCCGAACCAAACCTGAACCGCTAAAATATTTTGAGCAGGAGCTAAACCTGAACCCGAACCGTTATTTGAAACGGTTCGACACCCTGGTTGTAAGCCATCTTGCATGTGACATAGGTCCTGGTTTTTCACGAAGTAATGTCTTATCAATAACTCCAAATTGAATTGCTTTTATAATTTTGTAAAGATAAGCTTGGTCGCGACTCAAATCTTTTACGTCAAGTTCAGGAAGAGACGGCCCACCAGATATGCGTTGAATGCCTTTAGAGGAAAGAGACAAAGTTTCACAGGTTCCCAAAGATTTACGTAACGCTCCTTTCCACTGAGATGACGATTCTGTGGATCCGATGAGTTTTTTTGCACAGGTGACACAATGGAAGTTCATTTACATGTAAACTGCATATAAACCAATGCAATGCTCATTTCAAATGACATTCTAACAAACGAATGGCTCCATTTTTGTTTCCTGTGTTAACAGCAGTACTGTCAGCTCCAATGGCTCTTAATTTATCATCACAAGATATTTCGTTTTTCACATATTTGTAGAGTCCATCTGCAATTTCGGCACCAGTTCCACTTTCAAGAATAATATGATCCAAATATACCATTTCGGGTTCACCAACCAAAACATAATAGTCTTCTTTTCTTGTTTTACTGCACCATCTATCATCTACCTTTTCTTTGAACAACGTTAAATCTTTTCTACCGTCAAAAAATATTGCAGACACATCATTTTGAAGAAAAACTTCATCTTTCCTAACATTCTTTCTGAGCTTTTGACGTGCTCTCCAAACTTTATTGGAATCAATAATACGCGTTCTATTCTCCGCGCTTACAACCCCGAAGTTTATCAAAGCTGCAGTGATAATAGCTGCTGCTGCTCGATTCGATACATCAAATCTATCACTATCAACTTCCAACGCAATAGTTGGTATAGGTTTCACATTCCTGTCTTCGTGCAATAAATTAGAAAGTTCTTCACCGAAAATGCTGCTATTACTACTGCAACTACTATACAGTAGCATCAACGCCAACAGCAAATGCCAGCTTAGAATCAGATAATGAAAGTTGCTTCTCACGTTCAAATCTTTGTCGCTTTTCTTTTCAACAATTGATTCTCCCTATCATGTTTTCTTTTATTAGCTTTGCTCACTTTTTTATCCAGTTCCCCAATATTCATGTTTCTAATAGCACGCTGATCTGTTAGAAAGGTTTGTTCACGTTTTAAAACCTTCACTTCTTTGGGGCAACAGCAGGAAGCAAAATTTAGGAATTGAGAGAATGTTATGTCAAACAGTTTAGTCAAATTCTCCTTAAATTTTAACGCTTTTCGCGCTCGTTTTCCTTGTTTCGAAGCCTCTGATCATCTCTTCATTAATCGACTGAGTTTGATCTTTACATTTTTAAAGATTACGATGGGATGCAGGCTCGATTCCAAATCTCAATAAGTAACTGCCCTAAAACTAGAATAATTTCCTTGTTTGATTTGTGTTTGTTTGTCTTCAGGAACAGAAAATGTCTGGCAACTTCGCTCTGTAAAGGTAGCTGTGTTAAAGGGGGCTCTGCTAAAGGCGCTCCAAATGTGGAGTGACTCATCGAAAGCCTTGTTGCACTATTGCTCATTATTAGTAATGTCTTATAAAACTCAGAACTGTTATCAACACTAACGTTCCTGCGAATTAAATAGAAATAGAAAAATTATACATTTCAGCCCAAAATTGCTTTACATTTTAGTTTTTGATAAACTAGGCTACCGGTACTTTATATTTGACCTGTTAGGCCTACTGTTTTGAACTGGCTTAGTAGTCTAGTTAGGCTGTGGCTTCAAATAAACTAGAACTATGTGCTTTTTAACTTGAACCTCTAAACCTAATAAATACCCTTTGGCTTAACGTTAACTACCACTAAAGAGTTTAACGAATTTCACTTGTACGTAAACGAACCATTACTGGAAACTAGCAGTTTACATATTTTTTTCAGGTAGACTTTTTTGCTAAAAGTGCTTCAAACACGCAATTATTTCGTAACAATGGGAAGATAAAAGAAAATTGTGACTAAAACAGTCAAGCTTGTGTTGTTGATTTTAGTTTACTGTGTTCTGCAAAAATGATAGAAGCATCACTTTTTCAAGAAGTTGGTAGGCAAAAAAGGAACACTTCCCATCATTTCCAAAAAAAAATTACTTGTATTTTTGTCACTAGTACAGCCACTTGAACAAAACCTGAAATGTGCATTTTATTTTGTCATGATGATACACCCTATTGAACAGTGAACAAAAACCTTCTGTAAAAAAAACGGTCGACCGGCGTAGATTTTGAAATTTACAGGTCGGGTCGGGTCGAGAAAAGCCTGACCGGTTCCATCTCTGATCTGAATTATAAAAAAGCATTTATCATCAACAGTTTTATAAACTTTATTCTTTATGCAATGTGAAAATTTGAACTAGTGAAATTACATTTCAATTTTAGATTGTCCAGCCCCACCAACGATACCTAATGGAAACGTTCAAGCAAGTTGGCCTTACGATGACGACGAAGATATCACATACACATGTTCAACCAACTATGCACTTCTTGGCTCGAACACAAACACATGCAAAGGTCCATTGGATTACGGTTGGACACGCACAGGTTCTGATTTGCCAAGTTGTCTCAGAGGTTAGTTTTTCATATATATTTTGAAATAGGTAAAACATTGTCAGTCTGATCTGACTATGGAGTAATCAGGCGTGAAAGCTTCATTTTCTTGTCGACTAAGACACTAAAACAAAGAAAATTTTACAATTTAGCACTGCATTGCCAGTAGTTGTTTTCAAAGATAAAGACAACAAATTGATTTTGCAAGTTAAAACAAAAATTGAAAAAGCAGTTTTTTGTCATTATTACTATTTAGCGAACCCTATAGTGAACTTATTCAACCAAATTTAAACTAATTTAATCATAAAAAGGACAGTATTATAACCACATTTAATATTGTTTGCTTTAATTTGTTCATTAACCCATAATTTAATTTTGCGCATTATTCTCTTAAACGGCGTGTGGTTACAACAGTCACTTCATCATCTCCATGTTTCGTAATAAATCTTAAAATTTTTTAAATATCATTTGATGCACGATCGTATATATTTGCTTATTCTTTTTCAAAGTTTGCAGTAATCCACCTACAAGGAGTGGACTTACCTACATCACCGGAACTCGAAGAATTTCCGATAAATGGGTGGTCGACGATGAAATCACGTATCGTTGTACTGGAAGCGGAGAAATTAGTGGCAGTGTGACAAATGAATGTCAAAATAATGGTCAATGGAGCTTGTCATCACTTCCGTCATGCTGTAAGTTGTATTGAAATGTCAGCTACAGTCAAATAACATTAAAAAGATACTGCTTCAAATCGGTTTTATTGATGAAATAAGAACTACTGGTTGCTTCAAATTTTTTTCCAAAAATTCCCTTATTTGCGAAAATAAGTTTGAATCCGTTTGACTCCGTACCATTGGCAACCTTGCATTTCACGATTTTGTGACACCACAAAAGGCGTACCGTGTTGTAGATCAGTACTGGTAGCCAGGGTGTAAAGGTTCCTGTTGCAGTAGCCAAATTTTTAGATTGGTTTTAGGCTACTCACTGCTAACAGTTGGCAATCGCGTTTCTTGGTCTGCGAGAATTTTTGCAAAATTATGCCTTTTGTGATATCACAAAATTGCAAAATGCAGAGTTGCCAATGGGCCGGAGTCAAATGAATTAAATCGCGTTTTTGCGAATAAAGGGAATTGCAGAAAAAGGTTTGGGGCATCTCTTTATTACCTCAATAATTTTCTTTTCTTCAAGAAAACAGATTTTGAGCAATATCTCATTGAGACTTTTTTTTATGAGAAATAAACCGTTTTGCAGGACCGAAGCAAAAGTTTTCTAAGTCTTGCTGGAGAGAAAATAAATGAAAACATTCAGCTGTAGAAAGAATTTGTATTGTTAAAAAACATTTGCACGGATAACAGTAATATTGGTTGAAGTCAACAAGCAGATATGAATTTTATTTTGATTTACTTTCACCTGAGTTTCTGTTTCGTTTGGAACCTCTGTATTAGTGGAACACCGCTTTTGCATTAGAAGAGAGATGGATAAAGGTGCAACCTTTTTAAAACATAAAACCAAAGATAATTTGTATTACTAAAGTTGGTATGTGATCTGGTGGTGTTCATATACATTTTTTATAAAAAGAGTGTTGTGTTGATAACGTGATTAGATATGGCATTACCACATTTTTTTTCTGCTTGTATATTTCATTCAATTAATCCTGATTGATCATCTTTATTCAAATTTTGCAAAAAAATTTTTCCTGTATTTAGTGTTTCTTCAATTGTTTGTAACAAGGCATTCAAATAAAATTACATTTCAATTTCAGACTGTCCTACTCCACCAACGATACCTAATGGAAACGTTCAAGGCAATCCACCTTACGATGACGACGAAGATATCACGTACACATGTTCAACCAACTATGCACTTCTTGGTACGGATACAAACACATGCAAAGGTCCACTGGATTACGGTTGGACACTCACAGGTTCTGCTTTGCCGAGTTGTCTCAGAGGTTAGTTAGTAGTTTTTTAAATGTTGCTAGTTTGATCCGGCAGATGAACCGCGCATAATATCTTTTGTTTCTCACCTCTTTATTTTTGCGGCTGATTCAGTAGTAAGCTGCCAATCAGAAAAGCGTATATAAGTCTTTTAATTAAAGTAAAGTGTTGTAGGCCTTCATTCAGTATTTGCAAACGTAGCGTTCTAAGACTTTTAGACTCGTACGCTTCGTTGTTTATGCGCGGCACGAATATGCGGTGCCGATTAGTCGCCGGGACTATCATGCGCCTGGACTTTTAAGCTGCAGAGGTAAAAAAAATAAAAATAAAAAAAATGTTTTTTCAAAAAAATTTTTTTTTTGCTTTTAAATGACAGTTTTTTCAAAAAAAGATTTTAAAAAATTTGTTCCTAAATAAAAGTTTTTTTTTCAAAACAACGTTTTTTAAACAAATAAATTTTACGAAAAGAATTGATTTTGTGTAGCACTTTTTTCACTAACACAAAAAAATGTTTATCATTACATGTTCGCAAAGTTTTCTAAGCCTGACGTATGCAATTTCAATCTGCGGCTTGAAATTTTGCGGCGCACGGGCACGAGTTGCTAGTGTAATTTTGGCACACGCAGCAAGCCGCGTGACGTTTCATGATTAGTTTTTAGTTTACCTGTACCAAACAATACAATACGAAGTTTTTCAGTAGCTACGGAATCATCTCCCAACAGATTTCTATTAATAATCGTTACAACTTGTTGTTAATATAATAAAAGCAATGTTTAAATGGATATTTCTAAGTTCAATCTTTACACTTTGTTGCAAATAACGTATAGTAAAAACAATGTTAAATTCTTGAAGTTAACTCAAAACGAATTTGTACATATTGTATGCTAGCCTACTTCAAATATTATTATTTTATATTTGATATATTTTTGTAATGTGAGTTGAATCAGAAATGGTGGCAAACTCGAGAAACATTTTTGACAATTTTTCATGTAAGCTTTTCCATACAAGTAGTGCTCTATAGTTTAAATTTACATTATATTTTTTCTTTGTTTTTGGTTTTCTCGTTACATTTGGGAGAAAAATACACCAATATATAACATGATGAAGTCGCTGCTTTGGTGTGATATTACTCTCGAACTGGTGCTGTATCCGGGGACAAAGTTTGAGCTGATCTGTCTCTCTCAAAAAACTGGCAAAAAGCGATCGATTTTGAAACACATATGAAATAAGCATTGGTCAAGCGCAAAGTTCGTTTTCAGGCTGGTCTTGTCCGCAGAACTAGAATTTATTAGGAGAAAGCCTAATCAAAATAAAATCTAGTTGTTCATTTCACTTGCATGAGTTGGATTAAGTTGTCTTTAACAGTTTACAAATTGAATTCTGAGATGCTGAGCATTCGTCATGATTGCAACAATAAGTTTTGTTTGTTTTCAAAAAATACAGTGAGCTTGATAAATTTAAACTACTCAGCATGTGTTTGCAAAATTTTACGTGCAAATTGTCAAAACAGTTGTCGAATCTGCTGTCACTTCTAATTCATAGGCGTGCCCAGGGGGCCAGCCCCCTCAATTAAAATGACGACAACGATAAGAAGGTGACAAAAAGTCTATTGTTTTTTCAGTTTAAGTTTCTTTTCGCATCTTCGCGTACACGATACACGTGTACAACAGTGCTTAACAATAATAGGGACCACCAGGGCACCGTATAAATATCATACTGTAAGTTCACTCAATTGCGACGTGTGTCAGCGTTTTTTGAGAGCCTAGCAAAACTTTGGGGTCAAATTGACGTCATAATAGTGACATCGTAAGCGAATTTGAACTATGCTAAACGATAGCAATTGTTCTGAATTTTTATGAATTTTGTCTCTACCTTACGGAATTAAGTCCTTCCCCTTTTTTACGGCCCTAACTGTTGAAGGGCACCATTTTTCACAACTGTCATTCTTCTGACGTAACTTGACGTAGCTTTCGTTGTGCGTTTTAGAACAAAATAAAGTTGGTCCCAATAAATCCGTTTAAGCTCGGGCTTTGATTCGCTCCATTTGTTACGTCATTTGTGTATGACGTCACAAAGTCACAAGCGTAAATATACCCAAAATGGAAACTTTTCGTTCTTTCGATAACTTTAGCTAAGGGGCAGAGGGCTGCTCGCGATTGACACCCAACAGTTTTGTTTTGCGCGAAACTTGCTCTGCATCATCAGCCAAGTTTCCTGCAACTTTCGTTTAATTGCTGAAGGATTTACGGAAATATCGTTGGTTGTTTGCAAGACATGGCCAAGTTATAACGATAAATGTAGCATTTAATAGCCTTTGTGCTTTAACTGATACAACTTAATATTACGTCATTGTCATTAGTCAGTGACTTGATTGATGTCTTTTAGTTTGAATCAGCATTTTTTGGTTTGAAACAGCACTTCAGCTGCATAAAAATAACTCTATAATATTAATTATTTTATTTCTCAAATTTGAAGATTCCACCGCTTGTATTTCGTTGTTGCGTGTACCAGTTGTTGTTGTTCAGTTAAATTGAAAGAATACTACTAGCACCAGCTTTAGAGTCAAAAATGCATTTCTTTCTCAAAAAGTATAATTTCAACCTAGCTTCACAAAAATTCACCAAAACTGTTTACGCAGTGTTCCGTAATAATTTAATTTAATTCTTTCGAATGATTTCAGACATTCGGCAGTTTAGTTCTTTAAAATGGCTCTAAAACTGCGCGATTGTGGTTCAAATGGTTACACGAAGCTCGTTTTTGCCACAGGAAGTTCATTTTTGCTTAAAATTTAAGACAAAAGTACGAACATTTCAGCTTCAGCATAAAAAAACAATAATAAAGAACACAGGCTGGTACAACGGATTTATAAACTATTAGCAGACTTTTTTTGACTTTTTCTATATTGCTATTGTTGATTTGTCTATCATGGGTCGCTAATTTTCCACACCAAGAGATAATTTATTTTTGACTAATCAAAAATAAGTTTATGTCACTTTATTCTCCAATAAATTTGAGAACAAATGAGGCTAAAAATTTAAGAACAGCCAGCTTCAACCTATAAGCTATGACGTAACAATTAAGCTGTATTAGTTAAAGCACAAAGGCTATTAAATGCTACATTTATCGTTATAACTTGGCCATGTCATGCAAACAACCAACGATATTTTTCGTGAATCCTTCAGCAATTAAACGAAAGTTGCAGGAAACTTGCTGATAATACAGAGCAAGTTTCGCGGAAAACAAAACTGTTGGGTGTCAATCGCGAGCAGCCCTCTGCCCTCTCACTAAAGTTATCGAAAGAACGAAAAGTTTCCATTTTGGGTATATTTACGCTTGTGACTTTGTGACGTCATACACAAATGACGTAACAAATGGAGCGAATCAAAGCCCGAGCTTAAACGGATTTATTGGGACCAACTTTATTTTGTTCTAAAACGCACAACGAAAGCTACGTCAAGTTACGTCAGAAGTATGACAGTTATGAAAAATGGTGTATGGGCGGTTCAGACTAGACGGAAAAGCGGAAAGCGGAGAACGGAAAACGTAATTTCCGCGTCGGACAGCAGCAATTTTTGCGCGCTGATGTTCACACTAATACAAGCGCAACGTGAAAGGTTGTCATCCATGGTAGCAATTGCCAAAGTCAAAAAAGCTGTTTTGCAACGAGAGGTGATATGATAAAAACCACTTTGCCAAGTTAATGACTGTGTGTGTACAAATTAGTGATGAAGTGAGAAAACTTCAAGCTGTCAATTAAGCAAAACTGTTTAGCAGGTAAATGCCAAATAAGTCTACTCTATACACTGTCACATGTTTGATTGTGCAGCAGTAGCAAAGAGAATGGAGGATTAGATCGTAGGGCGTAGCTATTGGATTACAGCCAGTTTCAGTGCAGTTGCTTACTTTTGTTTGTTGCCTCGGCCACGAAAAATACCTTGCGGCCAAGAAAAAAACCTGAAAACTTTACGGGTTCTCTTTTGTCCCTTGGATGTTGCAATTTGCACTTGCATTAATGTCAAGTCTTTTTGCAGTCTTGCTTCGTAGTAAACTTCATTATGATGTGCTGAATGATCGATTATTATGTGTATTATACAACCAATACAAGAGGAGCAGGAATAATACATCATTTGATGTCTATAATACAGGGTAGCAGACCCGGCGCCACTGGGGGCATACCGGGCCGTGCTCCCCCCAAATGACTGCTTGTGCCCCCAAACGAAAATTGTGCCCCCCCCCAAGCGAGGACTGTGCCCCGAAGAAACTAACAGGCTCGGGGCTACTGGAGCGCAAATCGAGGCCGAAATTGGTGTTTTTTGTGGACTGACACCGGATATCATGACATTTTTGGGATAAAGACCTTTTTTTCTTTTTTTAGAGATCACCCATTTTCGGCCAGAAAAACCGCTTGAATTTCTGATTTCGGCCGGAAAATCCCTTGCAAATTTGTAGAAAACCTTTTCTTTTTTTTTGGAGATCACCTGTTTTCGGCCGGAAAATCCCTTGCAAATTTGGAGAAGACCTTTATTTTGTTTTTGGAGATCACCTGTAAAAACCGCTTGAATTTCCGATTTCGGCCGGAAAATCCCTTTGAATCTTTGCTCCTCACCTTGTTCATCTCATCCAGACTGGGATAAATTTCTCGTGCCCCCGTGCCCCTCTCGAATTCACACAAAATAAACTTCTCGTGCCCCCCTCAAAATTTATTTCTGATCCCCCAGTCACGCTATCCTGGCGCCGGGCATGCAGGGTAGTGCCATTAATTCTTCGTAATGTTGAATTCAAACTCCACTTACCATAATGTCGGGTTTCAATAGCATGTTTGCCTAGCTACCCCCGCAAAAGACAGCGAAATTACAAACAAGTCTTCCCAATCGTCACCTGTCAAGTGCTAACGTTGTAAGTCTTTCCGCTGTCTGTTAATGAACCTCATACAATCATTTAGCCTTTTGATTTGACTTAACAAGGCCCACTTTGATGTGCTTGTTCCCCCCAGTTACACCAGTGAATAGGGAGATGCGTATGAAAGGTTTACAAACAACCAACTCCAGCTAATGCTTCTCAATGACTCCAATACAGACTATACTTGCTTTAATGTGAAACTATCCAATGGCAGAAATTATCGAAGCGAAGATTGATTGTGAATACAGTTGTTACTGTAGTGGGAAAGTAGATATAACATATAAACTTACAGGTAGATCGCTTAAAAGCGGTAATATTTTGCTAACCCACAAGCAATGCTGCTTTAGGATCAAGCACACAGTGGCGTCGCTAGAGGGTAGGCGGGCGGCCCGCCCCGGGTGTCACCATATTAAGATGTGAAAGCATAACTCCACCGATTTGTGGCAAATACCTTTCTTTTTGTTTAGTCCCCATCTTCATTTAAGCCGAAAACCCACTGATTGTTAGCGAAGACCTTTTTTTTTTTGGTCTTCACATACTTTTGGACTGAAAACCCACTCATTTTGCAGCGAAGACCTTTTTCTTTTTTTTTGGTCTGCACCTATTTTTGGAATAAAAAAGGGTACCACCACGAAATCCCGCCCAGCGTGCCACCATCCTTAGCGACGCCTCTGCAAGCACTACTTACATTCGTACATTTCCTGGAATATCATGAGGTACAGCGCTTAGGATTCGAGCCCAATAATAATTTGAACAGTGAACAAAATTACCACATAACATCATCTCAATGCGAACAAGCTTACCGCCATTAAGAACGGCAAAGTTGCTTATGAAAAAAACACCCAAACCAACAAGTAACTATCAAAACAATTTTGAGCAAACATTTAGTTTTTCTAAAGTGCCTTTGAAAGGAAATGGAGACTGATTTTCAATGCTACTTGGACAAAAGGTACAGCACAGTGAAATCATTCGCGTTGATTTAAACATTCTAATTGTTGCCGTTTCCAAGATATTTGCACTTCTGGTTTTGTATCCTTACAAGTTTAAATGCTATTCAGTCGTATAAAATCGTAGAGATGAAATAAAACGGCAATCAGCAAGAAAGTTCAAATCAACGCGAGTATATTTTACTACGCTCTATCTTTTTCCAAAATAGCATTAAAGTTCAGTCTCCACCTCTACTCTAACTTTGGTCCCAGGCTGTATTTAGATGAGATATATAGCAAATAATAAGCAGGGCAAGCAATAAAAAGCAAATTTTGGGATAGAACGTTTTAAAGCATAGAATTAAATATTAGGATGATGGAGTGGAAGCTGGTCTTCCATCACATTTCCTACAACAACATATCATGAAACATAACATAAAGTGGCTCGTAGCCGAAGTTTAAATTTTAAAATTTAATTAAAGGTCGTGGAAGAAAATGTCACGATTGAATAACGTCTTCCATTTTGTTCCATCCAACGCCATCCCAATAACATAAAATTCTGTTTTGGCATCGTCTGGGCCAATGATCAATATAATAAAAGCTTGCATTTGACGTCATTAAAATTGTACTGTACCGACAGCATCAATCAATGAAATTTTGTGTATAAACAGTATAAATACAAGTATACATTTCCTATCAACGGGTAAAACAAATTTTAATTTAACGAAAAAAAAAAAGAGTAGTGACCACAGTGGTCAGACTACACGACTACCTGCCGGGCCTTATTAGCAGCAGGCAACATAGGTCATTGTCACTTCCAGTTTATTTACAATACAGTTAACATTATTTTTGTTGTTCTTAGTTCTGGTAACAGCAACAAGAAGTTAGCTCGAATAGCTTTGAGCATTTCTCAACAGCAAGAAAATGTCACTCATCAGTCTTCCTGCCAAGCCGCTAGATAGCTTACGCAACTTTGCGGCTACTACACTGCAGAAAAATTCGACATCGTCGGGGCTTGATTGTTGGTCTACAATTTCGGGGATATGTTGCAGCAACTCCAGTACTTTTTCCTGAAACATATTATTAGAACACCTAAGTGAAGATATCCGAACTAACACTTTTGAAACCTAATATACGTACTGGTTTAGCATGTACCACTCTCCTGAAAATTATGTTACGTGTAATTTTGCACTGAAGTTAAAAATAGTTAAAGAATCTCATAAACTCCGCTCTTATAGTTCCCACCAGACGATGTGACGTCTTTTTTCTCTCAATGGTTGTAAAAGAAATGACTCTTTTCCCAAGTAGACATCGTTTTTTAATAAATATTAATGACGGCCATTTAAAATTTAAGAAAGCTAAAAACTATAATTGCCTACACACCAGTTGAAAAGTTTCTAATCATTATTGAGTTCCTTGTATATATAATCAGGTCTTACTGTTGTAAAACTTTGCTTCACTCGCTTAGTTGATTATTCTCGTTTTATCAATCGTTGATTTTAACCAGTTACAAATTTAAACCAACCAAGAGAAATGTGACACATCGTTCTTGAAAATCTTGCTACTTGACTCTTTTTCTAAACTGGTATTGTTGCTTAAAGAACTTTCATCAACACTTGCTGCTCTGACTGCACCCTCGCTTTGCACTGAAAATAACAAAAAACGTAATAGTGAGCTATTGCTATAAAATAAAAGCTATAAAAGTCTATAAAAGCTATTGCTACATGAAGGTTTGAGGTTACACAAAAACATTACATTATGCAAATGTGTGCTCACTGCTCACATTAAAAAGCAGAAGTACTTTTGTTCCACTGTGATATTTTTTTATGCTGCAAAGGTAATAGCTACAGCTGATGCATCGTACAATGATGTCAGCATGAAAAGTGGTTTCAAATCACATGATTACAGCTTCCAAAGCCTTTAACTAAAGGTTTTAAGCAGCAGCAAACTTGGATTCAACTTTTTTATATCAAACAAAAAGTATGGTGCTTAACTATTAGCTAAAAATAGTTAGAAGATCACTCGTCCATGCTTACAAATCATTTGGCTAAATTCTACTGATTAGTACGTACAATAAACAAGGTTTTCATCACCATCCTGTTGCGTGAAATCAAGAGCTTGAAGTGTATTTTCATTGTGTTGGTAATTACTAGCAGTGCTAAAAAAATCATCTTGTATTATAATTAAAACGATCAGTGGTCAAGTGGATAAAGCGTCTGCTACTAAAGCTGTAGACTCGGGTTCGATTCTCGATTAGGTCAAACCAAATACTACAAAAATTGGCATTGATAGCTTTCCTGCTTGACGTTCAGCAATTAAAGGGACAGTGTGAAGCCTCTGCCATGTTTGGTAGACAAGTGGGCAGGCAACATCTTGACTCAAAGACCAAAAACTGCCTTCGCAGTCTCCTGGCCAAGGCAAGTTGGTGAATAAAATGTAATTACAATATAATACCGTTCTTATTTACATCATAATTTACACTAGTGCCACTCATCTGTTGAAAATCAGTGACTTACTACATGAGTTTATGCTTATATCAATGTTATATAACCAATATTGGAACTGGAACCAATCTAGACTGGATCACTGGCTTTAGCTCAGTCATAGGTACTGACTGTAGCCTCTGCAGTCAACAGCCAGCTACACAGTACATTTGAATATGACTTTCAATAAAGTACATTTTATTTCGCTTTTGCAATAAGCTTTTCAGATAGAACTCTTCAGTTGCGATCTCTGTCTGGTTTGGTATGTGGTAAGCAGGATGTTGCTTGCTCCCACATACCAAACCAGACAGAGATTGCAACTGAAGAGTTCTATTCGAAAAGCTTATTGCAAAAGCAAAATGAAATTGAATTTATTAAAAGTCATATTCAAATTCTGCACCACTTCAAAATTGTTCATCTACACAGAATAGTTTGGTGCCGCATTGCTCTTTGAAATGCATATCGCTTAGCAAAAATCTAGAAGGCATTCACAAAAATGTTGTTTACACTTCATGTAAAATATTTAAAAGAGTATGTTTAGTGCGTAAGTCAAAATTACAAACATTTTGAAAATTTAAAAGCATTTGAAAAGCTAAGTATATGTTTTTTAAACTACTGGTACCCAGTTTGGTTCTGTTAATGGCTTGTTTATGCTGCATCAATAATTTTGTATTGTTGATGTAACAGTATATGCTAGAGTTTTAGATACATTAAGATGCTGTACCTTATATAACTCATACAACATAGTCCTGGAAGACGATAGTCAACGTTTAGCTGAAGAATTTTTTAAACTTTCATACCTGGGTTGTAACAAATGATCATCTAAAAACTCAAGTAGTAGAAACAATCTTTCTAGTTTTCGGTGCAGCAGAACCACTTGGAAGTTTGAGCGCTTTTTTTCTTTAGCATAGCAATCGTGTAATGTCTTCCATCGTACTGAACATTCCTCAGCTACACATTAAGTACAACAAAATGTAACAAAACTGCTAAACATCTTGTTTGTAATCCATGGTTGCACCAAGCAACAACTGGCTAACATGTAGTCTACTGCCACCTACTGCTATTGCCCATTAATTACCCGATCCTTTGACTAACAAAAAATCTTTATCAAAATGGACTATAATTCTCCAATAAATAATAAAAGAAGTGTAGAAAGCCTTGCAATCGCTTTGGACAAACACCACAGTAAACCATATGACTACAGGCCACCCAGTAGTGCAATTACTAAATCAGTTACAAAGCTAATGTGCTTTGATCTACATTTTTTGTGAAGAAATCAATGCTCTGCGTATAAACTATTCTTAAGAGACTGCTTGGTTTTGATGATGGCCATTGGACAATTGACATGGGTTTACATGAACATAGCTACTTATTGCTGGCATATTACCAAAATGTAAGATTAGAAGTACAGTAGATGGTGTGTGCGTATGGTACAGTACAGTTACATTTTCAGTACAAAAGCTAAAAGCATGGTACCGGCACATGGTTACGTACACATCAAAGAAGTCCATAGTGTATAATACATACTGCTAATGCTGGTATGGCTACATTTTCGAAGTACTGATGCGTAGTGTGCACTATTTCAATTGCAGGCATGTAGCTAGAAATCTGTAATGTGAGGGGTTGTTTCAGGGGTCTGGGGGAAATAAAGCTCCAGTCATTCTAAACTTTGGGATTTTTTTGCAAAAATAGCTAAATTATAGGCCTATTTTGATAAAAATTAATGCTATTAAAATGTGGCAAAGAAATTAGCAGAGCAAAAACATGATTAAACTGGTTGCATAAACAGGCTCTGTTGGAAGTGGTTAATGGTAAAAGTTCAGTTACGCTCGGGTAAAAAAATCATGAAATCAAATATATATATAGTTCAATCAAACTCAAAGGGAGTAATCTTTTTCAACTAGCGACTACATGTATAATATATTTTATATTATAGCAAAAGATAATTGGGAGGGCTGATGGAATGAGATCAGAGAAAAGTGATTGGCAATTAACTAATAATACTGAATAGCCAGCCCGCCCCCCTATTTCTGAGCTTATATTTGTTTTGATGAAACCTATGTTCTGCATTTTTCAATGAGCGATCAAATTTAATTGCTTATTTGGTCATTTTTCAAAGTTTTCCTGATTTGTGAGGTAATGAGTCTTATTTTTGACAAATTACCTTTCCCCCCGAAAAAATTTTCTTAATGCTTTTATTTTTGAGTTCATTCCAGTACAAAAGTATTTTCCTAATTCTGCATCTGTGATTTTTGTCGACGGGCCAATGGAAGGCTTTACCACCCCCAAGCTATGCAGTATGCTACTGGTCAAACACCAGATGATACTGTATGCCAAAAGCTTCCAAATTTTAATTCAATGCAAGTCGCAATAGCTGATAGTGATATTAGACATACCATTGCTTTTTCTTTCATGCTATAATACAATAACAACGCAGTGCATGGTGCTACCCTGTACTGGGCATTAACTCGTTAATAACAAAATTAAGTTTTCATATAACAAGTTAAATAGCTTTGTGAGTTAACTTACTAACAATAACTTTTGTTAATCTACTTTAATGTTTGCGTTAATCCAAAGAATTTCTAGGCTACACCATGTGTCCTAATGCCATGGTAATAGAAATAAAAAAATAAAATAAAAAAAAAGCTTCCACTCTGTCTATCTTCATTAGAATAGAAATAGTGTACCATAGTAATAGCAATCAGAATGAGTACCAGTATGTGATTTTTATCTCGTATGGAAATGGAATAATTTTATTGGGCATCAGCTGCAGGTTAATATTGAATTAAAAAAAAAATTAACTTTTAACTTTAACTTGCATCACTTTTGTTTTTCAATTTTAACTTAGGCTACTTAAAAAACTGCTTGAAGATTCTTGGCAGGATTCTTGGCGGGAATCGATACCCTAACCCTCGGGTAAGCAGGCATGCGCACTTGCCACTACATCATCTGCGCTTCGCATTTTATGTGTCAAAGTGCCGTATTTAAACCGAAGCAATGAGAAAAAAGCAATATAACAGGCTGCCGGCGCAGCAGTGATTTGGTGTCCGAAACCGGACGGTTGTTCTAGACACTTCCTTCTTAGTTTTAACAAAGTTAAAATTTCTCATTAACTTGCCCAGCACTAGTGCTACCATATACCAGTACCACCACTTTATAACGACCGCATGCGACAACCACCAACTCTGAACTTAGTACCGTAACTCTAAAATACATGCAACTTACCAGTAGGTTGTTTTCCAGTAGATCATACCAACAAGGATATCTGATATGTAGGCTACCAACGCACTAGGCCTCTGAGTTCAATTAAATTTTGATTTAAATCCATAATGCAACCACGGTTTTGAATTCACCATCACGGTTTCTAGGGTTAAGGCTAGCCTACTGCTGTACTGCACTGAGTACCGGTAATAAACCTGAAAAAAATGCAAAACAATGCTTGCAACTGTAGGCCTACCCTATAATTGGGAAATAGCATGCTGGTAGAAGCTATTGCATTTTGAACTGCACCGGTATCAAACAAATTTTTGCGCTTTACTTAATGTACCATAGACTAACTACCGGTAGACTGGTAGAGGCAAAACTAGGAGAGTTGAACTGTTGAAGAGGGAGCCGGTACCGATAGCCAATCGGTTATATACGCTACTAAACTGCTCTCTAAACCCACTGCAAAGCAGATGCTATGACCACAAGACTAGGCCCAGAGCCTATACCAGTAGGCCACCATAGCTAAGACACTGGTACCACTGTTTGCTGCAGTAGGCTACGGTGCATGCCTTGACCAAAAATGGATTAAGTCTTCAAGCTATAAGCTTAGCCTATACTGTGCCTACATGCCAGTCTGATTAAAGTCTACTTTACAATCAAGAGCCAAAATGTTTTACTGTGTAATAAAAACATTCTGTTTGGTTTTGATCAATCTTTCACTGAGCACAGTGCATTGTTGATACTTTGAACACCTGAGTAGCCCTATCGACTTCACGACTTTCCGCCCGCGGAAACGGAAAAAGTTGAAATATTTCAACTTCAGTTTTCTTCCGTTGAAAGCGAGAAGTTTTCCGCGCGTGAAAAATAGTAAAAAATCCGCTTTTAGTGAGAACATGCCCTACCAACGGAAAAAACGTTCCGTTTTCCGGTTTCCGGACTAGTGTGAACCGCCTAAAAGGACTTAATTCCGTAAGGTAGAGACAAAATTCATAAAAATTCAGAACAATTGCTATCGTTTAGCATAGTTCAAATTCGCTTACGATGTCACTATTATGACGTCAATTTGACCCCAAAGTTTTGCTAGGCTCTCAAAAAATGCGGACACACGTCACAATGGTTTTTGCTAGGAGTGAACCTATAGTATGATATTTATATTGTGACCAGAGGGTCCGGTGACCAATTCAAATGCATAGCCCAGATGAAATTAGGGAGTTTTGTTCTAAATGTTGCAACCTCAGACCTTCATCTAACCTTTTTTTATGAACATTGTGCAGTAACCAGGGCTGGATTTACTATACGGTACGGTGCCGAGGCCCCCGCGCTTAAATGGTAAGACATTTATTAGGTTTTAACCTATGTTTGGCCGGAAGATGTTTCAAAAATCCTTCAAGTACCACGAGCTTTACGCAATTCAAATCTGGCCCATGCAGTAACATAATGGTAAGTAGGTCTAACCATCTATTATTTTTCGATAACAATTTTTTTCCATCTCACCAGCTTTTACGCAAAAAACTACTAAAAAAAAAGCTAAGGTTAATGCTCGTTGAACAAATTATTGAATTTGAATTGAGGGGGCCTGGGCCTCCTGGCCGTACATGTACTCCTATAACTGCTTATTTTCATGACAAAACAAAAAAAATCTAAGGAAAATTTTCGAGTGGATCATAATTTACTTCTAAAATATTGCACGAGGCAGTGTGTCTTACTGCTTTCTAATAGGGCCAAATCACTTACAAAATTTAGCACCAAAATGCAAGATCTTAAACTTGCTTTGGACTTGAAATGCAAGCAAAAGGAGGATTGAAAAATGTTATATTTTAACTGGTTTTCTCATGTTAAAATTTAGTTCTTTCAAATCGCTCTAAACACGCGCGAAATGTGATCCAACGGCATTAAAGTAGCTTGTTTTTTCAAAAAAAATACAAAAAATCACCCAGGGGCTTCGCCCCCAAACCCACATAGCCTCCGGCGTCTGGGGGCTCCGCCTGCAGAGCCGCGTCTTTGATGCCTTTGGATTACACTACTTTACTTGACGCTTCTCCCGCTTTAGACATTTTTGCTATTTAACTTTTGATTTAAGCCCTCTTCGTTTAGCAACATCCTGGTTAGGCTTAAGTGCCAAACCAGGCCCTGGCTTCTGATCTTTCATTCTACGATATCTTTGCCCCACAAAAAGTTCCTCTTTCGAAAGTTTCTGATTACGCCATTGCATGTAATTTAGGTTTGGGTCCCCCAATCAAGAATTTTGGCTAAGCCTATGTTCTAATTCAACTTACATTACAAAAGTAATTCAAAAGTAAAACAATAATTTGAAGTAGCATACGATCCTGTACAAATTCAGAAGCTTTTTTTTGCAAATCTAAGGAAATTAACTGCATGAATTTCATATTGTTTTTACTATAAGTAAATTACAACAAGGTGTAAAGAATAAAGATATTGATTTAAACCCTGCGGTCTAAACTAGGCTTAAAATCGTGAACGTACGAGCGTATCTTTAGTTTTGTTTTAGCGAACTGGCAACTTCTACCGTGGTAAGGCAATACGTCCAGTGTAGCGGATTTCTATTTGACATAAAGTAAAAATACATTCTTACGCTTACGATTTTACGACCGCGTAAGCCGGATTTTAAAAATTGCTTGTACTATATTTATAAACAGATGTAACGATCATAAATAAGAATGTGCAGGGAGATGAATCCTTAGCGCCGGAAAAACTTCGTACTGTATTGTTTGGTACACGTTAACTAAAAACTAACCATGAAACCTCACGAGGCTTGCTGCGTGTGCCAAGATTACGCAAGCAACTCGTGCCCGTGCGCCACAGAATTTCTGGCCGCTAACTTGAAGTTGCATAGGTCCAGTTTAGGAAAGAAAATTTTGCAAGCATGTAGTGGAAAACGATTCAATTTTACTGAAAAAAAAAACAATACGATACACAATGAATTCGGTTTGTAAAATTTCTTTGTATAAACAACGTTTTTTTTAGGTGGGAGGGGACTTTTATCTGAAAAAAAAATTTTTGAAAACTGTTTTTTTTTTTTTAAGTTATGAGTAAGAAAAAAAATTTAAGTTCTTATTTGAAAAAATAATTTTTTTTTGCCTCTGGCACCTAAACATCTCGGCGCTTAACAGTCTCTGCGCTTAATATTTCCGGTGCGTAATCGGTGGTGTATAATCGTCCCGTGCCAAAACGTCCGTGCTTAGTAGTCACGGTCCGTAAACATTGTGCGTATCCAGTAGTTTAATAAGACACAGAGAATAAGTTACATCTCATTGACATGTCAACTGAAACTCAACAGTCTAGGAAAATATCTCGTTTAAGCATTTCTTCGTCTGTTGTTTCCAGTTATATAACCTGCAGAGTCATTTGGTGTCAATTTACTATAAATTTAGTGGGCGTTTATTTGACATATATAACCTTTTGTAGACTTGAAATCTTAAAAACTTTAATTGTCAATTACAATTTTGGGTGTCTCATATTTAAATTTATAAGCAAATGTAATTGTTTGTCTCAAATTGCTAAGTGCGCTGCAGCGTAATTGGATGATCAGTTGATCACTTGAATAGTGCCATTCTCAACATTTTGCCTGAGCTATCACCAGTTTTTGTTGAAATTAAAAAGCTTAGAAAGATTCATCAATACTCACTCACATCTTCCGCACTTGTTGCAAAATCTCCAAACTGCTGTAATTGTCTGAGAAACTATGAAACGTGGCGGGATTTTGCTAAGGACCTCTTTTTCTAGTTTGGCCTTAAGATTAGTTTCGTCTTCAAAACCGCTCTAATTTTTTGTCCAAAACTTAACCACTAATATCTGTTGAATCGTGAATTCTTGATTCTGTACTGCAGATTCAGTTTTATTAATGATATGAGATGTCGAAATTTGCATGAAGCTGAATTTCAAACACAAAATTGATAATTCTTCTGTAATTTGCTAGTTGGTGACATACTTGCATTTTCGGATTATGCACAATTTTTTTTCAGAATGATTGAAATTGAATCGAATTTTTATTTTTGCTTATATTTTACACATCCACAAAGCAAGAAAAATATTGCAATTACGTATAGATTTCATAACTTCACTCTCCGTGTTGTTATTGGTGTCCTTAACATCAAAACAACGGAGTATTGTTGAATATAAAACTAAATTTAAGCAAAACTAAGAACTGTCACACCCTAATTATATCTATTTATGGCAAATATCTCGATAATTGACTTTAGTTACCCTTTTTATTTCAGCCTTTTTTTATTTCAAGCTGCTGTTATAAACGGCTGCACTTTTCTTTGATGTGCATTCCAATTAAAGAGCAACCAAACTTGCTGCTTGGAACGCAGCGTTCAATTTTGTGTAAATTTTTTGCTATTGATTTTTGTCAAAAAATTTATTGCGCCGTTTTACCAGTCAGTTTATAGTGAGCTTATCAACTGGTAGCCAAAAAAACAGATTATTTTCACTTTTTAGCCACACGATTCACGTCACGATACAAAACAAAGTTTAAAATTTTACATGCTGTTTTACCGATTTTTGCATCATAAAGTGCGTCTGTAAAAAATTAAAAAAATAAAAAAGCAAATTTTTAAGAACAATCTATGGAGAAATTAACAATGAGCTATTTAAACTGTATCCAGAGTCTTAAATGCACAATCAAACCTATAATTAACAGCCTAAGACATAATGTTTTGGAATCGACTTTTGCTGGTATAGCCAGAACTACAGGTATGAACAGGAGCATAGAAAGGCAAGGAATCGCAAATTAGCCAGATCACAACAGAAAACAATTTTTTCCCCGAAAAACAAAATGCATAACTAAGAAATTAAAACTCAAACTTTGTTTTAGTTTTAAACAAAATTTGTGCTGACCCCGAAAACAAGAGAAATAGTCTGCAGAGTTTTCGGTTTTTACATTGTGACTTATACAGTATAATTGAAGCTCGTCTTGGCAAAATTAAATAAGTCGCGAAATGACAAAATCGGCGAGTAGAATTCAATAAATAGCACAGAGCCAATACAACTAAAAACATTCTGTTTATTGCTTATGTTTTGAGATTTCACTCATCTCATTATCAAAGCTGATTTACAAGTAAGCAAAAAACTTAAACCAAAATCAGCTAATTTGAAATTACGTCAAAAATGTTCCTAATAATAAAGCAATGAAGAACAAACAAAGTTACGGTACAATCATAAGTAGGCTATTAAATTGCAAAATCACTCAAAATATCAGAATTGCGTGAATTCAACTTGTGATAGCTTTTATAACTTTGGGAAACATTAAAGTGGTTGACGCCTGAACAACATGCTCGTTTGTCTTACTTAGCTCCAAGTTTATTGAGAGCCATTTTGGGAAAGCAGCTAGGCCAATACTCAAAAGCCTTGAGAGAGTTACCGTCAAACTTGAGAGAAGAGCAGATATGGAGTTTTTCAAATTTTGTCCAACCTAATGTCTCATGTCCAAATTTACTAGATTTTAACTGCAGAAACCTAAGCCACAATCCAGTTCTCAAACAAGGCAGCTGAGGAAGAACCTTGAAATAGTTGAAATACAGGAGGATCTGATAGGAATCGATAGGCTACAAAGGCAGGCTCGTCATCGCGCCCAGTAACTAACATTAAGTGTAGAACAAGTTTCTATGCTATATGGCAAGCGTTTTCATGAAACTAAACGTGATGAAGAACATGCAATTTGTAATCAACGACACAAACAAAAACTGCTTAAATTAGGATTGGACATCACTAAAATGGTTTCGGATAACTTAACTATTCGAAACTTTTCCAAGCGTATTCTCACAGATACAGAAAAGAGCGTGATAAACAAAGATTTAAATTATTGCATTCCTGTTTCATATCTTTGCCTTTTAAACATGCAAGCAGAATTTGAAACTAGAATTAGAATTTGAAGACTGATTTTAAAAAGTTGCAGGAAATTCGGTCCTTGTTTAACAGCAACAAATAGTTGAATTTAAAGGCATATTAATTAATCTGTGCAGCACATTCAAGTTTAGCTATTTTTACTTCAAGAAGACTGGATGCAAAACTTACCAAAAAAAACAAACAAGAAAACATGTAACAAAAAAAGCTCTAAAAAGCATAAAGAACAACCAATTCATTACTATATGTAAACCATGCAAAGGCCTAAGTGTTGCCATCTTGTATATATTGGAGTACATTATCGAAATTGAGAAACTTGTTTTTGATAAAATTGCTTTCATGCAAGTAACCAAAAGTGACAATGCCTTCAACCTAGAAAAATTCCAAACTTTATTGTAGCAGCTGATGGAGAATGAAAATTTGGATGATGCCACTTATCAAGAAATTCGACCTCGAGCAGCATTTACCCTTTGCCTTAATTTTGTCTGCCACTGATCGTCTGCATCTACATTTACTGTTTGTGGCACTGGTTTCTTCACTTACCCAACAGCTTTCTCTTTACATTCTTTACATTAACATTTTCAAGCCCTTTTTTGGACACTCTACAATATTACATGATTTATTTAAATTTGTGAACCAATTTCAAGAATTTCAAACCTCCAAAACAAATTTTTTGGTAAGCTTTGACTTGAAGAGCTTATTTACGACCATTCCACTTGACTTCACTCTCAGTTTAATATTGGATAGGTTATTCATCGATCAATCGATCAAAATATTTGGAATGAATGGAAAACATTTTAAGAAACTTTTGAATAGTCAATGGGGTTCCCTTTGGCACCGGCCATTGCTAACATATGTATGAATTGGCTTTTGGAGGAAGTATTCAAAACACCATTGATCTATTCAAAACTTCTCGTTACGTTGGTGATTTATTTTTGACTTTTGATAGTTCTGAAGATTTTGACGACACATTCAATGCATTGCTTCAATCCACAATAAAATTCAATTTACCACAGAGCCGGAAGTGGAAAGTCAATTTGCCTTTTTGGCTATCTACATCAACAAAATAAAAGTAGTTGTAGAAACCAAAATTTTCAGGATACCCACATTTTCTATGTTATCTCAAATATTCTGAGGAGAAATAAATTATGTCGTGTTAGTTTAATTATGAGAGGCTGCAGACTTGACGACCTTGCCAGTCTTTTCAGAACGGCATTTTTTGATTTTTCACAGCCTCTCACAACGAAATATCATCAAGAATTTTGCATGCATTTAGTTGCTATTTTATCACGTTGGCTGTTTTTCCTACAATAAAAAAAAAATCGTTATCGTTATCACGGGCTTACACATCAATTGGCAAACTTAAGTTTCTCTCAAACACTAGAAAAATTTAATATTCGCTTTTCTAGATCGCGCCTACAAAAATTGCAACTGCTATGCTTTCATACACCAAGAGTTCCAGAAAATATCCATTGTGAAGGGTGGTTTTTCAACTCACGAGATTGATCATCACATTGCAAATTTTGAACCAAAAATATCGAAAATTGCAAACCATCAATTCTACCGAAACTCCCAAGCTGGACTGTTACTTATTATATTACACTACAAGCATTTAATGTCAAATCAAAGAAATTAATTTGTTTTTTCAAAAATTTAGTGTCAATGATGAATTCATTTCAAATGATGAAGCTTTTGACATTGGCCGATTGTTTACACGTAAAGACAAACAGTATACACTCTGTCGTTCCAATGTAATGTATCAAATCAACTTCAGTTGTGGTAAATTTTGTATTTGATAGACTTAAAGAAACCTGATTACTCGGCTTAATGATCACTATCCTGTATTTCTACATTCAATGATACTGATGTCACTAAGCATCTTTGGCAAAAACCGGAGCATCACATTGATTTTAATAACCTCATTGTCTTATCTCATGCAAGTAACTGGCGTAAATTGATAAAAAAAATCTTACTTATTCAGGAAAGCAGCCCCAACTCAATACTGAGAAAATTCCACTCCACTCTATTTGTTCAATACATAATTTTCAATTGTATCTAACTTAGTTTGCCTTGTTGGTTTTTTCTTGTAGTCTAATATTTGCTTTGTATTACAGTTCGAATTGTTACTTAGCCCTACTTGTCTTTTATATATCTAGGTAATAATGGCTTGTTGTTCTGACGTCAACCATTTTTACTCTTTTGTAAAGTTGAAAAGTTATCGCAGGATGAATTTACGCAATTCTCATATTTTGAGTGCTTTTGCAATTTAATAGTCTATTTATAATTGTACCCTAACTTTGCTTATTCTTCATTACTTTATAATTATGATCTTTTATGACGTAATTTCAAATTTCCTTTTCGTTCAAGTTTTTTTGCCTACTCATAGATCAGCTTTGATCATGAAATGAGTAAAATCTTGAAACGTAAGCAATGAGCAGAACTTTGTTGCTTGCATTGGCTCTGTGCTTATCATTGGTAAGTTGCATTTTGCTGTTTGGAGAAAATCGTGATGGTAGTTTCAACTTTCATTTGGCCTTTGTTGTCTAGTGCAAAATATTAAATAATTTATTACCAAAAATTGTTTGAAGATCAAAAATAATTTTTGTAAATAACTTGAAAAATACGAAAACCTTTTTTTTTGTTAAATATCACTTAACAGCTTTTACCAAAATGTTCTTCAATTATACGCTCTCGCCCCTACTTTTTATTTCAGTTGAGTTGAAGCTCAGCACTCCTTAACATTGATATATATGTAACATTTAGTCTGCAGTTCGCCTCCTTCTAACTGGAATCTCAATTACGCGGTTGTTGGATCTAGAACAATTGGAAGTGCATTTGTGGAAGGAGACAAAGTTGCATATACATGCGAAGCTCAAATTACTTGGATTCGCGGGGAACCGTTTGAAACCTTTTATATACCAAGTTATGAAATTAATGAGTGTCTAAGTAATGGACAGTGGAGTACACCGACGGCACCATCGTGTTTGCGACTAGGTAAGTGAAAGTTATTTTAAAGCATACAGCCACAATTTTACAGGAAAAGTTCAATTTGAATAATTATGAGTGGTACTTAACCCATATCACCCCAACCCCGAAAAAATTGATGATTTTGATATTGCAGGTTCTTTAGGTCACAAATAGATCATAACTGAAAAATTTTTTTGAAAAAAAGTTTTTTTAAAGATTTTATAAAGAAAACAATTTTTGTCAGTTTAAACTGACGCTGGCGGTAGGCGGGTACGTGTAGAATGTTATAGCGCTCAACTACGAGCACATGATGCGTCCGTTTTTTTTTGCGCGTACGATTCTGATTATTTGTTTTGCGCTTTGTTTAATGACTAGTGTAAGTAAATTATGTTAAATTATATTAATTGTCGCCGATAATATGCATTCATGCAAATTATTACTGCAATATATTGACGTAGATATTAGTATACAACACAAAGGAATTGAAGAAAATTCAGTCATTTATTCAAAATGAAAACTTTCAAAACACTCAGGGTGCAATCCAACATTACATTTAATGCAGAAAAATTTGGAAGTTCCTTTACATCCATTTTTAGCGCAGCGTCTTTGCGTTCCTTTCCTAATCCAGTGGTGATTTTCTTCGGCCATTCGCACATGATTCTTGGTTGTCGATTTTGGGTATAATGCAACCGAATCATTTTTTGTTTTATAGTTTTTGTAATAAGTTTCCACAATTACCCGGCGAAACTCCAAAGCATCCGTTCTGCTTTCGCCTTCATTCAATTGTTTTATGCGGTAAAGCTGATAAGCGTTGTTAATAGCCACATCTATGCAAAATCGAAATAAAGGCCACCACCATTTTTTGCTTCGCAAGTTGATCATGTACGCCGCAAGATTTTGATCCAGTCGATCTACACCACCCATGTAGCGGTTGTATACATGCACAACTTTTGGTTGGGGAATATCGATTCTTTTTTTCGCTTCCTGGCTGTATCGCTTGACCTTTTGTACAGGATCCTTGCCTGTAAATGTAGACAGAACGTTAACAACTTTATTGTCCTTCCAACGAACAGCTGCCATGTTGATATTAGCATCAACTGCAACATCGCTAGCACCTCGAGCTTCTTTTTCCATCATTTTGACGTCTTTTAGTGGTGGATTTTCCATCCTACACAACCGTACAGTTCCTGTAGCTGCAATCGATTTCAGTTGAAGGTACCGAATTAGCTTTGTGCTAGTAAAAAAATTATCCATTACGGCGTGATAATTCGATCCCGGGTGAGGTGGTAACATTTTTAGCAAGTGAGCCACAACTGCGGCACCCAGCCCAAGACCAATATCACCATACTCCGTAAAAGCCGCGTCTTTTCCAGCATATGGACGAAATTGGATGCAGTATCCCAATGGCTTGGCCATAACCCACATTTTATAGCCAAATTTGATGGGCTTGCCATGAATATACTGCTTGGCTCTATGTTTTCCAAAATATGGAACCATGGACTCATCGACGCTGACGTGTTGCTCTGGTATGTAGTTTTCCAAACATTGTTTGTTAAGAGAATCGAACAAAGGTCTGACTTTGGAAAATTTATCATTTTTATCCAGATGATCGTTATCACATAAATGCAGATATCTTTTGCATTCTTCAAATTCTCCTCTAGACATCATGGATGACACCAGACGATTGTTCGTATCATCGCGCGTTTGCCAATACATATCTTGCCGGGGTAGACTGGCATAGCCACTGACAATAATAATCGCCAAGAACGCTTTTAATTTTCTTTTGGTCATAATAAAATTGTGATTGCCTTTTTGTCGTGCATATCTTGTAGATTCATCACATATCCGTTCCAGCTCCTCATTACTAATAAATCTTTCAAATAATTGATGTGGCAACAAATTTTCATCAAACGTTGGAGGAGGTAAATCCTATTTGTTCAACAGAGAGTCCGAATTAACATCTTTGTGTTGCCATTTTGGTTTGTCTTTGCTAGATGCATTTTTGTTTTTTGTAGACTTGGATGTCTTTTTTCTCTAAAACAACAGACATGATTACTTCAACAATAACTTTTATTGTTAAAAGGCAACGAACATAGTTCTTTTATCGGTATGGAACAGCCGTCTAAAAGATGCGAGGTCTGCGTGCTCGTCGGCAAAGTACTTACGTAGCCCCAAACACCCTGACAAATGAAACATAACAGGACGAGAGCTCAACTTTAGCAACAGCTGTTTTTGCAAAAATAATCAGGCCACTGAGTAATAATTATAGTATAGTCAAATGTAAAACTAACTTTTTTGATTTTGGCGGATCAGTGGTGGATTCTCTGCTCGTCTGGTTTGTTGATTCCAACTGCAAAATATAGCTAATTATTAGTAACATATCAAAGCTAACTATAATTCTTAGTTACTGCAGTTTAATAAAAAGAGAAAAATACCTTGTACGATTTTGCTTATTTGAAGTTATGACAATACTGCAGAAAGAAAGTTGTAGCACTACTTTATACACATGTTGAAGCTTTTTTTCTATAAATTTTTGAAATATTGTTCCAAACGCTGCAATCTAAAATCTCTAGACGTACCTGCTCACTACTTCCAATTTCGCCCAACTCTACTTCAGCTCTTGATAGAAGTTGGTGGGGACTGAGGTTATCAGGCACTCCGGTCATGTCACCTCCTTCATCTTCTTCAGTTTCATTTCCATCATCTTCCGGAGGAAATAAAATAAGACTTGGATCAGTTACCAATTCAGCTGTAGATCCGTTATTTTTTAGCTCTTCCAATGCTTCTAAGGCTTCATAAACATTCGTAATCTAGTAAATATTACCACGGTAACACTGTAAAATTACCTGAAGAAATACTTGCGCAAAATTTAATCAAAATATCTCAACTTCAACAATAAAACCATTTAAATTTACTTTATCTTAACTTTTGATTCACAACGCAACTTCGCTTGCAATTGCAATTTGTCACACTCGGTAAGCGGCTACACTCATTTTACTCGTAACAAAATTTTCTCGAAAAATGCAAGACCCACAACTGTTATTTGACAAATATTGTTTTGTACTAGAAATTAGATCACTTCATTAATTGTCCGTGGTGAGAATTAGAGAAAAGTTGAAGCTAAAACAAAATTGCGGATTAACCAGTCATTGTTCCAGAAAAGGATTAAGGTGCAATAAAACAACCACAAAGTTCCAATTACTTTTACAAAATGAGGATTACCTTTTATAAATAGATTTCCGTGCAATAAAATAACCACAAAAGTTCTAATTTATTGTTACAAAATGCGGATTATCTTTCATCGAAACGATTTAGGTACAATAAAACAAACTATTACAGATTGCTTAATCTCAAAATCTAATTAGCGAAAAAATTTCACACGTACCCATTTACCACCAGCGTCAGTTTAAACTGACGCAGGAAAATTCCCACATAAAGCAAGTCAAAAACGTTTTTTCGCAAGTTTTCAGCTATTGTCATCTTTAGGTATAAATTTATTCTTTGTTTTTCAAGGTTAGAAAATTTTGCTCTCTCACGGTAAGTTGCAGTGACGTCATCAATAAATGACATGCAGCAAAAAACAAAAATTATGCATTTTCTTGTTATGTTTATTATAATTTTTTTTTTACGCAAAAATTAAATAAAAAAATGTTTGGAATTAAAAGTCTAGGATGTCATAAAATGACAAAATTAAACATTACTCAATTTGATGTTGTCAATCTATCGAAAATCAATTTTTTCTAGCGTCAGTTTAAACTGACGCAGGCGTGATATGGGTTAATTTCTAGGACCTAATCAAACTTTTTGCAAATTTATGCCAATTTTTCCATAACTTTGTGTGCAAGCTCGGAATTTCTTCCTCCAAACCTAACTTCAATTAGCGCACTATAAACGAATTAACTGCTCAGGAGCAATTACAAACGGTTGCACAGTGCACAACGCAAACGGTGTCAAAACTTTGGAATCAGGTATTCAAAATAATCTTTCTAAGTGCAAGCATGCGTATTCCATTAGATAGAAAAAGCTACAATAATGTATACTGTCGTTCCCATTTTAACTAACTGCTTTTTGTTGCAAATTGTTTGGGCTAGATCCATCAAATTCAACAATGCCAATCAAAACAACGCGTTTTTTTCCGCTGCCATGACAGTTTTAATGACTTGATTAAGTACCACACATTACCAGCAACAACATCAGTCTTGTCAGTAAATAGATAAACTAAATACCAGTCAGCGAATTCATGACTCACGATATTAGCATAAGCGTTTTATTATTTTGCCGTGAATATCAAGAACAACGCACTGCAAAGTCTTAATTGTTAAGAAAATCAGTTTTAAAATTCAGACGCTTGCCGCTCCGTTTCTGTTGGTTCTTTTAATACCATTTTTTTGGTGTGGGTTGAAAAAGCTGTTATTTACTCGCTATAAAATTTTGGGAATTTTGCGACTACTTGAAAGTGCTAAATTGGTGCCATTTAGAATGTAAAGGTTGAATTCTAACCCTTGCGGCGTTTTTTCACTTTATTGCAATTGCTAACTGATCAAACATAAATCGACAAACCAACGTAACTGGAATTTTTATTGTTATAAAACAATGTAACTGCAAACTGAAATTATGAAGCCTCAAATTTTTAACAAAATAAATCATAAGAACACCGTAACTGCAACATACAGTAGAGATGGCGCAAATAACAAAAAATGCATCCGCATTCTGCGCTGTGTCCACAAATCTTGTCCGCATGCTGCCCCGCGCCGCATCCACACACAATTAAGTTCACACCGCACCGCACCGCAAGTTATATAGCCTTTAAATTTCCACTTACATCAAAAAAAAACTAGCTCTTTAGCTTACAATAAATAAAAAAATTGATATTAGGGGTATCATTTTGGAGGGTTTTCAAAAAGGTGGCCCTCTCAAACCATGCCAAAATATTTGTCTTTTAAACATCTGCTGATTAAAAAAAAAAACTAATGGCCTAGCTTGAGTCGTTCAAAAAATTAATTTTTGATGTGTCCATTTGAGGGCCCTTGAGGGGGGTGGTACCCCCAAACTATATCAAAATATTTGTCGTTTAAATATCTACTGATATAAAAAAAGAACTATCACTCTAGCATGAGCAATCAAAAAATAATTAAATTTTTGGCGCTCCATTTAAGCGGGTCCTGGAAGAGTCACTAAAAATTTCCAGGAGACAAAATTGCGTTTGCACCTCAGCAACTTTACACAAAAATTAGGTTTCGATGTTTCGTGGTTTAGGAGAAGAGCGCACAAGATTTAGAAAGCAAAAAAAAAAAAAAGAAGCTCAACGCGGCCAAAAGTTTAAAAAGGGATAAAAGGGTATCTTACGACAAAAAACCATGTAAAATGGTTTTTGTTGTACTTAAGCCTTTTTTGAATAAGACCGCTTTCTACACCAAACTTTTGGGGTGGTTTTCGGGTCGTAAAATTGAAGGCACGTGACTCATTAGCTTGAAATTTGACACAAAAATATAACTTATGAATCTCAAATTGCAGCAAAATTTCATGTAGCCGGACCAAAGCATTCTCAAGTTACAAGTAAAAGTCTGAAACTTCGCACTCGTTAACTTTGAAAATGGCCGAGTAAAAACAAAGAAACATGCGGCGCGAGGTTGGTCGTTCTAATTATAGCATACTGGTTTTATCTGCCTTGTGTGTGTTTTCTATCAGTTTTTCTACACCGTGTTTTTCTGCACCGTATTTTTCTGCACCGTTCAAAAACAATCCACCAGTCTACCTGATGTTTCTGCGCAACTACTGTACTAACTACTAATCCTAAACCTGTTGCTCAAATAATGAAATACATCACGTGCTCTTCATGCTGTCACAAGCTACTACACTTGTATTTAAGCACCTGTTGTAACTTAATAAAAACAACTTTGCTGTCTCCCAACGTAAACCTACATATGGGTATTCAATATTGGGTAAACTTGCTTACTTATCAGCATATCCGTGAACCCTCTAACTCTTCCAAGAACATCTCTCACAAGCTCTTTAAACAACCCATTTCTACAAAGCAAATTATTTTGTATTAGTCATCGATGCATTAGACCAAGCCCTGGCTTACTGTTTCAATAATCCTATGTAACATAGGTGGTCACAAGTCCGTTAGTCGTTGATCTGTTAATAACGAAGCAAACTTTTTCGTTAACTTGTTAATCCGTTAAAATTTTTTTTCATATTAACGGACTAAATTAACTTCCGTTAAGTTCTGTTAACTTCCATTAAGGTTTTAATCGTTAATATCTTGCACCATTCATTTATCGTACTGGTACAAACCAGTTTGCACTGGTAACACTTGCTGCGTATTAGCACGGGTTTTATAGAAGAAAAAGTGAAGAAAGGAGCTCGTTTTTGAGGCGAACAATAAGCTGTAGCCTCATAAGTCTACTAATTATCGCTGTTTACTATTTCCAAAGATTTTCCGATCGCAACTTTGTTATTGCATTTGAACTTATTTTTATCTTGAAATTAGATTAGACTGCAAAATGTAACTTCCAAAACAAAAAAACAGCCCTGAGCAATATTTCCTTGCAATCAGCTCAACAGCGTCAATACGTGTTCTAGAAGCGAGTGAATGAAAAGAAATATAAATTACTCCAAAATATTAACCGATTAACGTTAACGTAGGTGTGAAGTTAACGGACTAATGGTTAACGAAACTAACGTTTTGCATTAACTTGCCCATCTATGCTATGTACTATACCCATGCGGTTTGCGTGTGTGTTTAATTGTGGAATAAATTCTGCTCTTATGAAGGCTATTCTATCATTGGAGCTCTGTGTAGCCTAGTCTTCCAACTCTACTATATAGGCCTACCAAATCTGAGATAGGCTACAGACTTAGGACCAAAAGCCTAATGCTTGACGCCATGACCTGTTGACGAATAGGCTACACTGAACTAACTCTGCCACTCTGAAATGCAAGCGCATGTGTAGTAAAAACTGTTATTTGTAGCTTTGGGCTAGTACTAATACCATAGCCCTATACTGCATACAGAGTGGGTATGTGGCTAGACTTTGTTTTGTGCGTCTGCTCTGATGATTGTTTCCCACAAACCTGTTTCATCTACATTTTTCTGCCTTTGTTTCATCTTCTCTCTGAACGTGCTAAAATAATATAGCCACAAGCTTATCGGGCATATACGAAATCAGTCGTAAATATGCTACTACTTTATTTATTAAAATCGATTTCACCCCAGCGGGGCATCATCAGTTAGATCTTATTCAAACAGAATAAGAACGTGCTAAACGTGCTGAACGTGCTAAACCTTTCCTATTCTAGCCTACCAAAACCAAAATCTTTTTGTTGGTGTGAAGAAACATGTTTAGCAAATCAAAACTAACTTTGTGGTAGCCGAAGTAGCCTATTTTAGGATGCTTCTAATTCTGAAAAAAATAAACTTGAACCGAAGGCATCTTTTACTGTTTTAGTAACATGTATTGTCTTTAATTCATATTATAGGTACATCATCACTAACCATTGTGGTACATAGAGTAATAATTCACCAGCAATAATTGTAAAAAGATGTAAAAAATTGTTGTACGCACAGCTGCGCTGACGCTGTTATGTGAAGCAGATTTTAGCTGCCACGCTGCGCGGTGCGGTACACCAACAACAGCGCGCGGCCGCGTACGCTGCGCTGTTGCCATCTTTAACATACAGTATCTTACAGTAATATTTAATCGTAAAAAGCTTAGTGCACTTTTTGGTAACAAGAACATTTATTTAAAATCTTGAAGCTCATTTTTGCTCAAAATTTAAGAAATAGTTAGAAACAATAAAAAGAATATTGAATGAGAACATAGACTAGCACATCGTAATGAGCAAAGTTTTTACGTTTTTTTCTAAATTGCCATTCTTAATTTAAAATGCGATTTAAATTGTGTTAAAATGGGCATTTTTTTCTCAAAAATTACAAAATGTGACCAGCGACTCGGGGCCAATTAGAAAAATCGATCCCCAGTTTTCCGTTTGTAACACACTTGCGTTGCACCAGTTTATTCAGCACGCCGCCCGAACGAGATTTTTTTCAAACAAAAATTCATAGCATTTGGTTCAAGCCTCCTAAGCGAAATCCTAATTGCTTTTTGTATCGCGCCTGCTTTCTAATATGAAATGAAAAAAATCATGGATTTTGGAGAAAAAGTAAAATATTTTCACTTGCACGTAACTAATAAATGCGTACTTTGGCTGCAATTAAGGAAATATTATTCAAATCTATGTAGCTCAGGTGAAAATGTCGAGCTACTCACAATCAAGCGAAAGTTTGTTCAACGGTTTGCTGCGAGCCTCGTTTACGCTGCCAAAAAAAAAAGAAAAGCAATTTTAGAATAAGAACGCCGGCCGATAGCTTTCACAAATAGAACCACATCACCTGCTCTTTTATGTTTATAAGAACCAATAAATTTTGGTCAAGAATGGCTTTTCTTCAATTTTTACCAATTTTCAGCCTCGTAGGTTCTTAATTTGTTTTAAATCTTATTAAAAAATAAAATTACTCCAATCAATTCTTGCTTGGTTAAAAGTTGTGTTTTGGGAAAGGGCATGATTTTTTTTGGCAAATCAGCAATGACAATAGTGGTAGTCCGATTAGTGGTCGAGTGGATAGAGCATCTGCCACTAGAGCGGTAAACTCGAGTACGATTCCTGGTTGGGTCGAACCAATTACTAAAAAATTGGTATTGACAACTTTCCTGGTTATTGTTTAGTAAATAAATGACAGTGTAAAGCCTGCACCGTGCGTAGTTGACAGGTGGCAGCTTGACCCGAAGATCGAAAAGATTCTTTTCCTGTCTCTTGGCCAAAGCAACTTGGTAAATAAAATGTATTTAGAATGTAAAAAGGCCAAGGAAACTTTGTTGGTTTGTAACAAATGCATTCATGTTTCTTAACTGTTTTTCATGGTGAGGCTGGTTCTTAAAGTTTGAAAAAAATGAACCTCGTGTTTTTATTAAAAGTGCATTTGTCTTTTACTCTAGAATGAAACAATTCGTTGATACTTGTTACATATATCGATTAATTTTAAGCAAAAAAATTGTCTTTATACCAAATGAAAAGCAACAGGCTACCCCAAACGTAGATGAAATATTAATAGATTAATTTCCTTGCAAAAAACTTTAAACTTTATTGAATTAAAATAACGTTCCAAAAACTTGGACAAAACATACTGTACATCATTTTTCGCTAAAAACTTAGACTTCATAGGAAAAAGCGACACCTCAAAACTTTGGTATGAAATATACAGTACATCAATTTTTTTCGAAAAATTTCTTTAAACTTCATGAAATAAATAAAAGTTATCTTAAAACAAAAATTGATCAATAACCTGAAAAAAAAACTTCATTAAACAAAAACGATTCTCCGAAGAATTTGTAAGAATAATAACAAATTTTTTAGAAAATGTACGTTTTAACTCTACACAATCGCTCAAAAATTGAACTGCAATTTTTATCAGAAGCAACAACCAAAAGTAGGCAAACCTTTCGGGATCAAAGCGTTACAATTAACCCAGTGCTGTCGTTCTAAACTAAAAAGTAGATAGGCTCCAACCAGTGGCGTAGGCAGAAATTCCCAAACAGGGGGACCTGCATCTAAACTTAAAATTTGTATCACAGCTCGGAATCTTGATGCGAAGTCTCCAGTGCTAAGAGTTTTTTACGTTTTTGTTTTTTTTTGTGAAACAAAACCCAATTTTAAGACGTTCTCAGATTAAAGTTTGGTTTGAAAAGCAAGTTTTGAGCAGCGCCAAACATACACAACATAAGCATAAAAACAACTGGCAAGCACAAGTTAAATTATTAGCGATCTTTTCTAGTAGTAGTAACTGCAAAAAGGAGAAAAGAAGTAAAATTTTGTTGCTATTGGTGACAGGTTTTGTACAACTTGTGAGGCATCAAACCCTAAACTGTTATTGGCATAGAGTGATAACTATCTAAAACAAAACATGCACCGACCAGCAACTATATTGTTGAAATGCTACTTCATTACAAGCCATGTCTAGATAGATATTAAAAAATAAAGCTATATTTTTTTGTTACGGGGTATATGTGATGAAATTGGGTCGAAAAACTTTTAAAAACCGAAAACAATGGCATGAGCTAAAAAAATGTAAAACCTGCACCACTCCTACCATCAAACTGATTAAAATGAAACTAAAATGCAAGGTAGCGTAAGCTTTTTCCACGCGCTGCTTTATTGTCAATCATAGAAATAAGCGATTTCAACATTTTTACGCTTTTTTTGCATTGTGCCATGGCTCAAAGGGGTGGCCATGGCATAACATTTTCTCTCTGTCTACGCTACTGGATCCAATCAATAATAATCCGAATCAAATCAAATCTTTCATTATACTCGCTGGATTACGCCGAAGCGTGTAACGAGTTGGCGGTGCCTATCTCCACGTCATTGCGCCCGGGCTACACAGCTCCTTTCGAAGAAATGTCGCAGCGGTGGCGAGCCGTTGGCAACACTGTGTCCGATTTGACCGGCCCGAGATTTGAACCTCAGACCTCCCGCTCCAAAAACGAACGCGTTACCGCTCGACCCACCGGCCGGTAATAATAATCGGGTTTTCATTAAATTTTAGTATAGCTTTTTTGCTCGATTTCAGGTAAAGACCAAAAAAAGATTTTCAGTAATCATTTTTTTCTAAAGTTTACCAAACAACAGAAGTTAAGGACGGTGCTATAACGTGTGTATTAATAATATATTTTATTCGCTTATGACTGGCAACAGTTCTCGCTTCCCAATCTCCCGAATCAAGCGCTGACACGTGGGCCTATAATTGCTTGTTCGAACCACTAACAGATTCCGAGGTAGGCTCAACCAAGCACCTAGGATTTAAGACGGTTACTGGCCTTCCGCCACTGCGACAAGTCTTGATTAAATGAAATTTTGCTGTTTTTTCTAGGAGAAATTGCATGTTGATCCTTTTTTGATTTGCTCTGAGTTTACAAAGAAGCGAACGATTTTACTCTATCATATCCGACATTATATTAGGCTTACTATCGACTCATAGTAGTCATTATTCGAGATTTCGCCATTTCCAGAATCTTGCGTCCCCTTGAAAACTCGACCATTTTTCAAATTAAGGTGTTACATTAAGCACTAAGAATTTGTAAAAAGACCATCCAGTCAAATACTGTTTCCTTGACATATGTATTATTGTTGCAGCAAAAAACGGCATAATTGTGTATTATAATTTCATAATTATTAAAAAGTTACGCTTCCTTACTGATTTATTGTTGCGTGTCTAATCACTTCAATAAATATTTAAAACAATGTAACTGCACCAGATAGCATTTACGGTGTTCTTTCGACTTACCACTAATGAAACAACGCCGTTATTTTAAATTAAAAACATTGTATGTGACGTTGCGATGTCTTTTAAATTACTACTGCTATTTTTGGCAAAAAGAGAGAAATTGACAGAACAACGTCAGTAAGTTTACGGTGTTTGACAAGTTTTTTGATTACCTGCGAGCACAAGAATAAACTTAAAGAACTACGTAAGTGAGTTACGATTTTCTTGTGATTTATCGGCGTAAAAAATATGCGAAAATAAATAGGAAAAACAACGCAACATACGTTACGACGTCATTGCAATTTATTGACTGCATTTTGATAAAAAAATGACGTCATTTAGGGGGTAAAAAAATATGGAAAACGATATTTGGGGGTTTTTTTTTGGACCAGGTGCTGAAATATTAAGATGGGATCCTGAAAGCACAAAAATCTCAAAATCGAAAAAATGCAGTTACGGCGTTTTTAATATTCACGGCAGTATTGCTTTTGGGACTTCGATGTTTTCAAGCAAAAGAAGAAAACCGCAAAATGGTTGGGAATTAAGGTGGATATTGTTTTTCTTTCGTTTCTAATTTTGGATGGCCAGAAACGAACAGCGCACAAGCATAAAAAACAACGAGTGCAAAATTTTAATGATTTTGGGTTGATTTTATAGGGTAAAATCTCAAACCTTTGCAAACAAACGGTATATTTTTAGATGCTGCTTTAAATAATTTGTAGTTAAAATTTTTATTGTGGGTTTTCACGAGAGAGAAAACAGATGTTGTTGCGGATTTAAAGTTGATGGATGATGATTTATGGTTCCGCTTTTCAATCAATTTTTTTTAATTTTGTAAGAATTTGGCAAAAATTCAAATAATTACCAAAAAAATTTTATTAAAAAAAGGTATTTATTAGTGTTAAATTCTATCACGTAAACATACTGTAGTTTTACATGTTTGAGGTTGCCAACGCAGAGAAAAAGGAAGAGACAAAGAAGGAAGACAAAGCAGTTGCAGCCTTTAGGTCAGAAAGCACACAAGCGATTAAACAATATGAAAGTGTTAAACTATGTAAATATTTAAACAATATATGGCGTTTTTTTGCCGAAATTTTGGTTTTTACCCCCGAAAAAGTATCTGCTAAAAACCTATAGCTCTTCTTTTCTATCATGACTAGCAATAATCACGATTTTGCCTCTAAACAATTTGCAGCAACGTAATTATAAAAGAATGTCGTTTGTTGGCAAAATTTGAGTTGTTACCTTTCTAGCTGGCGGAACAAAATTATTCCTAAAATTGCTAAAATTTTGCACATCTTATTCTATCAAGCATTGAGCCGCTTTTTGTCATAAGGAGTTTCAAATTTAGGAAAAAAAAAGAAGTACGGTACAAAAAAAGTTTTATCTTATTTGGCATGGTTATGACTTTGTCTTTCTTGAAAGGAAGAGCTGACGTAACATCATGTATTTATCAACCGAGTAACTGATTGCTGATAAAGAAATAGAGCATGCTTATCATTAAAATGCATAGTTAAGCGGCTTTTACCGAACACGCACGTTCACGCGTAAGAGTAAAAAGATACGCGTACGGGTATAACATTTTTACGCGTGAAAGCTTATTCTATACTCCAATTTATTAAACACGCGTATTTCACTTCGCGTATTTTTAATTTAGGCAAAATATGAAGTACGCGTAGAGTATGCGTATTTTTCAGGCAATTATAACAAGAAATTTTGACAATGCGATGACGTCACAAGTATGCTTGGTGTAGTGGTTATCAGAGGCGTACGCAGGATTTTTCAATGGAGGGGGTTTTTAAAAGTGACATTAAAAATTTGTTCGCGATCTTGCTTTGGCGAATAGATAACTTAGAGCAATGTAACAAGATGGAATCAAAGTCACACAGTGCTTAATGCAAATAAAACTTTTTAACCAAAAAACAATCAAGCATTAGGCATATATCTATAGTAAACATCAAACGGTTTGCAATTGAACGATCAAGAAAAAATTGTTTTAAACAAAAGCTATCAACCCCCATATAATTATACACACTGCAAAGTGTGGCAGGCGCGTAGCCAGAAATTCGCAATGGGGGAGGGGCTGTTTTGGGGGCCTGGGGGCGGGGCCCCCTGGCGCCGGAGGCTATCGGGGGTCTGGGGGCAAAGCCCCCAGCCTTCGGAGGCACGGGGGCCTGGGGGCGGAGCCCAGTGCTTGAAAATTTTGAATTTTTTTTCGAAATGCGCCCTTGGAAATTCAATTTTTTTCAAAACTTGGAAAAAGCGCCCAGCCGAGCGCTTGAAAATTTTGAATTTTTTTTCAAAAATAACCTTAATTTTAGGGCTGTAGTGAGAAAAAATAATGCTTTTAAAACGTGGCATAGAAATCGGTAGTGCAAACCTGATTACACTGTTTGCATAAATGGGCTATGTGGAAGGTGGCTAATCGTAAAATTTTAGCTCTCTTGTTTATATGCCGGCAAATCATAAAATCGTATAATTCAAGAAAACTCACACCGAGTAATCTATTTCGTCCATATTTTATAGCGAAAAATAAATGGGGGGAGCTAATGGAAAATATTTTGAGACAAGTGATTCGTAATTGACTAATACTACGTAGCTCCCCCCCCTATTTCTAAGTTTATAATATATTTGTTGATGAAACCTATGTTTAGCATTTTTACGATAGCGATCAAATTTGATTGCTCGTTGTTGGCATTTTTCTGAGTTTTTATTGATTTGTGGGTTTTATTTCTGACAAATTATCCCCCCCCTAAATTTATGTTTCAAAAGATGTTTTAGATCACTTTTTAGACCATTCCAGAGCAAAAACCCGTCTCAGAAGTGCTAAAAACGCATTATTTTTCATATTCTGCAATTTGGTTGACAAGCCAATGTGTTTTTTTAACCCCCCCTCGCCTACCCTACTGAAAGTTATTCTGACTCGTAACACGACATTCTAGATTTTCAGTATTACACTTAGTCGCTTACAATGTTGCATTAAATAACAAAAAAATTATTTACTATAATTAAATATTTCGTATTAATATGAGAGTAAAGAAGGAGCTAGTTTGTTTTGCGCAATAAGACGATATTTCGAATGATATACGTTGTATTAATAGGAAGGATGGTTTAAACCCCCACCCGCTTGTGTACGAATTTGCGCAGAAGTGAGCTGTGTGGGCGGTGGCCAATGGTAGCATTTCAGTCCTCTAATTTACAAGCCTGTAAATCATAAAATTATAATTTGAAAAAACTCACGAGCATTTATATTCTGTAGTTTATAAAGTGAGGCAGTTGGGGACGGGGGAGGGGGGTGCAAATGGAGCGAGTTTTGAGTAGATTAATAATTAAATAATTCTGAAACCCCATCTCCATATTTTTGATGAAGCCAATGTTAAGCATTTTTAGCAGTTAAATTTGCTAGTTTTGGCAATTTTTTGAAGTTGTTACTGATTTATAAGTTATATCTTTGACAAATTAACCCCCCCTAAGAAACTCTAAATGCTTTAAAAGTAGCTTTAAATCATGTTGGAGTCCATGTCATTGCAAAAAAAAAACAGCCTCAGAAGTGCTGAAAACGTGATATTTTCTTTATTGTGCATTTTAGTCGACAGACCAATGGCGGGGGGGGGTGAACCCCCAAAACCCCTCCCTTGCGTACGCCCTTGGTGGTTATGTTACTTGTCTGTGAAACATTTAATCTGGGTTCGGTTCTCACTACAATCAAAACTTCAAATTTTCACATAAAAGCAATAAACTTTTTTGCAAACAATTTTTGGGCTTAGTGCTTAGAAATTTTTACGAATTTTTCAAAAATAGGCCTAACTACGCGACGTGTTTATTTTGGTCTGTCGCTGCTTCTCGTTGTGCAGCAAATATTGTGTCTTTTTCAACGTTTGCTGAATTTGTGAGGTATGTATTTATGCTCGGCAACAAAAGGTTACTTAAACTACAACCTATTTTGGCGTGCAAATCTTTTTCCAACTGAACAATATTGCTGCAACATTAATCGTTCGATAATGGCTTGATCACCAAAACAGCATTAGTATAGCATGCGCTATATCAGTCCAGTGAGTGTACCTCTTGTAGGGAAATCTTGCAGGTATGAGGATCTCCCTATAGTAAAAAATTTGTTTGACGTAATTTTGTGTGACGTAATTTTGTTGGAGTGACGTAAAAGGTAATAATTATTAGGTTTGGAAAATTTCGGAAATAAAAGAAAAGTAGAGGAGTTTTCGAGGACATATTTTGCCCACCTTGGCCTCGAAGGTCAAGTCCTTACCTTAACCTTGGCCTCTAGCCTAGAAGTCCTCGAAAATGTCCTGTCCTTGGCTCGAGAACAGCACTTTTTTTGCTTTGTTAAAAATAAGCCATGACCATGACTTTCTTCTCACTTTACTTTGGAAATCGGCAGAATCCTTGCGAAAAATTTTGAAAGACCTTATTTTTTTTGGAAAGTGTTAAAGTTTTTGCGGAAAATTGGCGCCTCCTCGCGCAAAGACCTCTTTTTTGTTTTGGAGGTCGCCTAAAAATTTTTTTGGGAGAGTTTTTTTTTTTTTTTGGAGAACACTTGCGCCTTGTGTCCTCGGCCTTGGCCTCGGATATTTTTTGTGTTCTTGGCCACGAAGGTAGTGTCTTCGACTCCACCTCTGTAAAGGAAGTCATTAATATTATTCTGCTATGTTGAGGGAGAATATAATTTTATAGAAATTATTAAGAATATGATTTCCGCGGTGGTTATATAGATAAAATTACATAGAACCTTAGGTGGGCAAGTTAATGCAAAACGTTAGCTTCGTTAACCACTACTCCGTTAACAAACTTCACACCTCCGTTAACGTTAATCCGTTATTTTCAGTTTTAATTAACGGAAGTTAATGAAGTCCGTTAATCCGTTAACTTTTTGCGTGTAATTTACATTTCGTTTTATTCACTCGCTTCCAGAACACGTATTGACGCTGTTGAGCTGATTGTAAGGAAATATTTATTGCAATGGTGGTCTTTTTGTGTTTTGAAAGTTCATTTTACAGTCTAATCTAATTTCAAGATAAAAACAAGTTCAAATGCACAACGAAGCTGCAAGATATTAACAATAAAAACCTTAACTGAAGTTAACAGAACTTAACGGAAGTTAATTTAGGCCGTTAAGATGAAAAAACTTTTTAACGGATTAACGAGTTAGTGAAAAAGTTAGCTTCGTTATTAACGGATTAACGATTAACGGACTTGTGCCCACCTATGCATAGAACTGATAATAGAAATTATTAAGAACAGAATTATCACAAGATTCGCATAGGCTAGGAAAAACTTTTGGTGGATAATCGGTACCAGCAAAGTCCAAAGCATAACAATTTTGTTAAGTCATAGAGCTCAGTCAATTTCTTGACCGAACTACCACCAAGCAAAACAGTCGTGCGAAAAAAAAAATCTTCTCTGTAGCAAAATGAAATTTGAGAGTAAAATAACCCTCCATGCAATGCTCAGGATAGCGCTATTTCGGTCAATACCAAACCTCGTCAGCTGAGCTGGCATGAATCGAAATGAGTAAAAAGCAAAGAATTTTCTCACTATTTATGGAATTTCCAGTCGCCGAAAACAGGCCAAGCCAAAAAAATATAGAAGGCCGAAACAAAAGAGCAAAAAATCGGCAAAACCAACAATAAGCTCCGAAGTCAAAATTATCGTTTCGCCAGCGATCAAAATGCAAATGAAGCGTTGAAATCAGCTACGAGTTTTAATGAACCGATCAAAAAATTATGTAAATTAGCCGTTGAAATCTGCCAAGAATTTTTACTAAAAACATTATTTTGGAAGCAAAATTGTGCTTAAAAAATGAAAAACTTAGCAAGGTACCAAGGCCAAACAAAAATTAACAGCCAATAGCTGAAAGGAGAATAGCAAGGAATCAGGCCAACAGGCGATTCTCAACAACCCACTCCAAAAAACAAACCAATTAGTGGATAGGTCTAAAAATTCATCGAGAGTTTTTAGACCTATCCACTAATTGGTTTGATTTTTGGAGTTGGTTGTTGAGAATTATCAATCATAAAACGTTATTGGAATTTCTGGTAAACATGCAGAAAATTTATATAGAAATTGTTAATTTCTTGTTTTTGCAAAAATTTGTTATTCTCTATAATTTTTGTTGTCTTAAATGGAATATTTATTGTAAAAAATCAAACTTTTTTAACTTTCGTAAATAAAATAATAATATTTCTCTTTAATGTTGTTTGTTTGGAAAGAAATTTTTAGATAAAATAGTCGTTTTTTAATGAAATGTTTCTTCAGGTTTTACTAAATAATATGTTTTTACGTTGAATTTGTCATAAATAATCAAAATTTTATGATTTCATTTTGCCGTGAATTACAGTTCTTTGTTTAAGGTATTCATTTCCGCATGGGTGATGTGCAATATAGAAAAAAAACTATAGAGAAATTGTTCATAATAGGATCTTCTGGTAAGAATATAAAAAAGTTGTATAGAAATTAAGACAATCTTCAAATACGACTAAAATGAATTCAAATTATGTAATGCATGTAAGTAGTCGATTCTTCCGGTGTTAAGATGTTCGCTACAGCTCCACACACCGTCTGGCTTTCTCGGTGAATTTGCAGAGATCAGAGTTGGAGCAAGGTTCGTCAAATAGAGATCATGTTAACTGATGTTGGATTGTGTCATCTTCTTGTCGATACTTGCAGATTACGCTTGTGGATGGGTCAGTAAAGCCCCACTTTTTCAGTTCTGTTTTTGTTTTAGCCACGCCAGAACAAAGGCGGTTAAGGCAGCGCCACATTTTCCACTCTGAATGTAAACCAGGAGACACACTTTCATCGGGTTTGATATTTAAATGATTGCTTGATAGCAACTCTTCCAACTTTTTTTCCCATGCTTCCTCTCTTCAAGTTGTTATCTTCCCTTCTAGAAAATCTACGCAGTGCAGAAAGCTTTTTCTTGTTTTTAAACTTGGTGTGGCGGGCTTGTAATTGAACAATGCTATCCTAAAATTAACAAAATTATGTAATAATATCTTGAATTAACTTCCTGTTTTGCCTTGTGAAAGCGCGGTGCAAGAAAGAACAGAAAATACAGACTAAGATGCATTAAAAAAATTTTTTTTGCTTCAGTTAATCTTTGACTTCAAGCAAGTATGGATTTTGTCGCTAGATGAAAAAAGAAAGTTACAGTCAAAACAAACATTTGTTATCACGATCGAGTGTTGTTAATGAAGTCATAATTTGTAGATTGAATGAGGTAAAAAAGGCGCGTGTAGCCCCTCCATTACCTTGTGGAACGCAATTTTGAAGTTTTTTAAGGATCACTTGGTACAAATTTTTATAAGAAGTGAGGGAAATTGTCTTGACGTCATTAGCGTCACGACCGCAGAAGAAGTCAAAGTAGCTAAGTCGTGAGGTACCGTTTTGCCATGTAGCGTTAAAATAAAAACTCTTTCACAGGACTTGTACAAGCTTTGTCCTAAAGTATTCATAACGCATTAGCCTACCAAGACTATATCCTATTGCCGGCCAAAACTTTCTTGATTACACTATAACTACAAAGTATAGATGATCAAAAAGGTCTTGAAACTCTAAGCTTGGGGTTTAACAACAAGATGTATCTGTGTAGGTGATAGTTTTTATCAAAGAAATTAATTTTTTTGGTAATTATTTTTTGGCAATTTTATCAAAAAAATTAATTTTCAAACGCTGGGCAATATTTGAAACTGTTTGGAAAAAAATTGCTATTTTAATGCCGTTTGGATCACATTTCACATGGTTCTAAAGTCCTTTGAAAAACTAAATTGCTAAGATTCAGCTGCCATTTGAAGAAAATTAAATTATCTGAGCCTCAGAGTTCTATGATTTTTTAGCTATTTTGCAAAAATACAGTAACTCAATACTGAGATTATTTTTGCACAGTTTTTAGCAGGGCAATTAATACTGTACAATAAAGCATTAAAAAAACAGCCACAGGGCTAAAGTATTGTAATGGCGTGTTGCAGATTTTTTAGTTTTTTATGACGTGGACAAAGTGGAATAGACATGACACCCCTCTAAACATTATTAGATATGAAACGTAGTGAGCTTTTTCTTTCATATTGAATTGGTGATCTTGAGTTCGACGATTCCAAGACAGTAAAAATTTTATCTTGCCTGGCTGAAAATAGTATGAAATTTGCCCCGATTACTCAGATTTTAATTGGTTTTGCGTGTTTTTTCTATGTTGTGCCGCGGCTCGAAAGAAGAAGGCATAAGATAGTGGCTCGCACCTAAATATGTTATCAAAGACGTCTCTTTGCTTAATAAGCATTTCCATAGCTAATTATTTTTCAAAGTATTTTGTCACGTAAAATCTAGCGAAGTTGAATTGTGCTTTAAAGTTATTAAAAGCTTAAATGATGGGCTGGGATTACAAATTTCCGGACAAAATGCCTGTATTTCTTGCGGGTTATACATTTAAATTGTACTGTAAACACACTGTAAACACTACTGTAAACACTGTAGACACTAGTTGTGAGTTACTGTAAACACAAGTTGATAAATGTTACCAGGCGCTCAGCAATGATTTTTCTAAGGATGGATGAGGGGCTTTAACCAAAACTTCAAACTTTTTGTCCAAAACATACTTGAAGTTGGCGGTGTGCTGAGCAAACTGCTGTTGCATCTCAGGCGTATATCAGACGGAACAGACAGAGGTCTGTTGCACAATTTTTGCAATTTTTTAGCATGAAAGATTGGCATTTTAACACTGTTTGGTCGTTGGATTACAATTAAGGCGTTTTTTGAAACATTTCAAAGAACTGAATTGCCAAAACTTGGAAGCCATTAGAAAGAATTAAATTGCTTAGTCGTTTTACTTATATCAAAACATTTACACACTTGCAGTTTTACGTTGCTTTCTTAAGTGGCTTGGGTATGGGGAGCTGAAGCCACCATGGTTACACCACTAATTATTTCTCTTGCTTTCTACCTTTATTCCTATGGGCTACCGTTTTCAAGATTCCGACATCCTGCATACTATAAGTTCAAAAATTCGCAAAACAACAATTGACAATATCAGCGACGTAATATACATTCTTTTATAAAAAACAGCTTATATAAACACGAGTCTCGTTTTTTTTTCAAAATTTGAAAACACATTAGGAACAATTACAGCCTCAGCTAAAAAAATGAGAAACAAACAAAAAAATCACAAACAAAAAACAAAAAAATGGAAACTTTGTTCTGATTCAAAACCATAAAATCTCAACAATCTGTTATGTATTTAAACTTATATAGTATATTAGAATTAAATGTAACATTAACAAACTGGCCGCGTAATCAAGGAAACTGGAAGGTTTTCGAACTACTGTTGTTAGAACATACATACTGTATAATTGTTAGAACATACTGTCAGAACATACTGTAGAACATAGAATATACTGTATAATTAGACCAGTGCCCCGAAGGTTAGGACTCGATTCTTTTAGGACGCGCGTCTTTTAGTACTCGTGTCTTTTAGGACTCGTGTCCTTTAGGATTGGCGTATTTTAACACTCGTTTACGTTACGACTAACGTACACTAGGATTAGTGTTTTTTAGGACTCGTGTACGGCATCCATTCGTGTCGTTAGCGATGCCTTTCCATTTCTAACCTAAAGCAACGCCGCTTTTAGGCTACTACATTGAGTCGCTTTACTGAGGCCTAATCAGTTTGATCTTGTCAGCACAGTAGATTATAGTTGGTAAAAAAAGTAGACTGTTTGGTAGTCTAGCGATCTCAGTAAAAATCAAGCTTTCAAAAGCATTTCAGTCTAAATCATCAGAGGTGCAGTCCTCGAGGACGCCCTTGGCCTCAAGGACGTCTTCGAGGTCGCATTTTGAAGTGCTTGGCCTTGGTCTCAAAGCCTCAAGTCCTCGAAAATTGTCCTGTCCTCGGCTCGAGGACAGCACTATTTTTTTAACCTGTTAAAATTATGTATTACTATTATTATTAAATGGGCAGCGGAGCAAACTTATCTGATATCGTTAGGTAAAGCCCACCCACACATTGCGTAGGCCTCATTTGGGCCCATCGCAACTGTTTTTGCCCATCGCAAAAAACAAAACTACAGCAACAGTATTGCTGTAGTTTTGTTTTGTTAGTGTTCGAACTCAGAAAACCTTCCAGCTTCCTTTATTACGCGGCCAGTTTGTTAATGTTACATTTCGTTACCACATGGTAAACAGTGTGGTTTTGGTGATTCCAAAGTATTTAAAACAAATATCTTGGTAAAGCTCGCAATTGCGTACATAATGATTAGGTGTTTCATCCTCTAGGCTACATTTTGGACATAGGGAAGACTCAGCACGACCTGTAATTTTCTTGTGCCGCTGTAGATTGTAATGCCCTGCTAAAACTTGCACTACTCTATTTAATTAAGGTCTCTTCAGGTCAACGAGGCGTATTGTTAGTCCTGAGAAGTGAGGACGTCCAACCTACAGACTCCTTCATCCTCAAGCAGTCTTTCCGTCTATTCCACATAGATTTCGATCTATCTGTGGACCAGTCCTTAACCGTGCTAACACAACTGGCATACGGGACTGTGATAAAGATTCAGGGCCATGCATTTCAGAGTTGGAGTCTGATTCGGCTAAATAGCCTGCCACTTGGTTACTGTGTACCCCTGCATGACCAGGAATCCAGGCAATGCTGACGTGGTTTTGTTTACCTAACTGATTTAGATTTTTAATGCAGTTGTGCACTGTAATTGATGTTACAGTGCACTTTATGAGTGCTTTGATAACTGCCTGACTACCCACCACCACAACAATACATTGATTGTGCATTTTTCCCAAAAGCAGGTTCTTTGCTGCTTCTGAAATAGCGAAGACTTTTGCTTGGAACACAGTGCAATGTGTTCCAAGGTGGAAAAATGCTTGTTTTGAAGAGTTGTTTGGGTATTCAGCAGAGAAACCCGCACCTACTCTCCCATCTAGTTTCGAACCATCAGTGTAAACCTTGACAGTGTCCTGATTTAGAACGCTTTCATATCTGATAACATTTTCTTTTTATCCATGATTTGACACTTGAAATTTCTCTCAAAACCCTTAGTTTTCTTTATTTGGTCAGCTGGCATTTGCAGCGGAGTCGGCTTGTTTCTAGTAAGTCAATGCTCTACACGGCGCGCAAATTCATGCAAAGCAGTTTTCGTAGAAACACCCGCACGAAAACCATACTGCAATGCAGAAAGCTTTGCCTGCACGTTATTATCTTCACTAACATGATACAGAATTAGTCTTCTCAACCATTTCAGTTGGAAAGAAGTTAAAGTGATCGTACAAAAGGATTTAGCTTCAAAATAGCTTTCCTTTCCGGATTTGGGAGAAATATACCTGTGCCTTCTTTCCATGCTGATGGCACATAGCAATGTCTCAGGCATACTTGAAAAATGCCGTGGTAATATCCTTTCAGTTGATTCCAACCTTTCTATAACAGCACACGATAGAGCCCGTCTGGCCCTGGAGCTTTGAATGATTGAAATTGGTTGATAGCTGCTTCCATACGCTCGAATGAACATATGGTTGCAATCATTCCAGTGTCTTCAGGTCTCATGAACGGATTGTCCACTAAATCGTACCTGGGTCCATGATTTTCTATCTGCTGGCTACTCGGTGATAAGATATAAAGCAGATAGTTTAAAGTTTCTAACGGAGGCTTTGTGAATTCTCCGTTGTGTGTAATTACGCTGCTAACACGCATCGTTTATTCATTCCTTCGAATAATCTTAACCAGCCGAGCCGTAGGTGCTTGACTATTCATGCTCTCTCCAAAGCTATGCCACGAATCGCGCTTTGCTCTTCTGACAGTTTTTCAGAAATAGGCGAGACCGAGCTTTTGAGCCTCCCAATCTTCTTCTTGTTTTGCTTTAATGGCTTTTCTCCAAGCACGGCGAGCCTCTCTTTGAAGGCTTGCTGGCCAGAATTCCTCCACATGTCATCTCTCTTACGAAGCGACTTTTGCATAGAGCAAGCAGTTTCATATGATTTAGTTATTACTGAATGAACCTTGTTTGCCAGCACATCAATGTTTTCTTTTAAGGAAGGTATTGGTACTGGAGGTAAAATTTGTTCATTTGATTTTTGTTGAGTTCGTCTACATACTTGTTCCAGTACCTGAGACAAACATTTTAAAACTCTTTAGCCTGGTATTGGATTCTGCTTTTAACCGGGAATCTAATATACATGTGATCCTAACATAATAGTATAATGTGCACGTGATTCGAGAATAGTAGCACGTTGCTAACATGCCAGCCAACTACCGTGGCCACCGAAACAACAAGGCCTCACGCATGGTTTGTGACGTCATCAACAGTAGTCCGATTGATTGTCCTACTTTTCTGCGCGGTTTGTTTTGTTTGCTGACTAAAGTGCGAAATCGCCTGGATTTGCATTGGTTTTGTTGCAGGCAGTTAGAAGCAGTTGCAGTAATAGAGTAGCAGTTTAGCAAAGTGTTTTTACTCAGCTTATAGTTCTAAGTTAAGAAATACTGTTGGTTGTTAACGTTTACCGTGTTTAGCCTGGGTTTAACCATGTTGGTTTAGTGGTTGGTATGTCAAGAAATTACCCAATTATTACCAGAAACTAACTTGATTAGAACCAGTGTATATGCCGTTTCATTTTAGTGTGAATCCTTAGCAGCGACTAAAAATACAATATGATTGGCAGCGTGCGATAGTTTTAAACATAATTAGAATCACACTAAAAGGATTAGAGTAAGCAGAACCGCCAGAAATTGTGAAACCATGGTTGTGTAAAAGTTTTCAATTAATTAGATCACATTCATTATTGTGTTGTATGAGATCGCTTGCAATAAGAACGTCTACCATTTTTGCTTGCATCAGCATGCACGCAAAATATTGAATGTATGAGTTAAGACAAGAATACCGTAGTTAGCAAATGTTGCTGAACTAAGTTTTGTGCAGATGTAATACTGCCTTTGTTTTCAGTTTACTCCTGTTGTTGTTACGGGACAGAACTTCAATTTATCCAGTTAAAATCCTTTTATCCAGTTAAAATCGTACTCTCACTGTGAATTTACTTTTCGTAGTGATGCCTTATAAATGTAGTGTATAAGTTAATTATGGGCTAATTTTCAACTTTAAATGGGTTTATTTTCAAACTGCTGGTGGAAAGCTGACAAAAGAAACTTTTGGTGCTTTGTTTACCACACTATGGTCTTTAAGAAATATCTGAGTGTCGTATTTACAAACTCTGAGCAAAATAAGTTTTACTTGGCAAATTCCAAACCGCTTAATTGGAATCCGATTTGGACAGTACAGACAGCTTGCCGATGGAAAATTGCAATTAAGGAAGACATTAGCTCTGCTGACGACATCATCTTCGTGATTGCTTATATTGGCAGTAATTGTTGTTATAACATCAATAAGAAATTAAATTGCGAGGATGTAAACTTCGCACAGTGTCCATCTAGCGATGAGGATGAAACCACCTTCAATCATTCTTTGTTCAGAGGCATAAGTGGAGGTAATCTTCTATATCCTAATGCTGACATTATGCACATAAGACTCATTAGCTATATCGTAATCCAAAAGATTGCATGCTTTGAGAAATTTCTCCGGTTAAATTCACAACGTGCTCTTTCCTTAAATTCATTTTAGCCGCAATGGATGATGAAGTGAATTGCAGTTGCTCGATTTTTTTGCTCTCCGTTCATTCAATCATGAGTCATTTCAATTGATTAAAATTGAGTCAATTTGGGTTAACATATTATTAAACAATCATTGCTTTATAAAAACCGATGTATTAAGGGTAGCAAAGTTGGCAAAAAGAAGAAAATTAGCAACTCTTCGATAGTTTATTTACTGCATAATACCTTACAATTGTTTGGTATTAATTATTACGCGGTACAGTAATGTTTTTCTCTAATTAAATTTGTTTTCTCCTATTCGATTTTATGTGTAATAGCTACCATCAACTTCTGTCGATGCGCTGCGTTGAAAATCTAGTAGCTAAATTGGAAATGGTATGAGTGTACTAACTGTAGTATTGTACAAAATAATGAGTAATATGTTTTTGTTTTCGTGCAAGAGTTACTGGAAATGAACGTGTAATTTTGTTTTTAATGTTGTGATCAGCTATACATATACATATTAGTTAAAATTTTAAGCTAAAATAATAACTCTGCAATGAAGGTTTGTCGCTGAGATCAAGGTTTGTGCTGTTAAATACTTGGTTTATTGTTGCAATGTCTAATTTTGCAAATCACTATATTATACTACTGTATTTGTACTGTAGCCTTTATTTAGTATAAAAGCAGTATTTGTTACACAATAATTGTTTGATTCGTGATATTCGTACTCTTATCTGTATTACTAGTTGAAATATGATTAACTTATACATTACTACTGCACAAATTATTACGTGTTTTACTGTGCAAAGATCAAAAACAGAATGTTTGTTTATTTGAATTTTTCTATATTACAAGAATATGGTGAATCATTATTCATTATATGCTCCCATATTTTTTTGTCATGTATTGTGTTCACAATATTTTTAATTACAGGACAATACTTAAATTTAAGTGTTGACTAATGCAGTTTTTCACCGCAGCCACCTACCTCTAGCAAGCAAAAAGCTTCGCCAGACGGACTACTCGCTATGACGTCATCGCCTTTTTCAAAACAACGCGAGAGGCCTTGTTGTTTCGGTGGCCACGCAACTACTCGGTCCCATGCTCATCGGTTCACTTAGGCTAAGTCTAGAACCTCTTTACGCGTTTTAGTTCTGAATGTTGGTTTATTACCTACATTACAGAAATTCAGGTCTGCACTAACACAATACGCTAGGAGATCCCTACTCGAGGGTTTATATCAGAGGATCTCAATGAAGTGTGATGTGCATTTGCATCGGCTCCTACAATAGTAGGGATTTGTTCATTTTCAAATTTAGGTAGGAAAACGCTAAAAACCTCGCGGAAAACCTGCGAAGACCTTTTCTTTTTTTCAGGAACACTTGTACTTTTGTTCTTGGTCCTTGGCCTCGAGCATTTCTGTCTTTGGCCTCGAAAGGGTCTGTTCTCGGAAGGGCTGTCCTTGGCTTGGCCTCGGATTTTTTTTGTGTCCTTGGCCTTGGTCTTGGTCTCGAGCATTGTGTCCTCGACTCCACCTGTGTAAATCATAACCAAGCAATAAGATTTTTATTACTAGGCTACAAAGTACAAAATAATATCTGACAATAAGACTACCAGTACTTGAGTAGGTCTGTTGTATTTCCTTGCGATATCTTGTAACAGTAGATTATTAGCTTTTCCAACTTAGTTGCAAACAATGGTCTATTACTCTAGTAGCTCTACTAGCTTTATTTTTGCTTATTCTTAGACGCTTGTTACCTAAGCTACAGAACAGTCTACTCTTTTTTCCGGTTGGGATCTGTTGTACTGATGAGATCAAATTGATTAATGCGCAGCGAAATGACTAAATGCAGTAGCCTAATAGCGACGTCGCTTGAGGTTAGAACTGAGAATGCGTTGCTAACGACGCTAAGGCTAACAGCGTCAGAATTGCCTATAAAAATTATTAAAATTTACAACCTTAGAGGCCCTTCTATTGTGTTTAAAGTAAAATATCTTTGGAAAGGGTGGTCAAGAAAGATGGAGTCAACGCCAATGTAGTCTTATAAAATTGCCCTAAGTTTAGTTACTCCCATTGATTTTGCCTTTGGTCTTTGTTTCAGTCACTGAATTACTCTTTGTCAACCATACTGCATGCTTTCACAAACTTTAAAGTACTTTTCTTTAACAGGCAATTGGGTTCAGTGGTCTGCATGGTCTAATTGCGATGCAGTATGTTATCAACAAGGAACTCGAACTAGAACTCGAACGTGTTCGATTGGAGTCTGCCCTTATGGTTCGCCATCTGAAACTGAACCCTGTAATGGACAATGTGTAGGCGGTGAGTGAAAATCGTAAAAGCGACTAAACAAAATACTTTCTTGTTTTTTTAAATCAAATTAATTTTAAGCAATATATACAAGCTAGTTATCTGGCATTATTGGTACATTAGTTTTGCAAATTAAGCTGCATATTTCATCAAATAAGCATTCATAACTAACGACGGGCTGTTGCGCATCCAAAGTCAAATTGTTTGTTAAAATTTGCAATTAAATTTCAACAAAGTCACAAAAAATAGACAAAATTTATATTTTGAAAAGCTGGCAAACGCCTTCTTCTTTTGTTTGAACCTAAATCGTCTATCTATAACACAAATAAAAATTCAAGTTCTGTTTTGGGGGGTCTAAATCAGCTGTAGTTTATCGAAAAAATTCAACGCAGTTTCGCAAAGAAATTTTGCCAAAACTAAATAAAATATATTAAGTGAGAATTTTGAAAATCTTGAAATCATTTGTGCATCATAATTTTACAATACCTTTCTCTTGTACTTGTTGTAATTTTAAAAATGTGCTTTAGCATGGTCGAGTTGGTCTCATTGGTCGCAATGTTGGGCTACCTGCGGTTATTCAACTCAATCAAGAACTCGAACATGCTTATATTCTCCTTGTGTTGGAACTACAATAGAAGTTACGTCTTGCGATCAATTACCATGTAAGATTAATTATTTTGCAAATTTAACTTAATTTTTAATTACCTGCAAAAATTCAAAAACAGCCTGCAGTAGGTCTGAGGATTTGAGATTCAACGGATTTAATCCAAATCTGACTGCAGCATTTTGTCTTACCAAAAGAACGCAAGATTCTGATTTATCTTTCTATTTTTGTTTTTTTTTGAAATACTGTACTGTATATTATTAGGCTGTTTAAAATAGTTTTTGTACAATCTTTTGTGTAATGAATGCTTAAGCTTGCAGGTGGTGGCCTAATAGTTGCGCTTTTTCTTTTAGACGGCGTTATCCATAGGGCAATATTCAAGTTTTAATTTTTTCTTCATTTATGTTTACATGCAAAAGTCGATCATTTTTGCTATTATGGCTGTAAGAAGTTGTATTGAAAATGTCCTTGGTTCTTGGTGACTTGAAACTAGTTTTGGTTTTAGTTATTTTTTCTTATTTTGTTTCATTTATGATGCTGGCCATTCGATGATCAGTTCTTGGAGGCATCTTGCTTACTTTCTAGTTTGTGTAATTGAAGAGTTTGTCTTTATTTATTGTCTCGTGGAAGCAGAAAGATCGTATAATAATACAGGCATATGTCGGTGTGATCAGCGCCATATTTCTATTTGCTTAGCATGCAGCATGCTCCATTACTCCGACCATGGACTTCTTATTAGTAGACTGGTAACTGACAGTTTTGTCTTTTTGTCTTCACGGTTTATTTCTTCTAAAATATGCTGATTTGGGTAATCAGTGTGACTTTTTTCTTCGCCGTTCACTTGTTCCAGGAATATGTCGAATCAAATTAGTCGAATACGCGTGACCGCCAAAAAACTTTCCAACAAGAGCAAACGAACTTTCCAGAAGAGCATTCATTGCTCTTCTGTTTTTGTCCGCGCGTCTGTTTCTGGTCTATAAATAATGAGTCTGTATGCTCAGACTGTTTTATCATGCTGCACCCGATGATGTATGCTCTTGCCAAAGCGCCTTGTTCAAACTTCATTTGATTGATTTCTGTAAGATCTTGGCAGTAACATGATGTAGTAGAAAATGGCTAGTCTGTCTACTAGTTTTGCTTCATTTGTTTTTTACTAAAGTGCATTCAATTTATTAAAATTTAAATACGTCTAATGCATTATACGTTTCAAAAATTTGGCATCACGTTGGACTTAAAGATCTCAAAAAGTTCTTGCTCCATTGGCTCCAAGTCAATCAAGCGTAACAGATATTAGAGTGAAAAACATGACTTTTGTTTTAAATCATCATTTGCTCTTTATCATCAGGATAACAAATGTTAAAGGAGGCCTTCATTTGAAATAGGCTATTATTTAAATAATCCGGAATATTTTTCTGAACACGTTATCGAAAGTTCCGTCCAGAAATTCCTCACCGTTCTTGAGATATCCTCTAAAATCCGATAATACTCCGCTAATCCGTGACGTCACTTGCCCGAGTTTGGCTGAGTTTGTATGGGCTGTGTAAGATATAGAGTAGACAGTTTCGAATAAAATACGGTATAATTCACTTAATTTAGACAAGGATAAACATTCAAAACTGTTGCCTACCTACTCTATACCTTACACAGCCCATACATACTCAGCCAAACTCGGGCAAGTGACGTCACGGATTAGCGGATTTTAGAGAATATCTCAAGAACGGGGAGGAATTTCTGGACGGAACTTTCGATAACGTGTTTAGAAAAATATTCCGGATTATTTAAATAATAGCCTATTTCAAATGAAGGCCTCCTTTAACGGTTTCGAGAATTTTGTCGGTAATTATTGTCTTGCTTAAATGCTGAAATTTTTCTTGATAATTCCTTTTAGGAAACAGATTTTTACTTCAAACCAACTTCACTTTAAGTCAAGTTTATTCACAAATGACTCAGAGAAATTGAAGTGGCTAAAGCAAGGAAAAGTTTTTCAATTTTGAGATTTACGGAAGCCATTTTTCAAAATTTGAGCAATTCTTGGCCCATAGTAAACTGAAATGACGTCAGAAGACGTTTTTGCGACGTAACCACTTTGACTTGAGCATTTTTCCATTCGGTTTTAAAAAACACTTATGCGTAAAATTTCAGCCGCCTATAAGGTTACTCAAAATGATTTTAAAAACTGACGTTACTTTTTTTAATATGGCCGTGACGTCACTATTATGACGTCATCAACTTAAAGCCAGTTTTTAGAAAATTTTGGTGAACACCAATTAAACTCTTATGTCAAATTTGATGTTTCCATGATTTTTGGTTTAGGAGTAAAATAAGGGGACATTTTTGCCCCGTTCCGTGTAAGTAACATGGAGCGCACTTCAAAAATTAGTATTTGTAACAAAATTTGACTCAAACTCAAGTTAATTGATTAATTAAGTATTGGGCAGCGGTGCAAGCGAATCTGCTACCGTTAGGTAAAGTCCACCTACACTAGGGTGCTTATTTTGCCTCAAAATTTTCATTTTCTTTTTACCTGTGTTCAAAAGGTGTAATTTGTATAAAAAACATTTTCTATGAAATATTTTTAAAAACAGTCAATTTCTAAGGGGTTCTCCAGCAGAATTTCATATACCATTGTGAAAATAAACAAAAACGTTTCTAACTTCTTAATCGTTTGTTTTAGAAACTTCATTTTGGGCTCCATACCCACTAATTCAAACGTGAGGATGCTTTTGGAATAGATTAAAATGTGATCAAATTTAAGCTTACTTTGATTCTGGCGTAATTTTATCACAGAGCACCAAAATTACTGTATTGCGGTGCATTTTCGTATTATGTAATGTAGTATAATGTCTACAAATTAATTTTTAGGTAAAATTTTTAGTATGAGATGACAATGGTAAAATTAGAAAGTTTTAATGCTTTCTTGTAACGTAACTTTATTAACTGTGAATTTGTTATGGTAGTTTGGTAACATGGTTGTGTGGTAGCCTCTTCATACTATTTTATTAGTTATTGAAAGCATAGAAAGATCACTGCAGGCTATATTATGTGCAGATTACTGGTAAATTTTTGTGCAACAGCTTTAATTTTGAGTCAGCTCACATGCTGTGCTACAAGCTAAATTGGCTGTCGTTCAAAAAGGTTTCTGTACTAAATTAATATATTTCTGTCTTTTCGTGCTGGTACGAAATTTTTTGTATCATAGTTTGACTAACAATTTTTTATGAGTTTTGCTTACTTTGAATCTATACTCTCCAGGCATTATTGATTGATTGATGCTTTATTTCTAAACATTAAAGCAAAATCAACCCACTTTCATGCAACATTTTGAATTTGTCTTTGTCAGAACAAGTAATTCTGTCAAAGTATTTAAACGTAAATAAATGTCGTGCTTCGTCAGATTTTGCTATCTTAATTTTTATTTGGTATTACAAAACTGTCTTTCTTCCCAAGCTCTAAAAATTGGTAGTTTCTTTCTTTGTAAAGCTACATGCAGCATAGCATATCACAAAGCGTTATTTAGTCACTTCCAAATTTATTCAGATCTGAAGGCTGTAATAAGGATATGAAAGTTTTTAGAAATTGTTGGTGAAACTTTAATGTAGGTGATCTTGAGTATTTTACTTTTGGATGTTGTTACAGTGTTGTATAAGATACGCTTCAAAAATAGTTGCACCTTAAAGCAAAACTAGTGATATGCTATACTTACCAAACAATAAAATTGCATCTGCACGTCAAATGGCAAAATTAAAGTGCTTTTGTTTAGTGGTCTTTGCATCCATTCTTCTTTGCTGATTTTGATACTTTGATTAATAAGTCATCAAAGTCAACATTAATGGTCCTACCAAACAATGCAAAAAAACTTTATGATACCAATTTAGTAGCTCATACTAACAAACTTCTCTTGGTTAATAAATTCATGTTAGGATTTAGGTAATGATTCAAAAAAGGTAGCAGCATTGTGACCTCAACCTCATCTCAGTTGTTTCTAAACGCTGCATCAAGGTTTGGGTTCGATTATTTAACATTTTGAAAATTTAACATTTTGATCTAAGATAAATTTTAATGGGTTAAAAAGTGATCCTTACTTCCTTTTAAAAATATTGTGTTCTGAGCAGATACCAGCTAAAAATGTTCATGCCCTAAATATACTATTGGCTGTGCTAATGAGCTAAAAATGGATTAAAACTCAGGAGCCCATTAATTTTCTCAAAAATTTTTTCAAAACATTATGCATGGCGTGAAATAGTTCTCGACAGAAGATTCAAAATTGTCAGCATTCAACACATGCTGGGTATAATCTCATATTGAAGCAACTTTGGGCGCCTATCCAAAACTGAATTAGGAAACTCGACAAGCCAAAATCTATTTAAAAAATCAGCCCAAAACATGCACGTTGGAATGACGTAAATAGTGTTGTATATCTACATTGTTTAAGACTTGTTTGAGGCCATGCGCAGGATGATATTTTATTTGAAAAAGATTTAACTGTTTAATTGATAATACCCCAATGGGGTCAAATCTACTTTAGGTTGTACAGTAATATATTTTGGTAATGCAGTATATTAACTGTGTCTGATTTCATATGTGGCCGTAAGTTGATGGATGTAATAATTTTCATGTTTAAAGACAACATCCTTAGCTAATGTAACTAAAGGCCTAAAAAACATGCTTTCTTTAAAAAAAAAATTCATTAATGTTGTCTTATTTAATTGAGATCTTTTAAGATTAAGGAGACGAATTGTTAGTCGTGAGGACGTTCAACCTACAGACTCCTTCATCCTCAAGCAGTCTTTCCGTTTATTCCTCATAGATTTCCATTTATCTGTGGACCAGTCCTTAACCGTGCTAACACAACTGGCATACGAGACTGTAATGAAGGGTTCAGGGCCATGCATTTTAGATTTAGATCCTGATTTGGCTAAATAGCCTGCCACTTGATTACCATGTGCCCCTACATGTCTAGGAATTCAGGCAATGCTGACGTGGTTTTGCTTACCTAACTGATTTAGATTTTTAATGCGGTTGTGCACTGTAATTGATGTTACAGTGCACTTTATAAGTGATTTAATAACTGCCTGACTACCCACCACCACAACAATACATTGATTGTGCATTTTTCCCAAAAGCAGGTTCTTTGCTGCTTCTGAAATAGCGAAGACTTTTGCTTGGAACACAGTGCAATGTGTTCCAAGGTGGAAAAATGCTTGTTTTGGGGAGTTGTTTGGGTATTTTGCATAAACACCCGCACCTACTCTCCCATCTAGTTTCGAACCATCAGTGTAAACCTTGACAGTGTCCTGATTTAGAACGCTTTCATATCTGATAACATTTTCTTTTTATCCATGATTTGACACTTGAAATTTCTCTCAAAATCCTTAGTTTTCTTTATTTGGTCAGCTGGCATTTGCAGCCACTGTGCAACAAATTTTAGGTAAAACTGTCAGAAGACAATTCTTTTGAGTGGTTAACTGGAAGCATCGCTGATTGCTAGTTTGGGCAAACAATGTGCTTCTTTTTCGTTGCTGTAGTGAAGCCTGTATGGTCTTGCTGACAGAAATAGCAATCCAAAGAATGATCTTTCTGCTCACGCCAAATCATTGGTACACCAAACTCATTTGAACATTTTTGTTTGCGTACCATGCACCCAATGTTTTCACACATGTAAGGCAACAGACATGCGGAGCCCATGTCTTATCTTGGTCTCCTATGTCGCAATGAAAGTAAGCCTTGTATAATTACTTTACATGGCTTGTAATGCAGCACATTTCTTTAGCAAATGTTAATTCGGCACATATGTAGCAGAACTAGTTTGGATCAATTTTGCACTGTCTTGACGTCATTGTCAAAAAACTTACATTATATCTAAAAAATAAAAATGAATTTACATGTTACATGTAGCCTACATATTATAATTCTAATTTAAATTACACACAGTTTTATTACTTATTATCCGTTAAACCCTTTCACTACCAATGGGTCAATACGTAGGTATGTATATCCTAAAAGTACTATTTTTGAAGCCACCAATGGGATAAACACTTACTTACATCTAATTTAATGGCTTTGTGGCCCAGTGATATACAGAACTACTCACATTTTTTTGAGAAAGGCTAAGACAAGGGTCATAGTCAAGAGATTCCTAAACCGAGAGTGCTCAAACCACTAACTCGGTGAGCGTAAATCAAATTCAGTAGAGGGGGTTCAGGACAAGAGCACTTGGGACAATGTTTCACAAAATGAATAATGATTTAATGACAATTGATAATAAATGGATTTGAGCCGTCGCGACGCGTTTTGTCCTTGCTCAAGGGACTTAGTAGGCTTAGCTTAGTAGGCTTAGCCTGTAAGATTTCGGTAAAGAGGTAGTAGAATTGATTAGTGGTAGATTTTGAAGGTTTCAAGTAGCGAGTCAGAAGCCTACTGGGTAATGGTGGTCGGTAAGTTGTCGGCGAAAAGTTTTGGAGTAGCCATATTGCACTGGAAGACATATAGCCTAGAAACGGTAAGGGGGGCCCGATTCCAATTAATTCTTTTTGTTTTGGCTAATGAAAATAAAATTGACCTTCGTCGCCTGAAGAGTCCCTTGAGCAAGGACGAAACGCGTCACGACGGCTCAAATTCATTTATTATCAATTGTCATTAAATCATTTTTCATTTTGTGAAACAATGTCCCAAGTGCTCTTGTCCTGAACCCCCTTAACTGAATACAGAACTACCCACTATACTTTTTTACACATGATTCGAGTTAAATTTCATGCGATTGCACCATCTTCGGAATAAATGTTTTAAGTAGTACAAACAACTCAAAAGTTAGCTAAAGCTACGAAAAAAATGAATATATGCTGGTTTCACATTAAAATTTGTTTTGTTTGTTTTTGATTTATGTGTTTATTCATTAAGTAGCTTTTGCAGTATAAGCGCACAAAATTTTCTACATAATATGTGACCACAAAAATGTTAGTAGTCGAATTTTGACGCATTTTGCTGAAATTATCGATAGTGACAATTTTGCAAAAACTTTACCTAAATCAACAAAATAAAAAAATAAAAAAAAGAAATGAATGTTCTACGTTACTACGTATAGAAAAATGGCCGCAAATGCCTTGTACTTTTTTTAGTGTTGTATAGTGGAATCTTTTGGCCTCATTGCCAACATCAACATGACTTTTAGTTTTCCCAAAAGAACCAACTGGGTTGACATGCCAGGGGCCGTATGCAGAGATCTCACTAGTAGCACGATCTAGAAGTAGTCTGACTACTAGTCTGACTACTAGAACGACTTCGTATTCAGAGACCGCTCTAGAAGTTGTTGGACTAGTCTCACTACTAGTGAGACTAGCTAGTCTGACTAGCTAGCAAGAGTTCGTATTCATAAATCTCACTACAGCTAGTGAGACTACTAGTCAGACTAGAAAATTAGGCCAAATATGTTGGAGCGGTCGAGACCAGTCTAGAAGTCTCACTAGCTGCTATTTTCCAACGAAAAACAACGCAACCATTGCTTAATTTCTATCCAAAACATTATAACTTTATTCTTATTTTCCCGCTCTGTGCAATTTTAATACGATAAAGTGGATATTTTTGTCTGAACCACTGATTTAGCATTGTAAATTTAAACAATAAAAAGTCTCAGAATTTATGAGTTTACGGGAAATGACTGCAACATTCGCTCTCATCAAGCGCAATTAAAAAGAAGTTCTTGTGAATGCGACCATTAGACCGTATCGCCACATACAAGTCATGTAATACCGAAATAAAATTTTTTCCGACGCATTTTTGAAAGTTCGCTTTTTAGTGCGGGAGTTGTCAAATTAGGTATTTTGTTTTGGTTATTGAAATCTACAGCATTTAATTACTGCATATCGAAACATGTCCGGGTTTGTTTGTAGTTACCTGTTAACTCTTCAAAAGAAAAAACGGTTTAAAAGAATAGAATCAGTAGAATAACAAAAATCCTAAATTCATTGTCAATATAACAAACTGTAGCCCACTAAATAAGGGACCGTTCAAATATTATATGACACTTTTTTAGGCATTTTTGACCCAACCCTCCCCCATATGACGCTATTTCGAAGCCCAATCTTTTGCATGGGATTAAACGCTTATCCAACGCTTTGTGCACCCGCCCGCCCCCCTGGAGGCATCATCTGATATTTGAACGACCTCTAACGGTACTATACGAATATTCCGCATCTGACACAATTAAGCAGCAGCGGCTCTCGTCCACGAATCATTATGATTACAACAGTTTGCTATAAACTTTCGCCAACAGAAAAAATCTTGGCATGCCTAAATGAGTAATGGTATTTTATAGGAAGGATAAAAACTCAATAAAAGAAAATTAATGTTACAATGGAACTTTGTTCTTAAAAAGATTACATGCGCTTGAAGAAAGTTTCCACAGTATGATTGCGATATGAAGTTGCATCTTCATGAGGATCTGCATTGTCGTTGTTCTCCTCATCATTATCTGCATCATTTTCAGCATCATCATCAAATTCCGGCATTTTCATCTCAATAGCTATAACAATCATTTAAATTAATATTTATTGAGCACATCGTCCAAGCAAAATAGCTTCCAAAAGAAGCATCGCATTTGATTTCCGAAAACCGTATAAAAAGTTAACTTCGTTAGCCAAAACGCTTTGCAAAATGCAAATTAATATGTTGATGCGGTACCAATAATTGCTTAATTTTTGATATAGTTCAAAATGATCGAACAAAAACCTACATATATTGCAATATGAATTGCCGATATAGCAAAAACAATGATGTAACGCTCATAATCAAAATAACTTTTGATAACACATGTTGAGTTAACATTTTTTGACGCGTTTCTCTTTTCTTTTGCGGTTTCTAGTGTAATGTAGCAAGTTTTTACGTACAAAATCCTGTTGAGTTTCCACTTTAAAGTAGCGGTTTGGTCGTAGAGCAATGGAAAGGTCACTACAGTTCAAAGATCGCACTAGGTAGTCTCACTAGAGTTATTATAGATGTAAGCACGATCTCTTAATAGGACTCTGAATACGTGTAGAGTTCATGCTACTTCTAGTGTGACTTTAGCCCGTAGAACGACTTTCTAGATCGTGCTACTAGTGGGATCTCTGCATACGGACCCGGAGCTCACTAACAGTGGTTCTGTTTGACCCTCACACTGCCTCAGCCAATAGGAATACCTCAATGGGAGTTACTATGTTGAGCAATTTTTTCAGAGCTCTAGTAGGGGTGCCAGGAAAAGCTGATGAAATCATTGGGCTAGCAAGTCTCTGCACCTTTGTGAGTTTCCTCACTAGATACTTTTTGTTGAGATTGCCAGCCCAGAACACACAAGCATGCGACATGATTGGAGGTATCGTAGCTGTGTATATCCATTTCATCATAGATGGTTTTATTCGCCGCGTTTTACCCACAACTTGTCTACATTGCATTAATGATCAAGTTGCTTTGCAAGTAATTTGTGTAATATGAGATTTCCAAGTTAACTTGCTGTCCAGAATCACACCTAATAGCTTTACTACTTTGGAAAGTTTAAGTTTTGACCCATTCATTGACAAAGAACTCAAATCTGGATTTCGTTTGTTAGTGAACAGTACAATCTCGGTTTTCTTGCTCCTCAACTGTAACTCTTGTTCTGAACCCCAATTTGTAGCAATATTTATTGCTATCTGGGCCATACCTCTGATCCAAAGCATATCAGCACCAGTGACCAACACTGCTAGATCATTGGCATAGGCTTCAACATAAAAGCCCCTGCTACGTAACTCTAGCAACAGGCCGTTTAAGACACAGTTCCACAGAAAAGAAGACAGGATACCACCTTGTGGGTTCCCCTTCACCACTTCCCTTTTAAGTTTATCACCATATAACTCTACTTGCTTGGACTGTGCAATGTCTCAGCAAATTCTCTATCCGTGAGGTGCGAATCTTATGCTTGCCCAGCCCTCGCAGAGCCGCAACAAAGCCACGGAATTTGACATTGTCGAAGGCACCAACAATATCCAGAAAAATACCCAAAGCCGGCTTTTTCCTAACAAGTCAATGCTCTACACGACGCACAAATTCATGCAAAGCAGTTTTCGTAGAAACACCCGCACGAAAACCATACTGCAATGCAGAAAGCTTTGCCTGCACGTTATTATCTTCACTAACATGATACAGAATTAGTCTTCTCAACCATTTCAGTTGGAAAGAAGTTAAAGTGATCATACAAAAGGATTTAGCTTCAAAATAGCTTTCCTTTCCGGATTTGGGAGAAATATACCTGTGCCTTCTTTCCATGCTGATGGCACATAGCAATGTCTCAGGCATACTTGAAAAATGCCGTGGTAATATCCTTTCAGTTGATTCCAACCTTTCTGTAACAGCACACGATAGAGCCCGTCTGGCCCTGGAGCTTTGAATGAGTGAAATTGGTTGATAGCTGCTTCCATACGCTCGAATGAACATATGGTTGCAATCATTCCAGTGTCTTCAGGTCTCATGAACGGATTGTCCACTAAATCGTACCTGGGTCCATGATTTTCTATCTGCTGGCTACTCGGTGATAAGATATCAAGCAGATAGTTTAAAGTTTCTAACGGAGGCTTTGTGAATTCTCCGTTGTGTGTAATTACGCTGCTAACACGCATCGTTTATTCATTTCTTCGAATAATCTTAACCAGCCGAGCCGTAGGTGCTTGACTATTCATGCTCTCTCCAAAGCTATGCCACGAATCGCGCTTTGCTCTTCTGACAGTTTTTCAGAAATAGGCGAGGCCGAGCTTTTGAGCCTCCCAATCTTCTTCTTGTTTTGCTTTAATGGCTTTTCTCCAAGCACGGCGAGCCTCTCTTTGAAGGCTTGCTGGCCAGAATTCCTCCACATGTCATCTCTCTTACGAAGCGACTTTTGCATAGAGCAAGCAGTTTCATATGATTTAGTTATTACTGAATGAACCTTGTTTGCCAGCACATCAATGTTTTCTTTTAAGGAAGGTATTGGTACTGGAGGTAAAATTCGTTTATTTTATTTTTGTTCAAGTTCGTCTGCGTACTTGTTCAGCACGTACGACGGACATTACGAAATATTTTAGCCTGGTATTGGATTCTGCTTTTAACCGGGAATCTAATATACATGTGATCCTAATATAATAGTATAATGTGCACGTGATTCGAGAATAGTAGCACGTTGCTAACATGCCAGCCAGCTACTCGGTCACATGCACATCGGTTCACTTAGGTTAAGTCTAGAACCTCTTTACGTGTTTTAGTTCTGAATGTTGGTTTATTACCTACATTACAGAAATTCAGGTCTGCACTACCACAATACGCTAAGAGATCCTCTACTCGAGGGTTTATCAGAGGATTTCCATGTTGTGTGATGTGCATTTGCATCGGCTCCTACAATAGTAGGGATTTGTTCATTTTTTGTGAAGATTAACAGATTCCTCAGTAAATTGGGCGGAGCTGGTTCTTTGGTTGCCATGTATGCCAATACGAGAACAAAACTATGTCCCCTTCGGCCCACGTTGTTAACTCTAACTGCCACAATATCCTTTTTTGAAAACATCGGAATTAGACAACAACAGAGATCAGGAGTAGCAAAAATGAACGCCCGAGGACGATTATCCTTTCCAATACCTTCAAGGAGGTTCCAGCCTCGTAGCTTACTTCTAATTTTAGTGGCATATATCTATGGTTCTTGAACTAACACTAACCCAGAACGTATGTTTTATGTTGCTTCACACGTACTATCTCTTGCTGCTTTACATCTCTGTAGGTTGATTTGCCAACACTCTAAATCAGTCGTTCTTAACTTGTGGGGAATTACTCACTGACGGGTAATGGCGGAGTTGCCAAATGGGGAATGACCGGTCGGACAGAAAAAACACTGCTTCAGAATTTAACACATCGCGTCCGAATATGCTCGCATCAAAGACGACGACGCAACCGCTCAAAGAAGCGCTTGACACCTCAATCAGGCTTGTGAAGTTTGTCAAAGCGAGCGCCCTTAACACTCGACTATTTTAATGGTTGAGCCAGAATATAAAATCCGTCTACGAATGACTGGTGTTCAACACTGCCGTTTTTTGATTGTCGAAAGACATGCTAAATCAGCTTGAGCATTTGCTCCCCGAAATTACACAATTTTGGAAGAAAAGAACAAAGAAGATCTAATAGCTGCTGTTTCCGCATTCCAGTGCATGCTGGCATTTCTCGCTGACACGTTCAGTCACCTGAATGAGCTTAATTGCTAGCAACAGGGCGCGAACTCAGATATAATTTGGCATCAAAACATAGTGAACGCCTTTGTCTCAAACTCGAGTTGTGGCTAGACAAGTTTGAGACTGGCCGCAGTACAACGACTTTTCCTGACGTTGGCGCAAATCAATGAGATTGCTGGTGGCGTTAGTGACATTCTCAGTAACGAAGCCATCATTCCCATCAACAGGCTGCTGGACGAGTTTCAGCACTATTTTCGGGACTTCAAAAGAGACAACCCGATGATGAATTGAGGCACTCGCCAAGGCAAAACAAATACAAAAGTCACGTTGTCTAGTGGTGCATTTTTTGTATGTTTACTGTGGGCCAAATAAACTGAAAAAAAGCAAAACGAATTTTTTCATATGTATTTTATCTCCATGAAATAACTGTTCTTAAAAAATATAATATGCAAATAAAAATTAAGTGTTTTAAAAAGTCACAAAAAAGCAAAGCGTGTATTTACGTACAAAACACTTCATTGGTTAAAATCGAATTTGCCCAAGAAAGATGCTACCCTGGGAAATGGAGAGTTGGCTCACTGAAAAGTGGGAAATTGGAGAAAAAAGTTTAAAAACCCCTGCTCTAAATTATGAGAGGATAACTTAGGTGCCGTGGTGGCTTTATTTGATTTATCGAGTTGTTCGCAATAATCCTGAGCCATTCTTATCTACTGTATATGATAGATGTACTTAAGCAGAGCGCTTTATTACTAGAAAGGCTGATTAGGCTGCTTCTTATTGCAAAAAGAAGCTTTGACCTCTATGAAGTAGAAGTCATGGACTTCTCTCTACCTGCCGAAGGGCCTAGCTCAGCTGCATCCATTACTGCTAGACAAGCATCATCATCCTTTGGCGAACGCGAGGACGCCCCGGGTTCTGATTCTGCTTGGCACCTTTCTTTTCTTGAAACTGCACCAGTCGATAACCAGCTTAGGGATTGTACTGCAGTTCTTCAAGCGAGGTTAGCAAAGGTTTCCGAACGGATACTACATGTAGTACCTCTCCCTTTCTCTTTGCTGAATGCTTTGATTCCAAATCGTTGAGACTGATTTTCGCATTGCTACCGGAAATCAGTTTACGGGTATTGGAAATGCTTGAACTTTCATCTTCTGGTAACCAGATTCTGAATGTTTTTGCTGGAGTCGAGTCTTTCAGGCCTTTTGCATCGCAACCTTGATGATCTACCAAGGACGGTTCATTGGCCTCGACCACATGTTTTGCCCACTCCAAGATCTTCTCACCCTTACAAATTATAAGCACTTTCTTTTTAAAGATAAAAGTGCGTTCGATATAGACGAGAAAACCCGAATGAACACGAAGAATCATTTTGTTGATGGCACTCTGATTTTCAAAAAGATCCATGCTGTTCATTAATTATTCACGAAGTCATATGTTGGCTAGACTAAGACCAGCATCCGTTCTATTTTTTGGCTGCGACACGGCAGCGTGTTTTAGCCGCTGTACCCTAAACTCGCATTGACATTCCTCCACAATATTGGTCTATCACCAACAGTTTCCATTTTAGCCTGTAGTCTCCTGTTGGCTTTAGAGTCAAGCGTCGACGTCGCAATATCAGGCCTTCGCTTGCGCTATTGCCTTGTTGCTCATTCCTGCACTCCTTAACCTCGGCCAGTTGCCATTGCCTCAATTTGCCAGTGTTTCCACCCGACACCACGTGGAGGTCAGAGATTGAACTTTGTCGAGGTTAAAATCAAGTTGATTTGAAATGAAAAAAAGTTTATTTTGAAGAGATTTATCATAAAACCATCGAGAGAAGTCCGAAAAAGGCCACTCCGTAAGAAATTGTGTAAACATAACCAGTTTTTAATCGATCAGTGGTCGAGTGGAAAGAGCGTCTGCTACTGAAACGCTAAATCTGGGTTCAATTCATGGTTGGGTCAAACCAAAAACTATAGAATATTGGTTTTCAGAGCTTGGCGTTGAGCATCACAAGCGAGAATGCAAAGCCTACACCGTGTGTGCTTGTCAGTTGGCAGGTAACAGCTTGACTCAAAGACCGGAAAGTTCCTTGCTGTCTTCTGGCTAAGAAAATTTGGCGAATATATTTTGTAATTATAATTTCTCGTATTTGCGTCTCTGTATGGTCGTTCTTCAAGATCAATTGCTGCAGTGAGATAATCCACACTCTGGTCAACGCCATTTCATTTTTTTTTTGTAGTGTATTCTCAACTAATGTTTTTTTGCAAATGCTAATTGCTTATGTAATTTATGGTGGAGTTGTTATCAACTAGTGCACTAGCTTTATTGCCGTTGGATTTTGTAAATTAATTTACTTTCGTGTTCACCACTTTTCTTGCTTTTCTAGAGCAGAACTTCGATTACCAGTTATTATACTGGCTTTGTTAGAACAAAATGCTTTTGTAAAATGGTTAAAATACTCGCAAGTATAACATTTAGTCCGTCTTGGAGCACTTGAATCTTGGGTGTTACATTTTCGCTCTGCAAAATGAGCTCGACTTTTTACTTTGCTTACTGGTTGCTGCACAACTGGTCTCTTCTCGCTTTTAATCAGGAGTGTTTCACTTGTTTTCGGGCCATTTTTATTCTAAGAGTTTGGTTTCGCATTTTAGCACCAAGACTTGTCGTAATTAACTCAAAGCCAATATTAGAGTGACTATTTAAGCTACGGCGTTTTTTTATTAAACTTCTAAAGCCCGAGCTTGATTAAAGGCTGCATCAAGCGCCATTAGAAGCAAAGGCGTTAAGCACAGCTTCTTTTCAACAAGTCTCGGCATTTACAGCTATGCAATTGCAATTTTTAGACAAACGTTTCAATTTTTGAAGGTTTTCATTCATCTACTGATTGTTCAGTTTCTTGCTTGTTGGAGCCAACATACGACGAACAAAAATCACATTAGCTGGCTATGTTTATAGCCTCAGGTTTGATTTGCTTGGTTGTAATTGGCGAAGTTGTTGATAAACTCGAACACATCCTTGTCAATATTTGCTATTTAGCACCTGAGTTTGCTCTTATTACTAAAAGCTGTCTCGGCTGTTAATGACTCCAGAAAATCTGTTAAAGTAATAAACCAATATTTTTACTCTTTTGCTGCTTGGCTTGAGCTTGGATCAGCAAAAAATAAATTTGGATTTATGAACTTTCTTTCCATTTTTAACAGAAAAACTAACTCCAAATTTAACCCTAACCCAAATCTTCAAACCCTAATCTTGACTCTTAATAAAAACGTATGAAAATTGCGCGAATGAACATTCCTCATTTCTGTTCGACTCTCTTTAACTCAAAATTTTTCAATGAAATAATCACCTCCTAACATTTATCAATGATATCTCCCAAAATGTTTGTTTGAACTGTTTCAACGAATTCAAAGTTGTTTTGTTATTAGCAATAAAATTGGAAAATTTTCATACCTAAAATTAGTGAATGCTCAACAACTTTATGCTTTAGGTGGAGGAGGAAACACGGGAGGAGGAAGTACTGGAGGAGGAGGAGGTGGAGGTGGAGGTGGAAGAGAAATTTTTCAGGACAATATTAATCTCTTCTAAACTAATATTGTTAAAACTTGTTAAATATTAATGAGTGGTTTTCAGTAAATTTTATGTAAAGTGTTTTACGATTACTTAATGCTTAAAAGATTTTAATAAATGCGAAGCGATAAAAGTAAAATGCATAAAATAATTGGCAACTTGACCAGCCAGAAAAGTTTATGCGACAGCGCAAGCGTCGGTTCAATTTATGGCAAAGTTTAATGTGGTGGTTCTACCCAACATATTTTGGAAAATGAAAGCGTAAAAAAATCAGAAATAACAGTCGGACCATTGTTAAGGGTTAGAACGGAGGTTAAAATCTGAAATAGATGAGCCAAATGTTTTTCTTCTGGAAGGCTGAAAAGCAAAACATCGAGTTGCTTAACTGCTAACTTAAAAGCTTAAGATCCAATAGACGCTGCAAGAGAATTTTACTGCTTACTTTGAAAGCTGCTGTTGGGGGGTAAGAATAAAGAATTGGGCCGAATTAGACTATCAAGTTTTTTTTTTGCTAGAAAGTGTGTAGCAGCGTTTAAGCAATCTTTTTCTAAGAGTTAATTGCCCAGCAAGAAATTTTGTGCAATGATTGCACGATAGGGTGGTCCATATTTTATCAACTTTTCAAAGTTTCAAGTCTGACCCCATCAAGTTGTGTCATTTCATAAAAAATATAATTGTGCAAAAAGCTTTTACGTTTAGGCGTCGCCAAGGCCCCATAAAAAATGCAAATTTTTATATCAAGGGCGTATCGACCTCATTATATTTTTTAATCGAAAACTGTGATAATGGATGTTCTAAATAATGTTTTACCTCATGTTTGTCAATACTGGACACTCAGTGAGTGATGTAAGTACAAAGTTGTGGTAAATTTGATTTAACCACTATGTGGCATTTTACTTCAAATTATGAATCTTGGTAGTATTTTGTAGTTTTTTAATCCAAAACAACTTATGATATTGCTTTTTGGAACCACATTCTCACCAATGAGTGTCTCAAAACTTCATTATAATGCTCTATTTATGTTGTAAAATAGCTGTATTTTTTTTATTGTTCTTTACAAACATTTTAAACCTTTTGTATTAATTTAATTTACTAATTTCACATTTATTTTTGGTAAAACTAACAATTTTTTACAGAGCAACTGTCACTACAGTAATTTAGATTGGTTAATACAATTTTTTAGTTTAAAATATTTTTTCACTAAAAGACAGTATTGTGGGATCTTATAGCCTTGAACCTAAGTTGACACCTTTCATTTGGTCGTCATTTTATGGTTGAATAATTTAGAGGGTGGGACAGAAAAACCTACTATAAGAATTTTACTTTGGCAACGCTTTATTAGTTATCCTCATAGTTGGAGTGATATAATGTCGTAATTGCTTTGCTATTTGGCCTAAAATCAAAGATGAAAAAAACTAGTGATTAAATTTGTTTAGATTTTTTCAAGAGTTTTAAAGTTTTGATTTGGCCTAAAAAAAAAAATTGGGGATATCTCTACTTGATGAGGAGAAGCCTGAAGCTCCAAACTGAATTCGTGCTGATTGTGTAACTTAAACTTTTAACTAATAGCAGAGATAATTTGTTTGCTTTTGATCAGAAACAGTTTTTTTGCTTAGTCGAAAATGATATCCGCAATTTTTTAAAAGGGTACTCAGAACGTTTTGATTTAAAAAATTTACCTGTGAAACCATGGTGAAACAACTTTGGCAACTTTTTAGAACTTTTTCGTTCCAATTTTGATGCTCTTCTGCTTGGAAATCATCAGATAATCGCAATTCTTTTCCCCTTAGATGAGGGAGAAACGCTTTCTGAAGATTACCAAACGGAACGGAAGTGCGTCAAAAGCGTTCCAAACGACTGACTACAGCTGCAGCAATCAAGGCAGTGGCTTCGTACGTACCTGCTGATAACCGTACCAAATCCATTCAAAAAATATTAGCTAAAATGCTTTGCATTAAAATTTGCAATTGCATAATTACGTAAAAAAATAACTAACTTTCTGATCTTTAGGCCTAAACTAATTGTGCGATAATTGCATAAAACTTACTGGCTCACTGAAAACTGAAGTCTTAGTCTAAGATCTAGTCAGCTACGATGCTTCAACATTCAATCATTTCTTCCAATAGGTTATCTATCGCAAGCAATAGGTTATAGGTTACTTTGCCTAAAGCACTAAAACCTTATATTAATTCCGAATAATTTGCATACTCTTGGGCGCTTGGCGGCCAAAACGCTCTAGGAAAACATCTAATCTCTCTGAATTTAAACAGCAGTCGTTCCACTAATTCGTTTACCTATACTTTCGCCACTTATCTAGCTCCAAGAAGCCCGGAACTTAGCAAGACTCGAAATAAAAGAAATTTACTGAACTGATTTGTTGCGCAATCTACTTGAAACAAGACGCCGGAAATTCTGATTCTAAGAGGAAAGCACGAATTTTTTTTTCCCTTAGACTTTTTTAACGTAATGAGTTAGTAGCAAGAATTGCAATGAAGTTATGCTGGTAAGCTTATTTTTTAAGAATGCTGCTTCTCAATAAGTGACAGTTTTTTCGCAATATATGCACTATTTTTCCTGCGCAGGCTAAATCGAAAATTTTAAACTTTTGAAAAATAAATCAATAAAAATAAATCAATGAATAGATCAATTATTTTAAAAAAATAATAAATGAAAACTACTTGTTTTAGTAATCTTTGATTTTAGGCCAAATAGCAACGCAATCACGACATAATTTCACTCCAGCTATGTAGATAACTGAAACACCATTGCCATAGTAAGATTTCAAACAATAGAAGGTTTTTTGCCTCACGCTGTACAATTCAAACAGCTTATCTGGTTTCTAGAGCTAAATATCAAACAAAAAAGCTGTGAAGTTTACGTTTTCACAGTTTGATTCAGGGCGGCTCGCCTGTATGTTCTGTGGTGCCGCAGCAATCCCAATCAAAAAACAAACTGTATTTTTTCAAATTCAAAAAAAATGAAGAATATAAAAATTTTGATTCATTTTGCTCGATTTAAAAAGAAAACTCAACTGGTAACACTGCTAGCTGTTCTGCTGTTTTCGCAGCTCTCCCTTCACCTCAAAAATAATCACAAAGAGTTTTAGAAATAAAGGAATTTTGAGTTCGTACTCAGCAAGGCAGTTAATTTGCGCTGCTATCTTGGCAGCAGCAACTAACCGAAGTTAAAAAACTTGACCTAAAATACGAGGTTGCTGGACTGATTCTTGAGTAAGCTTTTGTGGGTTAGGTTTAACTTATCACTAACTCAGCTGATAATGTTAACTTAGTGGACAGGTGGACTAGGATTTCTTTGTTGAAAGCTTTTACACGTAATTTGGTAATTGGGTAGCCTAAGCCTTAGCTTATTCCTAAATCTGTCTTACAATTTTTTTGTTATTGCATAGGCTAGTCTTATTTATCTCTATCAAGATAGCCAGGGTACTAGAGTCTAGGATAGCTTTCTACGGTAGCCTAGTTCCCAGAAGTGGAGTCCTCAAGGACGTCCTTGGCATCGAGGGCATATTAAGAAGTGCTTGGCCTCGAAGCCACAAGTCTTCAAAAATTGCCCTGTCCTCGGCTCGAGGACAACACTATTTTTTGAGTTGCTAAAAGTTTGTAGAGCGCCTGAAAATTTTTTTGGAAAACGATTTTTTCTGGAGATCACCTGAAAAAGTTTTTTGAAGACTTTTTTTGGGATATCGCCTGAATAAATTTTTCTAAAAACCTTTTTTTGGAGAGCACTTGCGCTTGTGTCCTTGGCCTAGAGCATTCTTATCCTTGGCCTCGAGAGGGTCTGTCCTCGGAACGGCTGTCCTTGGCCTCGGATTTTTATTGTGTCCTTGGCCTCGAGCCTTGTGTCCTCGACTCCACCTCTGCTAGTTCCTAATACAGGAATTAAATTTAAATAGCCTAGCCTAGTTTGTAAACTTAGACCTGTTAATAGCAGAAAAAGACTGTTTTTATTAGAGATAAGTCTACTGTATTTAGAAACATATCTCTGGTTATGATGTACTTACTGGTAACGTTGCCTAGGCAGTGAGAGCGATTGGCCAAGAAATCGTTCATAGGCCCCATAGGCGAAGCCAGGGGGCCCGGGACCCCCTCCAATAGAAGTGACACCGATGCAAAAAAGTTTTTGTTTCTACAGTTTCTTTTAGCATCTTTGCGTGCCACAGTACACGCGTAAAACAGTAATAAATAATAATATTGACGACTAGGCCCAGATAGCTTGATTCACTGGGCCTCAACTGGGTACCATCTAGACCCTTTACTGGGTTCCAGTTGGCCTAACACAGAGGCGCCCAGTTCTATGTGAACCTCCTAAAGAGATAGGACCGAATTGGGCAGCTCAGCCAGATCAACCTCAAACCCAGTGATTTACTAGGCTGCCCATTCACAGTCTATGAGCACTTGCATTTTTTCTCCTCCCTGATACACTTACGCACGTTGCGCAAGTGTATGCAGTAATGGGCAGTCCAGAAAAACAAATTAGCTCTCATAGCATGTCAATAGGCATTAGACAGCTCAGAAATTAGCTGATAAGTTTGCCCATAGCGTTTACAGTGCAGTTCAATATCGTCGTTATATGCATAGTCTGGAAGGCGTGTGAAAAAGGTTGTGTCATTATGTGCTCATGAGCGCCGGTTAGCGGGAAAGTTTAATTTGCGAATTGCAAAATAAAGTTTGCAGATACCTACCAGAGTAGTCGTTCGTAAAATACTACAAGACCGACTAAAAAGAAACTTTCTGAACCGAAAGTATTTAAAATTATTGCTTTAGTAAGTTGACTAAGCTGTATGAGTTTTATAATATAAAAAATATTGCTGTGAAACTGAAAGTTTTCATCTAAAGCAGTGTAGTTTTTCATCAATTTTGTCATAGACTTGTTGCAAAATAAGCCAGTACAAACTCCGATTTACTGGTGTAATTATTTATGTACTTAGCTACTTAATGGCCTGATGAAACTTCCGATTGCTATAAGTAATTTTAGTTTATACAAAGTTGTGACAACTGGCAATCTAATGTAGTTTTATGAAGGCCAGAAGTAAGCTTTTTGAACTGTTGAAGTAAAAATTTACCAGTATAGTTCTACAGTAGACTAGGAACAAGTTTATTTATTAGTGTAAATCAAAAGCAAAGACGACCAAAACTTTAAGGCCACAACTAGAATTATTATGATAAAAATTTTTAAGTATATCATATGCCAGTTAGAAATGAAAAGCTTATTTCCCCTTGAAAATTCAGTGTCTATTATGTCTATAATAGCCTACACAACTTCCCATAACTGTCATGCTTCAAGCAGCAATTTCATTTAAAAATTCATTTTTTAGACTAGCCTATCCTGCAAATACATTATTTGTATGATGCATTACTAATTGTGTAGGCCTAATGGAAAATGATAGCTTAAGAATTTTTATGTTGTTTGATTTATTTCAGAAGCCTAATTGAAAAACCTGCCTGTAGTGATGAATTGCAGTTGTTGCTGCTCAGTTTGTAATTGATATGTTGATAATTAGAAAAAATTGGTAACTTTAATTAGCAGAGGTGGAGTCCTCGAAGACGTCCTTGACCTCGAGGACACATTTTGAAGTCCTTGGCCTTGGCCTCGAAGCCTCAAGTCCTCAAAATTTGCCTAGTCCTCGGCTCGAGGACAGCACTATTTTTGAACCATTGAAATTTTGCTGGAAAACGCCAGAAACCTCACGGAAAATTTGCAAATACCTCTTTTGTTTTCCTCACTTGGAGCATAGGCGTAGCCAAGGGAGGGGACTAGGAACCCACCCCAATTGAAATTTCACCAATGACAAAAATGTGACAAAAAAACTTATTGCTTCTTCAGTTTCAGTTTCTTTTCAGCATTTTTCGCTTGCAACAGTAACTAACAACAATATTGAAGACCAGGGACCCCGGGCCCCCCTCGATTCGATTGTTGCCAGCCACTTTAAACATGCAACCCGGAAGAAATGGATAGTTTTTGTCCTAAAAGTTGCTATCTCAGACCCAAATATAGCTTTTTTATGAACGTAATGCATTAACCAGGGCCGAATTTGCCGTAATATGGCGAAATACCAGCTAGGGGCCGCACGCTCAAATCGTGGCTTTTTTTGGTCTTCACCTACATTTGGCAAAAAGATGTGGCAAAAATCTCCAAAGTGCCAGGGGCCCAGCGCAATTCAAATCCGGCCCGGCAATAACATGGTTAGTAAGCGTAACCATCTATTGTACCATTTTTCAATAACAATTCAGTAATTCACCTCCACCTCGCCAGTTTTTACGCACAAAATACTTTTTAAAAAAATTAGCCATGGAAAATGCTGATTGAACAAATCGTTGAACTTCAATTGAGGGGGCCTGGGCTCCCTGGCCTAATATGCACTTCTATAACTGGTTAGCTTCATGACAAAACAAAAATCTCTAAGGAAAATTTTCGAGTGGATTATTATATACTGCTAAAATGTAGCCAGAGACAAAGCACCTTACTTCCCCCTACTTGGATCAAATCACGTACATTTAGACTTTAACACCAAAATGCAAGATGTTAAACGTGTTTTGGACTTAAATTGCAACTAGAAGGAGAATTAAACTATTTAACTTTTTCAATTAGCTTTCAAATGTCAAAAATCTAGTGCTTTCAAATGGCTCTGAATACGTGCGAAATGTGATTCAATGGCATTAAAATAGTTTTTTTCCAAAAAATTACAAAAAAACTTGCCAAGCGGCTGGAGGCTTCACCCCGGGACCCCCGTCTGTGATACCTTTCAGTTACACAAGCTTTCTCAACTTGTCTCCAAAGTTAGATGCTAGCACTTTTCGACTACTAGTTTAAGCTCTCTCTCTTTGTAAAATCCTGGTTAAGTGCCAATAGGCATTGATTTCAGATCTTCCATCCTACAATATAGTTGTCCCACAAAAACTTCTTGTTTTGAAAAATTTTGATGATGTCATTGCATGTGATTTGGGCCTCCCCCCAATCAAAAATTCTGGCTACGCCTATGAATTGGAGATTGCCTGAAAAACTTTTTTGAAGACCTTTATCTTTTTTTGGAGAAAGCTTGCGGCTGTGTCCTTGGTCCTTGGCCTTGGCCTCGAGCATTCCTGTCCTTGGCCTCGAGAGGGTTTGCCCTCGGAAAGACTGTCCTTGGCCTCGGGTTTTTTTGTGGCCTTGGCCTCGAGCCTTGTGTCCTCACTCCACCTCGGTTAATTTGATGAAAAAATGACTAATCGTAAATGAAGAAGCTAATCGGCGAAAGACAAACTATGAGCAAGCAGTCAGTCACAACTCAGTAAACGGTGCGTAAATAATTAGATTTATTGTGACGCTTTCGGTACTCAATACAGCAGGCGGTGTATGGTACATTGTCCGGTAAGAAATGTGCTAAGTGGTTGTGATTTTGAATTGCATTGAGTTTCATTTCTACTAAGCTCAGTGTAATTTGGATTCGCAGCTACTTTGAAAAGTCAACTTGCGATTTAGAAAAATCGAGATTCAAGACAAGCTTACGTGCAAAAACCATTTCAGTACAGTTCAAGTGCAGTTAGTAGTGCGCGACAAAGTAATGGGCAAGTTGGTAGCATGCAAAATATTCTAGTAGCTTAATTTTGGCTTTAACGATAGTTATTTGCATGACTACAACAATAGTAGCCAGGGTTGCCACATCCTGGAAAAGTCCTGGATTTTTTTTGCTGTCCTGGAAAGTCCTTGAATTTTGTTTGTAAGTCCTGGAAAGTCCTGGAAAATATTTATAAAGTTTTCCCGTGATTCACCCAGACAGAATGTGAAGTTTTTTAGTTTTTTTTTATAATAACTGGTACCTTGTGATTGTGCAAAGCGATTGTTGAAATAATTTGCATTGTGAAGTTCGTTCAAAATGCTTTGTTGTATTGTAAAAAGACAGAGCGTATTTGTATGCTGGCGCACAAACAAAAAAATCGCTATGCTAGCCCTAACTGTGGTTAGAGCTAGGGTTGCAGTTTGAGTTAGATTTAGGGTTGGGCAACCCTAAATCTAACCCAAACTGCAACCCTAGCTCTAACCTTGATGTTAATATCAGCGCCCATTCTTCTGCTCATTGCTCTCTTGTTCTTTTTAAGCAGTTCTTACTAGTACACTAGAGGGCAAATAAGCACTTCCTCGTTAAAATGCCAAAATTTGCACTTTGCATTTCAGTATGTATAAAGTATTGAATATTATTAGGAAGAGTGAATTCATGGACAGTAATTCATTGCAATGCGATACTCCAGTACCAGTATAACTGCTAGTAGCAGTAGCATAGTGGGGTATAGGCCCGTCATTGGCCCGTAGACTAAAATGCACAATTAGAAAAAATACTACGTTTATCGCAGTATACTTCTGAGGTAGTTTTTTGCAGTAATATGGATAGTAAAGTAATTTAAAGCCACTTTTGGAACATGATTTTGGAGAAGGGCTAATCTTGGTCAAAAATAAAACCAGTAACAACTTACTAACTAAAAATGGCTAAAAATAAACAATTCGATCGCTTGATGCAAAATGCTTAACGTAGGCTTTGTAAAAAAAATTGTAACTCAGTATTTAATTCTGTTAATTAACAATCAACTCTCTCAAATCTCGTTTTATTAGCCCCTACTCCCAAATTATATCTTTATCTAGCATTATAAAATACGGATGATTTGGATTAATACTTTGGAGTTTTTTCAAAGGAGGTGCCCATTTGCACTCTAGCGTGCAAATGAGCTCTGCGTATGGAGAATAAGAGAGAAAAAGTGGGTGCTCTTTTGCTCAAATACTCTTTTGTTTTTTAAATTATTATCGTTAGTGGTATGTTGGAGTTTAGATTTTGAGTTTGAAGTTAAGATTAAAATTAGGGTTAGAGCTAGGGTTACAGTTTGGGTTAAGTATAAGGTTGGGGTTAGGGCTAGGATAGAGTTTTTTTTGTTTGTACCCTGGCGTGCAAATAAGCTCTGTTGTTTCAGATGATATGATTTTATAGTTAACAGGCTGAAAATAAAGCTATTACTGAAGTTTTGCCATTACCCATCACTAGAGCTCGACGGATATATCTACAGTCGGCTGATATATTTTGGCCGATATCAGGGCCAAGCCGGTATATTGTATCGGCTATCTACCGCCGATAAAATATCGGCTTTGCGCAATTACCTTAAACTGTTTATTTTTAAGAGCAAGCACAAGTATTCTTCCGTTCAATTTGTTTAGTATGACTTGCGTTTGCAATAGTCTTTCGTTGGAGGAGAATTAGTGAAGCTTTTAGTGTCAAGTTAAGTAAAAAATATAGACTAAATTTGGTAGTTTATGAGTTATATATCGGTATCGGCCTAAAAAAGTCATATCAATTGAGCTCTAGCTATCACCCACATACTGTAGCTGATTTATGCATTCAGTTTAATCATGTTTTTGCAGTGCTAATTTCTATGCCACGTTTTAAAAGCAATAATCTTGACCAAACTAGGCCTAAAATTAAGTTATTATTGCAAAAATATTGCAAAATCTTCAAACGCTGGGGGCTTTGCCCCCAGACCCCCAATGGCTTCTGGCGTCTGGGGTTTCCACCCCCATACCAAAAAGCTTAACCCTCTCTTTGCAAATTTCTAGCTTTGCGCCTGGCTAGTGGTCAGTACTAGGAATGCAAATGCGTTACATCAAAATCTTTCGTCAATCACAAGTTCAAAAGAGTTGGTGCATGAAAGAGTAATAGTCAAAATCAAATTTTAGGTCCTTAAAAAAAAACAAACTTAAACAGTCCTGGAAAAGTCCTGGAAAATGACCTAAAAAAGTCCTGGAAAGTCCTGGAATTTAATTTTGCAGTTTCTGTGGCAACCCTGAGTAGCCCATCTCAGGTCTGATGGCCTGTATTGCAATAATTTAGTAAGACAACAGTGAGAAAAGAAAAGTGGAGGTGAAGTATTGTTACGTCGGATAACATAAAATTGTAAGTTTGATTTTTGTAATTTCTCTGATAGAGCGCATGAAACTTTGCCTCTGCATTGTGGGCATTGGTTTTTGATAACAATTGCTATTAAGATCATGCAATATTAATTTCCGATAAAAAACTCAGTTACGATTACGCGATATCAATTTTTGCTGGCAAACACTGTTTCGGTTATGCGATGACAATTTATGAGCGAAAAAATCAAATGGTGTGTTCATTTCTAATAACGAGCATCTGACATTTCAAACCTGACCTGTTGACTCTTGCATCAATAAAAGTCGAAAGCAGCTCTAAATGCATCAGATATTGAGGGTTGGAAATTTCACAACTTCTCACGTACTGACTTGTAAAGCAACTTTGTGTGGTAATTACTGCTGCAACTAATTCTGACTTTCTGTATCTACATAGCCACATAGATGATCAAGTTAATGCAAAACGTTAGCTTCGTTAACCACTAGTCCGTTAGCAAACTTCACACCTCCGTTAAAGTTAATTCGTTATTTTCAGCTGAAATTAACGGAAGTTAATAAAGTCCGTTAATCCGTTAACATTTTGAGAATAATTTACATTTCATTTTATTCATTGACTTTTAGAACACGCGTAATCACTTGTTGAGCTGATTGTAAGGAAAAATTTATTGCTATGGTGGTCTTTTTGTGTTTTGGAAGTTACATTTTACGGTTTAATCTACGTTTAAGATAATAATAAGATAAGATTTTCCGGTCGCTGCATTGTTACTGCATTTTGAGAATAAAATCTTTAAGCAGCGACCGGAAAATCTTTTGAGGTTGCGAACAGCGATAATTAAGATAATTAACTGCATTTTGAGAATAAAATCTTTAAGCAGCGACCGGAAAATCTTTTGAGGTTGCGAACAGCGATAATTAAGACTTATGAGGCTGCAGCTTTTTATTTGCCACAAAAAGCAATAGATATATCGTTAATTGTTTGTAGGGGCGCCGAGAGCCAAACGTAGGCTCGGGGTCAGCTCAAATATTGGGCATCTCCAGCTTCGTGAACTTCAAAAAAGAAGAGGAAAATGCCACAATTTTCTTCGGATTTTGATGTGATCTCCAAAAAAAAAAGGTCCTCGATATTTCACAAACTGATTTGTCAGTGTCATTTCCATACACCCCCTGAAGCCCATGGGCATCTGATGGGCCTCCTAAACTCTGTGGGCACCGGGGTCATTGTCTCACCTCGCTTCCCCCCTCTCGGTGGCCCTGCCTAAAGGCTACCAGCGCAGAAGCCCAAGAAGAGCCATTTTTTCGCATTGCTTGTTTTTAAGTAGTCGCCCTTCTGGTGGCTCTTCCCTGGGCTTCCTTGCTGGTAGCCTTTAGGCCAGATGGTACGTAAACGATTAAACATCATGGAAGCTGTTAGATAGAGACGGTTGCTTACTCAGTGCCACGACACTGTTACTCTAAGTCTCTGTGCTTTCACGCTACAACAGCATCTAAAATTAACTAATTAAGCTATGGCTTGCAAAACAATTTCTAGACAATGTCGAGATCCAACCTAACCCAAAGCTTAATCTTGACTCTTAAAAAAGTAACTAAAAACATTGCGAATGAATATTCGTCATTCATTCTCGTTTTAGTCCTATCACCAAACACCGTACAGTGTAGGCCAACGTAGATTTCACGTTTTAAAACCATCCGTGATCCGTGGATGCAAACACTTCCAAGTTTTTGGATGACATTAACACTTAGCTCAAAATAAACCCTGTTTTTACAGCTATGTTTTAGTACCGGTACCTACATTCTGTTCTTTCAATGGTCTTTGGTTTGATTATATCGATTCCGCCAATTACGATTACAAATACGCACCCATGCAATCGATTTTCCATTGCGATTATTTCACCTTTAATCATCGCTATTACGATTACATCGCTTCGCCAAAATTAAAAAATAATTTTTGTAACAGCACTTACGAAGTCGGAATCTATCCTGCATTTTTGCTGCAATCTACCCTGCAATTCTGTTTTGCATCATCAATATTATTAAGCTGTTATTAAAATTGCAATCATGCATGTCTTGCACTTGCATTCTGTTCTGTAGTTGGTCCACGGTACCCCTCCCATGATAGAGTTTATACACTTATATCATCATTCACGCTTTTGCTTGGTACTGGAAGCCTAGCCTATAGTAGTAGCCAGCCATGGCTCGATTATTTGCAATTCGAAGATTACGATCCTTTGTAATTGATTTCTGAGTACAATAATTAGAAAAGTGCGTAATCGATTACAAATTAGTGATTGTAGACTACAATTATAATCGAGATCATTTCTGCTATAGGTTAGGCTAACTAACATTGGTGGGCACAAGTCCGTTAATCGTTAATCCGTTAATAACGAAGCTAACTTTTTCATTAACTCGTTAATCCGTTAAAAAGTTTTTTCATGTTAACGGACTAAATTAACTTCCGTTAAGTGCTTTTAACGGACTAAAGTAACTTCCGTTAAGTTCTGTTAACTTCCGTTAAGGTTTTTATCGTTAGTATTTCGCAGCTTCGTTGTGCATTTGAACTTGTTTTTATCTTGAAATTAGATTAGACTGTAAAATGTAACTTTCAAAACACAAAAAGACCACCATAGCAATAAATATTTCCTTACAATCAGCTCAACAGCGTCAATACGTGTTCTAGAAGCGAGTGAATAAAACGAAATGTAAGTTACACGCAAAATGTTAACGGATTAACGGACTTTATTAACTTCCGTTAATTAAAGCTGAAAATAACGGATTAACGTTAACAGAGGTGTGAAGTTTGTTAACGGACTAGTGGTTAACGAAGCTAACGTTTTGCATTAACTTGCCCACCAATGCTAACTCACTATCCATGTCCACTTTCCTTGCTAACGCTGCCATGCTAGTCACTTCCATCTTACCACCAACAACAGATTATTCATGGGTGCATCATGGGTCTATCGCAGTTCAACTCATCTAAGATCTAACCTACTTTATACTTGCGTGATTAAAATTATATTTGCAGCATTTCTTATTGCGCTAGCTCATTTGATCCCGCGTTCGCTTGTTTATCTCGCAGCTCCTTCGCTTTTTCTTCTATAGAACTCGCGCTAATTACGCAACAAGTGTTAACAGCGCAAACTGGTTTGTACCGGTACGATGAATGGGTGGTACAAGAAATTAACGATGAAAACCTTATGTCAACGCAACTTAACGTAAGTTAATGAACCATTGTCGTTAAGTTAACGGGCATTTTAACGGAAGTTAATTTAGTCCGTTGTCATGAAAAAACTTTTTAACGGATAAACGAGTTGATGAAAAAGTTAGCTTCGTTATTAATGGATTAACGATCAACGGACTTGTGCCCACCTATGCATAGCCATAACTGTTTCTTCTTGCAGTACCATTATCCAACATGTTTGATGTCTTTCCTCTGACACAAAATGAAGTTTTACCAGTAATAGTTTATGCTACTATTAAATTGGTAATGATAGCTAATTATTTCTGAAAAACAAATGTTTGATTGAAATTTAACATAAAGTTGTTTTACTACGTTAGACAAACAGGATCAAATTGAAATTGGCAAGGTCATTTAGAAGAAATTTGCATATCAAGAAAGATACTGTTTTTTATTTTTCAACCAAAATCTGGTACTTAGGTCAACACAAAGTATTGCAGTATTTTAAAGGTGTCTGACCACAAGAGGTTTTCCAGGATTTTGGTCTTTAGAAGCAACTTGTTAAGTATGAGACTAGATAAGTGAAATCTGTAATGATGTAAAAATAAAAAGTCAATTTTATATTTGAGAGCTATAAACAGAGGTGGAGTCGAGGACACAAGGCTCAAGGCCGAGGCCAAGGCCACAAAAAAAATTCCAAGGCCAAGGACAGCCGTTCCGTGGACAGACCCTCTCGAGGCCAAGAACAGGAATGCTCGAGGCCAAGGCCAAGAACACAGCCGCAAGTGTTCTCCAAAAAAAAGTTCTTCAAACACTTTTTCAGGCATTCTCCAATTTATAGGCGTAGCCAGAATTTTTGATTGGGGGGAGGCTCAAACCACAAATCACATGCAATGACGTCATCAAAAATGTGCCTGTTGGCACTTAACCAGGATTTTGCAAAGAGAGAGGGCTTAAACTAATGTAGTTGAAAAGTGCAAATACGTAACTTTGGAGACGTTTTGAGAAAGCTTGTGTAACTGAAAGGTATCACAGACGGGGGGTCTGGGGGCGGGGGCCCCAGCGGCCAAAGCCCCCAGCTGTTGGGCGATATTTTGTAATTTTTTGGAAAAAAACTATTTTAATGCCATTGAATCACATTTCGCACGTATTCAGAGCCATTTGAAAGCACTAGATTTTTGACATTTGAAAGCTAATTGAAAAAGTTAAATAGTTTAATTCTCCTTCTAGTTGCAATTTAAGTCCAAAACACGTTTAACATCTTGCATTTTGGTGTTAAAGTCTAATTGTACGTGATTTGATCCAAGTAGGGGGAAGTAAGGTGCTTTGTCTCTGGCTACATTTTAGCAGTATATAATAATCCACTCGAAAATTTTCCTTAGAGATTTTTGTTTTGTCATGAAGCTAACCAGTTATAGAAGTGCATATTAGGCCAGGGAGCCCAGGCCCCCTCAATTGAAGTTCAACGATTTGTTCAATCAGCATTTTTCATGGCTAATTTTTTTAAAAAGTATTTTGTGCGTAAAAACTGGCGAGGTGGAGGTGAATTACTGAATTGTTATTGAAAAATGGTACAATAGATGGTTACGCTTACTAACCATGTTATTGCCGGGCCGGATTTGAATTGTGCTGGGCCCCTGGCACTTTGGAGATTTTTGCCACATCTTTTTGCCAAATGTAGGTGAAGACCAAAAAAAGCCACGATTTGAGCGTGCGGCCCCTAGCTGGTATTTCGCCATATTACGGCAAATTCGGCCCTGGTTAATGCATTACGTTCATAAAAAAGCTATATTTGGGTCTGAGATAGCAACTTTTAGGACAAAAACTATCCATTTCTTCCGGGTTGCATGTTTAAAGTGGCTGGCAACAATCGAATCGAGGGGGGCCCGGGGTCCCTGGTGTCGCAGTTCCTGCTTCATCCAGTGGCGATGTGGAAAACTAGCATGGAAGTAACCACAAATGAAAGATAATTGGAACCGATAGCTTTATAAGTCAACAGATCATAGCAGCTCAGAGGTTGTACAACCGAGCCGGTTAACCGCAATCGGAGCGCGCTCCCTTTTGACACGCCACAACTGGTGACCCCGACGTGATTGGATGGTCGGCGCTCGAGACGACGTTAGCAGGCCCCTTCCTACCACTGCTTTCAGAAAGGAGGGAAGTGTGTCGCAGTTCCTGCTTCATCCAGTGGCGATGTGGAAAACTAGCATGGAAGTAACCACAAATGAAAGATAATTGGAACCGATAGCTTTATAACTCAACAGATCATAGAAGCTCATAGGTTGTACAACCGAGCCGGTTAACCGCAATCGGAGCGCGCTTCCTTTTGACACGCCACACTGGTCTTCAATATTGTTGTTAGTTACTGTTGCAAGTGAAAAATGCTGAAAAGAAACTGATACTGAAGAAGCAATAAGTTTTTTTGTCACATTTTTGTCATTGGTGAAATTTTAATTAAGGGGAAGGCTCGCTTGGCTACGCCTATGCTCCAGTTGCGGAAAACAAAAGAGGTATTTGCAAATTTTCCGAGAGGTTTCTGGCGTATTCCAATAAAATTTCAACGGTTCAAAAAATAGTGCTGTCCTCGAGCCGAGGACTAGGCAATTTTCGAGGACCTAAGGCTTCGAGGCCAAGGCCAAGGACTTGAGGCTTCGAGGCCAAGGCCAAGGACTTCAAAATGTGTCCTCGAGGTCAAGGACGTCTTCGAGGACTCCACCTCTGGCTATAAAATTTTTTGGAAACAGCTAATAAGGGTAGCTTAATTAACCTAACAAGTGTAATCAAATATGTTCTGAAGTCACCTGATTTGTACTTAAGTCAAAACGAAATACTGCAAAATTTAATGGTGTCTGACCACAAAAGCCTTTGCAGGATAATGTCTTTAGAAGCAACTTTTTAAATAAGAGACTTGAGGTAATGAAATCTGTAATGATGTAGAAAGAAAAAAGCAAACAAATTTGAGTGTTTAACCATAATATTTTTTGGTAACAGCTAATAAGGGTAGCCTTGCTAATTAACCTACAGTAATAAGTGTAATCAAATATGTTCTGGGATTATGTGATCTTAATGCAGAATGGATCTGATCAGTTGACAAGTGATGCTTATATTGACAAGTAATAAAATACGGAATAGATAGGCCTATTAAAAAAGTTGTAAAAACAGTCTTGGCTATTATTTTTTTGAAGGAAATGTTATGGCTAGCCTATTAATTTAGTAAAACTAGGCATTATTACACAAGTAGGCTACTTTGGCTCGCTACTGAGTGTAACAACTCATTGAAGTAGCTTGAAATATACTTTAATGTCAGTACCACTAGCAGAGATAAACCCATTGTTTCCAAATGATAACTGATATGTAGCAAGCAGTAATTCAAAATTATGGTAATTAAAAGGCAAAGGCGTGACTTGTGATGCGAAATAACTGCAGAAGAATGACAAGTTTCACTTGAAATACATATGCTTGTTGAAGCTTTCTACATATTTGGCTGCTGCCAAATATTCTCTGCATTTTTCAGTTGGTGTGGTATGCACTTGAGGGTCTCTGACTACAGCGAAGCAACATTTGAGGTGCCAGAAGGGGCATAGTTCCTCCATCAGTTACATTACCAGTGGTTAAAGGTTAAAGATCTCTGTTTTGACCATAGTGGTAGGCCTAGGGTATTTTTAATTCGCACAAGTAAAGGCTGTTAATAAACTGCTGTTTCAATTGGCTTTCAACAAACACCTACAGCTAATAGTTCTAAAATGGTCTTGACCTAGCCTAAAAAAATTCAAATAAGTATGGTATACAATTTTAAAATTCAAAAGTTCAATAGCTTTAACAAATTTCAACCAGTTACTGATATGCTACTGGTATGTCATAATTTATAGTGTACCAGTACCCGAAGTTATTACTACTCAATATTCTATAAGCCTAGTGCGCTTGATAGCGCACACCAGTTAAAATTTAGAAAAAAATTATGACATAAGTTTAATATTCTACCGAAATTCACTCCTTAATAACTTTATTTTTATACCCCAAATGCTTTAGCTTGGTTGGTTTGAAAGTCGATCCGAAAACAAAAACAACATGGGCAAATGTTGATACCTTATCAGCTAATAATCTCCTGAGGCTATAATTTCATTTATTTCAGTCAAATTACGTTTTATTAAACATAGTCAATTAACCCGTATCTTACCGCTATATGTTATGATTGTCAAATTGCGACAAAACTTCACGAAAATGCGTGAATTTAGTTGGATAAGAGACCAAAAAAAAATTATGCTAAAAATATTCATCGTTTACGAAATATGACTATGTTCCCAAATGGGAACATTGGCGGTTTTCGGCACAAACTTTTGAAATCAATTTAAAGTACTGTTCATTTCAATACAAAACAATCAGAACAATCAACTTCATGGTACATTTCCCATCACATGGCAGTGTTTGATCTGTGCAAACACTTGCTGCATTTTGTTAAAAATAAGGTTCAACTGAAATTATTTGGGGGGGGCAAAGTAAAATTATGGGGGGGAACTTGCCCCACCTGCTCCCCCCTGGCTACGTCCCTAATTTGGTGGGGTCCGTGGTGGATGGTATCCAGTGCTCCTTCTAAGCTGTGGGCATGTGTGCGTGCACACAGCTTTTAGAGACAGCGCACACACATAAATTTACTGCACGCAAACGTATTGTTGAACAGACACATTGTTGCACACGGGTGTCGGCAGGAAATTTTTCAGGGGGGGGGGGGCCCAATAAGAACAAGTCCAGTATTAACTACTAAAAATGGAAGAATTTTTGAAATTTGGGAGGTTTAAGAGAAGTTTGTGAAAATTCAGGGGGGCTATGGCCCTCTCCTGCCCCCCCTCCCTGCCGACGCCCATGTTGTTGCATGTGGGTTGTTGCACAAGTATTACAAATATTAGTTATTTCAAGAAAAGTGTGCACACCCCAAAACTTCTGCACTCACAGATTACAAAAAATTAGAGGAAACATTGGGGGTACCCACAAACTAATACAAAATATTTGTCTGTTAAGTATCTGTGGATATAAAAAAAAAGGCACCTTAGCTTAAGCCGTTCAAAGATTGATGTTTGGCGGCCATGTCGGGGTCTTTGGGAGGGTGGTAGCCCCAAACTATGTCAAAATTTATGTCAAACATCTACTGATATAAAATAAGTGGCGCCCAAGCTTGAGCCGTTCAAAAAATTGATTTTTTGGGTCCCCATTTTTGGGGGAGTTTCCGCTGGAGCGGCCCAAAAAAATTTCTCAAGACTAAATTGCGTTTGCAGCTCAACAATTTTACACTAAAGTTAGATTTCAATGTTTTGTGATTTAGGAGAAAAAGAGTGCACAAGATTTAGGAAGAAAAAAAAGAAAAAAAAAAGGAAAAAACCTCATCGCGGCCAAATTGGTTGAGATAAAAGGGTATTTTGGAACATATAACAATGTGAAATATTTTTTGCCGCACTTGAGCCGTTTTTGAATGAGACCGCTTTTTACGCCAAACTTTTGGAACGGTTTTTGGATCCTAAAGCCTAAGTCAAATAATTTATTGCCTCGATATTTGGTACAAACATACAACTCGTTAACTTCAAACTGCTGTTAAAATTTCATGCGGCTACACCAAACCGTTGTTGAGTAATAAGCAAAAGTCTGAAACTTCGTACTCGTTACTTTGAAAATGCCGAGTAAAAACAAACGAACACGCGATGCGAGCGTCGGTCGTTCCAATAATGGGCTTTCTAGTACAGCAAAATAAATAATTCTTTTAGTTTACTCTTATTTAAACAATATGTACAGTAGCGTGACCAAACTACACTAAGTCATAATTCTGAAAATCTATAAAAAGCTGTCTATTCTGGATTGTTACTCTCTCTTCTCGTAAAACTATATACAGTATAACTTGCATGCTGTAAAACCGGCAATGTTCCCAAATGGGAACAAATAAGTTCAAAACTAATTTTTTAACAGTAACTTGAAAATAATTACAAAGAAAATTATTTTGTGAAGTCCTGTCTTTATCAAATGTACAAAACATAGTCTTAGCATTCAAAACATTTCTCACCCTTAGTTCTATACCTCACCAAATCATGCAACCTTAAATCTCCTGTTTTCACCACGTTTTAAAGTCCAATTTTTTTGTAAAATTTCAGCAGAATTGCCAAGCAAAACTATAGAAATTAATTTCTTAAATTCAAAAAACTATCCCACTTAGTTTTAAACCCTTATATAACTTAGGAGTCACAGAAAATGAAATTTAAAACTATGTTCCCAAACGGGAACATTGGTAAGAAACGGGTTAAATTCAAATTCACTTTTCTTTGCTAACGCCAGGTTTAGGTGAAATACTTAGCAGAAATGTACAAGCCCACCGATACTCAGCAGCAACCAATGAAAAATTAAACTTTCCCGCTAACAGTCGCGAGAGTTTGAGCAGTGACAAAACCTCGCAAGCTCAACGCATTGACCTTGCAGACTATATTTATAACGACTATGCTTAAAGTCAACACAAAATATTGCAGTACTTTAAAGGTGTCTGACAACAAGAGGCTTTCCAAGATTTTGGTCTTTAGAAGCAACTTATTAAATATGAAACTAGATAAGTAAAATCCTTAATGACGTAAAAATAAAAAGTCAATCTTCAGAAGTGGAGTCCTCGAGGACGTTCTTGGCCTCGAGAACACATTTTGAAGTCCTTGGCCTTGGCATCAACGCCACAAGTCCTCGAAAATTGCCTTGTTCTCGGCTCGAAGACAGCACTATTTTTTGAACAGTTGAAATTTCGTTAGAAAACGCTAGAAACCTCGCGTAAAATTTGCGAACACCTTTTTTGCTTTCCTCACTTGGAGCATAGGCGTAGCCAAGGGAGGAGCCAGGGGGCCCGCCGCCCCCCCCAAATAAATTTTCACCAAAAACGCCTATTGTTTCTTCAGTTTCAGTTTCTTTTCAGCATTTTTTTGCTTACAACAGTAACTAACAACAATATTGAAGACCAGAGCCCCAGGCCCCCCTCAATTCGATTGCTGCCAGCCAATATAAACGTAAAACTCGAATAATCAATATAATAATCAATATAAACGTATAATCAAATATGTTCTGGGATTATGTGATCTTAATTCAGGATTGATCTAATCAGTTGACAAGTGATGCTTATATTGACTAGTAATAAAACACGGAATAAGGAGGCTTATTAAAAAATTGTAAAAAAATTGTTAAAACAGTCTTGGCTATTATTTTTTTTAAGGAAATGTTATGGCTAGCCTAATAATTTAGCAAAATTAAGCATTATTACATAAGTGGGCTACTTTGGCCCGCTACTGAGCGTGACAACTCATTGAAGTGGCTTGAAATATACTTTCATGCCAAGTACCACTAGCAGAAGTAAACGCATTTTTTAATAATCACTGATACGTAGGAAGCAATAATTCAAAAATTATAGTAATTGAAGGTCTAAGGCAGTGGCATAACTTGTAATTTGAGGTAAGGACAGAGGAATGACAAGCTTCACTTGAAATGCATACAGATGCTTGTTAATGCTTTCTGCATCTTTGGCTGCTGCCAAGTTTTCATTGCATTTTTCAGTTGGTGTGGTATGCACTCCTGTCATTTTGCAAAAGGAAACATCTCAAATTGTTCCCTTTTGCAAAAATTGATATTTTTATTTTAAGACCCTGTTCCAGGTCTGGTAAAATTCTCAAGTCTCCTACTCGTTTAGTTTGCGAGTTATCGATTATCTCGATAAATAATAATTTTGCAAGAGGGAACATCTTCATGTTAACTACTACGTCACAACAGCTGTTTTTTTGCAATTAAAAACTTAACAATTTTATATGCGGCAGTCATTGATGCAGACAATGCTATATTTAAAGCGTACAGCTTGTAAAAGAGAAGCAAAAAGCATATATCTTGAGATGCAATTGGTTGTTTTTTAAAAATCTTGGTGATTTACGAAGCTTGATTTATGTCAATTACAACAATTTGCTGTATGCTTTTGTATAAGTTTAAATGGTCTTTTAGTCATGCTTGTTGACCTTTGTTTATGAGGATTTTCATTAATTAATTTTTTTTGGGTTGTTTACTAAATAGACCTTGCTTTATGCTGTATATGCTTGCCGCTTGCGTGTGGAATAAACACGTAATAATAAATAGTAATTAAACTGAAGAATGACTTGCTTTTGCAGTATTTCAATACAGCATTCCTGTCTTTGAATGTATTGAAATATTTCCGCGAAGTTGTAAAATGGTAAGAGTACGTCAACTTAAACAACTACGGGCCCGCATCAATTTTAACGCGTTTTCTGAAAATTTTTGAAAAGTTAATGTGCAAGCGACAAATAAATTTTTTTCAAAACCATCCTGTATTGATTGAGTCTCATTACATTTTTTAAAGCAATCTATATGTCTACAACCTATATTATTGTGGATGTTTTGACCACCTCTTACGACCACATTAATGATAACAATTTTAACTTGCACAGTACTATTAAATTTCCAAAAAGCTTTTGATCCTGTTTGTCATACGTTAATATTAAGTTAACTTAAACATTATGATAATCGAGAAGTTGCGCACAAATTCTAAGCTTCTTTTTATCTGGAAAACAAAAACATCTAGCCCAGACAAAAAAATCGTGCCCATCAAGACCTGCAATTCGAAATTGTCCACAATCAATTTAGAGTGCCTTAAAGCATGTAACTTAGGCCTTTCATTTTTTTGATTGTAATAAAAATGGCATCATTAATGCCTTAAACCCAACCCCCAGATTATTTGTTAATGATACGTGTCAAGTAATATCCATGCCGACAATCCATTAATTTTGCGTGATAAGAAAAATCACGAGTATCCAGTGGTGGGCAGTAACTAGTTACTTTTTTAGTAACTGCAACTTCGTTACTTTTTTTCAGATGTAACGATATTTGTAACTAGTTACCAGTTTAGAGCCCTAAAAAAAGTTACAGTTACTTTATGTCCTGCATGCTTTGCAGCAAATTACAGATTTTTTATGAATTCCATTCAAAATAATTGTATTACACTGGCAACACAGGACGCACAGTCTCATGTCTGATCAACCATAACCTTTTATCCATATTTTCTTCACTGTGTTCACTGGACTATACATGTGGTTGCTGCTTAAAGTGAAGGCAGTGATAGTTTTCCAACTTCGCTTTCTGGTGATTGAAACCGTTTGGGGGATTCAGGGCTGAGTAGGCCACAGCTGTACGTGTACTAGCAATCAGTGTTAGTTTGTAATTTCAATATAATACTACCCTACCATCTAGTGCAGCAGTGTAGAGACTATTTAGTTTGAGTAAAGATATCTTAAAACCAAAACGCTGTGGGCTCAGTGACGAGCACTTTGAAATGTTAGCCTTTTTGAAAGGCAATTAACTGGTTTCTGTTTTCAAAATTTTTGTAACTATTAGTGAATATTTTTAGATTTAGCTAGACCTTTTTTCTTTGCATTCTTACACAAATGCGACTTTGAAAGTTGATGCATGAAATTCAACGCTTTGACAAAACTAAATTTTGTGACAAAGAAACATCCTTGGTTTGGTCTTAATACACTTTTGAGACAAACAGCCGTATTCTGGCAAGTGCAAATAGGCCTGTTTTTAGTCCAGATTTTTAATCACTAAAAGTAACTGTAACTTGTAACTAGTTACTTTTAGAAAGTAACTTGCCCAACACTGCGAGTATCACAGTGTACTAGAATGGACGAAAGCCAGCAAAATAACTGTTAATCCTAAAAAATCTTCAGCGGTAACATTGCACCTCCTTAAAAATCATTAACCCTATCTCAACTATCGAAATGCTGTACTTTTCAACAATTATCCAGTTTCCGCCGATAAACCAGTGAAATATTTGGGGCATTACAATTAATAAAAAATTAAACTTTGCACAACATATTATCAACGCAACATGTAAAATATTTAGATCTAAGTAGGCAACTGGGTAATTAGCCTAATGAATATTTATATTTAGATTTAAGTGGCCTATTTTATCCTATTTTATCTAGGTAGCCTATTTTATTTTTATCTAAGTAATATTTAGATTTAAGTAGGCTACTGGGTGATGGTGGTCGGTAAGTTGTAGGCGAAAAGTTTTGGAGTAGTCTTTCGACTATGACTCTTGTCTTAGTTTTTCTCAAAATTTCAAAATTAAATCTAAGTACGTATTTTGTCAAAATTTAGAAACATCTAACGTTTTACAGCTCTTCGTAAATTGTAATATACTATGGTTCACTCTCATTTATTTATTATAAAGCATTGGAATAAGACTTACTTAGCAGGCTAACTGCTTTTACGCGCTGACTGTTGGTAAACCAATCAGTTGTCGGCAATTTCGAATGCATTTTATCAACAACAAAAAAATGCAACAAAAAAACACGCTAAAAAACGTGAAATTCGTAGAATAAAAAAAAGGATTTGTTTTCAAGCGTACAGGAAATTTAAAATTTTTCTATTGCAAATGTATCCTTATATGTGTCTCAAAAGGTGTTTGAAACAACTCTCGATTTATTATTGATAATGGAAGACGAAAAGCAACATTATGTTTGGATAAAAGACTTTAATAGATTTATGTATAATCAAAGCAAGCACCAACACAGAAAACTTTTCTGCAGATATTGTCTTCAATGTTTTAGCAGCGAGGAAATTCTACACAAACACACACCAAACTGCGTAATTATAAATGGAAAGCAAGCAATACAAATGCCCAAAAAAGGTAGCTCGGTGAAGTTTAATAACTTTCAAAAACAACTACCAGTTCCCTTCGTTATATATGCTGATTTTGAAGCAATAACTCAAAAGATTGACAGCTGTCAGCCAAATGATGAAAAGTCCTACACAGAAAGATACCAAAAACACATCGATTGCGGCTATTCCTTCAAGGTAGTTTGTTGCTATGACGATAAATTCAGCAGACCAATTCAACCGTATAGAGGTAAAAACGCTGTTTATAAATTTTTGGAAGCTATGTTGGAAGAAGTTGACTATTGTGAAAAAACGAAAAATGAACATTTCAATCAACCTATGGATTTAACGAACAAAGATGAAGAAAACTTTCAAGCAGCTACAAAATGTCACATTTGTAAAAAAGACTTTTCTGAGGAAGACAAAAGGGTTAGAGTTCATTGTCACGTTACAGGAAAATACAGAGGGGCAGCACATAATGAATGTAATAGAAACTTCAGACTTACTCATAAGATACCTGTAATCTTTCATAATTTAAGGGGTTATGATTCACATTTTATTATGCAAGAAATAGGAAAGTTTGAGAAGGATATCAAAGTAATTCCAAACAATCTAGAAAAATACATGGCTTTTTTCTTAGGCAAACATTTAAAATTTATCGATAGCTTCCAATTTATGAGTAGCTCATTAAAAACTCTGGTTAAGAACGTTCCACTTTCTGACTTAAAATACACATCACAAGAATTTCAGGATGAAAAACTAGAACTAATGAAAAGAAAAGGAGTTTATCCCTACGATTATATGAACAGCTTCGATAAGTTTGACGACAGAAACCTCCCACCAAAAAAGGAATTCTATAGTCTTTTAGCAGATGAAGATATAAACGATGAGGATTACAAGCATGTGCAGAATGTGTGGACTACTTTCAAGTTGGAATCCATGGGACAATACCACGACTTGTACCTTCAGTCAGATGTTTTGTTGTTAGCAGATGTATTTGAGAAATTTCGAAAGACTTGTCTTCAATATTTTGAATTAGACCCTTGCCATTATTTTACTTCTCCTGGTTTATCATGGGATGCAATGCTTAAAATGACTGAAATAAAACTGGAATTAATGACAGATATTGACAAATTTCTTTTCATTGAAAAAGGTGTGAGAGGGGGAGTTTCATACATTTCTAAAAGATATGCTAAAGCTAACAACAAATACATGAATAATTACGATTCAAAGCAGCCATCAAATTATATTACATATCTTGATGCAAACAATTTATATGGATGGGCAATGAGCCAAAATTTACCAACGGGTGGTTTTAAATGGCTATCAGAAAAAGAAATTGGTTTAGCAAATTTACCTAAAGGAAAAGGACTAATACTAGAAGTTGACCTGGACTATCCTGAACATCTTCATGATAGTCATAATGACTATCCACTAGCTCCAGAAAAAATGGAAATTAAACATCACCTCCTTTCAGACTACTGCAAACAATTACAAACTCAGTATAATATAAAAGTTGAAGGAGTTAAAAAATTAATACCTAATTTAAAGCCAAAAAAAGAGTTATGTTCTTTATTGCAAAAACTTAAAGCAGTATATTGAATTAGGCTTAAAAGTTACAAAAGTACATCGAGTATTAGAATTTAACGAATCACCTTGGTTAAAAAAGTATTTTGATTTCAATACAGAAAAGCAAAAAACCGCCAAGTCTGACTTTGAGAAAGATTTTTTTAAACTTATGAACAACTCAGTGTTTGGAAAAACAATTGAAAATCTTCGTAAACATGTCAATGTTACTCTGATCAACGAACCAGAAAAACTATTAAAGCATTGTGCAAAACCAACCTACGTTAGCAGCAAAATATTTAATGAAAATCTTGTTGCAGTTCATAAAATCAAAGAATCTTTAACCCTAAACCGCCCCGCGTATGTAGGAATGTGTATTCTCAATATTTCAAAAACGTTGATGTATGATTTTCATTACAACTACATTAAAGAGAAATATGGTAAGAATGCAAAGCTCTTATTTACAGATACAGATTCAGTAACATATAATATAAAAACAGAAGACGTATACAAAGATTTTTGGGCTGACAAAGACAAATTCGACTTCAGTGGTTACAAAGAAACCTCAGACTTTTATGACCTAAAAAACAAGAAAGTAATTGGAAAGATGAAAGATGAAACCGCAGATGTGCCAATAGTAGAATTTGTTGGACTTAGATCTAAAATGTACAGCTACGTCACAAACGATGAAAAAGGTTGCAAAACTGCAAAAGGAATTTAAAAAAATGTTGTGAAGAATCTGTTAAAGCACGAAGATTACAAAAACACGCTCTTCAACAATCGTCAAATGTTTCATAAAATGAAATCAATTAGAAGTGAAAACCACAAAATTTATTCCGTTGAAATCAACAAGAAGTCTCTTTCGTGTTTTGATAATAAACGATATATTCTTTCAAATGGAATTGATAGTTTTGCTTATGGTCATTATTACTTAAAAAATATATATACTATTAAAAAAAAAAGATGGAAGAAAATTGTTGCGAAAATCCTGACATAAAAATTATAAATGGAAATAGAACTTGTATTAACTGTGGTGTAGTTCATCACCCAGTGCTGGGCACCGCAAGTTTTTTTTAAGTATGCAGTCCGCAAATTCGCAACCGAATTTCAGTTTTCTTAATCCGCAACTGCAAGTCCGCAATTGCACGCTTAAAAGCTTAGTCCGCAATCGCAAGTCTGCAACGACGTTTCAGGATTCTTGAATCCGCAACCGCAAGTCCGCAACTTCGTAATTCTCGAAGTCTGCAACCGCAAGTCCGCAACTTTTTATAAACCAAGTAGAAGAGTTTTGCATTCAACCATGTCCCGAAGTGATCTGCTCAGAGTTGATTAGCATACATAAGTCAAAAGTTGTGGCTTGTGGGAAGTATGGCAAGCATATGATGGATACATTCCTCGCAATAAAAGGAATTACTCAAAATCGTCGATTGTAGTAAATGTACCATAGCATGACTTGTTATTTAGCTGCTTTTTTCGGGTGGCAAACTTAAGAATTGCCCAGCTTCTCTTACTTTCAGGTCCAACTTAAAACAGATTTAAACGCCTGCATTTTTAGTTAAAGTTTTTAAGTGTTTTGGCTAAGTTGAAGTGACTTGGCCAAGGTGGATTGTAGCCCCCTACCTTTCTGGTTGTGGTACTGCTTATATAGTAGGTGCCAAAACTGCATAGAAGCATAGTGCACAACCCACCGACGAACCCTTAAAATGCTACAATGAAGCTAGGGATTCGAAGATTAAAAGCCATTAGATTATAGTGAGAAGCCATAAAACAGCAAAGCACAATCCGTATTTCCGCTTACAACAAGATATTCTAAAAAAAACATTTTGTTTTCAAGGCAGAAAAAGGCAAAGTCAGTAAAACGCAAAAAAACATTCATATCACTAATCGTATTACTACATTTTTAGTCCCTGGTTTCTATAAATACTGTAGAAACGAGATAACCACTCTCTACCAGCAGTGCCGTCCCCAAGCCAAACGAAATGAGGCTGGGAGGGCCTAATAGAAAATGGGGGGGCACTATAAAATAGACTGAACTTTTGCACATAAAAACTGATATTTTAAAGCTGCAGTTTTCCATTCATCTTTAGAAAAATAAACATACCGGTATAAGCCCGGCAGCGTTTATTAGCTGGTTTTGTATGCGGCCCTAATAATCGCTTGAAAAATCTGTCGGCAAGAGTAAATGCGATTAAAAGCGCAACCAGGGTTTTGCTAAGAGACAGGGGGCTTGAACCAAAAGGAAATGTTTTTCGCACAAAAAGGTCCCGTGCTGAACAAACCGTTGCAACTCTAGCGTGCCACATAGGGGGCAGAGCCACCAGCTGCTGGATGATTTTTGCGGCAAAAATAGCAATTTTAACACCATTTAAATCACATTTTGCATGTTTTAAAACCATATCAATAATTACAGTAAATTGCTAAAATTCAGAAGTCATTGAAAGATTTAAATTGTCTAGCCTCTTGAGCCCCCATATACTTCAGGTCAAGTCCAAAACACATTTAAACGCTTATTTTTTTTTGATTATATTTTGTAAATGATTTGGCTAAAGGGGACTGATGCCCCCTTAAGTACCTTCCTCCTGGTTGTGCCAGTGACTGCGACCTAAAATAAATCTTGAGTGTGCTCAAAAAAAAAACAGCTGGTCTTTTAAAAAAATGTTTTCACGAATTGTTTCAGGTCATAATCATTAACGAAATATCGGTAACGCTTCTGTAGTCATACATCCCTATTTCGCGACACATCAGTAAAGGCGTGTAAATAAAACGGATTATTGGGTCACGGTTATGCAAAGCAGTTGGTGGCCAGCACTTTTGCAAACAATCGAAAAAACTTTAAACGAAAATGATGTTTGAAAGTTATTATTCGTTTTTTCATCATTGCCGGTTGTCTTGTCGTTACGTGATGCTCCAAAAAAGCATTTTGAGCAAACCGAAATGGGGGAGGGGGACACAAGCAGTTGCTGGGGGGTATGGCGCCCCTGACCCTACCGTAGTGAGGGTACTGGCTATCAGTACAAACAATAATACACCAGTGGCTAATTTTGTGAACTCACGGTAGAAGCAACAAAGCTATACTTTGAACCAGGGCTGCAAATTCGAACTTAATCTCGAAAAAATCGGTTGTTTTACCGAACTCGAGAAAACAGCATGTCAACAAAAAGAAAGCAATGAAGTCGAAAAGCAGACTTAGTATTTTTGTCAGCCTGAAGTCGAAAAACTTGATATTTTTGCCGAACTTGAACTCGAAAAAATTAAATTTATTTCTCATATTTGAACGGATAAAAACATAAATATTTTGTGAAAATACAAAAAAGTTTCAATATTTGTAAAAAACTTGCGAAATTGCGGACTAAAATTAAAAATAGTCTGCAACCGCAAGTCCGCAATTTAAACTGCCAAAGTCCACAAGTCCGCATGTCCGCAACTTTTTTCGTTAATCCGCAATTGCAGATTTGCGGACTTGCGAAATAACTTGCGGACTTGCCCAGCTCTGTCATCACCCATATTTTGTAAACGACTGGATTGATTATAACCCACGTAATGTTGTTTTACGTAAATCAGTTTACTGCAGAACTGCTTATGTTAAAAATAAATTACAACGCCTTGAATTGTCTGCTGATGAAATACAAGCATTTATGGACATTTGGACAACCGTGGAAAACCAACTACAAAGCTTCACTGGTAAAAGGTTTCCTAAGATAGATTTTTTTATAAATAAAATCTTAGAATATTTGGACATTTCCAAACAACCTTCATACAAAATTAGTGATGCATTACGGAAGAAATATGAGATTATGTGGAAACAAATCGTTTAGCATGCAATTTTTCATAGCTTTCAGAAATTGGTGGACATATATCAGCAACTTGGTCATCAACCATAGCAAGTTCTTTTTCGAAAAACTCGTCAATATCACCAGATCTTAAAAACAATTTTAACTTGTTGAGTAATTTCTGATACGATTGATAAGCATATCTACAAGACTCAGTTTTTTTGGAAAAATTTTTCTGCGTCGTTATTGTCTGTAAAAGAACACCTGTACCACTAACACACGCCAAGAAAATCGGATTTAATGTAACAGAACCAACCACGGCCCCAGTTGTAGTAAAAACAACAGATGACAGCTTTAGAGCTAAGTCCATTCTTTTAAATTTTTTTAACATTTTCTTATAACACCAATACTGTTTGTGATAAGTGTGATACAGTTTTGTCAATTCATTCACTTGTTCTTGAGTCAATTTCCTACTAATGTGGTTAAAGTCCATTGTTTATTTTACGATATACAATTACGCTTCTGGTTGATCACCCACTTCAAGCTGTTTAACTTTAATTATGACGCTGCTTATAATCATTGATACCGAAGAATTTGAAGAAACATAGTTGTATTGTATGCGAAACACATCTCGAGAAGGATTAGGAAAAACAATGCAGTTTAAATTAAAGCAATCGAATGGGGGTGTTACTGTTGTTTTACATATTTTATCTGTTTCTTCTTGACTAACACGGATTATATCAATATGTAATTTGTCTTCATCATCATAACTGGTAACTTTCACAAGTCCGCTTACGCTTATTTCGATGTAACTGCTGGTTACCTCATCTCTCAAATGAATACTATCGGATTGCAAAGACAGAAAATCGTTCCCAGCGACAAGAGGTGCACTCACAAAATGCAAATTGTGATCTGTATTAGTACGAACTGAATGAATAGCACTTGATGGAATTGGCCTCGAACCAGGTGTCGAAGACGGAGTAATACTAACACCCAAAAATATTTGAAATTTTGGACGATATATATTTTGTTTAAAATAACGTTTATTTATTGCACTGGTAGGTTCGGAAGGTCTACCTACGTTGAAAATGGTATAATTTTTCATATCTAAGTTTCGTGAAATGGTTACATTATCGTCTTCGGTTTGAATGTGTTGCATTATTTGGTCAACATAATTTTTGTTTGCTGCTTCACCTGGTGCTGTGTGATCTCGTAAATTTATGATAGTGTGTAATCCTTGTAAGTTAATATTATCTCTCACATTTGTAACTAAATTTTCAACAAATTGTTTAGTTGCCGCATCAGAAGGTAGACTGGGATCAACAAGTCCTCTTAGAATCAATGATTCACCTAATTCAATTGATGCTTTGTTAGGTGGAATATTTTCTATACGAAAGACCCTGTTGGTAAACGACCAAGTACTTCCACACCATATATTTGAGACCTCTGAATTTGAATTTGAGTGGGCGATACAACAGTTTGACCATCGTTGTTTATACCTAAAGTAGCCAACCTCGAACCAAACTCAGAGCTTTTGGCAAAGTGGACAATGTTGCTAATTGCATTATCCAAGAATCCTTTATTTACACTATCTGATTCTGTTACAGGATTGGCTAAGTTTGTAATTTTGTGGTTGTTTAAGTTTAAATCACCATACCTTATATCTCCTGACTTGGAAACTTTGTGTTCAATACCTACAACCTTAGCAGTACTTGAAGATTGACTTCCACTTGTTCCAAATTTTGAAATATTCATTTTGTTCTTCTTTATTACAAATGAATATAATAAACTTTGATAAATATTTAAGTGGGGACTACAAGCAAATCAAACATCATTATCTTCTACCAGATTGCCATTACATGATAGTAGGATCGACAGGGTCAGGAAAAACAAATTTGCTTTTAAACATGGTTCTCAAGTGAATGAATTACGACCTTTGTTGTGTTTATACTGTTAATCCTGAGCAAGATAAGTATCGATTTTTAAAAGAGCAAGGTATTGAAGTGCTAAGCCCTGAAGACTTGCCTCCAGTAGAAGAGCTTGACCCTCAACAGAAAGTAATAGTTTTTGACGACATTAAGCTAGACAACATGAAAAAACTGATGGAATACTTTTCTTTATCTAGAAACAGAAATTGCAACTGTATTTACCTCACCCAGTCATACTTCAACACTCCTAAGTACATAAGAAGAAACACTAACTGTTTTGTTTTTTTCGGGAACTTAGACAACAAAGATATCAGACACATTACTGACGATCATGCTAAAGGTATAACAAAAGAAGAAATGGAGTCGATTTACCGTGCAGCAACCAAAGATCCTTACAATTTTATGGTGCTGGACAAAACAGCCAAACACTTACCTTTTCGTTACAGAAAATGCTTTGACCATTTTTGGACTTAAGCTTTATATGCTATACAGTAAACATGCCATTTGTAAATGAAGAAGAGTTGAAAAACAGAAATAAACTTGTAAAGGATTATATTAATAACCGAAAGCGTTTGAAACAAAAGCTGCAAAAAGAAATTGTAGCCAAACAACAACTGCAAAAGTCTGCCTCTGAAATATTTCGTCCCATTGCTTAAACGTTTGAAGAAACTCAGAAAAAAAGTGATAAAAGGCAAGACCAACTAATTCAACACATACAGCAACAGCTTGCCATTGAAGATAAACCTCAATCAATTTATACTGTGCATTTTGAGAGTGCTTTCGATAACGAAGAAAAAGAATTGCTTACACAAAACAATTTTGAGACTGATATTGTTGAGCTTGTAAAACGCGGGCCAGATTACATAAACTCATTGAAAGACAGAGCTAGATTAATCAATCAAAGATTAGGTGGTTTACGAAGAAGACGCGATGCTGATACAGAAGTGATTGATGAGCAAATAAAAACTTTTAAAAAGTACAGAGAAAAATTAAATAAATTATTAGGAGGAATGGAACTTACCTTTGGAAGAGGGCTTAAAGATCCCAACAAACTTTGTGAAAGACTTAATTTACTAGTAGCAGCCAAACAAGCCAGCAATAATAACAAACGTTTGGATCAAGAAATTGCAAACATTTTGAAAAAACTAAAATTGAACAAATGCATTTCACACTGCGACCACCAAAAATTATTTGACAATATATTAAAATGACATCAATACCACTTTTCTTTGACTCTAGGAAAGGACAAGGAAAATCAGAAGATTTTATAACTAGCTTTAATCCACCGTTGCAACTAGACATTAAAAAAAGTTACGAGATGTCCTTAATCAATGCTCAAATATGGTACTCCTGGCATAGCATAACGAGCAGCAATAATAAATTTTTTTATTCATCAGATGGAGTAGCTGCACAATTATTATCAATTCCTCCAGGGAGCTATGATATTGAAGATCTCAATAATGAAATCAAGTACTTGATGGAACAGAGACGTGATGACAAAAATAATATAACTATAACACCAAATTTTAATACATTAAAATCAAGAATTGAACTTAAAAACGATTACATAGTTGATTTTCGAATTCCAGATTCAATAGGTGACGTTTTAGGATTTGGTTCGGCATTTTTGGGTGTACATGAAATTCATAATAGTCAAAATCCTGTAAATATTACAAATATCAACAGCCTTCAGATTCATTGCAGCTTAATTGATGGAAGTTACATAAACGGAGCGTCTAGTGACTTACTTTATACTCTTAGTCCAAACGTACCACCAGGATATTTGATTCAAGTTGAACCTAAGCAAAACATTTACGTTCCAATCAAAAATTTAAGTCAAATTGATAGTATCCGATTCTCTATAAAAAATCAAGATAACAATTTTGTAAATATGAATAATGAACGAGTGACTTACTATGTTCACCTGAGAGAGATTATGTAGTTTAACTATAAATGTTATCACAAAGAGAAACTAGATTTTATAAAAAGAAAATCATAGGTGGAAGTTTGCTTAAAAATGTTTACGACAAGGTAAAGAACGTAATCAGCACTGGTTCTAAGATTCTTACCAGAATTCCTACTGGAGTGAAGACTGAGATTAAAAAACTAGCTGCGCCTTTACTGAAGAAAGCCTTAGAACCCACAAAAAAGACATTGGAACCAGTCTTAGAAAATATACCAATAAAAAAGCGAATTATCCATGACAGAGCATTAGAAAATCTCAACGACAGATCGAGAGCTATCTCAAGTAATTTAATTGCTGGATCAGGATTTAAAAATTATATATCTTAATTATAAAATGACAGAACTAACGAATCCATGTTTGCAAATTAAAGAAACTAACTTAGTAAACAATTCAATTACTGAGTTCGAATATGTTGAATATCTTCCGAGAGACTCCAATAACATGAACAAAGATGGTCAGCACATTATTGAAACTAAAGATGAAGATGTTTTTCTTCTACCGCATAAAGCATACCTAGAAATCAGAGGAAAACTTCAAACTAATGCGAATGCTAATTACAATAACAATGACGTAATTTCATTGGTAAATAACGATTGGTCTTTATTTCAAACTGCGCAATATCAATTAAATAACCAAACTATAGAAAACATAAACCTTTATCTACCTCAAGCATCAACAATACTTAATTTAGTTAGCTTTAGTGATGATTATTCAAGATCTACCGCCTCTAACATGCTGTGGTTTAAAGACACTGGAACTGGTTCCCCATCTCTTAAACAAAATTTTGGTGGTGTAGCTGATGATGCAAATGCAAATGCTGTACGTGATGGTATTAGAGCAATTGTAGAAATATACAACAACAATCTACAAGCAAATATTGGTTTCACCGCAAGACAGAACATTACTACAGGAAATAAGCAAATTACTTTAATGCTTCCTCTTCCCCAAATATTTGGATTTTGTCGTGATATCGATAAGGTTTTTAGGGGTGTTAAACATAGTATAGTCGTGGATAGAGAAACATCTAATAACTATATTTTACGTGCTAATGGTGTAGCTGCTGGTAAGTTCAACATAAGTCATATCTCTTTGTGGATGCCTAAAGTGAAACCAAGTTTAAAAGTTGAATCGGAAATAGATGCTATGTTAGTAAAAGGACATATAAAACAGCTATACTTTGAACAAATAAGAGTGTATCGAACAATGTTTCAGTCAACAGAAACAAGCATGACTTGGAGAATAACAACCCAGCCGGGAACAGAACTTCCTAGGCATGTGTTTGTTGCATTTCAACCGAGTGAACGAGATGACAACCAGCAGCTAAATAATATGATTTTTGACAATGCAAACTTAAGACGTATTAGTTGCAGAATAAACAGCATTCAATATCCTGAACGAGAATTTGAATGTAATTTTACTCCACAAGATAGAAATTATTCGCGTTTATACATGAGTTTTCTAGAGGCTGTAAACAAATACCAAGATGCCGACACGGGCTGTCAATTATCAGCTGAAGACTGGCTAGTTTGTATCCAATTCATCATTTTGATGTTAGTAAACACAATGAACGACTTAAAAACAGCTCGGCAGATATTGAAATAAGGTTTAGTCTTGGTGGTAACTTCAGAAATATTGCAAATAACGCTGACCAAGCTTTCTATGTTTATGCAGTCGTACTTTCTGTTAGATACCTTCAGTTAGAAGGACTTTCAGGTCGAATGAATATAATTATCTGAGTATAAATAAAAATGTATGTTAAAATCGGATTAAATTTATCCCAATTTCAAAAAGAAACAATAAAACAAGCTTTTCAAAACAAAACTGGGCTTACACTCACATTTAATAACCACCAGTTACAAGGATCAGACTTTCTTGGTTTAACAAAGACGCAAGTTAATAAAATAAATGATGCTAAAGCAAAAGGTTCAGGTGTTACTTTGAAGCTATCAAAACTACAAATTTCAAAACAGGGTGGTTTTATTGGAACTATTTTAGCAGGTTTAGCAGGTAGCTTGCTGCCCAGTTTGTTAGGAGGAAAAGGACTTGTGTTACCTGGATCAAAGGGTAAAGGGCTTATGTTGCCTGGAACAAAAAGACAAGGTAGGTCTTATCGCTTCGGCGAACCTCAGATTCTCGGAAAAGGTTTAATACTAGGAAAAAATTCTCCTTTCAAAAATGTTCCGATCTTGGGTTTGATTTTATAAAGTCTAATATAAAATGTACCACGATTACTCATTGAACTTGACACAAAATCAAAAGAAAAAAATTGCAAATGCATATAAAAACAAAACTAGTGTAAGTGTTAGACTAACAAATGCAAGTTTACAGATAAAGGCAACGTTAGTTTGCAACTGACGAGTCGACAGATAAATAGAATTAACAAATCAAAAGCGTCTGGACACGGTATTCAAATAAACTTTAGTAAAACGCAATTGCAAAAACAAGGTGGTTTCTTAAGCAGCTTACTTAATTTAGGAAAACTAGTGTTACCGTTTTTAGCTAAAAAGGTTTTGCCAACTTTGGGATTAGCAGCTGCTTCCGGGGCCATCCAAGGAGCAACTAATAAAGCAGTAAATAAATGAAATCATTAACAAACTTAGACATTGATAAAATCATGATTAAGTGTGACAATTATCGAGGAACATTTAGCAACGATATGTTACCAAAAGCAATGAATAAAAATGAGTCAGCTGTCGTAAACTTGCAAGATTATTTTGCGGGTAGTGGAACTCATTGGGTTTGTGTTTACAACGAAGAAAAATCAGATAAAGTAGAATACTTCGACAGCTTTGGACTTGTACCCCCAAATGAAGTTGTTAAATATATAAGCACTACAAACAAAAACATTATTTACAATGATGCACAAATTCAAAATATTAACTCAATTCTTTGTGGTTACTACTGTGTGTATTATATAACAGAGCGAAATAAGGGGAGAACAGCAAACGAACTATTGTTAGATTTTCATGAAAAACCTACACCTTTTAATGAAATGTTTATGAAGTTTTATGTATCATATATTAAAGATGGAAACTTATTGTGTTAGAGAAAAGAAAAAAACTAAATGTGTTCCAGGTTCTGATGAAATTATAAAAGCAAAAGGAAATAGTCGCCTGATGTTACGTTGCATTTGTGCTAGTTGTGGTATTACAAAGCATAGTTTCATTAAAACCAACAAAAAAGGGAGGCTCGTTAGACCTTCATGCTGCGATAGGAAAATTACCAAAACCAAAAGGTGGGTTCACTCTTCCAAGTCACAAGTTTACTGAGCCATATAATCCTATGGATAAACAACTTGATTGGAATGACCAACCTTTACTTGGGCAAGAACCTTACAATCAAATAGATGCTATTGCAATGAAACATGATATTTGTTACCGTGATAATGACAACAAAAAAGGTAAACTAAAATGTGATAAAGATATGTTAGACAGTTTATCGCAAACAAAAACGAAAGGTATCCGGGGATCGTTTGATAAAAAGTTAGTACAAGCAGCAATTGGAACTAAACATAAGTTGGGGTTAGGTGCAAAAAACGGGAAAAGGCGTCGTGGCAAACAGAACTAGCTGATGAACTACACAAACCAGTAAAGAAAAAGTTTCTGCGACGCCGAGTTATAAGCAAATCAATTGATGAAATATGGGCGGCTGATTTAGTAGAAATGCAAAAGTTTAGCAAATGGATCAAAGGTTACCGATATTTACTTATGGTGATTGACGTATTTTCTAAATTCAGATGGATAGTCCCTTTGAAAGACAAAACGGGTAAAACTGTTGCTAATGCTTTCAAGAAAATCTTCAAAGAAAAAAGAATCCGAAAATTCTTATGGACTGATAAGGGAAAAGAATTTTACAACAAAAATACGAAAAGCCTGTTGGACCAACACAACATTAAATTATATTCAACTGAAAATGAAGAAAAAAGTTCTGTTGTTGAATGCTGGAATCGCACCATCAAAAATAAAATGTGGAAGCAATTTACAAAACAAAGTTCAACTCAGTACTTAGACATGTTACCTGAGATAGTTGATGAGTACTATAACAGCTATCATTCATCCGTGAAAATGACGCCTGTTTAAGCAAGCGAAAAAGAAAATCAAGGAATTGTTTACTATAATTTGTACGCTAAAATTAAACCAATAAAAACAAAAGCAAAATTTAAAGTTGGTGACACAGTTAGACTTTCAAAATACAAGCGAAAACTTTTTGACAAGGGTTTTACTCCAAACTGGACAGAGGAACTGTTTTTAATTTCTAAAGTTTTAAATACCAATCCACACACTTACGAAATCACTGATCTTCGTGGTGATTTAATTTCTGGAACTTTCTATGAACAAGAACTTTTGAAAACGAATCAAACTAAATTCAGAATAGAAAAAGTTGTTCGCAAAGATAATAAAAAGAAATCGGCATTAGTTAAGTGGTCTGGATACAGCAATGATTTTAATAGCTGGATTCCGATTGAAAAATTAGAGCAACTTAAATCTACTTATAAATAAAAGATGTTTTGTGGATTTCAACCTTCAAATTTATCAGTTCCAGAAAATATAGAAGGTATAAAACAAAAGTGGAATAAACGTGTTTTAACTTACTGTATCACGAACTTAACACCAAAACTTACAGAAGAATCGATACACAAACTAATTGATTCTGCTTTTAAAGTTTGGGATAAACCTACAGCACTTAAATTTAAGAAAGTACAGCCAAATGAGCCCTGTGACATAAAAATTAGTTTTTGTGCCAAGGAACATGGCGATGGATTCCCTTTTAAAGGTAAAGGCGGTGTTTTAGCTCATGGATTTTATCCAGGTTCAGGAATTGGGGGTAATTTACATTTTGATGCTGATGAAGATTGGACAGACCAAGAAACACCTCCCAAACACAACTTATTTGTAGTAGCTGTTCATGAAATAGGTCATTGTTTAGGTTTAACCCATTCACAAAGTACAGATTCTATCATGTATCCTACTTATAAACACGAGTGGTCAAAAGTATCAAGTGATGTTCTATCAAAAGAAGACATTGAAAGAATACAAAAGGCGTACGGTAAACCCAAAGCGAAAATATTTGATAGCAATGGCTTTACAATTAAAGTGAAACCTATAGAAAATGACAAAATCAAACTAATTATTGAAAAGATTTAAATACGACTGAAGCGCTATTATGAGCAGAGCGTTTGTTGACATCGACCAGACAGCTTGCACTACGTCACGAAATCATTCAAGCTTACAAAAATTGTCACGATTGGTAAAAGCTGTCACGCTAAAATGAAAAACTTTTTTCAAAAACGATCGCGACAATTTCATTTTAGCGTGACAGTTGGTCTACTATATAAGGCAATTTCTAGACAAATCAATGGGTTATGTCTGAGTTAGGTGATTTGAGAGAAATTTTCCATTACGCCACCTGTCGCGCTTATATATAAACGATTGCAAAGCTGTTAACCTTAAAAATGAATGCTGGTGAAACATCAAATCAAACAATGAAGAATAACAACCAAAACCAAAGTGCAAATACAAAAGTGATTGATCCAACAACTCAATTTTTATCGAATCTTGCAGCAGAAGTAAAAGTTTCAAAAATGCAGCCAATTTGAAATTGATCAAGAAAAAGAACGAAAGGTCTAGAATTCACAAGAAGAAAAGAAATCAGCGTAAAAGAATACGAGAAATGATAAAAAAATTGAAGACAACTGAAGCAGAATTGTTTGTGGTTGACGCAACTATTCAAGAACTTGAACGAGAGATGAATACGGGCTCGGATGATGAATAAAAACAAAGAACACTATTTGTATTTATTTTATTTTATTACCATTTTTATTTAATTTTATTTTATTACCATAAAAAAACATTTATTACCATTTTCAGTTATTAAATTTTTATAAAATGAAAATGGAATAGAATCGAAACTCGGCGACAATGAGCATGCTGGTTGCATGTGATACCCCCTCATTTATGAGGTTAATACTTTCCACGATATTAGTGGAAGGGGGGACCGAGAACCACGATTTAAAAAAAAAATTGAAACACAAGGATGGTTTCAGCGCATGTTTAGTCATGTGAGTTCACTTTGTTTCCAGTGCATTTTTGAGAGTAATGTGACCTAAACAGTTTTCAACCAAAGGTATTTTAATTTGAGACAGGGCCGGTTACAGTGCAGTCATGTGACCTTTATCTTAATTTGAGACACAAGGACGGTTACAGTGCAGTCACGTGACCTCTGTGCACCGAACACGCCATGTCATATACTACTAACGTTGCGTCCTTTTTGGTTTAAATATTCATCGTGTAACGTGCAACTTGAATGTGATGATTGATAACCAAGACGATTAAAATAATTTGTATTATTGTGATCGGTGATATTATAGAAAAAGTTTGATCCTTCCAAACATTGTTAAAACCAAAGTTATCACCGGCAACCAGCATATTTTGCTTTATTTTTGCATTTCCGTAAGTAATTAAAAGTGTTTTAATTTATTCTTAGGTTGCTACTTGTTTCAAATGCACCCTGATGTTAAAATTCTCCTAGCATACCTATCAGAAATTGATGGTTACCAAAAAATGCAATTTTGCTTTTTAGCAACTCAAAAAGTATTGTGAATTTGCAAATATTTTGACAAAAACTTCAAATTGCAATTCCTATTATGACGTTTTATTTATTTTTTACGTTATTTTGTGAAGTCATCATTGACCGGTTACATCATTTCAAAAGCACCCTTATCAAAAATCCTGTTTATATCTGTGGATTGTACAAGTTTAAGTTATTATAATGTAAATATTTATAACATGCATTTGAAGCAAGTTTGATTTTGCTGTTAATTTTATTGATACTTGTAAACTGTATTTTTGTAAAACAAGGCCCCAAAATAAAAATGTTTTGAATTTTACCTGTACCCCAATACTTTCGGAAAAGCTTATGTCATTTTTTAGGTTTAAACAAATGAAGTAAACTGTTATTGATGGTTAATCATTAAAAAATTAAGGAGAAAATTATTAAAAGCTTAAATAAACATAAAAAAAAAAATTATCTACTGGTAGTGCTAGAGAGTGGTAGAGAGAATTGTTTAATTTAACTCTAAAAAACTAATGATATTGGTGGTTTGTGCAACTGAAAAGTTGACAAAAAGAGCAAATAAAAATAATAAAAGGATTTAAACTTGCACATTATATCGAAAATAGGTAATTTTTAGTATTGAAAACCTCCAACTTTACCCCCATTTGCTCAAAAGCCGCAGGATTATTTTTGAAGAACTTTTTATATAAAACTCTTAGAATGAAATCCAGTTTTATCTGTATCAAAAGTTTTTTGCCAATTAAACTTTTTTGCAAAGTCGCTTTTTAAGCGTCCTAGAATTTAGAGCAAATTGCCTGAACAATTAAATTTTTGAATTATGGCTATTACTTAAACTGCTGGAAACTTTCTAATGAAGAACTTTAATAAACAAGCTTTACTCTGCAAAAAACTGTATGACTTAATCTACTTTAACATTTTAAAATGCGGTCAAAACTTTATGAACGTCCTGTGTTTTGGTTCTAGCCATCCTCAGCAAAATCCTGATTGGGCTTTTGAGTCCAACTAGCCAAATCTCAAATAAAATTAAAGGAAATTGATTTATAGATTCAAAAGGAGGCATGATCCGTCAAAAAATAAAATTAAAACTGAGAATCACATTCATTAATTAAAAAAGCTTGATGATGACGTTCTACAGGCACATTCAAATAAATTGAAATTGACGTTTTGGATAGTGAAAAGCTGACATCAGTCACAAACCGATGTTATTGTTGGTTTTTATTCAGCTGACCTCTCATCAGCAGGTCGGCAAACATCTTCAAAGCAACAAACTTGGATACAACCTGAACTGATTGCTCCGAAGATGTCTGTCGATCTGGTTGTATTCTTAATTTTTATATTTATCTATCTTGGCGAATGTCTTGCCAAGTATATACATTAGAGTATATAAACAAAAAAAAACAAAAAATAGTATTCAAGTCAAGCTAAATAAACATAGCCAAAAAAGGTAATCAATTGCATGTTCTAAAACCATAAAACTTTTTAAATCAATATTGGCCTTTTATGCTGAGATATACTGGTTCAAATTTGTCCACTTTTTGCCAATTTTGAGCGTCTAAAATTGCGATCACGTGACAAGAAGCCACCAAACTTGTCTGCGTAAAACCTCCATCCGCACACGTTGTTTCCAAATTTGAGCATTCCAAGTCTAGGCGTTTTTGAGTTGAGCGAATCCATAAATTTTTGACTCAAAAGTGGCTGTTTTCACACGGTTTATGGTTATCTGAACCTCAATCACGTAAACTAAAATTTCCAAAATTGGCACACCTGACGCTTTCATCTATTCTGATGTTGTGACAAAAATTTAATTTTTTATTTGTTCAACCATTTTTCAATTATCAAGTATTTCGATGCTCATTTATCAAAAATGGCCGAATAAAAGCATAATTAAAACACGCACGCTTGTGAAGTCCGAATTAATGCCTAAGGTAGTTTTTGCTTTGGAAAATTTTGGAGCCGACAAAAAAAGGTAAAATAATTTTCCAGTGCCAACTCATAAGCCATAAATTGCAATTTATCTTGACTTTTTACTGATCTAACTTTGTCTTAAAAAGGTAATTGGGCTTTATGGCAACCATGGTTGATTTGTGGAGCAGCCTGTGGTGAATCGGGAACTCAAACAAGAACACGAACATGCTCTCCGTCAAACCCACTTTGTCCTGATAGTTCTTCATCAGAAAGTAGAGCTTGCACGAGGATTTGCGGTCCATATCATAATAACCAAAGTTTGTATCAAAATCTTTTACTTACTGCAAATGTTTGGGTTATTTTGATATTCTAGTGATAGTCCACGGGACAGAGCAAATTAAGGGCCCGAAATCCGGGCAAATGCTATCATAGATTTTTGGAAAGCTATTGATCAGCACATTTTAATTGCGTATGATAACAGCGCGAATCGGTAGCTTAACGTCGTTATGACATCTCACTATGTAAAACATGCACTTTTTCAGCAATCCGGTAACCTTAGTTATTGCGTTCGAAGATTTAGTAAACAAAGAGTATTTAGCTGCAAAATATCCAACGACATAATGCATTGACGTCAAAATGGAATAACTAGCTCAAATTTAGATATGCGCTATTTTAGCGATATCAGTAAATATAGTTACTAATAACTACGTCATTTGTTGCTATAGAAATTTTTAATTCACTTGGGCTTTAAGAATCATTTGTAAAATTTCATTAAATTTGATCACGTTTTTCCTACATAAATGTGGGTCAAACACTTTCCTAACATTGACTAATTTTTATGGCAAGCAATGCCAAAGTCACATTTGCTCTTCGAAACATCAACCCTATACTAGTATACAGAGGCGGAATCGAGAACAAAAGGCTCGAGGCCAACGCCAAGGACCAAGGACACAACGCGGAAGTGATCTCCAAAAAAAGGTCTGCGCTCAAAAAAATCACAAAGTTTCCGCAAAATTCAAGCGATTTCCAAACAACAAAACATAAAAAAATGAAAAAAGTCTTTGCTCTAAGCAATCCCTAAGTTTTTGCGAAATTCAATCGATCTTTAAAGAAAAAAAAGATCTTCGCTCAAAAAGAAATCACAAAATTTTCGCAAAATTTAAGCGTACTTCAAAAAAAAGGTCTAAATTTTTTGCTAGGCCTCTGGCATGATCCTACACAAAACAAAATTGGTCATGACCTTGGCACATTTTTAACCAATTAAAAAATAGAGCATTTTCGAGAACTTGCATTTTTGAGGGCGTTTTCAAGAACTTGCAGGCTTTGAGACCAAGGTCAAGGACTTGACCTTCGAGGCGAAGGCCAAGGGCTAGGACTTCAAATTGTGTTCTCGAGGCCAAGGACGTTCTCGAGGACTCCACATTTGCTAGAATATCTATTTTATTTTAGCACCATTGGTTATAATTTAGCCACTTGATGCAATAGAGTTAAGAAGAACTTTGATCTCAAAATGACATAACCTTATGATGATGTCGAATTGCCAAAACAAGCAAAATTTAAATTTATCTCAAGGTGTCATAAAATTTAAATGTATTAGACTGTTTTAATCTTTGAAAAAACATTATTGAAAATATTGTTTTCATAAACACAAAAGCTTCAAAAAATTCTATGAACAAAAAGTACTATCAGAATCCAGTAATTAATTTAATAACTGACGTTTTTAATCGTTTTGCGTGCTTTTGGCCTAAAGGCTACCAGCACCGAAGCCCAGGGAAGAGCTACCGGAACGGCGACTACTTAAAACAAGCAATGCAAAAAAATTGTCTTCCCACGGGAATCGAATTTTTTTGCATCGCTTGTTTTAAGTAGTCGCCGTTCCCGTGGCTCTTCCCTGGGCTTCCGCGCTGGTAGCTTTTAGGCCAGAAGCACGCAAAACAATTAAACATTAAAACTCTGGCCCGCAAACGTCAAATACATCTTAATTGACTTATTATTGAAACTAACGTTTTGCTAAACACTTACGGCATCTTCATAGCTGCAAAAATGCAATATGAATTTTAGATGCTAACTTGCTAGTTAAAAAATTGCTAACGATTTCATCAAAAGTAAAAAAACGATTTCATCAAAAGTTTAACTTATGAATGAGCTAATGTAAAAAACGATTTCATCAAAAGTTTAACTTATGAATGAGCTTTTTACAGTGTAATACAATTTGCAAAAATTCCAAAGTAACAGAGAGCAACTATTCACTGAAAATTATTGAATTAAAGAGAAAACGAAAATCAGGAATATTTATCAGCGCATTTTTTATTTACTTTTTTAAGGGTTAAGATTATTGCTTGAGTTGGGGTTCCCGTTTGGAATAAGTTTGGGATTCCTTTTACATATGGTTTAGCATTAATAATAAAGTTTGAGTTAGCATTAATAATAAAGTTTGGGTTGGCATTAATACTAAAGTAGATAACAATTTCGGCAAAATAGTCTCTGTTTAAAAATGAAGCTTGGAGCGTGTTCATCGGGAAGAGACTATTTCGTTTGAAGCAACGTTCTCCAAAGTATTTATTCTTCCAGTCAAGGAGCATCTTGTTTGCAAAAACAGTAACGTATTTCTTGTTCGCAAAAATGAAATTGAAACTAAAAAGAAAAGCACAGGTAACCAAAAATAAACTTTTGTCACGTAACAAACAAATTAGATACATTTATTATTACAACGTGCAATATTACAAAAAAAAATATTTCATCTGCCAAAAGTATTACATACTTTGTATTAAGTTGCGTTTAGCCCATCAAAAAAATTCACTATCAAAAATACATCACGAAAATTAATCCATAAGCACATCGCAAACAACGGGCATGATAGCGCCGTCAATTCTGTTTAAAACGTTTACTTCAGTCGCTCTTTGATTTATGAAAAAACTCGCCGCTTTGCGCCGTTTACTGTAATTTACTTCCAAGCGGACTTTTTTGTATCCATTCTTTTGACTGCATTGAAATGTCTACGTTTTTTGATCAATAAACTAGTCCCAGTCCCCCTAATATATATTGCATCACAATCACTACAGGAATTTCATAGACAAGCGACCTTTTTCAGACTCCATAATACGATCCATAAATGTGAGAAAAACAGATGGCAACACAATGTGGTTTCAAAGCTACTTCAACAGGGCTGTAGTCGAGATCAACTCGTTCGAGACCAAGACCGAGATCACAAATTTTTTCCACACCAAGACTGTGCCCGAGTGTGGGTCCTGTCTCGATTTTGGCTTCGAGATCGAGACCGGCAAAGTTCAAATACAGAATTTTTTGCAAGTTTTGGCAGAAAAGAGCAAATAATTTACTGAAAAGAAAATCGACATCTATCAATATTACAATCAAAATGGAACAAAAATAAGTTCAATGTATAGAATTGCAATATTAACCTTAAAAAAATTTGAAAGCGCAGCGCAATAGTGCAACAAATTTTGAAACTGTAGTTCGCAATGCAACTTCCGCAATGTTTCAAAATAAACAATGAAAGACCAACGCAACTTCCGCAATCGCGGTGGTTGCTGAAGTTGCGCTTTGCCCACCATTGATGTCAACAGTAAACAAACTTCGAAGATAAAGTTTAATGTGAAGAGCTAACACATTTTAGTGGCAAAAAGCTCATTCCAGTTTTACGCACATACACACAATTGAATCGGACATGACGTCACAATACAACAAATATGGATTGCCTAAAAGAGATTATGCTGGATATCACATGAAACAATTTCGAGGGCCGCATGTGGTCCGCAGGCCGAATGTTTTGTAGGCCTGCCATAGACTATTAATCCGATAAGGACTCTTTGTTTGTTGGAGATGTCACACGTGTTGAACAAACCACTGAGACTGCATGAATTCATTCATCCTGCAGTAACAAACAAAGCTTTGAATATCGCTTGAACATGAATCAAATCTGCAAATGACGAATAAGCCAAGCAAAAAGTTTCTCGAGGATATAAAGAGGTGACGAATTAAGCAAAGTGGAGGATTAGACGAAAGCAAACTCGGCAAATTCTTCTGTATTTTATTTCATTTACAAAAACTAACCGATCTCAAGACCAATTATAAGCAACGAGATCGAGACCACAATAGTTCGAGACCAAAATTAAGACCGATGTGAAAGAGTCGAGACCAAGACCGGGACCAAGACCCAAAAAAATTGGTCTTGAGACCGGTCTTGAGAGCTGACTTGGGCTAAAGCTCTCTTAACCCATTTGTGCCTGGCGTCCAATATGTAGGACTCCTGCTTAATTTTGAATTGCTCTTTGTATATTATATTTTTGAATATAGCTGAAGTTGGACTACGTTTATGAGTAAATTTGGCACATATGACAGTAGTTTTTTTTTAAATTGTCTTATCAGGTGAGACGTGACACCATTTTAAAATTCGCCTGCTTTGCTTTTTTGAAAATCTTGAGAGTGCCAATAGAGTTGAGCCAATAACTACGCATTTCCACAGAAGTACCAAAAAAATTGTCAAGTGTTTTTATTCATTGGTAATTTTCCTGTTTTATGGTAAATGTTAAAATTTTTCTAAACTTATAGTTTTCGAAAAATTATATTTGAAATATTGGCATCCTCCTTATAGGTCGCTGGGCACACGTGATAGCAAAAAGAGCGTCGCTGCGATGCAGCGTATGTTCAAGTAGAGTTTGCTAGTCGCGATTCTCACTCGCTATAAACCATAATCTCCAGCAGCGATCCAACGCTATTGTATTTACTAAAACAATCAAATAAATAATTAAATTTTTAGATAAATAAGACTTGCAAGTACGTGCTTGAAAGTCTTCTAATCAAACTCTTTCATCTCATTCTGCTATTGAACTCCTTTTTTTTTAATTCCACGTGCGCTCAGCATCAACAAGTTTATCAGTCTTGCCAAAGACAGCACGGCTTTTCATCTTTTCGCCATAGAAGCCATCAATCTAACCCTGATCATTGACGCCTACTCGTCTCATCAGCTCTCCTATATAATATGAGTCTCTTTATATTACATCGGGTCTTCTTGCTTTCATTTATAGTTTACGATTTTTTGCAATGAGTGTATGAAAATTTGAGACAAAAACATTTGATCAGAAAAATTTTAGTCAGAAAAGCCGCAGACAAAGGCAGAATTTTGTTTATAAAAAATAAGGTATGGTACGTGGTTGTTTTTAATATTTCGAGTGGAAATGTAGGTGACCACAATGTAATATTGTGCATATATTTATATTTTTCTAGATGAAATCTTCACGTTTTTATGGTAATTGTAGAAATAAAACCCCAACATCATTAAGTAGAATATTAGATTTAGCAGAGGAAAACGTTTTGCTCTACCGCAGTGAAAATGACCAATTTTCGGTTACTGGACTTACACCAACAAATGCCACAGGTTATATTACAGACGAAGACTCAGGAGATGAGGATGGAGCAGGAACGATTAACAATTTACCAGAAAGCATACTTTTAGCCCCAGCTCTAATTGATGATAGCAGTTGTAAAAATTTCGAAAATATTGAAGAGCCAGAGGGGCCACCAAACAAACGAAAATCTGAAAAATGAGTTGGCAGAGTGGACGTCAGATGATGACAAAATTGTAGAGTTACGAAACAAAAACTTGACCCCCAAAGAATATTTTTAACTATTTTTTGATGATGAAGTTTTGAATTTAATCGTAGATGAAACCAATTGGTATGCTTTCCAAAAAAATCGAAACTTGACTGTTGATAAGCATAAAATAAAATGGTTTTTTGGCATATTATTTTTATCTGGGTACCTTGCGCCAGCAAGACGAAGGCTTTACTGGAAAATACTAGCGATGCGCATCACGACCTTGTTACTAATGCTTTGAGAAGAGACAAATTTGAGGCAATTTTTACCAACTTTCATTTAGCTCATAACAACTGCTTTGATGAAGAGGACAAATTTGCAAAACTCAGACCTCTAATAAAACTTTTGAATCAAAAGTTCCAACGTCACTCACCAAACGAAGAATTTTACAGTTCCGATGAATCAATGTGTGAATATTACGGGTGCCATGGATGTAAGCAATTTTTGAGAAGTAAGTTGATACGTTTTGGTTTTAGAATTTAGTGTGGGACTACGCTGCAGGGATACTTGATTTGGTTTGATCTGTATCAAGGAAAATCAGCATCCTCTCGACTGCAAGACAACGGATTAGGGCTTGGAGGAAATCTTGTCAGCCATTTTGCAGATGTTCTATCCGGAGGTGGTAGAAAGTTTTTGCACTTATGCTATGATAACTTATTCAATAGTGTGAAACTCGCTACTATGCTAAAAGACAAATCAGTAAAAGCAACTGGTACAATTCGTGAAAACAGGACTGAAAAATGTCCACTGACTTCAAACGATGCTTTGAAAATGCAAGGACGTGGAAAGTTCGATTTCAAAACTGACACCAAAAAGACGTTCTCGTTTGCTAATAGAATGACAATAGTGTGGTAAATTTATGCTCAAATGCTGCTGGGGTCCTTCCCATATCTAAAGCCTCTCGATATTTTTCTTCTGAAAAGAAGCGGGTGCAAATTGACCAACTTTTTTTGATCAAGCTCTTCAATGAACATATGGAGGGTGTCGAAAGAATGGATCAAAATGTTACAAATTATCGAATTGCTATGAGAGGTAAAAAATGATACTGATGTTTGATTTCATATATGCTCGATGTTTCCATCAACAACGCCTGGCAACTATAGAAAATTTGCAATAATGAAAATCCAATGGATATGCTTTAATTTCGACGATATATCCTTAGAACGTATTTGTCTTAATATGGCAAGCCGCCTGAAAAAGGAATGCAGGGAAAACGTCAAAATGTTTTATCGTGCATTCGGTATGATGGATTAAATAGAAAGATAGATAGAAAACAGTTTATTTGCCTGAGCAATACAAATACATACAAAACAAACACACATAAAACAAAATTACGGTAAGTTTGTTCAGGCCAGGAAGCACCGACGAACCAGAAGGTTTTTCAATCCAAGGTGCTTCCTGACTTGTTACTTAACAGTGTGGAAACTAAGAGAAGAAAAAACCATCAAATTGAAAAGAAACAGACAATTATTTTGCTCAACTGGTATTATCCCAAGAGAAAATTAATGCACAGTGTTACACAGTTAAATGATAAATTTCCAAGTATGGAGCAAAGAAGGTCAAAATGATATATAGTTTTGGATAGCTTTTTGTTTTATCTTTTTTTTTGAATGATAACCAAGAAAGTTCTTTTACATCAGGTTCAATTTTTCCCCACAATTCAATTCCTCAATAAGTTACAGACTTTTTCCCAGCTGAAGTTTAAACGCGAGGTTTGAAGTATACTAAGTTATCTTTTGTTCTAGTATTGTGACTTTGAATTTCGCTGATATCAACAAAACAGTCGTTGAGAGCAGTTTTGAATTTCTTGTGATGAAGCTGATACATGAATTTGGCTAGTTCAAGCAGGTAAATGTCCTCTAATTTTAAAAAATTTAAGGTTTTGTATAAAGAAGTCACTGGACAATATTTGCTACTATACGTTATTGTACGAACTATATTATTTAGCTTCACATTGATTTCTTGCATAAGTGTTTTGTTTGCTGTATCCCATGTAACTATACCATATTGAATACGGCTTTAAATGAGCGAGTAATATAACATACACAGAGTCTTCCGATCTAAGAAATTTCGAATTCTATATAACAACCCAGAATAGTGTGGTAATTGTAGCAAAAGATGTTGAACGGGACAAGACCAATTTAGGTTTTTGTCAATATAAATTCCTAAGTATTTTATGGATTTGATACGTTTTATATCAATTGAATTCAAGAATACATTGAAGTTTGTCAAACATGAGCAATTGAGTTGTTTGTCAAGCAGTAAATAATGAGTTTTGGAATAATTCAGCTGAAGCTTTTTTTTTTTCATCCAGAAATCGATTTTTCGAAGTTCAATATTCACTCTGTTTTGTAATTTAGAAAGGTTGTTGTCTGACATGGCCAAGAAAGTGTCATCAGCAAACAGGATAGTGTCAAATTGACTAGCCAAAGGAAGATCTTTGATATATAAAAGAAAAAGTAGTGGCCCTAGGGAAGAACCCTGTGGCACACCATATTCAATTTTTGTCAAATCAGACTTGCAATTATCTATCTTTGTATATTGTTTTCTGTTGCTCAAATAACTTTGTATTAATTTAAAGGCCAGTACTCGAAATCCATAGAAATTTTTCGTTTTGCGCAGCAAAACATCGTGATTAACAGTATCAAAAGCTTTGGTGAGGTCGAGGAATATGCAACAATTGTACATTCCTGCATCAGAGTTTTATTATGAGTTTTACATACGTATTGCTGATAGCATGAGATGTAGAATAATTTTGTTTAAATCCGAATTGTTTATCAGAAATTAAATGATATTTTTCAAGATAATCGTTGATTCTGTTGAATATTAATTTTTCAAAAATTTTGATGAGTTGGGAAAGAATTGAAATTGGACGATAGTTTGTAAGCAAGTTTGAATCCCCCCTTTTTGAAAACTGGAACTACCTCTGCAATCTTCAAGGAATCGGGAAATTCTGCTTGCTGAATACAGGATTTAAAAATGCTACAAAAAAGTGGAGAGATTACAGTATTGCTCAATTTTTGGAGTTTATTGGTCATGTCATTTTCTCTGACTGCTTTTTTAATTTTTATATTACCAATAAGTGAGTAAATCTCTTCATCAGTCGCAGGAGAAAAAAAGAAGGATTTGGGGAAATTAGGTAATCGAGAGTGGGTAGATTTATGAGATTAAATGCTTTTACCAATATTTTCCCCAACTGTTGCAAAGTGATCATTGAAAGCTTTACAAATTTTTTGTGGATCAAGTATCACTTCTTTGTCGGTGACTATTTGATGAGGAAATGTCTTTTTATTTTTTTTTCATGTTGGCCAGTTCACCAATAATTTTCCACAGCGTACTGAAGTTGCTATTGCTATCATCAATCAAATCTTTGTTGTACTTTTCTGTAGCACGTTTGATTTCTCGATTTAAAGCATTTCTTTGTTTTTTATATTTTTGGAAAATATCTTCATCGAGTTTTTGTGAAGTTGTTTAAAAATTTTTTTTTTTGTTTGATCAAATTTAGTTGTTCACGTGACATCCAAGGTTTTTGACTAAGCTTCTTTTCTTTTCTTGAAGCTTTTTTCAGAGGAGCAAATTTGTTTACTACAATATGAAGCACTTCTTCGAATTTATCAAAAGCATCTTGAGCTGATTCAATACTGTTTAGGTTGGCAGTAGTTAAATCATTTCCAAGTGCCCTTAAAATGTTTTCTAAATTAAAATTTTTCATGTCTCGAATTAGAAATTGGTCTGTGCTTTTAACGCAAAATTTTTTGGCAGAAATGCTAACTAAAGTAGCCATATGGTCGCTCAGATCGCATAAGAGCACTCCGCTAGTGTAAGAGTGTTTTGGATCGTTAACATAAATGTGATCCAGTAATGTTTTCGAGTGATCTGTTATGCAGATCGGGAGATCAATGGCCCACTTGGTCGAAGTGCTCAAGATATTGTTCACGTATTTTCAAAAGTTGTGATTGCCATTAATTTACATTAGGTCGATGTTATAGTCACCGACAGCGTTACAAGAGTGTTACTATCACGAAGATCAGCGAAAATGTCACATGAATTTGTTGAAAAGCTTTCATAGTCATTCACAAGTGTTGTGGGATGTCGATAAATCACCCCTATCACTATTGGTCCGTTGTTAGTTTTAACTTCAATCCACATATTTTCCACAAAATTTGAATTAATATTAATGTCAGATTTGTGTTTGTAAGATAACTTTTGTTTTACGTTTTTTTTTGTAATATAAGCATTGGGTAATACCGCATAGTGGACAAACGAAATGCTGCCACTGTCACATGAAAACTGCAACAAGATGTGAAAAATACAATGTTGGCCTGCATGTAAAATGCTTCAAAGATTTTCATAGTCTGTAATAGCTTTTCTGTGATTTTCATACTTGGAGAACTGTATTGAGAACTCCAAAATGCTCTTATCAATTTCATGTTTTGTAAAAACTTTGTTATGCTTAACCCATTAGTTCCTATGTTGGTCGGTATATAGATCATTTTCGTCATTGCACAATACTAGGCTACAGTTAAAATTCAAAAGTTGCTTTTTTCGTTGAAACTGTTTCAACGATATATTAGATTACTCAGACATAATAAATCCCTATTTTATCAAAAGTCCGGCTTTCACTCTGTGCCACACGCAACATTTCCTGAAGAACAAAAATAACTGAAGCATTTCAGTAAGTGTCCACTTTTTTATTGTTTTGAGTTGGATATGAAATACCAGTAAATTTTTTTGAAACTTTAAAAAAATATAGGTAATAGTGTTAACTTTCATTGAAAACTAAAAAAAATTTCAATTCAAAAAAATTACTTGGAAACATGGTTTTGAAGAAAAGTGGTTGAGATCTTGACCACTAGGATGAACTACAGTATGTCAGACACGTTAAATTATTATTTTGTGGCTTATTTTTTCTGGAGATCAAGTTTTCAGTGTTTGCGAAGTTTTGGATACAATTAAGGAGGGAGAAGAGTTTGATGATGTGGCTAGGATTACCATTGAGCCTCTGGAAGTGCGAGTGGAGATAGATGAGGAGCTCGATCCTGGTTCGGCCAGCAGGCTCATCGACTTTTAGTAGTTAGCTCGAGCATATTTGCTGCGACGGAATCACGATTCTGATTCCGACAATTCAGATGATAAAGTTCAAACTCAGACGGCTCAAGCTCAGATACAATCATGGACTTTAAAAAAGAGAAAGAAAAGTGCAGCATACGTGTTCCACAGAGTATCAAACTGCCCATCAGGTTTATTACCAATTTTTCCTACTAATTATTCGGCATACCATGATATGAACCCAGTAAAATTGTTTGAGTTGTTTTGGGATGAACTTCTGATTGAAAATATTCTTGATCAAATGAAGCTTTATTCTATTACGAAAAGCAAAGATGTGTTTGTGGCTAGCAAAGCAGAGTTTTGCATTTTTCTTGGAATGATAATGCTTTCCGGCTGTGACAAGCTACCCCAACGAAAATTGAACTAGTCGCACGATTCCGATGAGGGAAACAATGAAAAAGCCACATGCGAAAAAATAAATAGGAGCAAATGATGCAGTTTTTGCATTTTGTCGCAACACTGCTTTAGATGTGAATGATAGGTAATGCTTACTGAGACCTCTGATAACGCATCTGCAAAAGAATTGTGGCAAGCACTTTGTTCTGCGACAATATTTATCCACGACGAAGCACTCTTTGAGTATTTTGACCGAAACTCATTAAAGCAGCACATAATTCAAAAGCCAATAAGATTTGGATATGAATGTTTTTGTTTGAATACTCCTTCCGGGTATTTGATAGCATTCGATTTTTGCCACAGCCGAAAAGGAAATTACCATGTGGCATTAGCTGAGGAGTTTGGCAAAAACGCAGCAACTGTTTTGGCGTTACTTCGTTTCCTTCCAGAAAGTCTCAAAGATTTGGCATTTCACATATCACAGGTACAATACGAAAAAACAAAGTAGAAAGAAAGTGCCAATTGGTCCCCGTCGAATAGATAAAGAAAACCAGCAAACGAGGGGATAGTTGTGCAGCTGTTGAGAGAAGCTCTGACCGTAACAAGGAGGTGAAATTGGTGCGATGAAAAGATAATTACATTGTGTCTGTGTCCTCTACAGTATTTCGAACTGAACCGATCAAAAAGATGTAAAAATGGAGCCGCATAGAAAACAAACAGATTGAGGTAGACCGTCCATATATTGTTGAGCCATACAACAAGACCATGGGTGGCACAGATCGTCAAGACCAGTATGTTAACAATTATCGCAGTGGAATTCGCGGAAAAAAGTGGTGGTTTCCTTTATTTACGTGGCTAGTTGACGTAAGCATTCAAAACGCGTGGTTACTCGGTCGTGAAGCCAACTGCAAAGATTGTGATAATCTGCTGACTTTTCGTCGCTCTATTGCAATTTTTTTATTTGAAGCATTATGGCTCGGAACCAAAACGGCCAGGAAGGCGAAGCTCCAACTCCCCTGCTGAAACTGAGCTTCGATTTGACTGCATGGACCACTTTGTTATGCGCAATGAAGGAAACGCCAGGCGTCGTTGTGCTCGCGTGGCAGTCGAAGTGTGTATGTTTGCAAAAAATGCAATCGAGGTCTAAGCCCAAGGTGTTTGGTAGACTACCACACGGAGCAATAAGCGAAAGAGCTCGAGATGAAAACACCAAATCAAAGTCAAATCTTTCAATATACTCGGTGGATTACGCTGAAGCGTGTAACGAGTTGGCAAGGCCCATCTCCGCGTCGTTGCGCCCGGGCAACACAGCTCCTTTCGAAGAAATGTCACAGTGGTGGCGAGCCGTTGGCAGCACTGTGTCCGATTGACCGGCCCGAGATTTGAACCTCAGACCTCCCGCTCCAGAGACCAACGGGTTACTGCTCGACCAACTGGCCAGTCATGAAAAAACCAAGAACCAATATTTTAAGACAATATGAACAATTATTGCTTTGGCATATGGCTGTAAAACGTTTAATTACTCAATGAAAATGCAATAAAATAAAACTTATTGTTATACTTCGTGTAGTTTTACTTTTGGTTCACACCAGTCACCAATACTAGTAAAATTACGTCCGCGTAAAAAATTACATTTTATCTAGTAGCAGCGTATAAGGTACTACGACTAGCTTCAAAACTTCAAATAAATTTCAAAAAGTATTGTCAAAAAATACAGCCTTCTTGAGAAGGTAGCAAGAACAAAAAAATTGTACTTAAAAAAAGGTATCATATTTTGTCTCCATGAGCTTTTATTTAATTCGAAAGCTGTCTTGCATTGATTTACAATTAAAAACCCTTCTAATACTATCAATAGATATAAGAATTTAGCCCAGAACAATAAAAACAATCTTGACACATTTGTTCCTAGTGGTCGATTTCTCAACCATGTTTATTCTTTTATGACGTCACAATTAAAAAAGATATGGCACTTCCAAATGTACTCATATGATATTCTGTTGATGCTATAGTAACATGGAAGGTTATTTACAAAAAACAAAATTTTAATTTAATTTAGGAACTTATGGGTTAACTAAAAATTAGCAGCAATTTAGCAAAATTAGCAACTAAAAATTGTTATGCTTATTTGGTTACTCAGCGAAATCAGATACTTTAATAAAACACGCTGATGGTTGTAACATTATTGCTTCGAGCGAAACAGACAAAGCAAACAATAAAACGTGATTACACAACACGTACGCATTACGCTCACGCATCTTCAAACTTTGCTAACGGATTTGCCTAGCGTCCAACATATAGGACGGCTTTTATCTCAAAAAGTACGCAATAAATTAAACAAAAATCAATCGGAAAAAATTTTATAGATGTTTACTAAGCAATCTTCAAGTTTTTGTAAAAATATTTTAAGCATTTCAACCTTCGGCACAAATGGGTTAATAGCCTTAGAAACTCCCTGCACACATGGAATAGAAATGAAAGCAAAGTATGTATCAGGAGGTTCAGATCGAGGATGAAATTCAGTCTGCTGAGCAAGAAATTGATCGCTAGAGCACATATGCATAACAAATCCATTTTTGTAGAGTTTAGTTGACGTGATCGACCTCTGCCAGCTTATTTTTTGCTTTGTTGATGATATCGGCTCTTGAGTAGAGGGTTCGAACAATGCTGAATTTTGAGCGTAGAATGGTGAGATATATAAGGTAGATATCTACCAGTATGCCTGGGCTTCCGGTAAATATAGTGGAAAAAGAGCCATCAGTCTTACAACGAAAAAAAAACATCCAAGAATGCAAGAGTATTCGAAGCTTCTATCTTTTTTGTGAACTAAATTGAGCTGTTTATCGTGTTGAGATACCAGAGGAAGGACTCGATATGCTCCTTTCCATGATTGCATAAACGTCATCAACGTAATGGAACCATATTGAGGGGGGTTTGGGAAAACTAGTCAGGGGTCTTTGATCCAAATAATATCATCAACAAAGCAAAACATAAACTGCTTTGATGATGATATCAGCAAAGCAAAACAAAACAGCTGACTGAATCTCATTTCGATCTCAACCTCCTAATACATACTCTGCTTTCATCTCAATTACATATGTGCAGGGCGTTTCGGAGGCTATTAAGAAAGTTTTGGCCCAAGTCAGCATTGGAGTGGCTTTGAAACCAAATTGTATGTTGTCATTTGTTTTTCCAAAATCTAAGGATTGTATTGTGGAATCAGAGAAAAGTGGGCTTGTGTATGAAATTTCAGGCCGTGGTGGTGATGCAATATGTATTGGAAAGACGAGGCGTAGTTTATTGACCAAAAAACGTAGACATTACGATACAGTCAAAAGAATGGTTACAAAAAAGTCCGGTTTGTACCAACATATCGTAGATTTTGATTATTTTATAACGTGGAATGAAGCTAAAATTTCAAAAATGGAAGCCAATTATTACGGCGCAGAGCGGCGAGTTTTCCATAAGTGAAAGAGCGACTGAAGTAAACGTTTTAAACAGAATTGACGGCGCTATCATGCCCGTTGTTTGCGGTGTGCTTATGGATTAATTTTCGTGATGTATTTTTGATAGTGAATTTTTTTTGATGGGCTAAACGCAACTTAATACAAAGTATGTAATACTTTTGGCAGATGAAATATTTTTTTTTGTAATATTGCACGTTGTAATAATAAATGTATCTAATTTGTTTGTTACGTGACAAAAGTTTATTTTTGGTTACTTGTGCTTTTCTTTTTAGTTTCAATTTCATTTTTGCGAACAAGAAATACGTTACTGTTCTAATGATGCTCCTTGACTGGGGAGCGAAACGTGAACCCGAATAAAAATAATACACCGGAGAACGTTGCTTCAAACGAAATAGTCTCTTCGAACTCCTAAGTAATATCAGTGACGCTAGAATCAACTCCAAACGTAATATAAAGAGTGTACAGCGTAAGATTTGACTAAAAATTTTTGTGATCCGGCGACATCTCTCAAGCAAATGTTAGTTTTAGTCAGTTGTTCTTTGTAGACCGGTTTGGTGATGACATCACAATGCTCATTGTCTGGTTCTTACTGCAGATCGCAGTAAAACTCGCCCATTTAAATCAATGGTAAAATTATTACATACACGCAACTTCAAACAACCACTGTAGGTTAGTGGGTGGCGTTTTTTGTTTGATTTTACTTTTATTTGAAGGGCCAAAGCTTCGTAATTCCATTTCAGGTTATTTCCGGGGTTAAAAGTTTTTATAAATGCGTATTAAACTCATTTTGAAAAGGGCACTTTTGCACCGTAAAATAGCGTTTTAACGCTTATTTAATGACATGTGATAGTTCTGAGCAGAGTTGCGATTGGCATAGGACAAAAGAGTTAAATGATATTGTGCTTCGCACCAGGATGCGATCATACAAGCGAAAAAAGTAGTTGCAAATTCTACCGATTTCCTAAGAATAGCAATTTGGCTTCAAAATGGGAATCACGCTGCAGCTAAGCTTGTTTTATAATCAAAACTAATCACTATATGAAGTCAAGTTTTTCGATAGAAGATTAGAAGAATTTCAAGCAATATTATTTATGTTCACTTTTTTTGTTTCTCTGCAGGAACAATGGTCTAAAGCACTGTGGCAAACTAACAACCAGGTTCTTCGATGGAGGAGGAGTTGGGCAAGTTGACCCTAACCCTGACGAAAAGGAAAACTGTTAAGTTTTCTAATTTTATTTATTGGGCACACTTTTTGCAGGTTTTTCGACTAGTCTCAATTTCTGCCAAAAGCCCTGCACAAAAGACGTGCATGGAGCGCCAGGAGTCCAGGTCCGAAACTGGAGCGCCTCGCTACCCTAGTAATGATCTTTTTTGTATAAGTTTTAGACCTTTTTTTGGCAAAGACACTCTTGCTTTAACAAGTGGTTTTTAAAAAACTTTAAATACTTTCTCAGTGATGACCTGTAACCATCATATCTGAAGTACGACCTAGGTATTCTACAGTAGAGGTAGATCCCTGCCGGTAATATTTTCATTTTTGAGAATAGGGCAACTAGGTTGGGTCGTTCGTGGAGTGCCCGCTAAAACATCAATCCGGCCCAGTGGTGCACCCAGAATTTTCAAAGAGGGGAGGAGAAAATTTTTCAAAAAAGGAATACTTTCGCTGCCGAATTTTTGGCCTTTTTTACTGAAAATAGGGGTTTTCACTCTATTTTCAGACAAAAATTAGCTAACTTCGTTCTCGTTTGCTGATATATTGTCAAATAAATCGATCTAATGACTTTTTTGGCGTCGCATACGCCCCGCTTTCAAAAATTTTGGATACGTTTGTTTAAAAATGGTGACTTTAATTGACATCTTGGTCCAAAATTTCACAATATTTTTTTTCGGTTTTACTTAGGCATCTTTTGGTTTTACTTTGGCGTTTTGGGCTGCCTCGTGGCGGAGTATCACTTAAGGAAGAAATAATTATTATAATAGCAATTTTTTGTCTAAAAAGCCCTTCTCTCTTCTAAATATCGTAAGTGACATTACTATGGGACTGGATGTAAGGGGATTTAGCTATCCTAGACCTTTACCCCTGCAGGCCCTGCCGCGCTTACCGTATACGCCAGTATTTGCGCCTTTAATTTTGCATTCACAAAATAATACAAAATCATTTACTTTGCTTTGACCTTTCTACACTATGAGCTGTTGCTTTAGAGCTGTAGCCTTCATTCTTTTCTAAAATTGTTGTTGACCTTTTTTTGGTCTTAGATTGTTCTTGACTTCACATTTCGCTATGTTTATGATTGTTTAGCAATTGATTTTCTGTACAGTATATCCTGTGAAGTTGTCTAGAAACGCTATTCTGTGTCATAATAGTACCCTTTTTAAAATGAGTTTAATACGCATTTATAAAAACTTTTAACCCCGGAAATAACCTGAAATGGAATTACGAAGCTTTGGCCCTTCAAATGAAAGTAAAATCAAACAAAAAACGCCACTCACTAACCTACAGTGGTTGTTTGAAGTTGCGTGTATGTAATAATTTTACCATTGATTTAAATGGGCGAGTTTTACTGCGATCTGCAGTAAGAACCAGACAATGGGCATTGTGACGCGCCACTAAAACAACCTATTAACAGCAAGTTTTTCTTCGACAAATGAAAAAAAACAACAACAATTCGTTAACTGATTCAAAAAGCAGAAACTAAGAGATAGACGATATTGTTAACAACTCCATTTTTTACTCTTGATTTTGAAATGCTCAGTAAAATGCAGAGGAATTAAGAATTTTAAGTATAACTTTCAACTAGTTAATTGGAATTGAGCAATTATCTTAAAAATTAAAAAAATCATGAAGCAACACCAAAAGTAGTTTCATATTATTACAGTATTTTCTTTCTTATCACTATCTTTTACTAAGGCATCATTTACAGTATCTGATGACCCAACAACGAAGTCATGCTAAGATTAGTGATTGGTAATTAATCAAAATGTTATAGTATAAAAATACTGTGACCTAAAATATAGGGAAAAATTGCTCAATGATGGTAAGAAAATTTTGGTTTGCATCGTAAAAAAAGTTTTAAAACGAAAAAAAAAAATCAAATGGCAAAGTAATGACCTCGAAAAGTTATTTTACTAGTGCGACCACTGCACAAATTTTAATTTTTTTTTAAATTTTTTTATTTTGAAACGGTTAAAATAATTTAAATTAGATAGCAATGGCAATTTCACCAGAAAATTTTTAGTCATTGAGAGTAAAAAAAGTAAAACTAAAACGAGGAATATTCATACGTGCAGTTTTTATTTCATTTAAATTAAGAACTGTAAGAGTCGAGTTTGAATTAGAGTTTGGGTTAGGGCTGAATTTAGTGTGAGTTTCCAAGTAAGAATTTTATTTTGAGCTATAGATTTGGGTCAGAACCATCAAAAAAGGATATAGAAATTTCCGGTGTAAAAGAGCTTTTCTTTAAATCATCATGTGCTTCAAAGCGCGCATTTCTTTTTGTTCTTCAACTTCCGGCAAATAAAAGTTATTTAAAAAATTTGGATGGGGGAATCGTAATAAAATACTGTATTTGATTACAAATTATAAATGAAATACCGAACAGTTTGTTTTTATGTTTCAACTTTATTTGTTTGAATCATCAAAATCAAAAACGCCTTTCTTAAACCAAAAACAAGCAATTCATTATCACTTTAGCTAACATTGGTCAAAAAGTTTTGCGATAAAAGCAATTGAATGACATTCTGTCCATCGACATTGGAGTGTTTGTCTACTATACTGTAAAAACTCTCTCACATGCGTTTTTTTTTTTATTTGAATAGGATGCCTTTCTGGAGAGCCATGTTATCAAGAGCCATAAGCAAGATTTATATTTAAGCCAATAAGCGTGAAGACTGGAAGCTCAAAAAGTAATGATTTAATCAAATAAATTTCAACTCTTTTCATGATGGCTAAAAGTCGTTTGCGAAAACTGTTACAGTGTCACATTTGTTCAAGCGATTGTAATTGTTATTTGTGCTCAGTGCTTGCTAGCAAAGATTCTTTGTTTGAAATTTTTGTCGTGCAGTTATATGGTGTATTGCAGATGTCTGAACAGGCCTTGGCCAAAATATAGTGATTGTTTCTGATTTTGCTTGGCTAATTTAAAGTGACTCTGAATGCCAGCAAAAAATTATTTTTCAAGTTTTGTTGCCCGGCGCTACTGATTGACGCCACGCTCAGACGCATCGGAAGACGGCATGCTTTTGACAGAAAGACAGGACAGTCCACTTAGGTTTATAAATTGCATTATGATGTATTATAAGCTGGGCAATTTTTTAGTGATCGAAAAGTCTTTAAAAATTAACCTATTTTATCAAAAAATTAACTAGATTGTCCTGAAAAAATCGAAATAGACGAACCAGTCCATAGCAAAAACACCGTCGAAGTCAAGTCAATTAGTGGCTTAGTGCTATAATGCATAATTGCTCATACACCATAATGCCGCGTGTTTTCTGGTAGAAAGTTTCGATCCTTGGGCAGCAGCTTTTTTAGCATCGAAAAGCTGAGTTTCACTGAAGCTGTTGTGTGTTGGTTATGTCGAAGTAGGCCGTAAACTGTTGAGAAGCTTCTTGCGGATTAATGGCCATTAATAGTCTGTGAGCTGAAAATTCTACGGGCTCTAGAAAAGAAGTTAGTTCCACCTCTCGGGGATCTACTTTTTGAAACTAAATTTGGAAAATGTGTTGTTTCACCAACTTTCAGAAAAAAAGTTTTCCACTTGAAGCCGCGCTGTATTTAAAAAAATCGACCTTTGAATGTGCCAAACGGTGAATACAACACAAGCGACGAAAGCCACAAGTTGGTTACGGTTCAGACAACGCGTACAATCGTAGCGCTCGAAAAATAGATTCCTTATTGCAATACTGCCTACGTCATTCTGACACAACTGTTAAAACGCGTGCGTATACAGGGGATTTCTAATTGGTAGTATGTTTACTAAACTGCGTTATGTTAATTACTTAACCGTCCTTTTGATCATCGCTTTATGTAAAAGTGTTGCAGTAAACTGCCATCAATGTGAGTACAGAACTGCTCTTAAACAGCAGCATCTCATCGTGCTTCACATCCCTGCCTATAAAAGAGGAAATTTTGCCAGATTGCGGGCTTATGGGTAGCAAGTTTGGCGCCAGCTATGAGCTTTGTCATATTTGCAACATGTTTAAACAAAATGTTGTAGTCCTAGGTTTATGTACAATACTTCCAGTAGTGCCCTGTGCTTTTGATAGTTTTCTGTATTTACACACCTTTCAAATTGCCAAGTAACCGCAAGACAGTTTCAAATACAACAACAATAACTTATGTAACAATCATATGATATCGATAATTCATTTCTTCATCTAACTCCGTCTTTTCCATTCGATATATTTTGTGTTAGGAAATTAACTTCTCTTTCATCACTTTTGATAAAATATGGCATAAATTTTCTCAACATCATTGCGATTGGAATCTTGATCACTGGATCTAGTGAGCAAAAATAGCTATGGCATTAGAATATAAAGTGAGATAAAAATTTTAATGCAACCTTAACCATAGTTTGATGGTTACCTGTTAGACACATGCCCTGCTACGACAACATCCAAGCCCTGGTTCGATTCAGAAAAGAAAAAAAAATCAATACAGCTAGAAATTGCTCTACAAAAAGATTACGAAGCACAACGAGAAAATTCTTCCTAATTTTAAAGAATCTGACACATTTGCAAAATGTTACATCAACTCAACTAACACCGGCAGATATTTTGTACCAGTGCGTAGAAGTTGAACCAAAAAGGGTATCAAATATCTATGGCACCCAGTTTCATTAGAAGTTTTGCATATATACTGTAAAATAAAACTGTGTTGTTGGTATAATGGAAATGTAGTAAAGGATAATCTGGCAATGTTATGTTGGTAGAAGGTTCATTGCAATTTTTTGGTTAGGCAAGTGATCCCCTACATGCTCTTGGAGATCGGGCTGCAATCCAACATGAGTTTTTACAGTATACTTTCGCAAAAAAAACTGCGTTTTTTTAGTGCGGGTACCGACAGTGCCTTTTAAAAATTGTATCAAAGTGCATACAAACAAAGATTCCCCTTGATTCCACGTTTAAAATCTATCAGTTGCTTTGATCCCCCATAAAGCAATGAAAAAGTTCTTCATTAAATTTAGCACAGCACTAATTTTAAAGTACCAAGTGCTAACCATTGAACATACTGTGGTAGCTTACGAGTTCATATCACCACTAATGAGCATTATGTGCTGTAGCTTTACCCAAGTTACGTATCATCATTTACCATTACTGGTAGAAAACCACAAGAGCCAGGTGAAGCGCTCAAGCCTTGCTGTGCTTTCTCGCAAGACTGTACTCTTCGGTATGTTTGAATTAAACAGTCCTCAAGGAGGCATTCGTCTAGGATTTATTTTGTAGAATTAAGTTGCAATATTAGTAAATGTTAACATAGATAAAGCTCAATCTTCTAATAAAAAGCTATGCAAATTTTAACCGAGGTTCTCTTTTCTGTAAAATTAAAAGCAGTCCTTCTTGCAACTCAAATAACAAAAACTGAACCTGCTAGAAAACGTTGAAAAGAAAACGAATAATTTTGTGCAAAAAAAAAACAAAACGGCAGCTGAAAGAGCTTTGCAGTTACAGTAATCGATTGCCCTTAGCAGCTGCAACTAAAACGAAATCAAGATATAAATAAGTGAAACAAAGACCAAGGGTTCGCCTCCAGCATACGACAAAACAAAAAAAACAAACTGAATTTTAAGAAAGGACATTTTTATTACCGATGCTGAAGCAATTACGACATTCTGTGTTTGCCAGACAACATAAAACGCTATTTAATTTGAACTGTAACCAGTTTTTTATGCTTTTTCCGTGAAAAGTTACGAATTCATAAACAAAGTTTCATAGCGCTTTAACTTAAAAACGGCTAACGGTAAAAACTTGAAATTTAGATCTCTGCTGGGGCACATACGAATCATTCTTAGTGCATATTTTGAGGGCAATCGGTCCCGTGATACGGGTTTCCGAGCCAAAAAATGAAATGCCAATTGTAGGTTTAAACAGCTCTAGCTCCAAAACTAATGGCATTAGGAGAATAAAACTTTCGATTTTAGAAGCGTCTGGGCATGCCCTTTCAGCTCTCAAAAATAATTTAAGACGATTCCTACGCTTTTTTTTCTTTATTTATTTATTCATTTATTTGTTTAATAAGCAAATCACATTATGGGAACAAAAACTCCGAAACCACCAAAGCTAGAAACTTGAAATTTGGACAGATGATAAGTCCATACATGAACTAGCGTCTCTCCAATTTTGGAGGCGCTGCGTCACGTGGTTTGGTGCAGATACATCCTAAACTTGTGACTGCGAAGTTTATTAAGTGACTTTAGTCACGCACGCGCGCGTGCTGTCGTGGCTGAATGGTTAAAGGCGCCAGCGCTTGAAACCTAAGAACTGGGTTCAATACTCTGGTTTTGGTCATCGCTTTCATCAAACCAACAATATATTGAATCTAGCATATTAATTTTTTTTTCATTACGACAAAATCGTTTATAATATTTTTTGTTTGACACTAGATATGATCAGAGGGTATCAGGTTTCATTCTCTGTGAATATGTCCCAAAAATCAGCTTCTAAAGACCTCAAGCTAGCGCTCTAGTTTCTTTTGCTATCACTACAAAATTTAAAGACAAGAATATTTTGACATACTTTGGAGGTAGTCACCTACGCTCGTGTGCTGCCGTGGCCGAATGGTTAAATGCGCCAGTGCTTGAAACCTAAGACATGGGTTCAATTATCTACTTGGTCATCGCTTTTATCTAAACAAAATTATATTGAATCTAGCATATTAATTTTTTTTTTGATTACGACAAAATTGCTTTGAATATTTTTTGTTTGACGCAAGGTATGATCAGAAGGCATCAGGCTTCATTCTCTGTGAAGACACCCAAAAAAGCACTTTTTTAACACCATGTCCATGAGCAAGCACGCAACTTTTTTTGGGTGTCCGTAGAAATTTTTAGGAAAAAACTATTTTGACATAATTTGGGGGAACCAACCCCTCAAAACCCCCTAACGGACCCGAACAAATAACAGTTTTTTTGACGGCTTAAGCTAGGGTGCTACATCTTTGATATCAAGAGACAATTCAGAGACAAATACCCTGACATAGTTTGGGGTACCAACCTCTTGGGGACCCCCCCAACCGGCCACCCCAAATATCACATTTTTGAACGACTTAACATAGGGTGTCAGTGTTTCTTGATATCAGTAGATATTTAAGAGACAAATATTTTGACGTGGTTTGAGGGTACCACCTTCCATCGGGAACCAAAATCGACCCCCCAAGTATCACTTTTTTGAACGACTTAATTTAAGATGCCACTGTTTTTTAATATCAGTAGATATTTAAAAGGCAAATATTTTGACGTGGTTTGGGGGTGCCCCCTCTCGGGGACCAAAATGGAGCCCCCAAAAATCAATTTTTTTAACAACTTAATTTAAGGTGCTACTGTTTTTTGATATCAGTTGATATTTAACAGACAAATACTTTGACATGGTTTGGGGGTACCACTTTCCCTAAGGAACCCCCAAAATTATTTTTTAATTGGCTCAAGCTAGGGCACTAGATTTTTTTCCTATCAGCACATATCTAAGAGACAATTATTTTGACATCGTTTCGGGGTATTACCCCCCGAAGACCCCGCAAAATGGACCTTTCAAAAATTAATTTTTTGATTGGCTCAAAATAAGGTTCCAGTTTTTTTTTGATATCAACTCATACTTAACAGACAAACATTTTAACATAGTTTGGGGGTGCCAACCCCCCTCGGGGACCCCCCAAATACACTCCCCAAAAAACAATTTTTGAATGACCTAATTTACGGTTCCAGTGTATTTTCATATCGGTAGATATTTAGAGGCAAATTTTTTGACAAAGTTTGGGGGTACCACCTCGCTGACGCCCCCTTCCAAATAGACCATCAAAAACCAATTTTTTGAATGGCTCAAGCTCGGGTACCAGTGTTTTTTGCTGTCAGTAGATATTTAAGATACAAATATTTTGACGCGGTTTGGGGGTGTCACCCCCCTCGGGAATCCCCCCAAAATAGTCCGGTAGAAATACGACAAAGTACATGCAAACCCGGAAAAACTTTATAATAAGCTGAAATTTTGCACGATGATTCAGGACGATGTCCTGAGCCACCAAAAAAAATCTCCATGTTTTGGACATGGGACTTCCCCTTTTTCGGCCTTTAAAGTCTGCCATCTAGTGTCAAAGAGTCTTTACTGTCCAACAGCCAATCCAAAAGTTATGGAAGAGTCAAATTTTGAATCGTAATCGATTTTTAAGTGCATGTATGAACAAATTTACTTTAAAATTGATGACGTCATTTTGATGACGTCATTGCCAAATTTTTAGTTTTGGAAAAATGGTATATTCTGCATTGATTACTCAAATTGTGAATGAGAGTTAGCTGTTTGGCTCCAAGCCAAAAATTGCTTAAATCAAAGTGATGACGTCACAAACGCTTTTTAATGACGTCATCTGTCAAGAGTTTTGATCGAAAATAAGCAAAAAAGTGTTTGACCAAACAAAACATTGCACCACTTTGAGAATATCAGCATCATCATCATCATTTTAAGGTTCTAAGGCATTATCGAATCCTTGGCCGAGGACTTTCGTCGCCCTCCTATACGCAATGGTTCTAAAAAAAAACTAGCGAAATTTTACGTCAATTAATACGCAGTGCAGCAACTAGAACGTTGGTCTAAGGGGGCAAAATTTGTTTCTGGGGGGGCCAAAATTTTGGGGTTGGTCTACTTTTCTCCGTGTTCTATGATGATCTCTAAAAAATAAAGATCATCTCGCCAAATTGTTCTATTTATCTTCTAGTTTTCTGTCGTTTTCCCAAAAAAAGTCACCCTCTTGAAACTGCCGCCAGGAAAAGAGGAGTTTTGGTGGGCACGGTGGGCATTTTAGGGGGGCGGAATTTTTGTTTAGGGGGAGCCGCCCCTTTTTGCTCCCCCGTAGTTGCCGCCCTGTTAATACGAATATGTCTCGAGCACGATAATATATCCGGTAGAAACAGGATTTCTACCGTTCTACCGTTTTCTACCGTCTGACAATATTATTATCTCACGCAAAATGCTTTGTTAGCATACTTCTGCAATCTGTGGTACTAAATCCATTATACAGTGGATTATGCCTGGCATCAGAACTAAACTTATCTAATCAAGTAGCACAACATATGAACAAACTTATCGGATTAATCTAAAACAACACCTGATAAAAAGCTTATCTAATCTACCAAGATTCTTGAATTAACATCTGAACAAAATTTACTTATTTAATTTTATAATGAAAACGCTAATATTTGACAATTACAGGCTTAATAATTTTTTTTTGTCTTTGCTAATGCTTGCATTTTAAAATAAAATTGCAGATGAACTTTAACTGCGCAAGGGAACTTTTGGATAAACATTTATAGACTTTCTTGCTCGAACTGCAAAATGCGTTATTTTATTTTCATCCCATATTGGGAGGTTTAAGTTTTATCTGCTTGACTACTACCACCGGTGCAGCCAGAAATAAAAAAAGGGGAAGGAAAAAATGTTTTGTTGTGATTAAAGATATGCAAATCGAAAAGTTTTTATTTACGCAAATTTTATCAAACTACTGTACAAAAGGTTAAGCGATAACAGGTTGAAGTACTGCCGTCGTTCATCAGCAAACGCATAAAAAAATAACTAAACGAAAAAAATAAGAATTAAAGTAGTTTTACGATTTTACTTTATTTAACGATGCAACAGGGGTACAAAAAAGCGCGTTTTCTCACTTATGCCGTACGAGAAAATCGCAGATTGCAGTTATTATTTAAGTAAGCTTGCGTAATAATATTACAATTTTCGAATAATTATAATCACATTTCATTCATCAAGTTGCCTTGGCCAGGAGACAGCGAAAGACCTTTCGGTCTTCGAGGCAAGCTGCCACCTGTCTACCACAGTATATTGTGACAAATTAAGAACAAATGAAATGCACAATTCGCAAAAACATACGAACAACTCCCTCCTACACCCAAAAATGATTGGTTTTTGAAAAAATAAGTGCTCCCTATCATAATTTATGTTAATTGACAGTTGACACCAGTCACGACATACTGCTTGCTATCTTCAACCAACGAAAAAAAACTGCGCTGTATTGTGGCTTGCCAATATAAAGTTTCGTTTAATTGATTACTGTACTCACTGCTATTATTATCGTTGGTAGAAAGTGGGATCTAAGCATTAAGCAAAAATAACGCGATACCGACCGACCAATTCTTTGTACGGTTATCTTAATCAAAAAATTCGAATCTGAACGCGGCGTTCGCGAAAAAACGATCATAACGAAATACAATGGGTTTATTTTTATTTATATGGCACGCCCGCGAACAAAATTTGGTTCGCTCCGAAAATTGCGAATAAAATGCTTCCAGAACAAATTTTTAGGCCCGGCCGCGAAATCGTGAACGTCCAGGCATATTGTTAGTTTGTTTAAAACAACTGGCTGCTTGTACGCCAGTTAGGCGATACGCCAACCTCACCGAATTTCGGTTTAAAATAAACTAAAGACGAGCTTTTGCGCTCACGATTTTACGCACAGTGTAGATCGGGAGAAGGCGGACGGTGTCTGTGCGACTTTTTGCTCTTAACCAATCAGCGCGCTCAATAGAGACCTCGACACAATTTGGGCTACGTCGCCGGACTCGCTGCTCTGATAGACAACAAGAACATTGTTCATAATCAACACAGCTATACGTTGTAATATGCAGACATAGAAATTGATTGAAACAGATTTCCTAAAATAAATTTGCGAACTTTTTACTGCATTAAACATTTGACATTGCGCAGGTTGTAGCTGTTAGATTAATTCAAACCAGCCGATCGCGTTCTCTAACTTCAACTGAAAACAAAATTAAAGGATCAAGCAGACATTGTGGTTTCGTTTTGGGTAATTAATAAAAACTTTTTGAACAATAACATTTTGATTCCGTCATTTTTCAAATAAACGGATTCACTAGGCTTTGGTCTAAATGTAGGCCTACATAAAACGGTTTAGACCAATTACGTCTGATATCTTGTTCCATGTAAACGCAAAAAAAAATAGGTAAAATGCTTGCAATTAAATGACATGCGTATATTTAAACGCATAAATACGCGTGATCGGTAAAACTGACCCAACACAGTATAACAAAAAACTCAATTTCGACGTTCTCAATAAACGGAGAATCATTCTCTTAGAAGAGATTTGCTTTCCATCTGCGATTAGCGTTTTTTCCAAATGCTTTCAAATAAAATATTCTGGAAATTTATTTGGATCGAAATACGATTCGTTTACGGTGACATTTAATTCGTGTACTGAGACGCGTCAGATCTCGGCCGTCCCGAATTCTTGCCGGTATCTGATTCTACTTGTTTCATTTTGGAAAATGATGAGTTTCGAAACAAATGGATTGCGTTTTTTGGTGCAAAATCGCGCTGCTTTCTGCCTCATTCGCATTCTGCCGCAAATATAATGCGGTATGCTGACGAGACATTATCATTCCACAACAGCGCGATACGGGCTACGCAATGATCTTATTTCACCAAAATTGATTTTTCGATAGTAACTTTATTTCGATTGCTACGTTAAAAATGATTCACTTTGCCGTTTTTGCTGCAAACGTTTTTTCAATCCGAGTATCTCGCAAACAATACAAGCTAGAGGGCTGAAATTTGTTGTAAAAGATAGAGAAGCTAATGATCCTTGAAAAAATTTTCAAAAAAATGCAAAAGTTTTGACGTTGTTCATTTGCAACTCTGGGTAGAATTACACTTAAGTTGAGCGTTTTTCAATTACCGTAGTTTTTTCACATTTTGTCTTTTAAATAATTTTGTGAAATTGTGCACTTTAAAAAAGGGAGGGGACTGGTCCCCCTAATCCTCTACTACACCAGACTTTTACTGACAACACAGTTTTTTACTTTCAATCGACTAAATTCACAATATAATTCTCCCAAGTTTAAAGCTAATAAACAAAAAAAGTTATACAATGTTCCGTTTAGTCAAACCAATGACATAAAACTAGATGATACGCAACTCTTTTCCCACTCTTTTTCCTCTTTGTTTCTTTATTGTGCGGATTTTTGCTCTGTCTTTGCCCGCACTGATCTGCTCACAGTGACTGTATTGTGCAGCCTTTGCTAGCTCAACTAACAATAGGATAGCAATTACAACAAATATCATTGTCTATGGAAGTTGTGGCTTTGCGTAATTTACGTAAAGTTTGGTCAACAACAAAATTACCCCCCAAAATCCAATTTTCGAGTAAGTTTTGCATAAAATGCATAAATATCAACGTGTTATCACAACTTAATGTTACGACATCACTGAAATGTAAACATGAAAAATGTTGTTTTTATGTTTATTGTTGTGGTTTCTCATTTCTTCTGCTTTTCTGAGTCAAAATATGTTAAATGTTTCACACTGAATTGGTTGAACTACTCTAAATATGTAGGTGTCAGTTTGATGTTTCATTTTGTGTTGTTGTTACGGTAGCATTGAACTTGGAAGAGTCAAGCGCATGTGTTACTTTTCGTTACTTCCATGCCAGAAATGGCAAAAATAAACTGAATTGAAGAATGTCAAAAAAACTTGCCGTAGTTTTTTTGCGGTATATAGTATACTTTTTTTATAAGAACCAATAAATATTAAGTTAAGGCTGGCTGTTCGTAATTTTTTGCCGATTTTTAGCCTCAATTGTTCTTAAATTTTGAAAACACGGATGCTAATTTTAACAACCACATTTGTACAACTGTTTAAGGTGTTAATTTTAGCGACCATATTTCCAAAGCTTTGTGTGCTTGAGTGAACGTTTTTTACTGCTTTTGTCGCAACGCATAATTGCTCTTTTTTGGACTTGAACGACTGCCAAAATTTTTCTCAGTTACTCGCATAGAGCGCAACAGCATTCTTTAATCTCATAATAGTTGCAATTTTGCTCGCAAATACTGGAAAACCACTGAAATTTTATCGTTTTGAATCAGTACAGAATTTAGTTTTTTTTATTAATTTGGATTTTCTTCTTTTTCGTTTGTCCTTATTTTACTTTTGCTGCTGAGGCTGGAATTTTTCTTAATTTGTTCTTAAATTTTGAGCAAAAATGAGCCTATTGTTCTTATAAAATTGTTCTAGAAAAGAGTGTATATATGAGTAGTTAGTTTGTGCATTTTTGATTTCTTTTTTTTAAGATATGTTATCCAGTGGTGAAGTATCTTTATAAAAAACATTAACTTCTACGTTGGAATGCGGAGTCTTTGCCGCTGAAAAATCCTGCTCTTTTTTTACAAAAAGATTGATTTCATAATATTTTTGCGTGAAATTTCGCCTGCAAATTTTATTTTGGAGGGTCGCCACTCAAAAAATTTTTGCTTTTTTCATTAAGAAAACCGTCGATTTTGAGACGTTTTAGTGAAAAAAATTTGAATTCACAAAATAATTTAGTGAAAAATCACGGATATGTTTTGAAATTGATAGCAGAGAGACTCCAAAATGGATGCGGTTTTGTCTAATATACAGCGCCACCGCTGTTTCGTGACAGCAGGATAAAGCAAAAATAAATCATCAACTACAGCATACGATCAAAACTCTAAATGTCGTCTGATTTCTTAAATAAACCCCTCTACCTTCGAAGATTCATATATTTTACGAATTTCTTGCGAAAAAGCGTCAACGCACCTTTTTTTCAGAATTGGTGACTGCAATACGTCCTTGTGTCCTTGTGAGAGACACTTGACGCATATTTCCCATGAGGGCTAAGCAGTTTACCCGCAATGGAGGCCCAGCCAGAGGAAAGACTTGCAAATAAAACCCAAAAAAGTGCTCGGCGTCATAGGCGTAGCTAGGATTTTTGATTAGTGGAGCCCAAACCGCAAAGCAATGACGTCATCAGAACTTTTCAAAAGGAATTTTTAATGGGACAAAGATACCGTGAAATGGAGGATCAGAAGCAGAAGCCTGGGTTACCATGTAATCAGGATTTTGCTAAACGGGGTCAGAACTTGAACCAAAACTTGAAAAGTTTTCAAAAAATTGTAAATTGGGAGAGATGGTGAGTAAACTAGTGTAACTTAAACGAGTCACAGACTAGGGTTTGGGGGCAAAGCCCCCCGCCGCTGGGCAATTTTTTGTAATGTTTTAGAAAAAATTGCAATTCTAAGGCCTTTTGGATCACATTTCGCACGTTTGTAGATCCACTTAAAATCACTAAATTTTTAAGATTTGAAAGCCAACTGAAAAAATTACATTTTTCAATCTTCCATTTACTTGCAGGTTAAGTCCAAAACACGTTTAAAATCTTGCATTTTTAGGTTAAATTTTGCAAGTGGCTTGGTCCAGTTAGGGTGAAGCAAGATGCAATTCCTCCAATAATATTTTTAGCAGCGAGTACACAATAATTCACTCAAAGATTTGCCTTGGAGATTTTTGTTTTATCGTAAAAACAACCAGTTCTAGGAGTACATAAACTACCACGACCCAGGCTCGCTCAATTCAAATTCAATAATTTGTTCAATAAGCATTTTCCCTAGCTAATTTTTTTTCAAAAGTATTTTGTTGCGTTAAAACTGTTGAGATGGAAGTGGATTGTTATTCAAAGTTGGTACAATAGATGGTTACGAGTCGTGTAATTGCATTATGTTCACAAAAAGGGTAGATGAGGGACTGCAGTTGCAACTTTTAGGACAAAAAGCCTGAGTTTCTTCCGGATAATACATTTACATTGTTAGGATATTAATATTGTACTGTTGAACGCAAAAGTGTTAAAATAAACTTAAGCTAAAAAATGGCTTTGTTGTCATTATTTTTATCATTGGTGGCAATTTAATTTGCCCCCTCACCCCCTTGGCTACGCCTGTGCTAGGCGTTGTTGTTATAAGACAGACGCAAAGTGCATGGTTCATACGAATGATCGATCGAGTGACCACAAGTCTACAGCGAAAGTTATGACCTATGAAAAAATGTTGGTGCGAATGAATAAGACTTCGACTATTTCGTTCACACTCTTTAAACGTTTAAGAACGGACTCGTTCCTACTCTGAATAGGCTACCAAAGACCTGAAGAATCAGCTCCAATTTTCAAGATATCGCTTTCACTCGAATGACATAAACATGAATACAGATTAGTTCCCTTCAAACCACCGTTAATTACTGTGCAAGCACATTATTAGCGCTTCAATCGACCTTTTTTAAACTGCGCACCAATCGCCAGCGCCAGAGAAAAGCAGAAGAGTGGAACCTGCAGCCAAGCGTGACCAAGCAGAGAATAAAATGAGCGCATTCGCGCAGTTTCGGATCATCTAGTTTTATGTCATTGGTCAAACACTCTTTTAAAATTACAATCAAAACTCGTGACAGATGACGCCATTAAAAACGTTTGTGACGTCATCACTTTGATTTAAGCAATTTTTGGTTTTCGTCCAAAGACCTAACTCTCATTTCCAATTTGAGCCATCAATACGTCATTTTTTCAAAAAAAAAAAGCAATGACGTCACTAGCAATGACGTCATTAACTTCAAAGAAAACACCTTTAAACCTGAACTTGAAAACCAACTCTTAGTTAAAACTTGGCACTTTTACAGCTTTTGGATTGGCTGTTTGATAGTAAACACTCTTTGACACTAGATGGCAGATTTTAAAGGCCGAAAAGGGGGGAAGTCCCAAGTCCAAAACATGGGGATTTTTTTTGGTGGCTCAGGACATGGTCCTGAGTCATCGTGCCAAATTTCAGCTTATTATAAATTTTTTCCGGGTTAAAGCTATTTCTATCGGACTAAAACCAATCTTTTGAACGACTTAATTTACGGTGCCAGTTTTTTTGATATCAGCAGTAGATTTTTTGGAGATGAATATTTTGACAAAGTTTGGGGGTGCCACCCCCCCGGGGACCTCCCCAAAACAGACTCCCCCAAAAATTAATTATTTTGATTGGTTCAAACTAGGGCACTACTTCTTTTTAATTGTTTACTGATTTCCACGTTTTAAAGTAAGTCATTTTGTGAAAAAATAGCTTAAATTCTTTCAGTGTATTTGTTTCGAATAAATATATTCCTTAAAACTGTAGTCTGTAACAATTTTTACCCAAGCGATTTTCTTAGACCTTAAATTTGGTAGAAAACGTTCCAAAATATTAATATGACCTGTAAATTGCTTAGTTAAAAAAAAAAAGTTTATTATTTTTAATCAAAAAGTCTAAACTTCTTTGTTTTCGTAGCCATAGTTTTCGTAAAAAATATTCCTAATCCTGCATTTCTTCATTTTGAATTAAAACTTTACTTAAAAACAATGTTTTTTTCTACTTTGAAACAAATACGTTTACCTATCATTTCAAAATTTTTAACAATTTTTTAGTTATACATTAGTTTTTTTACTAAAATACCATAAAATTTAACCAAAATAGATGATGTTTATTAATTTTAGTCCATAAATCTCAACTTTTTTTTGTTGTCGTAGCAATAGTTTTGTTAAAAAATCTTATTTTTCGTCATTTTAGTCATTTTAAATTGATAGTTTAAGTAAAAATAACCTTTTTTACTACTTTGAAACAAAAACATTTACCTAACATCTTAAATTTTTTTTAGTTTTAAACTAATTTTTTTACTAAAATGCCATAAAATTTAACCAAAATAGATAATGTTTATTAATTTTAGTCCATAAATCTCAACTTTTTTGATGTCGTAGCAATAATTTTGCAAAAAATATTACGTTTTTTCATTTTAAATTGAAAGTTTAAGTAAAAATAATCCTTTTTTCTTCTTTGAAACAAAAACATTTACCGGTACCTAACATCTTAAATTTTTTAACAATTTTTTTTAGTTTTACACTGATCTTTTTACTAAAATACCGTAAAATTTTATTCAACTAAACTCTATTTTGAGTTAAAACATGGTCTTTTGCAATTTTTTGATGTCATTCGATATTAAACCTTGTCTTAAAGTCTAAAGTTATATAATTTACGTCAGTTTTAGCGATTTGCTTGTTTGTATGAAGATGTTTTTGCAGAAATACCTACAATCTTACAATTTCTTTGTTTAAAACGACATTTCAACCTTAAAACGAATATTATTTGAGAACTTTTAATCAAAATTTATCTAAGAACTTGTGTTTTTTATTACTTGATCTTGTTTTATTGGGATAAATTTGTCAAAATATCGTAAAACCTTGTACGATTTATATGACTTGAGTGGAAATTGTAACGTAAATAAATCCAAAAACTTACCTAAAACTTGAACTAGTCATTACCTTTCTTCTTTGTGTTGCAATACTTTGATCAAAATCTTGGGTATCTTTAACTTGATTATTACTTTTACTTTAAAAACTTACCTAACATAGAAGAATTTTTAACCGTTTTCTTGTTTTCATGAGAGCGGTTGGATCAAAGACATTCAAAGACTTGCATTTTCTTGAGTTTTATGTAAAAAACCGAAACTTTACCTAAAAATTTTGTTGGAATATGGGATATTTTTGTAAACCATCTTAAACATTTATTTAGCTTGAATTAAAATTCTTTTTTGAAAAGTTTATTTTTTATAATTATTCTGAAAAATCGTTCAAAATTAAACCTCTTTTCGTAATCGCGGTTATAAATTTACTTGAAAAAATAGAGCTTTTTGGTACTTTAAATCAAAATTCTTCTAATCTCTTAAATATTTTAGCAATTTTCTTGTTTGCATAAACGTGATTTGTGTGGAAGATAACTTAAAGTCATACAATTTCTTTGTATCGAATGAAATCTTACAAGTTTTTTTATTAGTCTTGTTTAGGGTAAGTTTAGTTGAAATTAATAATTGAAGTCTTACAATTTCTTTGTTTAAAACAATAATTCTACCCTAAAATGAACATCTTTCGATAACTTTTAATAAATATTTTTTCCAAAAACTTTGTTTCTTTAGTCGTTTTATATTGATTTATAGGAATCAAGTCAATAAACTATCTTAAAACCTAACAATTTCTCTGTCTTGAGCGAAAACTGTAGCGTAAAAAACAAAAGCATTTATCTAAAATCTTAAATTTTTGAAGTTCCTTGTTTACATGGGAAAAGTTTGATCAAAAAACATTCAAGGTCTTACTATTTCTTGGACTTGGAAAGTAATTTTATCTCAAACATAGGTTACTTACTTAAAATTTTAACTTTTTTTCGAGTATTTTTGTTTACCTAAAGCAATTTTTTAAAAAATGTTTACAGTCTTACGTTTCTTTATCTTAAAGATTGCTTTACCTTAAAAAACTTACCTAATATTGTAAAATTTTCAACCATTGCCTTGATTTCGTAGAAAAAGTAGGTCAAAAGTATTAAAAACCTCACAATTTCTTTGCATTGAATAAAAATTTTATCTAAAAAATCGAAAACTTACTTAAAACCTTACAAGTTTTTAAATAACTTGTTTGGATAGAGATAGTTTTGTGAAAAATAGATGAGGTCTTACGATTTCTTTGTTTAGAACAGTAACTTTACCTTGAAATGAACATCATTCCATATCTAAAATCTTGTTTTTTATAACGTAATATTGTTTTCAGAGGAATAAGTTTACCAAAATCTCTTCATTCCTTGTAACTTCTTTGCCTTGAGTAAAAATTGCAGCGTAAGTAATCGAAACACTTGCCTGAAAGTTAATTAAGTTTAATTTTCTTGTTTCGAGGGACTTTTTTTTGGAGTGGTGTAAGTCATATAGGTGAAATTTCTGTAAAAACAACCTTAATTATTTTTTCTTTGGGAACGAAGAAGCTGTGAAGTAACTTTTGATTGGTCTTCGAGTTGAGCATCTCCACAAAATTGCTAAGAATTTTAGATTGAATTGCGAAATTTTTTTTTCTTCGTTTTTTTTCTGTTCGGCAACAAAGTAGCTGTAAAGTAATCTTTGAGGAGTCGTGAAGTCGAACAACTCCACGAAATTGATAAGAATTTTTAATTTTAGTTGAGAAATTAAATTTATTTTTTTGTCTTAGGTTTTTTTCTTCGGGGGCAATTGAAAGATACTTGCGGTGATGCAAGCTTCAGATCTCGGATAGAGAGATTTATTCTTCGGGAAAAAGTTGAAGGCGTCTGCAGTGCGGTAAGCCCTATAAAACTGAAGACGCCTGCGGATATGGATGTTTTTATTTAATTTTGATAAATTAACTCTTTCGGGGTAAAATGATAGACGCCTGTAATGATGTAAATTTCTAATATTGGTTAAATATAGCTTTACTCCTTCGAGGTGAAATCGAAGACGTCTGAGGCGCAATCCGTTAAAATTCAAGAAATTTCGCGGCGATGCAAGTTTTAACCCTCGGTTAAATAGATTTAACTCCTTTGCGTTGAAATGTTGGATATTTGCAGTGATTTCAGCTTTCAATCTCGGTCAATAGATTTTCTTTTTTAACTTAAAAGTTTTTATAGTTTAAATATGAAGTTTTTTTAGCTTAAATATTGCTAAAATTGTTTAAAATCTTAATTTTTTTTGCTTTACGTGCTTCAATGCAAGTCTTTTTTTGTGAAAAAGTGTTAAATTCTTTTGCTTTAAAGTTGCGGCGTTGCTGACTTTAATCTTGATTAAATAAATTTACAAACTTTTTAAAAACTGTCTGCGTCGTTGCAGACTATTATTTTTGGTCAAATAAATTTACAAACTTTTTTGTTTTTAAACTTAGGGTTCTCTTTGGGAGCAATATTAAAAAAGGTGTTCCATGCTTTTAGTTTTGGTCAAATAAACAAACTTTTTTTAAAAGTTAGGGTTCCCTTTGGAAGCAATATTACTAAAGGTGTTCCATGCTTTTAATTTTTAATTGCAGCTAACAAACTTGCTTGCCCTTGTGGTGCCAAGGCAATCGGAAATTAAACAAATTGGATTATATTACGCCATGCAAGCAAAACAGCGTTTGCAATTTTTAATCTGGCGAATGAAAACGGTTGAAAAGATTTTTTACTGGTGAATTTGCGACATGCTATCTGATGTTTACAGATATGGCTGCAACAGCTTTTTATTATTTCAATGCAAAAGTCGAAGGATAATACCACCGTTCCATATCGACTCACATATATTCTAGCAGTTGCTGTAGCAATATTTTAAGGTAAAAGTCAAAGAATAATATTGACCAACTTGTATTCAAGTTCGACATCATCTTGCTGAAACATAATACCGCAGTATGCAACCATATTTCAAACATATTTCTGCATTATCAACTACAAAGTTTAAAATTTTATTTTGTTTTTATAATTTTTGATTTTTTTAGATTGAAAGTTACAAATTGTTGGAACCTGCAAACTTCAAAGCAATTTGGCGATAGCTAGCCGCCAGTCCAAAGAACGGTCCATGACATTTAAAGTTTAGTCCAAAGTATAAACTTTAGACTTTGACTAACAGCTTTCGATAGTTCAATTTCCAGGAAAGCCTCACAAATTTGAGACTTTAACTAACCGCCTGCGGTAGTTTGATTTCCAGGCAAGCCTTACAAATTTTAAACTTTGAACACACTATCTTCGGTGGTTCGGTTCCCAGGAAGTGTAACAAATTGTAAACTTTAGACTCACCACCTTCGGTGGTTTGGTTCCCTGATAAGCATTTTGAGCTTAAGACTCACCACCTTCGGTGGTTTGGTTCCCAACGGTTCTCAGGCGAGTGTTTTAAAGTTTAGGGTTTTTGCCGCATTCCTCCACTAAAGATTCAGTCCATAACCTGAGGTTGACAGACCTATTCTAGAGCATTTGAAAAGCTTTTGAAAAAATTTGCTTTTAAATTAACAGGACTTTCCCCGAAGAGGGATTCCCCAAACCTCGCTTACGATCAGACGCAGATAGCGATTCCAATTAAAGTTTTAATTCTAATCTTATTCAGGAAATAGGTATGTCTGTGAAACTTGTGGCAAATATTTCACAAGAAAGTTCAAGCTTACAAGTCACAAATGTGTTACAAAAAAGGATCAAATGGGACAAAAACAGCTAAAAGAAGAAACGGAACCGCTTCTAAAGCAAAGAAGACAAATACACTGAATCTATTTACTTCAAAGCTGTTGTGGAACGAGAAATAAATCGTGGGTTGGAGACGACAAAAAAGCACACTTTAAAACAACTCGAAGATTTAGAAAACGAGACCCCAGCTAACGATAGAGTTTGAATGAGTTTAAACATATCTCCAAAGAACATGCTACAGATAAGGAAACGTTTGCTATGGATGATGAAGCAGACTCTTTTCAGAGTTTTGGAATCATGGCTGATCATTCCTGGAAGAGCATAAAAGCTTTTTCGAAGCAAGGGTGTGTGCAAGACATCTTTAATTTTTGTATTAACGATGACTTTCTTTCTCCAAAAAATGACTTTGTGGACACGGTTTACAAGCAAACAAGTCGATTTATAATAAATTTTAGCTTTGGGTTTATTTTACGCAATTGCGGTGATAATAGTTTTTGATATTGGTACACGTCTAATGGCGTAGTCCGTATTTTAGATCAACTCCTTTATATCAGTAATTTTTCGGATTTTGGAACGTTTTTGAACAAAGTGTTTGAGCAGGGTATGCTTGAAAAGAATGTCTTCCTCGACCAAACAGCTCTTGGGTTGTTGAAGTTGTTTCCAATATTACTTTTTTTTATAAATAAGTTAAAGGAACACCCAACTGGTTGCGGAATAACTTTGCCTGATTTTATTGTAAACAATCCAGGATTAAATTCACTGCAGAAAAAGAAGAAGACTAGTAAATTGTATTTCGACAATTTGTGTTTATTTTAGTACCTAGCCCTTCATACTGGTTGCGTTTTGCAGAATTTAGAATCTAAACCCAAAGAATTGTTTTTGTGTTATTGCAAATTTGCTCTTGCTGACCCTAGCACTTTTCAAGGGTTACTTTGCATGATTTAGTTCAAATTAAAAACTGTTTTTCACACATTGTTAATGATTGTGCCTTGGAATGGATAGAACAAGAAGTTGGCGAGATTCTTTAACGAAGTTGACATTTTTTTCCTGCACAAGAAATCTCAATCTTTATGAAAATCCTTTTAGCTGTATAAAAAACGTGTTGTAGTTGTACGCTGAGCGTTATGTTATACAGATATTTATTGCAGCGAATATATCGGTACTGACCTTTGCACCATTGGGATAAAACGGGTACGAGCTCTGCTGCACCATGTTTGTCCCATATTCGAAGAGTTAAAAATGTAGCGCAGATGACCTTTGGACAGGTCACTGGACCGCGCGATTACGCCACGGTGCTGAAAAGTCTGCTACAGCTAGGTCAAGACAGTTTCAAGTAACACGAAATTTTACTAAGTTCAAACCAAAACTTATAAAATATTCCATAGCATAAACTAGATAACCTTTTTTAGTTTCAGAAACTACCGGGTTCGATTCTCAGCTTAGTTATTCACTTATACCTTAACCAGTTAAGTAAAGCTTTAGACTTGTTAGCCAGTTCCCAGGTAAACCACCTGCGGTGGTTCGGTACTCACATAAGACAGTCGGGTCAAGACTAGGTTTTGGGTTCGATTCTTACAACTAGCTAGAGTTAGAGTTAAAGCTGAGGGGATTCAGCTAGGGGTAGGATTAAACTTAGAGGAGTACTGCAATCCTGCATTAAGACAATGTTGTATTTACATAATCCTGCATTTAGATGATGCCGCGCTTGGGGGATTTTGAAGTCCCAAATCCCCCAAATCCCCCATTCTTCCATTCCCCAAACGTACTTGAAATCGTTCAGCATATACTACTTGGGGCAATGAAATGATATTTTTTCAGAGAATTGAAAAATTTATTGATTTGTCAAATCAAACAAACATTGTGCAGTTGCTTTTGATTTCAGTTTGAGCAAAGCAAAGAAAACGATATTTATTTTCTTTGCAGTACTGTAGGTGAAGAGAAAATAAGCTACGATCGAGGATGTCGAATATCCTAACAAGCAGATATAGGAAAAACTGACTGATTCATTTTTCTTTAAAAACATTTTGACAAATCGCTGTTGTTTACTTTGTTTTGTTGTATAGAAAAGATTAATATCTGTTCAAAATAATTGCTGACCTATTTCGAAACAAGCTTTAATACGGTTAAAAATAATCATGCAACTCGCAAGTTTTCGCTCTGCATAATACGTACGCAAGTTACAATATCTAAGCATTGATGCTTAACAATCATTATTTGTTGAGTCAACCAATTTTAAGGGTAGTATTATTTGAAATAAAGTCACGGAAGGCTTGATAGTAAAATTAAGTCCTCGCTGCCTCACCTTTGTAAGTTGAGCCAGCCAAATGCTACTGCTAAGCAGTGATGCGTTCGTCTCTGGAGCTAGAGGTCTGTGTTCAAATCTTGGGCCGGTCAAATTGGGTACAGTGTTGCCAACGGCTTACAACCCCTGCGAAATTTCTTCACAAAAAGCTGTGTTGACCGGGAGCAATGACGCAGAGATGTGCCTCATTTATACGCTTCGGCAACATACAGTGAGTATTATGAAGACTTTTTTTTTTTATTCTGCTTTCGTCTAACGATGTTGCAAACTAATGATGTTACAAGACCCATGTCAAAATTAGAACGTTAAGCAACCAAACACTGTTTTTCAGGTGGGATTCGTGGTTAACCAGTTGTGAGTGACCTCAACACACGGGACTACCGTTGCATCAAGGTTTATAAGGATAGAGGATCTTTTTCGCTGCATTGTTTGGTTGGTCTTATTCAGGGGCGTATTTAGGGGGGGCATTGTGCCATGGCCCCCCTTTGGGGTGCCAGTAATGCATAAATACCTAAGAATAGTGCGCAAAATTAGGTCATGTTCCCCCTATGGAATTTGGGCAGAAAAACGGACAAAATCTGAGCGAAGACCTTTTTTTGGTATCCATAATTCTCAAATATTCTGGCCCCCCCTTTCGAAAATCCTGCGTACGCCACTGGTCTTATTTGCCCTCTTACCTCATCTATATGTGTGGAATACTAAAACGGCATTGTCAACGTAGAATTTTGAAGTATATGGTTGGATTTTCTACCCCAGTCCGTAAAATTCTTAACCATAAAATGACGAGGGGGTCAATTCAGCTCGACGAGGGGGTCAATACATCATTTAAAACATTAATTACCACAGTTTTTGATCACAAAATGGAATGAGATCAATATGCCATTAAGATCTAAGTTTGGAATTTTTGAAACTTTTTATGTTTAGGCGCCTAAAAGGTAAAAAGTTTTGATAACTTCTTACACAAGTACTTTTTTTGTGAAACGTATTGTATTTTATTGCATTGTATTTAGGCGCAATAAACAGAAATGAAAAAACATAAAACCAGGTTATTAATAAATTATAAATTATTGCACCCAGATCTCTTGCGAAGCCAAACAATGGCTTTTATCCACATGCAAAAACATTGTAGTGGTTCAAGAGCCCTGAAGGAATAAACAAAAACCAACCTACTTTAAAACAGTCAAACAAAAGAAAACGAACCAAGCACTCATAGTTGTCAATAATCAGTTAATACGCTAAATAACGATGTAATGATTCAAGAATAGTATATAGTGAGGGTTTTCTCGGCATTCTTCTGGTGGCACCTTATGATGGCGCTTAGCCCCTTACCCCCCCAACCCTTTAGCCCCCCTAAACTCTTACCCCCTCAAACCCCCCTCACCCATTAACTCCCTAACCCCTTCAACCCTCTCACCCCCAAAACTCCCTTACCCCCAAAAATCCCCATACCTCTAATTTTCTAGCTCCTAACCCCCTCCCTAGCCCATATGTCTCAGGATTCAACCCCTATGCCCCCTAGCTTGTTCAAAATTCGAAATCAGGTCTTTTGTTTTCAAAGAACGGGAAATCTTGAGTTAAGACTCGAACCAAGTATCTTGAGATTTAAGACCAAGCAACTTAAGATTCGAACACAGGTTCTTAAGATTCAACCCCTATGCCCCCTAGCATGTTCAAGATTCGAACTCAGGTCTTTTGTTTACCAAGAATGAAAAATCTTAAGTTAAGATGCTAAGTCAATTAGCTAGAGATTCAAACTTCCTAATCCCCCCTAGTATCTTTAAGATTCGAACCAAGTATCTTTGGATTCAAAACCAAGTCACTTGAGATTTGAACTTAGGTTTCAATATTTTTCAAAGAAGTAATTGGTAGAGATTATATTCGGTTGCTACATTTCAGAATGGGTATAATTATTTATATTTTTGTTGCATTATGCTAAGATCAATAGAATGCTGCTATTTTCCCTTGGGGAATCCCCTAAAGTTTGTGCAGGGAATTATCTAGATATCGATTTTGTGCAATCATTGGCATGTCTGGACTTGTCTTTCATGCAGTATTGCAATTTCTCTCTGAACAAAAGAAGTCGACCATTTCCCATATTGCATCTTTTCTGTGATTCATAAAAGGTGTAATATGATCTTTAGAGTGTTGCGTAATCTCGATTTTTGTTGCATAATCAATCTTATCTTTAGAGTATTGCATAATGCAATTATTGTGCAATCTAAAACTGGTTTGAACAGGCTTCAAGGGGAATTCCCGGTTATGGTAAAAAAGCTCTTGTTAAGCTAATGCACGAGTCTTAAGAATTTCTCTGTTGTCACACTTTCAGAATTGATTTGTTATTATTTTTAAGTTTTTTTTTCTCAAACAAGTTTAATTCAAGCTATTTGTATGACATCTAATAAAAAGACGTAAACTTAAACATAACATTCATTTAAAAATTTGCATAATGTTGTTAAAAGTCAATAATCCCTCTTTGTTTGTGTTAGCTGGTTATTCGGGAGTCGGAAAAACCTACTGGATATTTCGTTTCATCGATCACATGGATAAAATTATTTCACCCAAAATTGAAAAAATATTATACTTTTATGAAAAATGGCAGCCGAAATTCCAAAATTACATGCACAAAATTCAATTTTTTCAAGGAATGCCAGATCTTGCGACACTACGAACCCCACAAAGAAAATTATTGATTCTGGATGACCTCATGCACGGAGATTCGATGCTTCCGTCAAAATAATTTACAATCTATTTTCATCATTATAGCTTTACTGTGGTGGAAACTGTGCAAAATTTATTTCACAAGTCTCACCGCAAAATTTCTTTGAATGTGCAATTTGTTGCCTTATTCAAGAATTGTAAAGATGTAAACCAAATCTCTTGTTTTTTACGACAAGCATTTCCTGATAAACACAAAGCAGTGTTGGAAGCCTATATAAATGCAACTTTTGAGAGAAGAGGTTATTTGTTGTTAGATTTTCGCTCTGACTCAGACGACAAAGAGAGAATTCGCACTCCAGTTTTTGCTGACGAACTTAACTATATATATCAATGAATCGCGTAAAGAAACATGCTTCAACACTTAAGCAGCTTCATAAAGCAAAACCTAGTTTACGCAAAGCCGTTATAAGTAAAGGACATGACGATTCAATACGTTGTATTTGCGAATGTGCTTTGAATATTTTACACGGTCACGCCCCTATTTCCCAAAAGCATAAAAACCAGGGTGTCGAACCGAACCTGAACCCGAACTGTAAACCCGAATGAACCGTTTCATTTTGGTGAACCCGAACCGAACCTGCACCAGCAAAATTTTACTTCAGTGAACCTGAACCAAACCTGAACCCTCAAAATTGTGCTCAAGTGAACCCAAACCAAACCTAAACCCCTAAAAAAGGAAGAATATATTTTTCCATATCCGGATGCCGCTGGCGCTGGTACACGCACAATAAGAGCAGTGGTGAACTTCAACAGGATCAGCAATTTCTCCTTTTTTTTTTCTGGACGAAACGAGTAACGACAGTTAAATTTTAAGTCAATGAACCCGAACCGAACCTGAACCAGTAACATTTTACTTGAGTGAATCTGAACCAAACCTGAACCTCGAAAATGGTGCTCAAGTGAACCCGAACCACACCTGAACCGCTAAAATATTTTGAGCCGGAGCTAAATCTGAACCCAAACCGTTATTTGAAACGGTTCGACACCCTGATAAAAACCAACTTTCTAGGCAAAAAAAGGGTCTCCGTAAATTAGTTGATCGAAAAGCATTTTTGAAGCATAAAAGAAAAGTTTTTCAAAACGGTGGATTTCTTGGAGCTTCGCTATCAGCAGTTATTCCTACAATAGCATCACTTATTGGTGAATTGGCGTCAAAATGAGAAAATTAGTTGCTTTAGAGCCTGACGTTTACGAAAAATTAAAAGAACCAAAAGGAAATATTGAAACAAGAATATTATCAGATCTTGACCGTCAAATGAATGAAATTTTACAATCTCCTCGTCCTGTTCATGAAAAAGTTAAATTGTATAATCAAGTTTTGCAGAAATCGCAATTGTATGAAAAAAAGAAACGTAAACCCAAAGAAGTGATTGTAAAGGAAAAACTCTCACCTTTGCTGAAAAAAGGCATAGTTAAAAAAGTAAAGAAAAGATCAGCGCGTGCCAAACGTATTTTGGAACATATAAAAGGACAAAAAAATGTTGACTAGGATTCAAAAGGACGTTTTGTGCTAGACAAAGAACCTATTCCTTGTAGCAACATCATACACAGACTTGTTAAATTCAGCATTACATGAACGAAACCCCGAAATACCTGGTTGGAAGGAGTTTAATTCTGTTCTTAAATGGAAGACTTTGTAGACTATTATCACGTTAAAAACCAGGTTGTTCCAACTAGAAAGTTGGATCGTCTCCCAGGGGAGCCACACGGGTATTCGTTGCGCAGCTTGACTCCGGCTTACTGGCCCAGCGTAGACTTCTCAGATGTGGCTGCACTCAGTAACTCTAACATACAGCGAAAACTGTATTTTATCAGATTTTATTGAAAACAGAGACAAAAAGGCAACAAAATATTATCTAGATTTTTGCCGGTAAAATAAACGTCTTCCAACTTAAAATTCCAAGATTAAAAAAAAAAAAATGTGAGCTGTTTGCTTCATCACTAAAATTCCGAAACTAAAGGCAACCAACACTCGCGAGACAGGCCAAAGTGTCACGTGAATGTGACGTAATTAGAAAATGCAGTGAGCAAAGTTAACAAAAAAGGTGATTGGCCAAATAATATTGCAACAATTACAAAAACCAAAACAGTGCGAAACTAATATGTAAATAAGGTGAAACGGCAAAGCGGCACGTTTTGCAATAGGTGATGCTGAAACACAAGTTCTTTTACCGGTGCACGTTTCTTAGCAAAAGTACCAAATTATCCTAAGAAATGGCTAAAAACACAGGAAACGTACACACTTCACTTCCCAGTTAGAAAGTGGTTTAAACCGCAAAAAACTATTGTTTCTGTATGAAATTTCAAATGCAAGCCGATTTGATGGATGTTTCTCCTCTGAAAAAGTTTAAAAATGGTTTCAAATACATTGTTGTGTTAATTGATGTTTTTTCTAAAGTCATTTATGTGGAGTGTATTAAAAATAAAACGAGCAAGAGAATGATTTCGGTTTTTGTGCTTTGTTAAAAAAATCAGGTTATTTTCAAAAATTGCAAACAGGCAGAGGTAGTGAGTTTTTTAATAAACCATTTCGTACTTGGTTAAAAAAACAGAAGGTTGAGCTTTTTCATACTCACAATTATAACACAAAAGCAGCAATTGTACACAGATTTAATCGAACTCTGAAGGAAAGACTATGGAGGTAATTCACTCACAAAAACACTGGTCGATATATTGATGTCATTCAATCAGTGGTTGATTCCTTTAATAATTTGTGTCACACTTCTATTAAACGCACTCCAGCCTCTGTGAATTCAGAAAACCAAGAGGAAGTGTGGTTAACTTTGTATGGGAATCTAAAACCTAAAAAAACAAAATTAAAACTAGGGGATAAGGTCCGTTTGTCAAAAATGAGAAGATCTTTCAGCAAAGGGTATTTACCTGGTTGGACTGAAAAACTTTTTGTAGTATAGTAAAAGTAATATCAGGCGATCCTCCATGTAACAAAATCAAGGATTTGAACAATAAGATACTTGAGGGAACTTTTTACGACAGTGAACTTCAAAAAGTGTATAAAAAAGACAACATATTCAAAATTGAAAGTATTCTGAAAAAGCGTAGACGCAATAAACAACAAGAATGTTTTGTGAAATGTTGGGGTACCCAGAGCCTTTAAATAGTTGGGTTCAAAAATACGACATTGTACAATATGCCTAATATTTCACAAACTGCAAGTGACCTGATATTGTTTTTTGCTTAAGTTTTTGCTGTATACATTTTTATTTTCATAAATTTGTACAACTTGACAAAAGGTGACTCAAATAAAGAGTTGTTGATTAGTTTGCTTTCAAGTTCTGTTTCTTATTTATTACCTTCACCTGTACTGTCAAAGAAAAATGTTTCTAGTTCTTCCGAGTAATTCATCGATGAATATTTATTCCCAAAGTAAGAAGTCTGAGTTTACAGTTCAACTTCCAAAATCCATAGATCTTGCGGGACCTTGGAAAGTAGGTGTTGCAGAAATACAATATCCAAACTGTTGGTATAATATTGATGACGCTGAAAATCACTGGATCTATCATCGACATAATCTTGTTTTTGCAGCAGCAAGTATTGCGATCGGATTTTACCAAAACCCGCGTCATGTTGTGGAACAACTTATTAAATATCTTAAGCGAAACTTCCACAATGAATTGAGTAAAGCATTAAATGACCCTGAGTAACAAGTAACAGATCCAATGAAGTTTCGAATGGATTTGCAGTATAACTCGTATTCACGAGTGGCTACACTGCTAATTGATCATGAAGACAACAAACCAGCAAATTTTCGTGTTACCTTTTCCGACGGTTTAGCTCATGTGCTTGGGCTTTCAGAAACTGATTATGAGAAAACGGGTATATTTCAAGGTTCAAGAATAGTGAACTTGAGCAGTATTAACGCAATCTATGTTTATTGTGATATCGTAGAACCACATATTGTAGATGATGTCTTAACACAGCTTCAAGACGTGATATCAGTAAAAGGAAGATCTCATGAAAATATATCGCTTAGATTTGACAAACCACACTACCGTCCTAACTTAAAGAAAAACTTTTTTAATATCCACATTTCCTTACGTGACGATCAAGAAAACCCAATCAAATTTCGAAAAGGAAAATCAATCATTACCTTACATCTAAGAGGACAAAAACTTTAAACCTATATAATGAATAGAAAAAAACTTTTTATCATTATTTGATTAAGCAGCATGATGAGGTCTACATACTGTTGTGACGTCAAAGCTTACGAAAACTATTACTTGATTCAAATTGGGCATGGAGGCCGGTATTTTTCTGGAGGTCACTATCAGCAAGGTTATGGATTAGGAAATAGTTTTAGTGCGAGTTCAAAAACCTTTATGCCGTTAATCAAAAGTGGAGCCAAAGCAATTGGCAAGCAAGCTTTAAAATCTGGTGTAGGATTTGCTTCTGATGTCTTAAAAGGAAAAAACGTTAAACAAGCTGCCATTGATCGAGCAAAAGCAGCTGGTACAAGTCTTTTGCATCAAATGGTTGCACCAAAATGAAAACGCAAGACACCAAGAGTACAAAAAAAGTGACTCAGAAAATATCTGGACATTTTCGATTAGTCATGGCCTCGTTGGTGCACCCCAGTTCAGCTGAATCTATAACATCACAATTAAATTTATTTTCTGTGCCCCCAATTCAAACTAGTCTTGAAGATGGGTTTTACACCGAATACCGTCAAGTTTCAATTCTTACCTCAGAAGCATAGGTGGGCAGTACCACGGTACTTTCTTGGTATCGGTAACGTCGGTATTTTTGTGGTACAGGTACCGCGGTACTTTGCTATTTTTGGGCGGTACCGATACTTTAGTTTTGTTTTTTTTTTAGAAGGGATTTAAGCAGGTAATTAAAAGCTTGAAACGTAGTAAAAAAGCTTGCGAATAAATCGAATAAACAACGAATCTATTTTCTTAATTTAGTATTTAACAGTTGGTCTTATTCGCTACTACCACCGCAGGAACTTAGCTTTTGCGGTTTGCTGGCCCATTTGAAAATTTGACATTTTCTTGCAATGGCAAAATGATGCATCACCAGTATTCATGCACCAGCGAAACAAAAGTAAAACCGCATAGAAAAAATTATAAGAAACGACTTACGTAATGAATATTCATCACTACAAGCGTGAATACAATAGCGTAGCCAGGGGGGCGCGGGGGACAATAGCCCCCCATTCGCTTGCCGATTAAAATGCAGAATAAGAAAAATACCACGTTGTTAGCACTTCCGATACTGTCTTTTGCTCTAGAATAGATTCAAAAAATTATTTAAAGCATATTTTGAAACGTTTATTGAAGGGGGAAGAGGGCTAATTTGTCAAAAATGAAACTTGTAAATCAGAAAAAAGACGTTCAAGAATAGCCAAAAATTGGTAATCAAATTTGATCGCTTTTTGAAAAATGCTTAACAACTTCCTTCGACCTTTCTTCGATTGGGCCCCATATATGTATATTTTTTTTGTTTCACTATAAAATATAGCCGAAATAAATTGCTTCTTGCGAGGTTTACTAAACTACTGAAATAAGATTTTATGATTTACCAGCTTGTAAATAAGAGAACTGAAATTCTAGCAATAGCTACCTCCTGCATAACCCATTTATGCAACTAGTACGGCATAATCATTTTTTTGCACTGCTTATTACATGCCACGTATTAATAGCATTAATTTTTATCAAAATAGGCCTAAAATTAAGTTATTCTTGCCAAAAAAATAAAAAATTTTCGAGCGCTGAGGGATCCGCCCCTACACCCCATGCCTCCGGTGGCTGGGGGCCTTGCCCCCAGACCCCCGCAACGCCCCCCTCCCCCCATTGCAGATTTTTGGCTACGGGCCTGAATGAAGAAAAATTTACTGCATGTTACTGCCGGCCTCCATTGATACAAGCTTTTGGCTTTAAATATAACTGGAACGTTTGGCGAAGAAGATGTTCTCATTCACAAACGGTGTATAATACGGCCAAAAGTATTTCACCCGATAATGCTGATACAGAAAAATTATCTCAAAAATTTTTTTCACCTGCACCAACCCCACTTTGGCTTAGGCCGCCATGAGGTTTTTTCTTCCTAAACATTGTACGCTCTTTTAATAAGTTCTACAGGGCAAAACAACGCAATTTAATTTTTGTGCAAAATTGTCCAGATAAAAACACGGTTTTGTCTCTGGAAATTTTTGGGTGCCACTTCCCCTGAAACCCCACAAATTAAACCCCCAGAAATCAATTTTTATGATTAGACTACACCTCTTTTAGAACCCCCGAAATTGAACATAACAAAAAATAAATATTTTAACGGCTTTAGTTAAAAAGCTAATTTTTTTATAATCAGAAAAAACAAAGAATCTTTTTGAGAGTCACCCAAAAACGTGGCCAAAAGTGTCAAAGATTTTTTTTGCGACAACTCTAATTGCATAATGTTCAACCCACACTCTGGTTACGTTGTTGCGTCCTAGGATAGGGCGCTTTACCATGATTATCTCTGCTTGTGGCTTCGAACTAGCAAGAAATTCAGTGGTAAGAAATCAAATCTTACGGGACATTGGAAAACTAGAAACTCTTAAGCAGGCCCAAATTCCTCCAAGCACAAAGTAATTATCACAATGAAAGCGTTCGGATTGTCCAATAATTAGCGTCTAACGCTATGCTGTGACAAAAGAATAAATATGCTGTACAACAGCTACAAAAAATGCTGTAATTTTGAAATTGTTCTCATTACGGGAAAACAAAAAATCTTTTTAAATATCACCATTATCATGCGTCTTTTGTTTATAGGCTGGCAACTGCTAAACTCCCATCCAGCTTTAAATAAGAAATGCAAAAAGTAACTGCAGCAACGAATCAACTAAAAACAAATCAAAACAGTACACTTTGCCAAAAGTGGAATTTATTCCCCAGTTTCTAAGTTTTGTGTGAATGTCACTTGTGCGATAATTGGGAGCTGATAATCGTCAGAGTAGCCTTCAGTGCCAACGTACGCACGTGATGCTTTAGAAATGACTGCTATTTGGTGATTACTGGGGACAAGATACTCTTGTACATTACGTACCCCGGTGACCGTAGTTCGTATAAGTTAGATACTTTATCGAGTCAAATCCATCACTAGCTAGTACTTTGTACTCACTATTGTAGTAATACTAACACTGCAGCTGCTAACTCTTCTACGGCAAACTTTCTTTAAAACGAACTGCAAATCTACGCAGTTTGAACTAGTCGCGGAAACGAACCAATTTGTTAAAAGTGATGATTTACAATCCCGTAAACGAGGCCAATCTGTCCAATTTTTTTTCTTTTAATTTTTTAAAAAAGTACCGCAAAAGTATTCTTACATTGAAACTTTGTTATCATTTGGAGAAGAAGCTAAAGACTTGCAATTTTCTTCTGTGTTATGGCATCGAAATACAGCTGGACATTTTGATGAAAGAGCAAATACAAGTGCGGGATACACCAAAAGCAAAGAAATGGCTGCAGAAAGCAGACAAATTCATATGATGAGATGATTACATCTAGATCTAGCGTTTCAGAATAGGCTTTTACTTAATGGTGTGGAAAGTAGAATTCAATTAATAAGATCAAAAAACACGTTTTGCCTAGATGGAAACGCTGTTTAAGCTACTAATAAAGTTTTGTTAAAAGAAGTCGCACTCTTTTGTCGCAAAGTCAAGCCAAATCCTTCCATTCAACTTGCGCATAGCAAAGCTCTTCAACATGAAACAGCAAAGTACCCTCTAAGACGTGTAGAAGTTAAAACCTTAACCGTTCCTCAAGGAAACTTATCAATTTCACAGGAGAATTAATTTTTGGGGCAACTACCTACAAGTCTGATCGTTGGTTTGGTGGATAAAGCCGGATTCACACCGAAAACTGATACGATAACGTTGGGGGAATCCCCTAGTTCTAGCTGATTTTGAAATGATCGTCTGATACGACGATGCGACGTTTTTTCATGTGGTAGTTCACACCAAGCGCGACGTACAATTGTATCCAAAGGAAACCATACACTACTTTTTGTGCTATCGGTAGATGTTAAAACGCTAGCATCTTTGTTTTTTTCATATCAGGAAATCCAAAAACGTTACGTATTACCAGGAACCTGTAACTGGTTGTAATGCTTGCATAGCAGCTTGGTAATAGACCAACAGGCCTATCAAGTTTGGGTTTTGTAATCAGTAACCACCATACCATCAAACTATGCTTAAATTGAGAGCTACTGATAAATTTACAGGCTATTTAATGCATTTTATCCTGTCGGGTTAACTTGCTAATTTTGCAGTGCTTGCCAAAATCATCAACAAATACTTATCAAGTATCAGTGATATTTGTGGAAACAAGTGATGAGTTTTAACTTTAGTTTCACTTAGTTGTACAGTTGCACCTCTATTGCAATGCAGAACTCATTCACTGGTATAGGCCTACCTGGAAGTAGGGCCAAAAGCAAAAGGTAGGCCTCTAGCATTGGGCTAAAGCATAATACTTATCGTATATATTATTATTATTAAATGGTAACCTTAATGTCTTGGTGGTGTAGCATTCAGGTTGCTTAATGGTATAGCCTTTATAATTATCCAATATCATCACTGGGTACCGGTTCCTTGATTCAGGGCAAAGCAATCACAGATTTAAATAATAAATATTATACTTAACAAAAATCAAATTGAATCTAAGTATATGCTATAGCTAAGCCGTAAATTTTAAACAACAAAGTTAAATTCTATTTAGAAATGATTCTATCTAGGTTGTTATAGATTTGAGTGGAATACAAGGTTCATCTGAATCATTCAGCCAAACAGACCTCTTCAAAAAACTGCTAAGATTTTTTGTTAAATTACAGCTGACATATTTGTGAATTTTTATTAAATAAATAAATTTCTGTTACAGTCAAATTCTGATATGATCACAGATTTTGAGTCTATTCTGTAAAAGTAAAAAAGTGATTAGTAATTAATTGCATTTACAGTATATCATTTAAATTAAATTTGCATGAACAATTTTAAGGTGGTGTAGAACTTAAATTTACTGTAAGCAATATGATATGAATTCAAATAGATTTTGTTTTTCAGAAATAATCAGTAGATAAAATATAGTTTGGTACACTAGTGGAATTTGAATTTGGCAAATTTGGTTGGTTGATCAGTAGGCTTAATGCAGCAGTGAGTAATGTAAGAAGTAGAAGATTTCAAAAAACTGAAAGTATTGGCAGAACTTTCTTCAAAAACTGAAAAGTACTGGTAAAACCAGCAGAACTAGAAATTTTCATACTCAAAATTGCGGTAAAACAGTGTTTGAGTTTTTTGAAATGTTTCAACTCTCAATATCTGATGTGATTGCAATTTTTGACTAACATCGATAGCAACAGTTAGCAGGTCAGAAAGTAAGGAAAAAGATATCTAATGCAGCACGTGCAGTTTATTACGGCATTCGTTATTGCGCAATCAAATTGAAATTTGCTATTACAGTATGTGTGCGTTTATAGAAATCTATTTTCTTGCTCTCTGCCGTATCGCAAATTGTTCCGGTAACCGATATTATACACTTGTTATCTGTCATATGGCATACTACTAGTACTAGAACATACAGGATCATAAGTGCAGCAGCACAAAAAGCCAAAACCAAACCCAAACCCATGCGGTCCAGGCTCATGTATTTTTAGTACCACTATGTAGGTATGTGTGCACTGTCAGAAATCGATCTCGCGTATTCAACATCTGTTATATTGCTAAGTGACAGTCTACTGTACTGGTAGGCTATCGCAAACTGGTGCAGTACTAGCATATGCGTGAACTGCCAGCGGCAATTGAACTGTACGGAAACTATCACCACTCAACTGTTGATTTGGTACTGTACTGTACAGTATGTTTTCTCCATTCCAATTTAATTGTATGGTAGCCTACCGGTACGTTGATTTTTCAAAGTAGCTATAACCCCAAACCACATTGAGCTCAGAACAAATAAAGCTCAATGCAATTTAAAACCACAGCCAATTTTGTGTGCGTGTGTACCAACACTGTGCAAGTAAACCAGCTATTTTTTGGCATCTCGTGATCCACTGCTAAGAATACAAGATCATTCTAACATCATACAATTTCATTTCAGCGATTGTTCAGCTTTCACTCAAAACAAACTGCAGAATAGACAGATACAATAACTACCAGTAGCCTCTACCTGACTATTATATTAACAAATAGATAGCCTTATGAGTTCCTGAAAATAAACAAAAGTTAACAGCCTATGGTATTGGTAGCTAAGCAATCACTGGTCAGTATTTATATGCATCATGGCAATAATCATGACCGGTATCAGTACTGGTACAAAGTACTGATGCACTACAGTATATGATCATGACCATTAATGATACAGCGTCCAAAAGAGTTAAAAGTAGCCACTCTATTTCAAAGAATTGAGAAAGGTCTCTTCTTCAGAAATTGATTGCTTCCAATAGTTTATAATTTCAGCTTTCAAGAGTCAAGTCAATTGAAGTTCAAAATTGAACTTTAGCCAACTGTACCATTGTCAAAACAAGAGCAAGGAAAGCCAAATTGAATTGGCTTTCTCAACTGGCTGCTAGCAACCATCTCAGATATAACATGTCTACCCTGTACCAATTAGTTTCAATATCCCATTCTGTCTTCTTTTCTAGAGCAGAAAAAAAGCAATCCTTTTCAACTAAAACCAATTATTTTTTCAAGATTTTCAGTTTTTGTGGCTCAAAGTTTGTCCCAAGAAAAGTCAATATTCATATTTTTTAAAAAGTAAATAGCTAAATAATAATTTTTGGAGTTATGCATAGTTTACAATACTGTAGTTTGCTCTATTTGTTACTCCCGTTTCTGAGCAGTCTAGCTAGCGTAAGTGCAAACAGTTTAATTGATCAAGGGTAGAAAATGTTGTGTGACAAACTACAATGAAAATTATGATAGCAAATCAAAAGAAAAAGTATTTCGATTGCCTGCTGACAAAGACGAAAGAGATTTCGGGGCTAAGTGTAATTCCCAGAGAGCTAGAGTTTTGCATAAACGGTAAAAAGCACATAGCTAAATGGGCCTACCTTTGCACTTATTTCCAACTATTATTATTAGGCCTACCTTTGCACTAATTTCCAACTCTTTTCCTAAGGCCTATTTTAGAAAACAGCTAACCTGCAAGCAAATCAACCTTGCATAAGTTGAAAAGCCTAGTTTCAACTTTTCCACCGACTTCAACTGGCGAAACGACGAGCTAACGACCAAACAACAAAGTAGAATCCAATCCTACTTCGTCGTTTGGTCGTATCAAGCAAAATCTTTCGTCGGGCGATCGTATGAAACGTATCGTTGTCGGACACAATTGCTCAGTGTGAATGCCCCGACGTTTATACGCGTTGTTGTCATGTCAGAAGGCTTGTTTGATATGATAACGACACCGGTGTGAATCAGGCTTATTGACAGTTACAATGACATTGTTGCTAAATCACCTTTCAATTTTCAACACAACAATATTAATTTTATTGCTATTTATCGTGATGGGGTTCAAATCCCTTGCAAACCATCTGCAACCTGACTTTGAAAATGATCGATTTATTCGTAGTTATTTAGGTGTATTTACTCAAACTTCTCAGTATTACAAATATACTGGGAACGCAATATCTAGGTTTGAGTTCCAAAACGGTCGCACTTTGTTTGCTTTCGATTTGACCCCCAAACGTGACTCGACTGATGCAAGTTTTGAATTGTTAAAAAATGGAAACATGCACCTTGAAATTCATTTCAGTGTTATTGTTGCTCGAACTTTGACTGTAGTTGTGTTTGCTGAGAATGATAACTTGCTAGAGATTGATAGTGATCGACATGTTGCTTTTGATTACACAGCATGAATACAATCCAAATAGAACGTTTCTTGAAAAAAGATCCTTATGCAAGAAAAATATTCAAAAAAGCTTGTGCCAGAGATCAACTAAAACGTGTTACTTATCCTTCTGCTTACATCATTAATACTCATCCCAGTTCTTTGCCTGGTAAACACTGGATAGCAAGGTACTTTTACGAAAATAGTAAAGGCAAGTACTTTGATATCTATGGATTGTCGCCTCAACTACACAGATTTACGGACTTAATGGATCGAAACTCCAAACGTTAGATCTACAATCAAAAAACTCTGCAAGCGTTATTTTTTGCTGTTTGTGGTCATTATTGTGTGAATTATATTCTTTTTCAGAGTCGTGGCTTCCCTATGCAAGCTATTACTTGTCATTTTTCATCGAATTTAACTGAAAATGATCGAAAAGTTGCTCGATTTATTCGTAATTTGTAAATATTCTATGTGTTTTTAACTTGTTAAACCACAAAAATGTCACACTGCTTATTTATTGCAATAAATACATGGCAAACAAAACAAACGTTTGATGAAGGTACAGTTAGATCTTTGATAACGTCTTTGAGCAAATTGAATCCATTTACCACGGCTTGCTTTATGATAGGCATTAGATTCATACAAAATATGTACAGTCACAAGTTCATCAAAATGCACTTATTTCATTCTGTAAAACCCTTGTCACGTTCAGCTGCGATTCTGCGCTTTTTTGTGTTTCCAGCACTGTTTTGATTTTGCAAAATTTCAAGAAAAGATTTGAGTTGTTTTTGATCTTGCGGTGACAAATGACACATTTCGTCGTTTTGAATAACTAAGGTCTTGTAACTGTTGAGAAGATAGAGCATGTATCGTCGAGGAGAAGGAATAGTTTCCACTTTAAACCCGTAGTAGATAACCGTCGACTGTTACCTCTAGTTTGATAACTTCAGGTCGCTTTTGAATCTTGCTTTCAGTATCATCAATACTTGTAGCTTAGAAAATAAGAATGACATATTCTTTTTCAGCTTTAGATCGAAAGAGTAGATAAGGCATGCTTTCCATACGCATTTGAACAACGCGAGAAAGCTGTTCTGGCGAAAACATAAGCTTGCCTTTTTTGACTGATACAACTGCCTTTCTGAGCAAGGTCGAAGTAGGAAGTGGAAAACCAGAATCTGCAATAACTTGAAATTGTTATCTGATTTCTCTGGCTGTAGATTCTATTTCTCTAGCTTGTGAAAATAAATCTTCTTGTTCGAGCAAAGTTTCATAACAGCTAGTATACGGGGGAAAATAGTCTGGGTGTTTGATTTCTTCTGCTTGTTGATAGAGATCGTCTGCTGCACTAGTGTATGATTGCATGATTTTAATTTTGCAAGCTATATCTTTTTTTATATGCGAGTTGAAAAAAATTGCACCACAAACATGAATAAAAGTTTATTGCACAAGATGGTGAAAAATCCATTGAAATGATTCAGTTATTGATTCCACAATCAAAAAATCGCAAAATATTGCACAACAATCCAAAGCTCGCAAACAATTGCACAATGTTATGGTATTTTACCAGTCCGAAGTTCACAAATAGTTTGCAAAATGTTGCGACATCAGTTAAAAAATCAAAAAGATAGTGCAACAGTCCAAAGTTCAGAAATAGATTGCACAATGTAACAACATTTTATCAGTTCAAAGTTCACAAATAGATTGTGCAATGTTACAACATCATTTTATAGATCACAAAAAATTTGTGCACAGCTCAAAGAACACTTTACATTTTGTATGTTCTAATTTTTTCTTTGATTTCCTCTTGGCAGATGCTACATTTGGTTACAATTTTAGAGCAGGCAACACAAGAAGCCAAATGTCCACAAGGCATGATTAAAACACTTCTTTCTTCTGTTTTGCATTTCTTACACACTCTTTCTTCAATCAAATCCTTTCTTGCTAGTTCCAAACTTATTTTTGACTTGAAGGGATCTGCAGCCACCATTAACGCATCCAACATGTCATAAAAAGAGAGGAAGTTTTCGTTGCACTCCTTGAATCTTTGCTCAAGAACATTTCTAATCTTTTCTTCATGAAATTCTAATGTCTTTGCCATCTCTGTGTTTTTACCACTGGTCATTTCTTTTTCGACTTTTTCTCCTCTTTCAATGTTTCCCCTTGGATTAATGAAAGGTGGGAGGATTAATTTTTTTCGTATATGAGATGGTTTTAGAAATACCATTTCACCTACGATTTCTACAGATGCTGGATTTGTGATATTGGGTCAATTCAATTTAGGAAATTGCTTAATCACATCTTCAACAAACTTTAAACCTTTAGATTTCAGCAAAAATTTGCACTTTGGAAACCATTTAGCATGTTCTTCCCAAGGGAGATCATATCTTTCCCAGTTTTGAAGTCCACCATTACAATATCAGCATCTGACTCTATCTTTGTCTCCGAAATAATAAAAACTAGCATCAGTGCTTTTTAAAGGTGTTGCTTGAATCCTCTCACTAGGCCAGTTTTGAGAAAGATGAAATGTTTCCAAGCGATCAGTAATCTTTTTCAAGTGGGGATTGACGGGTTGCAGACAATAAAACTCTGTTTTACTAACCCCACTTGCCGCAGGAATTGAATCGCAAACGTCACTCATGATTGTTTTTCAATACAATGATTTAAAACCGAAAACTACAGTCTATAAAGGCGATTGTCAAACAAACTCGGGGATTTCCCTTTACTGACAAATCAACGTTTTTTCTAAAAACAAATTATGATCTAACTGTATCTTTTTAGACACCAGAATTTGTTGAGCTTTAATATATATTAAGCAAATAGTATACTTGCAAATGTTCAATATTCACAAAATATTCAAGATCAAGGTAAATAATATACTTGCAAATGTTCAATATTCACAAAATATTTACGTTCAAAGCCAATAGTACACTCGCAAATGTTCAATATTCACAAAATATTCAAGCTCAAAGCAAAATATACTTAGTAACTAGGACAAACAGAAAACACATAAAACTTAAAGATCTAAAGGGGTGGTTTGCAGGCCACAGGGGGAAACTTTTCTTTTACAATAAAAGCTGTTGAGACCTCGTTTTTATTGTTTGTCAGTGTAAACATCAGAGGTGGAGTCCTCGAGGACGTCCTTGGCCTCGAGGACGTCCTCGAGGACACATTTTGAAGTTCTTGGCCTTGGCCTCGAAGGTCAAGTCCTTGGCCTTGGCCTCGAGGCCTCAAGTCCTCGAAAATTGGCCTGTCCTCGGCTCGAGGACATCACGATTTTTTGGAATGTTAAAATTTTGTGGAGCGCTTGAAAAATTTTTTGGAAAACGGTTTTTAGTGGAGATCGCTTGAAAAATTTTTGTGAAGACCTTTTTTTTTTTTTTTGGAGAGTACTTGCGCTTTGTGTCCTTGGTCCTTGGCCTTGGCCTCGAGCATTCCTGGCCTTGGCCTCGAGCATTCCTGTCCTTACCCTTGGCCTCGGATTTTTTTTGTGTCCTTGGCCTTGGCCTCGAGCCTTGTGTCCTCGACTCCACCTCTGGTAAACATGGTGCTGGCATGACATAAAACCTTGGTTAATAGCATTTAATGAAACATTTGATTTCAAAACTTAAAAGTATTTGTAGAACGTAAGTGTGTTTTGGCGGAGGCTGATTTTCTATGAAACTTGTTTGTCTAGAATGCCAGCACAAAAATAAGTCTTACTGATGAGAGCTAAGGCTTTTTCTCCTTCGTACTCAACCTTAAACAAACCCCCTATTCTCTTCTGGAAGATGTTGTGCTCCTTGCAGCAAGGAGGAGGAGATCGTTTGTTTCCAGAAACTTTAGTTTCCACAAATTCCTTCAAGTGTGATCACAAACCTCAGTTGGCATCCAAAGACACCTTCAAAATCAAATCTTTCATTATACTTGCTGTAATTTGCCAAAGCATATAACAAGTTAGCGAGGCCCATTTCTGCATCATTGTGCCCAGGCAACACAGCTCCTTTGGAAGAAATGTCGCAGTGGTGGCGAGCCGTTGACAACACTTTGTTTAATTTGACTGGCCCGAGATTTGAACCTCAGACCTCCTGCTCCAGAGACAAACGTGTTACTGCTTGACCAACTGGCTGCTACCAAAGACGCTTTTCAGTGAAATATTCTCTTCTCAGATTTACTGGAACACAATCATCTAAAGAGAAAACTCTTAGAGAAACATGACGAGCCTCAAACAAAAGCATTTCACGATTTCTTGGTAAACTTTCGGCAGAAAATCAAAAGACGCATAAAAAGGATAATGTCTGATATTTTGAGAAACACAAATACCAATATCTTCAAGCTTTTCAAAAATACTGTACTAGGGGTATTTTTGTAAATTTAACCTAGATATAAAATTGTCAAGTCTATCATACCAAAGTTTATCACATCTAGTGCATTTAAATACAAGACAATATTTTTCAAAATCTGTAATCAAACTAAAATGATTTTCATGTAAATTCAATCTCATTGTTTCACGATATACTCACAACTTCGCTGCACCAGTGTGGCAACAGTGTCTTCGAGCTCGTAAACAACAATATTGAGCTTGAAGAAATCTTCTAAGTTTTGTAAGTCAAATAATTCAACACCAGTAAAATCACAAATATTAAAGCCTTTGCAGTAAGCAGTGAAAAATTGTTTTGCCTCTAGTTCACATCTTCCTCTATCCGCACCTTTGTGAACGGCTAAACAACAAAAAAAACAAAAATTATCATTTCCAGATACATTTGCGAGTACACGATCAAATATTAAGAAATCTGGTAATGAAATTTGTGCACCTAAAGGTGCATTCTTTAGTTTGTAAACATAAAAAGTAATGTTAGTGAATTGCACAAATTTCCAATGTGTGTCCGGTCTAGAGAAAGTGTTTCTAAAATTCTCTTCTGAAATATTGTGCAAAAACTCGCCCAATTCTTCTGCACTGGAAATAAGCACTTCAGTGTCTAAAACTCGACCTTTGTTGTGGGATGGATAGTAATATCTGAATTGGTCTGTTTCAATATTGTGTAGCACGTATCCAAGACAATAGTTGATCTTGAATCGGTTGATTTGGTTTTGAATGATGGAAGATAATGTGTTTAAAACCATATCTTTGTAATTGGTATTATGATAAAAATTATACAAGTCCTGAACTGCTCCTCTTCTTGTGAACGATCAGATGCTTAACCAATGTGTGCATAGAAATACACACATTTGCTCATTGTCTTCTTCCAAACCTTCTCCTTTCACAAACTCCAAGTACCTCCAATTTCTTCGATATTGCTCTGTTTTGGGTGAGTTTCCTGCTTTTTCGCTATGTTTTCTAGGGATAGGAAGGGAAACACTGTGAGCTTTTGTGGAACTAAGCTGGGAGCTTTGGGGCACTCAACAGGAATGGCATGTGAAGGGAAGTCATTTAAAATCCGTTCCTTCATTGCTGGAGCGTCACAAGTGTGAGCAGCAAAATCTGCTAATGCAGCAAATTGAACTTCACATATTCGACATTTTCCTCAAATTGAAATATGATAATTCAAAAGTTCTGCTCTATTAAACTTTTTTCTGAATTTTTCGCATTCAAATTCAATATTTTCATGAAGAGATTTTCATGATGTGTCAAGAATCTTTTCTTGAAAACTTTTTGTTGCATACATTGCTTTCAAACTTGTTTTCACTATGCTTGCTTCTAATATGCCGCAACACATCTTGTTCTCGAGTAAACTCTTTTGAACAAATGTCACATTTAAAAGCCATGATGTATAATGATTAGCTACCTCTCCTTGCTTATTTATATACCCACAAACGGGAATTCCCCTTGAAGCCTGTTCAAACCAGTTTTAGCTTGCACAATAATTGCATTATGCAATACTCCAAAAATAAGATTGATAATGCAACAAAAATCGAGATTACGCAACACTCTAAAGATCATATTACACCCTTTATGAATCACAGAAAAGGTGCAATATGGGAAATGGTCGACTTCTTTTGTTCAGAGAGAAATTGCAATACTGCATGAAAGACAAGTCCAGACATGCCAATGATTGCACAAAATCGATATCTAGATAATTCCCCTGCACAAACTTTAGGGGATTCCCCCAGGGAAAATAGCTGCATTCTATTGATCTTAGCATAATGCAAGAAAAATATAAATAATTATACCCATTCTGAAATGTAGCAACCGAATATAATCTCTACCAATTACTTCTTTGAAAAATATTGAAACCTAAGTTCGAATCTCAAATGACTTGGTTTTGAATCTCAAGATACTTGGTTCAAATCTTAAAGATGCTAGGTAGTCCAATACTTTGGGGCCATCTTTCGGAGAAAAGGGGTACACGTTTGATTTTTGGATATGTTGGACCTTGTGACACAACTTTCAATTTTAGTGGGTGCCGCGATTTTTTGAAGCACATGATCCCCCCAAAATGGGGGATTCCCCCCCGGTCATCTTTTCACTAATTTTTATAAATATATGGGTCGATAGGATCAATATTTTACATGTTTTATTTATAATAGCAAGAAAACAAGTAAGGCCAAAATTAAATGCTAAGCAGTTGTCGTGATGACGTCATCATTACGTCATCAAATGCCCTTTTTGGTTCAATTTTGCGCTATTTTTATTTTTTTATCTTGTAAACTTGTTTAAAATTCTGAATAAAATATTATGCTAAAAATTATGGCTTTAAAATTTGTTCATTATGATGATGTCATCGTGACACTTCAAATGACGTCATAAGTATAGACATGCCAACTATAGTTAAGCGAAAAAGGGCAATAAAAGCAAAAACGAACCGTAATACTCAGATTACTGTATCTATCTGAAAGCAAAATAGGACGCTGTTTTGCATTAAAACGTCCTGGGTACTGTGATATCATGTGAGCAATGTTAAAAACATTAAGGTTCATAAGCTGACGTCACTTTGCCACAGCAATGAAATAAAATCTGGTTTTACAAACTTTACATTCAAATGTAAAATAGACTGATGCAACCCGGTTATATTTTCGAGACACACCAATATAGAGTAACTGTTTCCATAGTCTCATTGCGGATCACATTGAAATAAATCAGTTCAATGCTTATCTTTAAAGTCCTGACATGGAAGAGAAACATTAATAAGTTAAAATCGGTACTGGCTGAGAATTATAAAAGCTAGTTTGAACTTAATGGGTACCAAAAATACTTGCTAACATTGATATCTCAATTCCTTTTACAATATTTATTAGCTACGCAATACGCACATTATTATGAATATTTGCTGGTGTCACATACAGCAAAGTGGCTGATTGAGCTGCAGCCGGAGCAGCATTTTCTCAGCCTGCGAATACAGTTATTACACTTAGGCTCCATTCTCATCCAAGCCACATACTCGCAATATTGTATCCTTGAAAAATACTTTATTACTGTTTTTTGGGTCCCTGCAAGTAACAACTTCAATTTGGGAATAAATCAAAGCCCAGAGAGTGTACTGGAAGCTCGGGTAACTCACAATCCCGGTGGGTTTTTCTTACATAACAGCCCAACAGAACTTTCAAAGAAACAAAACGATTAAACAATTTTGCTTAATAAAATTAGTGCTTGTTTAAATCTGTCATACATACAGAATAACAATCAATAACATTCTTCTAAAATGTCACGAAGGATGTTCAAGATGTAAAAGAATGTTAATGACTTCCGTCGTTATTTCAACTGCATAAAAACAATGAAATCAAAAGTAATTATTGCAACGCTTCGAGAAAGTCGAATACGTTCCTTTGAGAAAGTGCTGCCTCCATTGCATCAGACCGAGCATCAACAGTATTGCAGTTTTCATAGTTACGAGAACATAATCCTGTGCATTTGATACTTCTACTTTTGCATGCACAACGAAATGAGCAAAAGGACTTGCAGTTGCAGTGAGACGTAAGTACGTTTACGGACGTAACCGGTGCTTCAGCAGTCCAAATTCGTTTCATCTCGCCACTTTCTGTCAGCTCCCATCCCCAATCTAACGACGAAGGCAAATTTACTTCCTTTTTAGGCAACTTCTCCACACTTCGGCTTGATATATGGGTCTTCGAGTATGCTGATTAAGGGCACTAGAAGTTGGTGAAAATTTATCAAACGAATTACCGCAGGCGTAAAACTAGTAGCGACATTCGTCAATGTCGTTAGCAACACGCTTTTTGGCATACAATGCCATAACAAATTCTTGCAATTGATAGATTGAGGTAAACGAATTGGCCAAATTCAAGGAGATAAACATTTGGCAAAAATTTTTAACATTTCGCTTCCAGCAAGTCCATGCCTTCTTTTTACCAATACCAAGCATTGATGATACTGTATCACAACCTGCCAGCGCATGAAATAAAGGTAAACTGGGAGCTATAATGTCACAATGAGGCATTGCTGAAACAACTTGGTGTATTGGTGTAAAGCGAGTTCTTGACCCACAGCCAAACTCAATCCATAACCGTTCAATTCCCAAATCTTTAAAACAGAAAATCGCAATAATCACCACATCAGTGTCAACCGTTTTAATTATTGCATTGGATTTAGCGTGCTGTACATGCAGGAACAAACGAGTGTCCGCTTCTTCATGATCGCAAGGTGAAATATCAGACACATATTTGTCGGCAGTGTGGCTAAATGGGTAAAGGCGTCGTTTTTACAACGACCCTGATCAAATGATCTGGGTTCAACCCGAACCCTAGTCACGTTGTTGCGTCCTTGGCTAAGACATTTTACGATGATTATCTCTGCTTGGTGGCTTCGAACAAGCAGCAAATTCAGTGGACAAGAATTCGAAGAAATCCACAGGAACACTGGATCATCGGAAACTCCCAAGCAGGTGCGCATTCCTCATATCACGAAGTAGTCCTGGTAATAAAAAGTGTGCGGATCGTCCAACAAGTTAGCGTCTGACGCTGTCCGGTGACAGGAAGATAAATATGCGCTACAACAACAACAACATCCAGAAGGTCCGTGTTGCTAACAGCAACGTCCAAAGATGTAACTACTATAGTGGCAATGTTGGCAGAAATTGATGTAATGATGGCGTACGCAATCATTTGAAACAGCGTTGATTTATTTTCCCCATTTCGTAAAAACTTCGACCAACCACACTGCGAAGGAAGAAAAGCCTGTTTTGAAACTTCAACCCTGTAACCAATACCGCGTTTGTCTCTTGTGGAACCTTTGATATTCTTCTCAATGTAAACGTCAAAAACAATATCAATGCGCTTGTAAAACGTAGCTTTTCTTAAACATACGGGGTTACAATATTTGAAATATATTCTTCGAAGGTTGTAATATTCCCTTTCGGCTTTAGCATCTAAATTAGTGCTGAGCCATCGATGACATAAGTATCCGCTACTGGAGGTTGATGTATGGGTGGCCCATGTTTCTCAACAATAGGGAGAAGAGCAGATTTCGTTGTCGACCTTATGCAGCCCTTGCATGACAACGAGGCAGGATACGATTCAGTTTCATGCTTGAAGAAAAGTTTCAAAGCTTCTGTCCCTCGAATGTAACTCGAGATAAAGACCTTTTGCACTAAAGAAGCATTACGCCTAAACAATGCTATGGATGGCTTGGCGTTATCCTCAGATTTTCGAAGCTTCCCAAACAAGTCCAACGGTGTTTTAGTGATTGGTTCCCAAAATGACTGAGTTTTATTCACAAACGCAGAAGAAACAAATGGTTTGTACTTAGCTGCTGCAGTATGACGAATTTGTAAAAGCTGTTGAACACCTTCGTTATCTGCTACTTTTCGTGTACACACGGTTACAAGTTGCTTGGAATTTTCTTCAAAAAGATTGCCTCGGTCTTCAAATGCCTGCACCAAGCAGTCGAGTTCTTCGCGAAATCTGTCTTGGAAGCTTTTTCCTTCTTCATGATGTAACCAACTAAGCTTGTCATTACTCATGCCAAATTCTTCATGGAAATCTCTCGTCAATTCGAAAAGTTTAGGTTGCGTTACTAACCACCTTCTAAACGCTTCATCTTTTTGAAACAACTCAATGGTTCCTCCTTTTCCTTTGAAAGTGGCATTGCACTGTTCATGATTTTGATCCAGCGCTATGGCAGAAAATCGATTACGAGATTTCGTCACAACAAAGTTGCCTTGAGCAAGCTCCAAATAAATCAGAGCCACTTTCTTCTTAAGTTTCAATATCACGAATATGCACCGAGGCCCAACGTGCATAAAGATGGTGATTCAATGCGAAGAACCAAGGGCAGAGGATTTTCAAGCTTTTGATATACATCTTCCAATTACGAGTTCGGATGGACTTGATGAAAGTAAGTACAATAGCTTCCAATTCTTGAACTAAATTCCAATAAAAAAACATTGGAGACGACTGCAACATCTCATTGACCCAAGTCCCTAACGGTCCGCTTCGCACATCTTGCAACCTTGAATATTACATATCTTTGCGCACAATGTAGCTCATGCAGCCTACTGTATAGCTAAATTATATATATCATCTTGCGACTATACTTTTCTAAAATGTAGATATACAGTACATCACATCTAAAGAAAATAATTGTTAGTTTTAGTTTATTATACTTGTGATGGCAGGAATATGTAATTCTTCCTTCAAATGCATGAACTTAAGACAGGAAGGCACCACTAGAGTAGCCGAGGACCATACTTCTGCCTTTTTGGCAGCTTTACTGCATTGTGAATAGTGTTAGGTTTATAGTAAAATGAAAATAAAAGTGATTTAAAACCGCTATAATGGCATTATATTTGTGTTTAAACCAATCAGTGTACTAGAATGCGTGATGGAGATACTATGCATTTTGTGTTAAAATCTATACAGAAGAAAGTTGTTATTAGAATTTAACGTTATTGATAATGTCATCATGACGTCACTAATGTAAGCTATGCTGCATGCTTGCATCTTGTTTCAGAAAACGACAGTAAGTGCCATAATTTGTTCTAGTGAACTTTGTGCAAAAAACAGACGACCAAAAATGGAAAAAATCACAAAAATATGAAACAAAATCGTCGTTGATGACGCGATCGTGACGTCATCAATCACGTAATTTATTTTCACACTGCAACGGAGTTGTGTTCTTGATATAATAGTTGTAACATAAAAAATAATAACCACACTAATACAAAAATGCGTGAAAATAGAGTAAAACATGATTTGAGAGGAATCCCCCGATTTGGGGGGAATCATGTGCTCCAAAAAGTCGCAGCACCCACTAAAATCAAAGATGGGTTCAATAGCTGCAACATATCCAAAAATCAAACCTGTACCCCTTTTCTCCGAAACTTTTCGATATTTTTTCCTAAGGTACTGGACTAAGGGGGGTTTAGGAAGTTTGAATCTCTAGCTAATTGACTTTGCATCTTAACTTAAGATTTTTCATTCTTGGTAAACAAAAGACCTGAGTTCGAATCTTGAACATGCTAGGGGGCATAGGGGTTGAATCTTAAGAACCTGTGTTCGAATCTTAAGTTGCTTGGTCTTAAATCTCAAGATACTTGGTTCGAGTCTTAACTCAAGATTTTCCGTTCTTTGAAAACAAAAGACCTGATTTCGAATTTTGAACAAGCTAGGGGGCATATAGGGGTTGAATCCCGAGACATATGGGCTAGGGAGGGGGTTAGGAGCTAGAAAATTAGAGGTATGGGGATTTTTGGGGGTAAGGGAGTTTTGGGGGTGAGAGGGTTGAGTGGGTAAGGGGTTATGAGGTTAGGGGTTAATGGGTGTGGGGGGTTTGAGGGGTAAGAGTTTAGGGGGCTAAGGGGTTAGGGGGTAAGGTGTTAAGCGCCACCATAAGGTGTGAAGTGTTGTAATCTTCGTGTAATATTACTTCGTGTAATATCGTATAATCCTTATAATTTCACAAGTCAAACACGTCCTATCATTCTCTGAGTAAAAGTATCAAGTTCCTGATATTATAATGAGCGCAACTGAAATAGGGCGCAGGAAGTGGATGATGACGTTATTGAGCTTTCTGTGTGAAAGCTAACTAAATTGGCCTCAATAACGGTAAAAATAGAGCATTGAAAAATTTGGTGTATTATGAAAACCAAGTTCGAAAATATCCATGCTCTCGAAATTTGGCAACAGACAAATTCAGAAAAGTATTAATATATAAAATCGGTTATCACCACAGGTGCCACCATAAGAATGCGGAGAAAACCCTCTCTTTATACTACTTTCAAGTTCGTACTAAGTAAAATTTTTTTAATGATTGTAATTTTGAATTTTGTGAAGCTTTTTATGCTTCTGATTGTTTGGTGCAGATCATTCCAAATTTTAACTCCAAAATATGAGTTAGTTTGTTGGCAAACAGATTTTTTGTATTGGGGCAGATATAAGTTGTTGTACTGTCTAGTTTGACGAGATCTAATTTTGCAAGTTTTATGAAAAACATTTTCAAAGCAAGGAGACAACTGATTATTGACATGTTTGTACACGAAACACGCTACATGAAATTTAAACAGCTCATCAACTTGAAGTATACCATAATTTCTATAAACGTCATCTACTTTGCCGAATTTGACGCGATAAAAAATTCTCTGAATAATTTTATTGCACTGTTTTTGGATTTGATTCAGCAATACACCATTTCCAGCATGCCAAGTGGTAATACAATAATTCAAATAATTTGTTGCAAGTGCATGGTATAGTGCAAGCAGACGGGAAACATTATTAGACGATCGGATTCTATAAATTATACAACAACAATTATGTAATTTTGAGATTATTGCTAGCACGTGTGATTTTCAACCTAAACTAGAAGGTAGTTTACCAGCAAACCTAGGAAACAACCGACGCGTAGCTAATGCTGTGATGCTCAAAAGTACTTTTCATCTTGCGTAAAATCAGCGATTATTCAAAAATATCTGATTATGGAACTTCCAGAAAAGTAGAAATTCCAAACAATGTCAAAAAATGTCAATGTCGTTGTTTCTGATTCTAAAACAAATAACCCGTCAGGTTAAGCCAGCGTTTCTCAAAGCATCAACCTACCCAAATGTAGGTTGAACAAATAGAAAAATCTTAATAGGCAGTGAAAATCCTAACATATCAAATTACATGCTAAACCAACATCTTAAGTGATTAACAACAATTTGTCTGGTAAAGCTTCCACCATCTGTACTATAGATACATAGATCGTTGCTCAAGCGTAAATTCAAAATGCGTACAAAGCTATTGTGTAATGCCTAGTACATATTATTTATTTACAGAAGTCACTCTGCATTGCATTGGTCCCAGATCTATGTTTTTGCCTTAATAACAACAATTTTAAACTTCTATCTTGAACAGACAACTATTTGTATTTTTATATCTTTGTCTTACAAATGTCTACTAAAAAAACGGTTTTAGCTTGAATGAAACGTAAAGATTTGGGGAATCTATGTATTTGGGGGGTTTCCCGGATGGGGGGGAGTTTACCTCTTAACCATGCCAAAATATTTCGTTTTTACAGACTTAATATTAAAAACAATTAGCTCTTTAACAAAAGATTTAAAGAAATTGATTTAACCCGTTTCTTACCAATGTTCCCATTTGGGAACATAGTTTTAAATTTCATTTTCTGTGACTCCTAAGTTATATAAGGATTTAAAACTACGTTGGATAGTTTTTTGGAATTAAGAAATTAATTTCTATGGTTTTGCTTGGTGATTCTGACGAAATTTTACACAAAAATTGGACTTTGAAAAGTGGTGAAAACAGGAGATTTAAGGTTGCACGATTTGGTGAGGTATAGAACTGAGGGCGAGAAATGTTTTAAATGCTAAGACTGTGTTTTGCACTCTTTGATAAAGACATGACTTCACAAAATCATTTTCTTTGTAATTGTTTTTAAGTTACAGTCAGAAAATTAGTTTTGAACTTATTTGTTCCCATTTGGGAACATTGGCGGTTTTACAGCACTCAAGTTATACTGCATATAGTTCTACGGGAAGAGCGAGTAACAATCTTGAACTAGGAAGAACGGTTTGGTCTAGCCACATGAAATTTTGACAGCGGTTTGAAGTTAACGAGTTGTATTACGTGACTTAGGCTTTAGGACTCAAAAGCCCCCCAAAAGTTTGGCATAAAAAGCGGTCTCATTCAAAAACGGCTCAAGCACGGCAAAAAATATTTCACTCGGTATTTGTTTTAAAATACCTTCTATTCCAACCATTTTGGCCGCAATGAGGTTTTTTGTTTTTTTTCTTCCTAAATCTTATACGCTCTTCTTCTCCTAAACCACAAAACATCGAAATTAAATTTTAGTGTAAAGTTGTTGAGCTGCAAACGCAATTTGGTCTGTCGAAATTTTTTGGGGCCTCTCCAGCAGGAACTCCTCTAAAAACGGGGAACCAAAAAAATCAATTTTTTGAATGGCTCAAGCTTGGGCGCTAGTTTTTTTTATATCAGTAGATGTTTGGCATATATTTTTGACATAGTTTGGGGATACCACCCTCCCAAAGAGACCCCACATGGACCCCCCAAAAATCAATTTTTGAACGGCTTAAGCTAAGGTGCAGGTTTTTTTTTATATCCGCAGATACTTAACAGACCAATATTTTAACGTGGCTTGTCGGTACCTCCAATGTTTCCTCTAATTTTTTTGTAGTCTGTGTGTGCAGAAGTTTTGGCGGGTGTGCGCACTTTTCTTGAAATGACTAATATTTGCAATACTTGAGCTAAAACTCATGTGCAACAATGTGCCTGTTCAACAATATGTCTGTACACAGTCTCTGAAAGCTGTGTGTGCACGCACTTGCGCACAGCTTAGAGGGAGCACTGGGTACCACTCCCAAGAGACCCCTCCAAATCAGGGACGTAGCCAGGGGGAAGCAGGCAGGGCAAGTGCCCCCCAAAATTTTGCTTTGCCCACCCTCAAATAATTTCAGTTGAACGTTATTTTTAACAAAATTTCATGCATTTCGTGCCTAAATACGTTACTTTGCCCCCCAAAAAATTTTTTTGCCCTCCCAAATTTTTTCTTCCTCTCCCAAAATTCCGTTCTGGCCACGTGCCTGCCCAAATGGACCCCCAAAAATCAATTTTTTAAACGACTTAACATAAGGTGCCAGTTTTTTATATCAGCACATACTTAGCATACAAATATTTTGATGGGGTGAGGCATTTTCCCGGATCTACCGCACAAGGAATATTCAAGGTGTGCCAGAAAAACACTCGTATCATGTGCAAAAAATGCAACAAGCGTTTGCGCAGACCAAACGCTACCATGTGATGGGAAATGTACCATGTATCATGAAGTTAATTGCTCAGATTGTTTTGTATCGAAATAAACAACTTTGAATTGTTTCAAAAGTTTGTGCTGAAAACCGCCAATGTTCCCATTTGGGAACATAGTCATATCTCGTAAACAATAAATATTTTTAGCATAATTTTTTGGCTTCTTATCCAACTAAATTCACGCCTTTTCTTGAAGTTTTGTCGCAATTTGACAATCATAACATATAGCGGTAAGATACGGGTTAAGAATGGTCCAATTTTTGGTTTCCCGAGGGAGTGGTACCCTTAAACTATGTCAAAATATTTGTTTAATGTTTAATGATATTAAAAACAATAAGCTTCCCAGCTTTAGCCAATCGAAAAATTGAATTTTTGGGGTTTATTTGGGGAGGGGAGTTGTTGGAGAGATATCCTCAAACTATGCCAAAAATTTTGTCAGTTAAATATCTGCTGATATCATGAAACACTGGCACCCTAAGTTGATCCGTTCAAAAATTTAATTGTTGGGGAGTGCATTTGGGGGGATTCCCGGGGGATGGCACCCCCAAACTATGCGAAAATATTTGTCTGTTAAATATCTGCTAATATCAAAAAAAACTGGCACCCTAGCTTGAGCTGTTCCAAAATTGATTTTTTGGGGGTCGATTTGGGGGGTCCCCAGGGGATGTGGTACCCCCAAACTATGCCAAAATATTTGTCTGTTAAGTATCTGCTGATATCAATACAAACTGGAACCCTAGTTTGAGCTGTTCGAAAATTGATTTTTTACGGGTCTATTTGGGGGTCCTGGGAGGGTGGCACCCCCAAACTATGTCAAAATTTTCGTCTGCTAAGTATCTGCTGATATCAAAAAGAAGTCTCAATCTAGCTTGAGCCATTAAAAAATTGATTTTTGAGAGGTACAATTTGAGGGGTCCCGGGGGGGGGGGTGACACCCCCAAACTATGTTAAAATATTTGTCTGTTAAGTATCTGCTGATATCAAAAAGAACTAACACCTTAGCTTGAGCCGTTTAAAAAATTGATTTTTTGGGACCCCATTTCGGGTTAGTTCCCGGGGGAGTTGCCCCCAAACATTTTTGGTAGAAAAAATTACGTTTGCAGCTCAACAACTTTACACAAAAATTAAATTTCGATGTTGTGTGGTTTAGAAGAAGAGCGTACAAAATTTAGGAAAAAGAAAAAGGAAAAAAAAGAAAAAACCTCAATGCGGCCAAAAGTTGGTTGGTTGGGATGAAAGGGTATCTTAAGACATGTAATCATGCGAAATATTTTTTGCCGTGCTTCAGCCGTTTTTGAATGAGACCGCTTTTTACGCCAAACTTGCGGGGCGGTTTTCGGGTTTTAAAATCAAAATCACGTAACCTATTGCCTCGAAATTTAGTACAAACATATCACTCATTAATTTTAAACTGCTGTCAAAATTTCATGTAGCTAGACCCAACCATTCTTGAGTTATAAGCAAAAGTCTAAAATTTCGCTCTCGTTAGTTGGAAAATGGCCGAGTAAAAACAAAGGAACACGCGACGCGAGCGTCCGTCGTTCCAATCATTTTGAGTATTAAGGGCCAAATAATTAAAGTTTGTAACTTCATCTACTACGAATTTCCTTTAATCTTTATATGCATTTCAATCTTGTCTTTTATGTAATGAGGTGGCGGCGAGAAAATCATATACTTTGTTTTCGAAATATTAAGAGTAAGCTTATGGGAAGTTAGCCAGCTGCTTACACTATCCAGCACTTTATTTGCAGTTCGAGTTACTTCAATTTTGTTTGCTACTGGAATGAGTTGAGTCGTAGCATACGCATGCATTATTGCTTGGTGGTCAATATTACGAAAGATCATTTACGTATAGGAAGAATAATAGGAAGCCAAAAGAAGGGCCTGAGGTACCTCATAAAGTACTTCTTTTTGTGAAGATAAACAATTATTTATGCTGACTCCTTGTGTTCTATTGTTGAGATAAAAATTCAGCTAATTATGAGAAAGTCCTCGAAACCCGTAGTTGTCTAACTTTTTTAAGAGAATGGAATAATCCAGGGTGCCAAATGCTTCACTTACATGTAGAAAAATTGGAAGAACATTCTTATTCTGATTAAATTGTTTGGCTTCTTCATTACTTAACTTAAGTATGCACATGCATATGATGTAGAGTAATTAGGCCGAAAACCGAATTGAAGGTTACATAACAGCATATTTGTATTTAAATACGAAATCATGCGTTTGTGAAAAAGTTTTTTTTAATTTTAGAAATAGAGTTCAATACGTTCATTGGCCTGTTATTGGTTAGGTTTAATTTATCACTTTTTCTAAATATTGGTGTGACTTTTGCATGCTTTAGTAACGTTGGAAAGATTCCTGTACTAAAGTTTAAATTGATTAAATGGACTAAGATGTCTACAACAGGGTCGGAAAAAGTTCGAATGAGTGAGGAAGGTATCTGGTCGAGTCCAGAACTTCTTTTTGGCCTAATAGAACCAAGAAGCCGTTTTACTTCAGCAAATGCTACTTGGTTTCAGAAAAATGAATTAGCTCTGCGCGTTGTTGTAAATTGTGCTTGGTCAATTTTGTCGCTTTTATGCTTAACCTGGAAGTCATTAGTATCACGCAATTTTTTTTGAATATTGATGAAATACAGAAGTTACATAGCAGATTTAAAACTTAAATTTTTTCACTACTGTGAGGTAGCACTTCCACACCTATCTGCTATTCCATTAGGCTAGTGTTTCATCAGCACCTGAATTCACACATAGCCTATCCTGGCAGCCCACCCGAATCTTCAAACCACACGGGAGGGCAATTTCTGCGCTTGCCATTGTACCCTCTTCTCAGATTACTCTGCATATAGCGTACTATTGTGGTAAATTGCTATTGTAATGTCATATATGGTGTCCATGCTTAGTGGCGCCAGCGCAATGCGGTTGAGCTAAGTGGAGTGCCAGTGTGATTCTGATCGATAATCCTCTTTCTAGTGACCTTGTTGTCACACTTTAATTAGAGTAATCTGAGAAGAGGGTACAATGGCAAGTGCAGAAATTGCCCTCGTGTGTGGTTTGAAGGTTCGGATAGGCTGCCAGGATAAGCTATGAGTGAATTTAGATGCTCATGAAACACTTGCCTAAAGGTATAGCAGGTAGCTGAGGAAGTACTACCTCACACTAGTGAAAAAATTGATGAAATAGTTATTGAAAGCTTCAGCTATTTCAAAATGCTCTTTGCTTAAATCATTAGTTAGTGGATCACGAATAAGAAGTGAATGTTGAGGAATACATTTGCCAATGAAAGAGTTTAGTATTTTTCTCACGGATCGAATGCTTGTATGATTTTGATTAAGTTGCGATTTATAAAAGGACGATTTTTTAAATTTGATTACTCTTTCAAAATGATTTTTACTGCGATTGTAAGCAGTTTTGGAAGAGGAATCTCTTAGTCTTGAAAATTTAAAGTAAGCTTTACCCTTATCTTTTTGCAACGTTTTGAAATCCATATCAAATCAAGAATTGAGTTTGGTTTTGAAATTTGATGACTTTACAACTTGAATACAATCATCAAATGCGTCGCTTATTTTTTGCATGAATTTTGAGAATGCTTGATTTGGATCTTGCAACGCGAGAATTTCAAACCAATCAGCCGCTAGCAAATGCTCATTAAACAATTTAATTGTGTTTTGGTTCAATAAACGAGAAAAAGAGTTTGGTTTCTGAGTAGACTGTTTAGAAGGGAAAAACGTGCACTGCATTATGGCGAAATGATTGGAGACTAATTTCGCTAAAACAACACTCTGAGTCCGAAACTTGACATTATTAGTCTAAATGTTATCGACGAGAGAGCAAATATTGGCATATTCTAGTTAGTTTTTTATGAGAAGAAAATATCCCATTGTGTAAACGGAGTCAATGCAAAGTTCAGCATATTTGTTACGGTTTAATAAGTCATAGCTAAAATTGCCCAATTTCGAGACACCTCTCATAAGACACTGAAAGATCTCTACGTTGCCAATGTGTAGTACTCGACCTTACATAGAGAACAAAGCCTCCACCTTTTGCTTTGAGTACGAGAGTTGAAATAAAAATTATAATTTTGTAAATTATTATGAGGACCATTTTGATTTGGTTCGAGCCAGGTTTCTGCCAGGTCAATTACAGTAGGATGATATGACACGGTTTCAAGCAAGAAAGGACATTACTAAAAGGCGGAAATAGGAAAAGGCGGAAATTGTGCTAAAAGGCGGAAAAGTAGGAAAAACTACCTAACTAAAAGGCGGAAAAGTAGGAAAAGGCGGAAATCATGCTAAAAAGCGGGAAAGTTGAATTTAAGGGCGGTTGGGGTTTGAGCTAAGGTTATAGTTGATCCTAACCAAACCCTATACCAATCCCGATCCTAAAACTACTCCTAAAAACCTTTCAGCACGAGTTCCGTTTTTCCTAAAGCGGAAAAGTAGGAAAATGAAAATGGGACATGACTGAAAGGCGGAAAAGTAGGAAACAGCGGAAATCGCCCTAAAAGGCAGAAAGGTTGGAAAGGGCGGGTGGGGTTGGGGTTACGATTGGCGCTAACCCTAATCCTATCCCTAACCCTAATGGCCTTTTAGCACGATTTCCGCCTTTTCCTACAACGGCAAAGTAGGAAAAAGCGGAAATCGTGAAGGAAAAGTAGGAAAATGAAAATGGGGGAATGGAAGATGATTGAAAGATAAGAAAAGTATGGAAAAAATGGGGGAAGGGGAGCTCATTGAAAGGTTGGAAAAATAAGAAAATGAATGGGGAATGGGAGCTCATTTAATGGTAGGAAAACGAATGGAGGAATGGGAGCTAATTGAAAGGTAGGAAAAGTAGGAAAATAAATGGGAGAACGGACGAAGCTCATTGAAAGATAGGAAAAGTAGGAAAATGAATGGGGGAATTTGAGTTCATTAAAAGGTAGGAAAAGTAGAAAAATGAATAGGGGAATGGGAGCTCAATAAAAGGTATGAAAAGTAGGCAAACGAATGGCGGAATGGGAGCTCATTAAAAGGTATTAAAAGTAAGAAAATGAATGGCGGAATGGGAGCTCATTGAAAGGTAGCAAAAGTAGGAAAATAAATGGGGAAATGGAAGCTCATTGAAAAGTAGGAAAATGGATTGGGGAATGGGAGCTCATTGAAAGGTAACAAAAGTAGGAAAACACTGTAAATGGTAAAATGGACGAAGTTCATTGAAAGGTATTAAAAGTAGGAAAATGAATGGGGGAATGGGAGCTCATTGAAAGGTAGAAAAAGTAGGAAAATGAATCGGGGGAATGAAAGCTGAATGAGAGGTAGGAAAATAAATGGGGAAATGGGAGCTCAATGAAAGGTTGGAAAAGTAGGAAAATGGATGGAGGAAGGTAAAGTCATTGAAAGGTAGGAAAAAGAATGGGGGAATGGGAGCTTATTGAAAGGTAGGAAAAGTAGGAAAATGGATGGGGTAATGAGAACGTCATTGAAAAGTAGGAAAAAGAATGAGGGAATGGGAGTTCATTGAAAGGTTGGAAAAGTAGGAAAATGATTGGGGGAATGGGAGCTCATTTAAAGATTGGAAAAGTAGGAAAATAAATGGGGAAATGGGAGCTCATTGAAAGGTAGGAAAATGAATGGGGGAATGGGAGCTTATTGAAAAGTAGGAAAAGTGGGAAAATGAATAGGGTTGTAGAAGCTGTTTGAAAAGTATGAAAATGAATGGCGGAATGTAAGCTGATTGAAAGGTAGGAAAATTACTGTCGGGGACAAAAGTTTAAGACCACTTTATTAAAAATCAACATTTTTATGAAATGCTGTGTTATGATTCATAATCATAGGAAACATGTCATAAACTTTATTGTTGTAGAACAGTCCTTTGTTCTAGATTACGTGCTGTCGAAAATTGTGATACAGCAAGTGCAGGAGAAAATTTTTTTGAGAGTTTTAAGATTTATAAAGAGCCTAAAAATGGGTAGAAAATTATCACTGACGGAGGTGCAACCAGCCAGAATTGTACTTCTCAACCAGGAAGGCTATTCAGAACGACAAATTAGCAAAGCAGAAAAGTGCAGCAAAACAGCCGTGCATAATGCACTAGCTAAATTCAAAAATTCAGGGAGCTATTCAGATAATAAGAGATCCGGAAGACCTCGAAAAACAGCTGCAAGGGATGACCGCCTCATTAGGCGTGTTGCTGTGCGTTCTCCACGAAGCTCATCTAAGAAAATGCGCTCAGCATTATTAACACACGGTACAGATGTTTCCAGCAAAACTGTGAAACGGCGTTTAACGAAAGATTTTGGCCTTAAGGCGTTTAAACCAGCTAAAAAACCCCGCCTAAATCCAGCAATGAAATTGAAGAGATTAAATTTTGCGAAGAAACGTATCAACTGGTCAAGAGAACAGTGGTCAAGGGTGATTTTTTCTGATAAATCATACATCCAGCAATTTGGATCTCGAAAGCATTCAGTTTGGAGACCTGTTGGAAAGCGGTTCGATGAAAAATACACGCAACAAACTATGAAACATTCTCCAAAGATCATGATATGGGGTGCCACGTCAGTTAAAGGAACAGCAGGGCTCTTCTTTCTCACTCCTGGGACAACCATGAACGGCGCAAAATATCTTGAATCGCTAAAGAACAAGTTCCAGCTTCACATGAATGTGCATAAATGCACTATTTTCATGCAAGATGGCGCCCCATGCCATAAAGCAAAGATCGTTAGCAACTTTTTAAAAAGTAAAAAAATTCAGGTTCTTGATTGGCCCGGCAACAGTCCGGACCTCAATCCGATTGAAAATCTGTGGGTAATACTGAAAAACAAGGTGGCTGAAGAACAACCCAGCAGTCTGAAGCAACTGGAAAATGTGATAAAAAAAGTTTGGACACTTGGGATAACTTCTGAATATTGCTGCAAACTCATCGAAAGCATGCCTAGACGCCTTAAGATGGTTATAGATAATAAAGGTGGACACACAAAATATTGAATGTCGTATCATTTACGTGCGTTACAATAAATGATTTGCCTGAAAAGAGTATTGAAAATGGTTTTGTAGCTAAAAACAATGAAAATACGCGATTTATGGCATCAGTTGGAATTATAGGTCATGATTGCTGAAAAATACTTATTTTATAGGTGGTGGTCGTAAACTTTTGTCCCCGACTGTAATGGAGAAATGGGTTTTGGGAACAATAGTTTATTTTGACTCCATTAATGTCCCGTACAGGATCCAAATTAGGGGAGTCGAATATGGAATTATATAATCTAGGTAATTTTATGATTCAGGATGAAGTTTAAGCCTCCTTATCAGGCTCAATAACGTTTTTTATGGCGTTATTCGAAGCTCGAAACTTTAAATAATTCAATGTATGAAAAGACGGGTTAAAAAAATTGACGGAAATGTAGGCCTATTGAGGACTTCGATTTTTTTTTTTTTTGATACACGTTTTGAGCTTTTCTGCAGAATAAGATGCTTTCATTGCCCACCGTACTTGTTTCATAACCGCTACAAACATGTGTTTGCAGTGTATTTAGATACACTGTGAAGTGTATCTAAATAGCTTAGCATTGTTAACATCCTTGATAAGATTTTGTTAAAATCTTTTTCTTAATTTTGAAACTTTAAGAAGGCGTCGTCATTGCTGTAAAAAACGCAAAGCTTTAATCTCGGTTTCCTAAAATGTTAGCATTTTCCAACCATAGAAATATAAAAAGATCAAATCCACCATATAAAAAGAACCGATATTATTGTTGCATATTTTTTGATATTGGTGATATTTTTTTAGACTATTGCAAGTGTGTATTATAGCTTATTATCACCCTCAAGCGCATGAGATGTTGATAAAGTGTTTTCAATTTTTGCAAGTTCCATTCTTTCATCGCTGCTTATAAAGAATTCAGATCTGAAGCTTTTTTTCAGTGCGCAAGTGTTTCATAATTGCATTTGTATTACCTCGCTGAATATTTAGCCTGTCCACATTTCGAATTAGCGCGGGCTAATTTGGCCCGTAGGTGGTCCAAATTCATCTTTAGGGGTCAAAATCTTGAAAATTTGGAGGTCCCATTTGGGGGGATCCCCAACGTGTCACCCTCCAATTCAGACGGGCACTAGCCCATTTTGATATCTACATTCGCTCAAACTTTGGATTCTCTGCGTTTTGCAAGCAAAATACAGAAAGCTGAAGATAGAAAAACAAAGGAAAATGATATCCAACTCGGATATCATAAACATAGCTATAAGAAAGACGGTGAAAGTGTGTTCTAAAACCGCTGACGTGTTTTTATCAACATCGGTATTTACCGACATATATCTGTTCAAATTTGACCATTTTCTGCCGAAATTTTGTCTCCATAATTGCAGTCACGTGACCGAGCGTCCCCAAAATTGTTACGTACAAAGTTTCTATAGATGCATCCATGCTGTGTCCAAATTTGAGCTTTCCACGTCCAACCGTTGGAAGCTGTAAACGACTTTGACACAAAAACGGCCATTTTTTTCCGGTTTTCAGATTACTGAATCGCGATGATGTCACCCTTGATCCTCAAAACTGTCATACAAGATGCACTCATCCTCAACCAGGTTGTGTCCGAAATTTAACTTTCTGTGTTTAGCCGTTATAAATTTATAACGCTTTGATATCTTTATCTGCAAAAAATCGGCGGGTAAAAACAATGGTGCCACGTGCGAAACGCGATGTATAAATGACCTTGCATTTTCCGGATATGACTAAAAGGCGGTAAAGTAGGGAAAAGCTGAAATCGTCCTAAAAGGCGGAAAGTAGGAAAGGGCACTTGAGGTTTGCGTTAGGGTTAGCCCTCACTTAACTCTAACCCCAATCCTAACCCAAATCTAACCTTAATCTGCTTTTTAGCACGTTTTCCGCCTTTTCCTACTTTTCTGCCGTAGGAAAATGGGGAAATCGTGCAAAAAACGGACTAATTTTAGATTTGGGTTAAGACAAGGGTTAGACGAATTCACCCTTTTCTACTTTTCCACCTTTTGAGACGAATTCAGCCTTTTCCTACTTTTCCGTCTTCTAGTCATGTCCTCATTTCCCTACTTTTCCGCCTTTTTTTGTCAATTCCTAACCAATCTCAATTTATAGTTCCAACATTTTCTACTTTTCCTACCTTTACCAACCACACAATGAGCTCCCATTTCCAAAAATTTCACTTTTTGAACCAACAGCTCATGCTTTCCCTACCTTTCAATGAGCTCCCATTCCCTCATTCCTTTTCCTACCTTTCAATGAGCTCCCATTCCCATTCATTTTCCTACTTTTCCTACCTTTCAATGAGCTCCCATTCCCATTCGTTTTCCTATCTTTCATTGAGCACCCATTTCCCCATTTATTTTCCTACTTTTTCTACCTTTTAATGAGCCCCCCATTCATTTCCTACCTTTCAATGAGCTCCAATTCCCCTATTCATTTTCCTATCTTTCAATGAACTTCGTCCATTCTCCCATTTACAGTGTTTTCCTACTTTTCCAACCTTTAAATGAGCTCCCATTCCCTCATTCATTTTCCTACTTTTTAATAACCTTCCCTTCCCCCATTCATTTTCCTACCTTTCAATGAGCCCCCATTCCCCCATTCCTTTTCCTACCTTTAAATGAGCTCCCATTCCCCAATCCATTTTCCTACTTTTCAATGAGCTTCCATTTCCCCATTTATTTTCCTACTTTTGCTACCTTTCAATGAGCTCCCATTCCGCCATTCATTTTCTTACTTTTAATACCTTTTAATGAGCTCCCATTCCGCCATTCGTTTGCCTACTTTTCATACCTTTTATTGAGCTCCCATTCCCCTATTCATTTTTCTACTTTTCCTACCTTTTAATGAACTCAAATTCCCCCATTCATTTTCCTACTTTTCCTATCTTTCAATGAGCTTCGTCCGTTCTCCCATTTATTTTCCTACTTTTCCTACCTTTCAATTAGCTCCCATTCCTCCATTCGTTTTCCTACCATTAAATGAGCTCCCATTCCCCATTCATTTTCTTATTTTTCCAACCTTTCAATGAGCTCCCCTTCCCCCATTTTTTCCATACTTTTCTTATCTTTCAATCATCTTCCATTCCCCCATTTTCATTTTCCTACTTTTCCTTCACGATTTCCGCTTTTTCCTACTTTGCCGTTGTAGGAAAAGGCGGAAATCGTGCTAAAAGGCCATTAGGGTTAGGGATAGGATTAGGGTTAGCGCCAATCGTAACCCCAACCCCACCCGCCCTTTCCAACCTTTCTGCCTTTTAGGGCGATTTCCGCTGTTTCCTACTTTTCCGCCTTTCAGTCATGTCCCATTTTCATTTTCCTACTTTTCCGCTTTAGGAAAAACGGAACTCGTGCTGAAAGGTTTTTAGGAGTAGTTTTAGGATCGGGATTGGTATAGGGTTTGGTTAGGATCAACTATAACCTTAGCTCAAACCCCAACCGCCCTTAAATTCAACTTTCCCGCTTTTTAGCATGATTTCCGCCTTTTCCTACTTTTCCGCCTTTTAGTTAGGTAGTTTTTCCTACTTTTCCGCCTTTTAGCACAATTTCCGCCTTTTCCTATTTCCGCCTTTTAGTAATGTCCAGCAAGAAGCAAAACTTGTCAAAGTTTTTTTCATTGGTCAAAGATGGAATATTTAAACACAAACTACTAAAAGTTAAGGAGCTACTTGAAAACTTATCAGCAATTAAATCTGCCTGAATATACGGACAATCGGATAATATTGTGAAGTTTGAATCGTCTAGAACATCAAAAGTATCCGCTTCTAAGTTTTTTGAAATAACCATTTAGCATGCGCAGATCAAAATCTCGCAAAGAATGCATGTTGGTAAAGGCCATGCCAGTGCTAATAGCGCTTACGGCACAAATGGTTAAAGTAAGCGTAGCCCAGATGCAAACACATATATAACGTAAATTGATTAGAGCAGCTGTAAATATAAAAATAGCTAAATTAGCAGTAGAGAATATGGTAATGTAAGGTAGATAACGCATGAGTTGCAACAATAATTACTGTAGATTACGACAACTAAAAAAAATTAGCAGGCGAGCCAAACAGCAGTTTGTAGAACATAGAAGCAGTGTACTCATTATATGTACAGTTAGGATTGTAGTGTGCCCGACAAAGTCCAACCTCAAACCTCCACGTGGTGTCGGGTGGAAACAGTGGAAACACTGGCTAACTGAGGCAATGGCAACCGGCTGATGAAGATGGGCGAGGCTAAGAAGCGCAGGAATTAGCAACCAGGCAATAGCGCAAGCGAAGGCCTGACACTGTGACGTCCTGCCTTCTAATTTTCCGACCCCTGATTCAAAGGCCAACAGGAGGTTGGGGGCTAATATGGAAACTGGTAGTGATAGGCCAATATTGTGACGGAATGTCAATGCGAGTATAGGGTACAGCGGATAAAACGCGTTGCCGTGTCGCGGCCACAGGATAGAAAGGATGCTGGTTCTAGTCTAGCCAACATAGGACTTCGTGTCCATCAGCTTGTGAAAATCCCCGTGCACCTGTAGTTCCAGATGGCACCTGGGTAGGGGTCTGCAGCTGTATTGGGGGGGCTCCGCCGAGGCCAGTGCTCCAGAGATAAGTCTGTCGTTTGCAGTGTTGGTGTGTTGTTATCGGTAGAAATGGCAGTCCGTAGCCTTCTGTCTGTCTGAATAATCTGGTCTTTGGGACTTTTCCCAGTTCAAAGAAAACCAACATCATGAAAATGTCGATACATAGAACGAAGAAAGTAACACGGATTACATCCCTAAATTCAGAAGAAGTGGCACTGTCACAACCAAGAATCAATGAGTTCTTGAGTGACAATGCCAACAAAGATAAAACTCGGTCATCTGCGCCTTCTAGCCCAGATGCCGAAAAAACATCAAACATGAGCCCTCAAGTTGAGAAGGTTCCTTTGCTAAACGAATCGGACTCAACAGCAACAGAGGGTACAGCTAAAGGGGTTTGGTCGGTTGTGAAACCGAACACCTCCTCAACTCCCCCTGTGGAGCCTCAGAATCCAAGTAACTCCTCGGATGTTGCTTGCAGGTCTGAGGTGAAACGGGGAAAAAATTATGAAAAAAACCGAAAAAGAAGAGAAAAGAAGCGAATGATGGTGGGTCTGGCTGGCATGACACTTGCTGACCATGACCTCGATTCGTCTGCTCACTCCTCCGGTCAAACTAAACGAGGCAGGGAATCTTCGGACTCTTTGTCCTCTTCAACAAACCTCCCGCAGAAGCGTGGGCGGCATGATGTCGCTCACGGTAAGCAAGGAGGCAAAGCTAAAGAAATGACTGCTGGCACGAGCACTCCAACTAGCTATGCTGGGGCGGTGAAGGCCAGCAATCAAAAACTAACAATTACACGAAAAGAGTCTGAAGGAGACGGTGATATGAACAACATGGATCTTCGTGAAGTTCAAAGCGCCATTACCAAAATGATTCTTCGTGCCGATCCGGGTTTTCTTGTCCGTATCGAACGCACTTTTATTTTTGAAGGTAAAGTGCTGATGATATGCAAGGATGAGAAGACCTTGGAGTGGGCAAAACATGTTGTAGAGGCCATTGTACCGTCCTTGGTAGCTCACCAAGGTTACGATGCAAAAGGCCCAAAAGACTTGCCTCCAGCGAAAACCTTCGGAATCTGGCTGCCAGAGGATGAAGGCTTAAGCATTTCAGATACCCTTACGCTGGTTTCCCGATGTAATGCGAAAATCTGTCGTAGGGATCTGGAAGCAAAGCATGAAGCGAAGGGAAACGGAGGGGTGCTACAAGTAGTATCCGTCCGGGAACCTTCGCTAACCACGCTGAAGGAACTGCACTTCAACCCATATGCTGGTTATCGTCGGGTGCAGTTCCAGAAGAAGAAAAGTGCCAAGCAGTTTCAGAACCCGGAGACGTCATCACGATCGCCAAAGGACGATGAAACTCGCGAGGCAGTTATGGATACAGCTGAGCCTGGCACTTCGGCAGATACAGAGAAGCCGGCGACCTCTAGTGCATAGAGGTCAGAGCTTTTCTCTGCAGTAAGGAAGTAGCCATATCAGCTGTTCTAATAATAAAGCGCTCTGCTTGAGTACATCTATCAAATAGATAAGAATGGCTCAGGATTACAGCCGACAACTCGATAAATCAAATAAAGCCATTACGGCACATAAGTTATGCTCTCATAATTTAGAGTGTTGGCAAATTAACCTACACAGATGTAAAGCAGCAAGCTACAACATGTGTGAAATAATGAAAAATGTACGTTCCGGGTTAGTGTTAGCTCAAGAACCATGGACGTATGCCACCAAAATCAGGAGTAAGCTACGGGGATGGAACCTCTTTCAAGGTATTGAAAAGGGTAATCGCCCTCGAGCATGCATTTACGCTACTCCTGATCTCAGCTGTTCTCTAATTCCAATGTTCTCGGACGAGGATATTGTGGCGGTTAGAGTTAACAATGTGTGCCGAAAAGGAGATAGTTTTGTTTTCGTATCGACATACATGGCAGCCGAACAACCAGCTCCACCCACTTTGTTGAGGGATCTGTTAATATTCACTGAAAATGAACAAATTCCTACTATAGTAGGAACCGACGCAAATGCACACCACACTATTTGGGGATCCTCAGATATAAACCCTCGAGGAGAGGATCTGCTGGCTTTTTGTGTTAGTGCAGACCTGAATTTCTGTAATGTAGGTAATAGACCAACTTACAGAAACAAAATACGTGAAGAGGTTCTGGACTTAACCTTGGTGAACCGGTGCGCGTGGGACCGAGTAGTTGGTTGGTATGTTAGCAACGTGCCATCATTCTCGGATCACATGTATATTAGGTTCCAGGTCAAAAGCAGAATCCAAAAACAAGCCAAAATGTTCCGAAATGTCCGTCGTACGTGCTGGAATAAGTATGCAAACGAACTAGAACAAAAATTAAATGAACGAATATTACCACCAGTGCCAGTGCCTTCATCAATAGAAGACATTGACGTGCTGGTAAACAAGGTTCATTCAGTGATAACTAAATCATATGAAGCTGCTTGCCCGATGCGTAAGTCACTTCGTAAGAAAGATAACATCTGGTGGAACTCTGAGCTAGCAAGTCTTCGAAAAGAAGCTCGCCGAGCTTGGAAAAAAGCCGTTAAAACAAAACAGGAAAATGATTGGGTGGCTCACAAGCTTGCCCAATCTAATTTTAAAAAAGCAGTCAGAAGAGCGAAACGCGATTCATGGCGCAGCTTTGTGGAGAGTACGAGTAGTCTAACAGCAACAGCTCGGCTGGTTAAGATTATTCGAAACAATGAAACGGTGCGTGTTAGCAACGCAATTAAACACGACGGAGAATTCACAAAGTCTCCTCTAGAAACAATGAACTATCTGCTAGATATCTTGTCACCGGGTAGCCAGCAGACAGAAAATCATACAACCAGGTCTGATTTAGTGGATAACCCATTCGTGAGACCTGAAGACACTGAAATGATTGCAAGCATATGCTCACTCGAGCGTATGGAAGCAGCTATCAACGAATTCCAACCATTCAAAGCCCCAGGGCCAGACGGGCTCTATCCTGTTCTGTTACAGAAAGGTTGGAACCAACTAAAAGAATATTACCACGTCATTTTTCAAGCATGCCTGAGACACAGTTATGTGCCAATGGCATGGAAAGAAGGCACAGATATATTTCTCCCCAAACCCGGAAAGGAAAGCTATTTCGAAGCTAAATCTTTCCGTATGATCACCTTAACTTCTTTCCAACTGAAATGGCTGGAAAGACTAATTCTGTATCATATTAATAATGACAAAACGTGCAGGCAAAGCTTTCTGCATCGCAGTATGGATTTCGTGCAGGTGTTTCTACGGAAACTGCTTTGCATGAATTTGTGCGCCGTGTAGAGCAATGCCTTGTTAGAAAAAAGCCGGCTTTGGGTATTTTCCTGGATATTGTCGGTGCCTTCGACAATGTCACCTACCGTGGCTTTGCCACGGCTCTGCGAGGGCTGGGCATGTCCGAGATTCTCACCTCATGGATAGAGAATTTGCTAAGACATCGCACAGTCCAAGTAGAACTATATGGAGACAAAGTTAAAAGGGAAGTCATGAAGGGGAACCCACAAGGTGGTATCCTTTCGCCTTTTCTGTGGAACTGTGTTTTAAACAACCTATTGCTAGAGTTACGTAACAGGGGCTTTTATGTTCAAGCCTATGCCGATGATCTAGCAATATTGGTCACTGGTGCTGATATGCTTTGGATCAGAGGTATGGCCCAGAAAGCAATAAATATTGCTGCAAACTGGGCTTCGGAACAAGAGCTACAGTTCAGCAGCAAGAAAACCGAAATTGTACTGTTCACTCACAAACGGAATCCAGATTTGGGTTCCTTGACAATGAACGGTTCAAAGCTCGAACTTTCCAAGGAAGCAAAGCTATTAGGTGTTACTTTGGATAGCAAGCTAACTTGGAAACCACATATAACCCGAATTACCCGCAGAGCAACTACGGCTTTAATGCAATGTAGACAAATTGTGGGTAAAACCTGGGGAATAAAGCCATCTATTATGAAATGGATATACACAGCTGTGATACGTCCAATCATGTCGTACGCTTGTGTGTCCTGAGCTGGCGGTCTCAACAAAAAGTACCTAGTGAGGAAACTCACAAAGGTACAGAGACTTGCTTGCTTAATGATTTCATCAGCTTTTCCTGGCACCCCTACTGGTGCTCTGGAAATACTGCTCAACATTACTCCCATCGAGGAATTCTTGTTGGCCGAAGCAGTGCGAGGGTCATACAGAATCTCTGTGAGTGGACACTGGCATGCCAAGCCCGTTGGTTCCTTTGGGAAAACGATAAGTCATGTTGATATTTGCAATGAGGCTAGAAGATTTTTACCTCTGCTGCAAATGCCAGCTGACCGAATAAAGAAAACAAAGGTATTCGAGAGAAACTTCGAATGTCAAATCATGGATAAACAGAATGCTATCAGATCTGAAAGCATTCTAAGTCACAACACTATCAGGGTTTACACTGATGGCTCGAAACTAGATGGGAGAGTGGGGGAGGGTTTTTACGCAGAATACCCAAACAACTCCCCAAAACAAGCATTTTTCCACCTTGGAATACACAGCACCGTGTTCCAGGCAGAAGTCTTAGCTATTTCAGAAGTGGCAAAGAACCTGCATTTGGAAAAAATGCACAATCAAAATATTGTTGTGCTGGTTGATAGTCAGGCGGCTATCAAAGCACTCATAAAGAGCACTGTAACATCAATTACAGTGCTCAACTGCATCAGAAGCCTAAATCAGTTAGGCAAACAAAACCACGTCAGTATTGCCTGGATTCCTGGACATGCAGGGGTACATGGTAACGAAGTGGCAGACTATGTAGCCAAATCAGGATCTAAATCAATAATGTATGGTCCTGAACCTTTTATTACAGTGCCGTATGCCAGTTGTGTTAGCACGGTTACGGACTGGTCCACAGTTAGATGGAAATCTATGTGGAATAAACGGAAAGACTGCTTGAGGATGAAGGAGACTGTAGATTGGACGTCTTCACGACTAACAATACGTCTCCTTAACCTTAAGAGGCCTCAATTGAATAGAGTTGTGCAAGTTTTGACTGGGCATTGCAATCTACAGCGGCACAAGAAAACTACAGGTCGTGCTGAGTCTTCCCTGTGTCCAAAATGTAGCCTAGAGGATGAAACACCAAATCATCATGTAGGCAAATGTAAAGTTTACCAAGATATTCGTGTTAAATATTTTGGAACTACCAAAACCACTGATCGCAATGTGGTAACGAAATGTAACATTAACAAACTGGCCACGTACTTAAAGGAAGCTGGAAGACTTTCTGAGTTCGACCAGTAACCAAACAAAATACAGCAACTTAGCAGCTATAATTGCAATGGGCCCAAATGAGGCCTACGCAATGTGTAGTTGGACTTTACCTAATTGGTAGCAGATTCACTTGCACCGCTGCCCTTTAATAATAATAATAATAATAGGATTGTAGTGTTACTTTAATATCATCAACATAATGTGCAATGTACTTTAGAGAGGTCCATAAAAATACTTTTTTTGAAGTTTCTTGGTGTCAGGCGTTTACAGTGTGCCTTTTAGGTAAAAAATGACTCACGTAAAATTTTTTTGAAAAATTTCAACGTTTAGATGTAGCTCAAGCTCCCTATATATTTTGTTGGGTGACAAAGAGCTTAAATGCCCATATCTCGTAAACCACTAATGCTAGAAACTTGATTCAAGTACCAAAAGATGCAGAATATGTGGTTTCCTATCTAACAATACATCTTATAGGTCTAACTGGTCTAGATTTCAAATTAACTAATAGAAAAACTGAATATTTACCAAAATTTATCAGGTTTAATTCATCAGTTGAGCTAATGCACTGTCATCTAACGCCATAAAGTGCAAATCGAACAGCTGCATTTAAGAATTGTGACTTTTAGGAAATTGCAATTTATCAAATAATAATCAATTAAAGTTTAAAAATAAGAAAAAAGGCTAAAATTTCTACTCCATACACTCTGATTTAGCACAAAAAGAAGTCTTCTGATCACAACAGCGGTTGATGTGAGAAAAACAACTTTTTTAGTTGAAAGCGCTGTATATTTCAAGTGTTTAATCAGTGGATTAGAATCGTTTCATCAAAAACAAACCATTTTATGATTTTTACGTAGACAATTTCAATTAGAGCAAAATACATAAGGCTTATGTGATTAAATGCAAGACTATTGTGATATTGCACAAATTTGCTTTTACATGCAAAAAATACATGGCAATCTGTTGCCACAGCTCAGTAATAATTTTGATATTTGCTTTTAATTTAGGTTTACTGATACAATTTTTGTACTGTAATTGAATGCTACCCAGTAACTGCAATGATGTGTAAATGAAATATGGCATCATCAAGCATCAAGCGTCAGCAGGTTTATCTGCTTGAATGTTTAAATGAAAACATAAAAAGAAGCAAATTGCCATCTATTCGTCAAGTATTGGAATTTTTTCTTCATTAGCACCTGGAAAATAAAAAAAACTAAACGAGAAGCATCAACATTGGCTGTGGATAAAGTTTTAACATTTTGGCTAAAAGCAAGTATACCCACGAGAGAAAGAAAACACTGCATATCTAAAGTTAAAAAGTAGTTTAAAGAATGGCGTCTTTTGAAAAAAAATGAGAAGAGAAAATCTGCAAATCAATTAGCAAGAGAAGACCAATTTGAAGCATCATTTGATGACTTTTTGATGTGGCTCATAAAGATGCCTTGATCCTGATGACAATTCCTGAAGACAGAGAATTCTGACTAGCTCAGCGTGAAAAGAGAAGGCGAGGAACAATGGCTGGCATAAATAGCAAGTTGGCCCGAAAAACAAAACGGAAAGCCGAGAGAACATGCTTCATGCTTTCAGAAAACAACTGGAAAAAAATAAATTTCAAGAACAGTCAACTGTAGTCACACTTACATTTCACAGTAGCTCAGAGTCTGCAGATGATTCATCGAATCAAGAAGCTTTAGATGATGAAATGACATCACCTTACAAGCGAAGAAGAATCAATGTTGTTACTCAAGCTGTAAGTGCTACTTTGGACAGAACAAAAATATCTGACCGGAAAGCAATGATGGTAATGGAAGCCGCTGCTCAAAGTCTTGGCCACAACGTTGAAGAAATAGCAATAAGTTGTAGCTCAATTGGTCGTTTCAGACAGCAACACCGAACAACTGACGCCAAAAAACTAAAAATGCTTTTAATGCTGTCCAAGTGACCATCTACTTGTGGTTCATTGGGATGGAAAATTAATACCAAAATTGACTGGCGAACAGAAAGAAGATTGTCTTCCAGTTCTTGTATCTAGCAGAGAAATTTCTCAGCTTTTGACAGTGGCTAAACTTTCAGCAGGGACAGAAACTACTCAAGCTAAAGCTGTCGCCATTGCATTAAAAGTCTGGCAAGTTGATTCACAGGTGTCAGCTATGTGTTGTGATACAACTAGTTGAAACACTGGTCGTTTAAATGGAATATGTATCAATATTGCATAATATCTTCGCAAGCAGCTGTTGCTCTTTGCATGCCGGCATCACAGGCTAGAATTGATCATCGAAGCAGCTTTTACAGCTTGAATATGTACATCATCTGGACCTGATGTACCTCTCTTCAAGCGGTTTCAGAAGCACTGGTTGTTAATTGATAAAAAAAGTTCGACGATGCATCTACCGACAAGTATGTAGCTGAGACTATTGATGATGTGAAGCATGACATCGGCTTGTTTATTTTTGCTCAACTGCAAAATAATCAGCCAAGAGATGACTACTGTGAAATCCTGGAGCAAGTTTTGGTTTTTCTCGGTCGAGTTCCTCCCAGAGTAGTAATAGTAGTACTAAGTTTATTTTTGTTTAGAAAGACGTCATTGTTTCGGAGATAAAAGCACATTCAGCAAAATATAAATTACACCTCTACTTATATGGCAGTCATGCCATTCTAGTGAGAGGCTACGAAATGACCTTAGTCCAGTTCTGGAAGAATTGGCACGGTCGTCGAGTCTGCAGCCTCTCACCAGGTAGCAATTTTATCAAAAATTTACATATACAAAAAATGTTACATTTACACGATACTAACAATAAAATTTTATCATACAAGCAAAAAAATCATCCCACAAAAAACAAAACACTGCAAATATCATTATTGCTGATTAACATGGAAATATTCTTTTGTATGCTTAGTCAATATTCGAATAATTTTTTGAGCGTAATTTTTCAAGTCGGATGGTAATTCATTCCGCAGTTTTGGTCCTACATAGCGGATTGAACGTTGTGAGATGGTAATTTTGAAACGCGTTAATGAGTAATTATCACCAGAGGCGTGTCTGATAGAGCATAAATGAACATTAGAAGATATTTCAAAGAAATCACTAAATCATTTGGGTAGGGAATTGGTTTTAAATTTGCACATCAGCTTCAAGACTTTTAATCTAAATATATTACGTAATTTCAACAACTTTAATTCATAGTAGAGAAGAAAAAGCTTAGTTTGTAAAAGGTGCTTTAGAGATAATTTTGATAATGTAATTTTGTTCAACCTATATTTTGTTAATGCACTTAGCTGCGGAAATTCCCCATGTGGAAACACCATATTGCACGTTCGAATATACGAAACTTGAAACATACAAATCTCAATATAGAAATTGGGGCATAATAGTTTGAGCGATAGACCTTTTATTGTCGTAAGAAAGAGGCAATCGCTGAAAGCCTTTGCATCCCGATGTTGTCTGGAAATCCCTGTTTCAAACATACTTGATTAGTATATTTTGACAAACCAGCATTAAAAGTTTAGATTTTGTGGTAAAAATAGTTTTTTTTAATTTTTCTTGAAATCTAGACCAGCCACGTCTATAAAATATGTTAAATTTAGATTGAAAATCACATATTCTGCATCTTTTGGTACTTGAATCAAGTTTCTAGCATTAGTGGTTTACGAGATATGGGCATTTAAGGTCTTTGTCGCCCAACAAAATATAGAGGGAGCTTGAGCTACACCTAAACGTTGAAATTTTTCAAAAAAAATTTACATGAGTCATTTTTTACCCAAAAGGCACACTGAAAATGCCTGACACCAAGAAACTTCAAAAAAAGTATTTTTGTGGACCTCTCTGAAGTCATTGTACAATGATCAGCATTAGACATTACGGTGTTACTTCAATATCATCAACTTACAAATTGTAATTCCCGTTTTCTATTTTCTATGCTGTCTTCTTATCAGCAACTCCTTATATCCTTAAACTTTGATATTCATATTTTTTTTTGATCCAGAAATTCTTTTGGTATACATGCATGTAGTCGATTCTTCCGGTGTCATGATGTTTGCCACAGATGATCGGTTATTCTTTTGGTAGATGATCGGTTATATAAACGTACTGCTTTTTGTTACTGGGTTGAAAACTACTTGTACCAGCGTGATAGGTTGAAAGAATTTTTACGTTCTTTATTGTAGCTCTTGAAATTTTTGGGGCGGCAAAAAAACAAAACTCTTGTCTGACATAGTCGTTAATTTTACATTGATTGGTCTATTTATGCGCTTTGCATTTTTAAACAAAGGTCTTTGTGGGAGTCGATGAATGTCGGCTATTTGAACAGAATCTAGTTCCAGATCATCAAAAAGCAGCCCATCTTTCTTACAATCTTCCAATACTTTCAGCGTGTCGTCTCTTTTTTTCCCACGCTGATAACTTGTTTTCTTCTAGGCGGTGCATTAGTATAATTAGGCGTTTGCTGAACGCTTCCTTGCTTAGGCTATCTTTTTTGACATGATGATTAGGCTTTTGAGCTTTTCTTCTAACTCATTCACACGTTGCTGCAGTACAGTACAAAGCTTATTGGCACTTTGTCATTGATTAAGGCATCGTACTCAATAAATTTTTTATTCACTGCCTTCTCAAAGTTCATAAGTTTGCAATGATATTAATCTATTTAATTAGAGAGTCGGTCAAATTTTTGGCCCAATTCATTAATAAACTCAATTATTTGTTTAAATTGTTGATTCATTTATGCCATACTGCCTCTAAATGCTTTCTGAATTACAATTAAAGCTTTGCTGAGACGCGCTCACAAAACCAACTTGTTTGCCGATTTTAGCAGCAGCTTCCATTTTTTGCTGATTTTTTTGCGTTTTCATTCTTTAAAAAATTATCTAAAACCACCACATCACTACTTTTCCGTACATTGAATCGAAGTTTACGCTTGTCGTATAAGTTTTTCTTGCTTGTCAAGTTGCTAATCGTTTTGTGCAACCAATTTTTGTCATTTCTTGTTTAATAAAACGTTCTAAGCATTAAGTATTCGTAAAACGCTTTTTATACAATTTACTGAAAACGGGTGATCAATAAGTGACAAATTTTAACTATATTATTGTATATTCGCAGTAATGTCGTCTTCATCTCCTAATCCTCCTCCTCCTCCACCTCCAGTATTTCCTCCTCCTCCTCCAGTGTTTCCTCCTCCACCTAAAGTACAAAATTGTTGAGCATCTTTTAACTTTAGGTTTGAAATTCACCAATTTTATTGTCAATAACAAAACAACTTTGAATTCATTAAAACAGTTCAAACAAATATTTTTGGAGATAACATTGATAAATGATAGGAGTGATTATTTCACCGGAAAACTAAGTCAAAAGGAGTCGAACGAAAATGAGGAATATTCACCAGCGCAAAACTCTTGATGAAAGCTTTCATTAAGAGTCAAGATTAAGATTTGAAGGTTTGAGTTTGATTCGCAGTTAGTTTTTGTGTTAACTATAGATGGTATGCTTATAAATCAAAATTTATTTTTTGCTTCGGAGTTGGTTTATGTGTTAACTATGGATAGTACAGTATGTTAATAAATCGAAATTTATTCTTTGCTTGTCCAAGCTCGAGCCAAGCAGCAAAAAAGTGGAAACATTAGTCTATTATTTTCATTTATTTTCTGGAGTCATTCACAGCCGACATGGCTTTTACTAGTAAGAGCAAACTCAGCTGTTAAATATCAAATATTTACAAGGATGTGTACGATTTTATCAGCGACTGCGTCAATTACAATCAAGTAAAGCAAAGCTAACGTGAATTTGGCTCGTCATACGTTAGCGACATACAATCAAGAACCTGAACAATCAGTAGAAGAATACTTTCAGAAATTGAAACGTTTGTCTAAAGATTAGAATTACACAGCTGTAAATGCCGAGACTTGTAGAAATGAAGCTGTGGGCTAAGCCGTCATTTCTAGTCTACCGTCTTCTTTTGTTTGCCTAAAACTAATCGAGAATATTCGAGACAATGCAATGGCGCTAGATGCAATCTTTAATCAAACTTGGGCTTTAGAAGTTTAACAAAAAACGCCGGAGCTTAAATAGTGACCCTAGAAATGGCCTGGGCCCTGGAGTTAACTGTCGACAAGTCTCAGTGCTAAAATGTGTAACCAAAACCTTAGAATAAATTGACCAGAAAACAAGTAGAACATCCCAGATGGAAAGCGGGAAGACACCAGTGGTGCAACAAACAGCAAACTAAAAGCCGTGTTCATTTTGCGGAGCGAACAAGTACCACCCAAGATTTAACTACGCCAAGGCGGAGTAATTGTTATAATTGCGGGTATTTTGCCATTCTACAAAAGTATTTTTTTCTAACAAAGCTATAAGAACTGGTATAGTCAAACTTCTTCTCTAGAAATAACAAGAAAAGGGTTAAACGCAAAAGATAATTATTCTATCAATGCCAACGGCAATAAAGCTAGTGCAGCTGTCGATACGGGCTCAACCATGACCTACATAAGCAATAAGCTAGGCATTTGGCGAAGAAACATTAACTGAGAATAAACCAAGGAAAAAATGAAATCAACATCTGGTTGACCAGAGTGTGGGTTATCTTAGTGCAGCAATTGATCTTGAAGAACGACCATACAGAGAGGTAAATACGAGTATTTGTACTAACATATATTTATCTAGTTTCCTTGGCCAGAAGACAGCGAAGGGTCTTTTCAGGCTTGAGTCATGCTGCCACCAGCCAACTTAAGCTGACTACTACACACAGTGTAGATTTTACAATCTTTCTTATAATCCTTAACGTCAAGTTCTGAATACCAATATTTTACAATTTTTGGTGTGATTCAACCCAGAATCGAAATCAGGTCTAGCGTTTCAGTAGCAGACGCTCCATCCACTTGACCATTGATCAGCCAAAAACTGATTGTGTTACTCTAGTTCACAGGGGTGGGGGCGTTTTTCGCCTCCTCCTATCGGTGCTTTTATGTTAGATCCCTTCAACAACAACAAAAAAATTGTCTTTAATCAACTTAAATGCAAGTCAAACTTGATCACAAAAAGATTCTAAAACTTTCAAGTTCCTAAGGTTATGGAAACTTTTCCAATTTTGAGATTTTCTGAAGTCACTTTTTGGTCAAGCGGTAACACTATCGTCTGTCTCTAAGGCGGGGCCGGGAGGTCTGCGTTTCAAATCTTGGGCCGGTCAAATCGGACATAGTGTTGTCAACGGCTCGCCACCGCTGCCACATTTCTTCGAAAGAACCTATGTTGCCAACAAGTGCAGCAGTGCGAAGATGGTCCCCGTAAATTCGTTACGCTTCGGCGCAATACAGCAAGAATAACGAAAGATTTGATTTGATTGTTTTTAGTATTCATTGGCCGAAATTTCACTAAAATGACGTCATAAAACGTTTTTGCTTTGTAACTGCTTTGACTTAGACATTTTATAATTCCATATTGAAAAAGAAACTTATCCTGTGCAAATTTGAACCGCCTGTAACGTCATAGCAAAAATGAGTCATTAAAAAAAAAAAGCAACGACGTCACAATGAATACGTTATCAATTCAAAACTAATGTTTTTGAAAACTTTGCTGCCCTAACCCCTCGTAGAAAAACAGCACTCAAAAAATCATTTGCGAAAAAAATTTTTCCCAGGAAGATCTTCTTTTAGAATCTGGATTTGTCAGTAATTATTCTTGCCAGAATGAACACGAGTCAAACTATGCATTTGGTCAAAAGTATGGTTTCTAGAAAACTTATTTTCCAGAATTCAAACTTGCCAAAATTACTTTTGATCAAAATTACTTTTCCCAAAACTTTATTTTCATGATTTACGATTGCCAGAATCTACATTTGGCCAAAATTAAATTTTCCCGAAAAACTTTTTTTCTGAAGTTGCACATGCAAAGCTTACACTGCCCAAAGTTACATTTATCCGAAAACATATTTTCCAGAATTTGCTCTCACCAAAATTTACATTTAGCCAAAATTGCATTTCCCCGAAAACTTATTTTTAAGAATTTGCACTTGCCAGAATTCACATTTGGCCGAAATTACATTCACCCAAAAATTTATGGTTATTGACATTTTTTCCAGAAATTTTACAGCACAATCGTACATTAGCTCGAAATTTCATTAATGATAGAATTTACATTAAGCAAAATTTATATGCTTCATCAGTTTCTGTAATTATTTTTTAAGTTACGAGAAGAATAAGAAAGACAAAGAAAGGAAGCCTCGCGGAAAGGGTAAAGCCGTCGTTTTTATGATGACCATCATCACATGATCTTGAGTTCAACACAGCCTTGGTCACGTTGTTGTGTTCAACGCTTTACGATGATTGTCTCTGCTAGCTGGCTTCGAACAAGCAGCAAATTTACGTGGGAAGAAATCAAACATCAACTGCAAAAATTGGAATAGGCAACTCCTGAGCGGGTGCGGATTAGTCCAAGTGATAGCGTCACCATTGCTTTCTCGTGTGAGGAGGTGAGAGATGCACCAATCAATCAAGGCATTTTCTCATCTTTTGCAACTAAATTTGACAAACAACTTTAGCTTCATATTATTTTAAGATTTTAACAAAAATAAGAGCTAAGTTCTTTTCAAAACTATTCGTAAAAAATTTGTCATGATATTTTTATGCGTTTTTAGTTTGTTGATAATATTACGGTATTATTTTGATAGCATCTAAAATTCACAAAAATATCAGTAACACCAGCATTGCAAATTTGGAAGAATCTTAGTGCCGACTTATAGCACTTTAAAAAAAACGACGATAAAATTTCATGACCATTAATTTTGCTCGCATATTGCCAACAGTCTTGCTTTTATGAAGCTGTTTTAGTTAGTATTATCTCGCATTAATTGAATCCGAAGTTCGGTCAAGCTGGGTTATACACAAAAAGATTACACACATCATTCTAAGTTTCTAAAAAAAAAAGATGTGTCAATTTTCTTAGCTTTTGGAGAAAAGCGCAAAACCATCTTTTTCTCTGACGTACTCCAGGGCAAGGATGGCAGTACCGTACGGTAAGGTGCGCCTCAATGTTTACTAAGAAGTATGATATGCCTTTTTTGTAATGGTATTGGTACGCTGTTTGAATTTGCCTACTAAACGTTTTATGTGCAACGTGCGGCCGTCAACGATGATTCGTGCGACCGTGCCCGGCGTGCGCATACTCTAGGCTATTCCAAAGTAGTCATTATAGCCTCTTAATTTGTAGTTACAATTGTGTTATAATGTCACTAATCACAGTCACAAGTATGGCCACATGTGATGTCAGAACTATTGCCTACAGATGCTAGAAGCCTTGGATTATCGAGGCATGTTATACACAGGTATTCAAGAAAAATTCGAACGGACACAACTGCGACACTTTACCTGAATAGGCATTGCTTTAAAAATCCCAGTCTTTCGCACATTGTGCCGGTTTTTGTATTATTAAGAAAAAATACTAATAAACTGCATTGCCATAACGCCTCATGAATGGCGACGCGTAAACAGGTTTCCGACACATTAAAATCAATTTGACCAACTAAACAAATGCAGATAGTTTTGCTGTGCAAAAATACAAGAACATACAAATATCATTGAGGTCAGAAATGGGCAGTACCGCGGTACTTTTGAACTACGGTACTTTGTTGGTACTGTTATTGGTACCGTTGGTGCTTTTTTGAAAATGTATCGTTTTTGGTACCGTCGATACTTTTTTTCTCACTTTTTTAGTCGGTACTCCCTTCTCGGTACTTGTTTTGTGCTTTGTCCGGAATGGAGCTTTAATTTATTCGAATTCCGTACAAATCAAGTAGAGAAGGAGTAAGGACAATCGTCAACCCTCTCCACTGGCTGCGGTAATGCGGTTCATGCGGCTACGGCACTACGGCAGTTTGCAATGTGACGAAAAGTGCAACGATATATTGTGTAATAGAAAAATACTTTGCAACATCACAAGGAATTCCCAGTCTTAGCCGCAAGCCAGTGTAGGTTTTATACAACGCCGAGTTGACCTGGTAAGTGGTTACTGGTTAATTGCATAAGTGGGCAAGTTAATGCAAAACGTTAGCTTCGTTAACCAATAGTCCGTTAACAAAATTCACTCCTCCGTTAACGTTAATCCGTTATTTTCAGCTTTAATCAACGGAAGTCAATAAAGTCCGTTAATCCGTTAACATTTTGCGTGTAATTTACATTTCTTTTTATTCTCTCGCTTCCAGAACACGTATTGACGCTGTTGAGCTGATTGTAAGGAAATATTTATTGCTATAATGGTCTTTTTGTGTTTTGGAAGTTACATTTTACAGTCTAATCTAATTTCAAGATAAAATGAATTCGGATGCACTAACGAAGCTGCGATCGGAAAATCTTTGGAAATTGTGAACAGCGATAATTAATAGGCTGCAGCTTAATATTTTCCACAAAAAAGAGTTCCTTTCTTCGCTTTCTTCAATAAAACTCGTGCTAATACGCAACAAGTGTCACCAGTGCAAATTGGTTTGTACCGGTACGATGAATGAATGGTGCAAGATATTAACGATAAAAACCTTAACGGAAGTTAACAGAACTTAACGGAAGTTACTTTAGTCCGTTAACATAACTTAACGGAAGTTAATTTAGTCCGTTAGCATGAAAAAACTTTTTAACGGATTAACGAGTTAATGAAAAAGTTGGCTTCGTTATTAACGGATTAACGATTAACGGACTTGTGCCCACCTATCGTTAATTGGTTACCTGATTAGCCAGGACATAGCAGTCACTGTTTTGCATAGCTCTTAGGTTCGGCTAGAGCTAAAAAGCCTATGCACTTTTTGAACACGCAAAATCATGACCTTCTTGATTGTTACGTCTGTTTCTCACTTTCAACAACAACATCACTGATATATCAGTTGGTGGATATCGTACTCGATTCTATGGAGAATCAAATCCACAACCATTGGAATGCTGTCCAAGTGCCGTGACCACTTAGCCAAATTTGTTAACTACTAAGAGTGACACTGCTTATAGTATTTCAGAATTTAGCTTATGTTATTTGAAATTTCAGTAAATAAATGTAGTAAAAATGTAACTTTGAAGGGAGCATAGGTTAAATTTTAGATATGGTAGTCTACATTTCTTTCTAGCAGGACACAACGTAATCGATTGTCGATTAGCATTTAGCCAGGCTTGGCTACTATCCTCATAAGCAATTCCCGCACATACAGTGCAGGATTAATATGCAAGAAGATAAAAGTACAGTTTTTGTATTTATCAACAGAAACACTGAATTTTCCACTGTTAGGCGCGAAACTTCTTTCTTTTCATCATAGTTATCTTTCTGTCACGAGACATCAATGGTGGCGCTAGACACAGAACGAATCCGGACTCGCTTAAAAGTTGTCGGCTTCTTGAGGTTTTCGGTTGTATTCATACTTCGTTAATTTGCTGCTAGCAAGCTCGACAAAGCAGAGATAATTAATCGTCGTGAAAGCATCTTATACGATGATACAACAAGTGACAACGTTTCGGATACAGTAGAGCCACTGGCCTTGCGATCACGGCCGTCGTTAAAACGACGCTCCTGCCCACAGCACCACGCAGCCGATTTACATGCCAAAACATCAACGCATTCTGCGTTTCACCAGTAAATGTAGCAATAGCATCAACCGAAATGTTTACTCAAAAAAAAACAAAAAAAAACAGGAAAAAAGAAATTTTATTCGAAAATGATTATCTACAGTATAATTAAAAACTTTGAGGAACAAATTTTAAAAAGTACCGAGACCGGTACGGAGTACCGCTATTGTCGGTATTTATTTCAAAAAGTATCAAATATCGTACCATCGGTACTTTTTTGGAAAAGCGCTTGCTCCATTATCGTCGGTGCTTTAAAAACACCGAGTGCCCATCTTTGATTGTGGTAAAAGCCTATTCAATGTCTTTGTTTTCAACAAAACTGAATTTTCGCAAACAAATTGTTATTTTTTTATCAATAAACATAAAGAATTTTTGAAGCCTAAAGAATCATCTCTAGATGTTGCGTTATTTTTTGTTCCATAAAACTTTGACGACTTTGAATGAAGTATTGGCATATAAATCTCTGCAGTTTTTAAGTTCAACATGTTATTAAGTTGAAGTACCTCTTAAGCCAATGCTCATTAACTTATAATACAAATCAGACATAAACAAAAAACACGTCAGCATAAGTCGCATAGGTCATTAGTGAGTCATTGTTTGACAACATTGATTGAAGGTACAACACGCAAAAAAAACAAGGTACCGTACGCTTCAAAAATTGAACTGATTTACGGTAAGCTGGTACGGTACGATTCAAGGTGCGAGGCACGTAGTACGCAAATTCTGAACGTACCGCACCCTACCGCATTATCGTCCTTGCTCCGCGGAATATTACCAGACCCTTTTCGATTGGTTTTCAATAAATTTAGTATTTTAAACTGCAGTGAAAAAATCAAAAGTTTTCGCATTCCTTTCGAGGATTGTGATGCCTTACTGGTATTTACTACAAAAGCTTTTTGAACGAAATTATCCAATAAGTATGAGGGCGTAGTTACTAGCCATATTTACTCTCCAATAACCAGTACTTAAACTGTAGGGGGACGGGGGGGAACACGTCCACCCATCGGGGCTGAGCGTCCTCCCACCAAGATTTAGGCGTACCCCATCGAAATTTGAGCGCTGGTTGATGAGAGGAAAAAGACCTACAAAGTCTGATTGAATATAGCACCGAATTTCGCAGGAATAGTGATTCAGAAGAAAAAACACTTCAACCTTTGCGGAGACCTTTTTTTTTCTTGGTCACCTAATTTTCGGTGAAAAAACACTTCAGTTCTCGGCGAAGACCTTTTTTTTGGTCTTAACCTAATTTCCGGAGAAAAAACACTTCAGTTTTCGGCGAAGACCTTTTTTTTTGATCTTCACCTTAATTTCTGGCGAAAAAACACATCAGTTTTTAGACTATCGGCGAAGACTTCTATCTTTTTTGGTTTTCATTCAATTTCGTTGACGGAATTATGTAACCTTCACTAAGATTCAGTCAAGGCTGCAAAAGCGTTCCCCCACGCAAAATTTTACAATTTAAGTACTGCCAATAACGAACTGCAGTACTAGATAATGCACTGACCAGATAATGTTTGGTTTTGTAAAGGTGAAATCACAATCGGTAATAGCTATCAGGCAATCACAACAACACATAATTTTGTTCTCGATCAATTGCTGCAATCATATTGCTACACCAAACAACAGCTCCGGAGGTCATGGCGGCTGACTGCGGCAAAAAATATCAATTTTAACGCCATTTTAATCACATTTCGCTCGATTATGAAGGCATATGAATAATTGCAGTAAATTGCTAAAATTCAGAAATCATTGAAAGAATTAAATTGCCTAGCTCCTTGAGCTTCCCTTATAGTTAAGGACAAGTCCAAAACACGTTTAAACGCTTGTATTTTTGTGGTTATATTTTCAAAATGACTAGGTTAAAGGGGGCTGATGCCCCCTTAGCCCCTTCCTCCTGGTTGCGCGATTGACTGCAATCTAACAAAAAAGTTTGAGTGTGCTCTAAAAAAAATAAAAACAGCAGATTTTTTAAAAATATTTTTACACATTGTTTCACGTCATAATCACTAACGAAGTACCGATAACGATTTTGTAGGCTTTATCCCTATTCCGCGACACATCCGCAAAGGCGTGTTAATAAGATGGACCATTGCGTCACATTTATGTACAGCAGTTGGTGGCCAGCAATTTTGCAAAAAAATTGAGTAAACTTCAAACGAGAATTATCGTTGAACATTATTGCAAGTATTCCTTTTTCAATTATTGTCTGTTGTCGTGTCTTACGTGATGCTCCAAAAAGTATTCTAAGTAAACCGAAATGGGGGAGCACAAGCACTTGTTAGGGGGAGTACGGCTCCCTGCCGAACCCAGTAGCGACGTCACTGGTCACTTACCTGACGCTCTAACAACCGAGCTATTGCCCACGGCAAATTAGATAAAAAAAATCTATAAAGAAACAAGATAAAATGGCAACTACCTCAGCCGAATAGATGTGTTGTGTATCAAAGCATTAATACTCCAAACTTGCTATAAAAATTACTACTACATGTAGAATAAAAATTAATATTGAAAATAATGCTACAAGTACTCCAATTAAAAATTAAAGCATTTTAAATTACTTATAAAAAAAAACAAAGGAATTTTGCGTAAAAAAAAATTAATTGTCAATTCCTTTATTTACTACCTTTAGTAAATAGAGAAGACAAAGAACAATTTAAATCAACTTAAAAGTTATTGTGTCTTACTGGCTTAGTGCACATAAAGGGCCTATTTGAAAAAATCAAATTTGTGAGATAATCATATTTTCCAATCACATGTTGTCATATTTTTTAGAGCTATGAAAGACTAACTTCAATTCCAATCCTTCGAGTTAAAATAAGCGAGACTCATGAAGGTCTATCTGATTTTTGAATATGCAGTTGAGAGCAAGAAGGGCCTATTTTGAGATAAGCCCTTCTTGCACTTAGAACATGACATTTTTGCTTGTTTTTTTAGTTGCGCTCGATTTCAATTTGAAAGTTTCACTGTAAATTTTTCTTTTTTGGTCTTAAAGCATTCATGCTTCAAGCTCTATTGCGTCAATATGTGGATATTTGCAGCATCACAAAGCATTGCATTGATTAAAGTGCCTTTCAGTGTTTCGGCTTGCTGTAGTACAAGCATATTTTTATCTGTAAAAGTCTTCAATTTTGCATCATTGTGTCTTAAATGATTGGTTTTAATAGCGGGTAGTAAAGCAAGTTTCATCGAAAATGCAGTCCGAGCGCTTCTTGCCAGTGATAATAAGAATTTTCATCATCTGCCTTTGATGACAGTGATATAGACAAAAACTTTGTTCAGCTATAGTGCTGTAGTTTCCTCAATATCTTCACCTTCAAGTGCTTATAATTTTTTGGCTTTTATAGGCTTAGAAACAATCTGTAGGCCCAATGACTCCGATGCTGGTGTTGTTTCAATCATTGGCGAAGCCAGGAATTTTTGTTTGGGGGAGGGGGGGAGTAGCAAACTACAAATTACATCTGACAATCAATGACGTTATCAGATATTTTCGAAATAGGAACTTTTGTGGGACAAAAGCATTGTAGATTTTAAACTCAAATTTAAAAAGCAAAAGTGTCTAAATTGGAAGACGTGTTGAGTAAATTAGTGCAACTCAAACGTATCACAGAGAGATTTGGGGTGGAGCTCCCAGCCGCTGAAGGCTATGAGGGTTTGTGGGCGAAGCCCCAAGCCACGGAAAGATTTTTTGTAATTTTTTGGAAAAAAAACTATTTTAATGCCATTGGATCACATTTCGCGCGTGTTCAAAGCCATTTAAAAGAACTAGATTTTTAACATTTAAAAGCCAAGTGAAAAAATAAAATTGTTCAATCCTCCTTCAACTTGCAATTTAAGTCCAAAACACGTTTAAAGTCTAGCATTTTGAAGTTAAATTTTGCAAGTGATTTGGCCCGAGTAGCGATAAGTGAGATACATTGGCTTCTACATTACTTTAGCAGTAAATAATAATCCACTCTAATATCTTCCTTAAGAGATTTTTGCTTTGTCATGCAAATAACCAGTTTGGGCGTACATGTACGGCCAGAGGGCCCAGGCCCACCCAAATTCAATTATAATAATTTGTTCAATGAGCATTATCCCTGACTAATTTCTTAACACAATTTTTTCGCGTAAAAACTATGGATGGGAAGATTGATTATTATTAAAAAATGGTACAATAGATGGTTATGCCTACTAATCATGTTATTGCCATGGCTGGATTTACATTGCAGGGGGCCTTCGGCACTTCGGATATTTTCGCAGCATTTTTCTGTTAAATATATTTAAAGACCAAAAAAAGTCTTACCGTGTGAGCGCGGGGCCCTTAGATGGTACTGTGCCATATTATGGTAAATCCGGTTCTGGTTATAGCATTACATTTGTAAAAAGATTAGATGAAGACCTGAAGGAGCAACGTTTAGGACAAAAACTCTCAATTTCTTCCGGCTTATACTTTTAAATTGGTTGGCGAAAATTGATTTAAGGAGGAACCCCGGGCCTTTGGTCGTCAATGTTGTTGGTGATTACTGTCGAAAGCGAAAAACACTAAAAGAAACTGAAACTGAACAAACAATAGGCATTTTTGTCACATTTTTGTCATTGGTGGCATTTCAATTGGAAGAGGAAAGGCGGCCCCTTTGCCCTCTCCCTTGGCTACGCGCCTATGGCTCCAATATATTCACTCTTGAATGATAATGGTAACCGAAAGCTCATAGCTTTTTTTTATTTATACTTATAATCTAGGCTAATGTAGGCTGTCTTTTCAAAGGATACCAGAGACGCAGGATCACTGCTTTTTTGTTTTTAGAAACAATTGTTAGGCCTGCTGATTCGGGCTGAAGAAGGAGCAGGAAAAAAATGAGAAGGCCAAGCACGTGGAAAAGAAACTTTTAGACGCAAAAGATTGCTAAAGGAGAATATGTTTCCGTATCCATTGGAAAAAATGCAAGGGGAAAAATCGAGGTTCTTCTTGTACAAATTCATGCAAATTGAAGTGCTTAGAACAATAGGTGGAAAAATCAGAGGCTCTCAATTTTTAATTAATTTTGTGAAAAGCTCCCAAAAGATGAGCAAGATCAATACTTGGCAGGCTTTATCCAAGTTGGAAAGAAGAAACGTTTTGCAGAGCAGACACCGAAAAGGCGTTCAAATATTTGCCGCTATTTCATTAAAGATCACAAGGAGTCAAAGAAAGTTTGCAAGATCTTTTTCATGTCAACGTTTAGAATTACATTCCAAAAAATCAAAATTTTTGGCAAGAAGAAGGTGGCTGGTGCAAATGGCATAATACAAAAATGATAAAAGAGACCAGCACAACAAACATTCACAAATCTCAAAAGCTGCAATTTCTGTAATAGAAAATCACATTGAAAATTTTCCTGCTTACCAGCATGATTATACCAGAAACGACTCTAGCAAAAAGCATTTCTCTTCTTTTGTATCACTCTCGGATACGCATAGGCTGTATTTGGATGACTACTTGACTAAAGCAATAGAGTCCGTAAAAAACATTTTAATGAAAGATTTAATTCGTCACTTGACCCTCCAATCAAACATACTTATGCTAAATGTGACACCTTAATCTCATTCATGGCAGCAACTGGAGATAAAAAAATTCAAAACATAAAAGAAAAAATAGAGCACCTAGAAAAAGCAGACCTCGTATATGAATAAAAAGTGCTTCGACACGGCACCCGCCAAATCTGCTTTCAATGATGTGACTGTTAATTTTGATTTCAAAAGGCTTTGCCTTGTTCTTTTTCGCAAACTAGGGTTGTTTATTACAAAAGGCAAATGGCCGTGTACAACCTAATCCTTTATGAAGACTGTCAATTGAACGGAGATACTGGGCTGCTGTTCCATTATTAGGACAGTGACAGAAAGAGGATCACAGTAAATAGAAACTTGCTTATGAAAGTAGCTGGAAAATTTGCCTGAAGGAATTGATGAAATTTGCTTATTCAGCAATTCATGTGGTGGCCACCATCGCAATTTTTCTCTGTCTGGCATTCTGATGCTTTTAGCATTCTCTGAAGATATAAAAATTACCCACAAGTGCTTTAAACCGAGGCACAGTCACATGGAGGCCGACACCATACATGCCACCATTGAAAAACATAAAAAGTTAACGAATACCCAGAGACTGGATTACAGCAATATGATCGATTTCAAGAAAAAAAAACAAACTTGAAAGTGTTTGAAATGGAGCAAAAGAATTTTAAAAGTTCTAAGCAGCTTTTTTTCCAACAATCCATTGGTCAAACGAGCAAAAATGAAAACGAAGAACTGGCGAGTTGGTTATAAATGGGAAGAATTTGGTATAGCTTGGAAAAAAGCAAGCTTTAGTACACCAAGTGTTTAGGTGGTGATGAAGACAAGCGGTAACCAGCTTGCGCACTAATTCTTCGCCCGAAAAAGTGTTTAGCCTAACGCTGCTTCTTAAAATTTTCAACAGCCTAACAGCGAGGAGCTGTCAGTCTCTAAAAAGAAATTAAAAGATTTGTTGACCTCATGCCCTACATATCAGAGAATGCCAAAATTGTTGCAAAAATTTAAAATCTTGCGCTGATTGTGAAGATATTGTATAATGCGACTCTTCGTCAGCATAATTGTTTTGTTCTTGCTTACCGTTATCAAACCTTTTTCATAGCAAAAAATTGATACAGTTCTTTTCAAAGCTGTAAAACACAACCTTTTCTATCTGGGACATTGCCAGTTTCTAAAACTCAAGAAAAAATTGATAAACTTTTATTGCAAAAAGGGCCTATCTCGGCTTTTGCGTGATGACATACATCATCAGTAAACAAAATTTTTCACCTTGACAGTGTCCAATTTATTTTATGAAGAATAACGAATCATAATTTCCAGTTACTTTTGAAAAATTATTGTTTATGCTTGACGATAAAGCTTTTGCAAAAAATGAAAAGACTTATTTTGCCTCTCCTTAAAAATTGAAAAAAAAATGCAGGTAGGCTCTTTTTGTACCAAGTCAGAGCTTTAATACTGCGCATTTTATTGAAATATGATAGAAAAATAGACGTAAATATACAAATTATGAATCAAGCAATGGCAGAACCAGGCGACTGTGAAGATAGCAGTGGGTTTTCGAGTCAAGCAAGCATTCTGTTAACGTTGATAAGCAAGACCTTACTGTATTTACTGTCATTACATTTTATTCACCAAGTTGCCTTGGCCAGGAGACAGCGAAGAGACTTTTCAGTCTTCGAATCAAGCTACCACCTGCCCACCTGTCTGCCACACACAATGGAGGCTTCACACTGTCCCTTTTAATGTGAACGTAAGCAGGTAAGCTGCGAATACCAATTTCTATAGTTTTTTGGTTATGCTTGACCGGGAATCGAATCCGAGTCTACCTCTTCAATAGCAGATTTTCTATCCACTCGACCATTGATTGGCCATAACATTAGCGATTCGCTTACCACCTTAAAATCCTTTATCTAATTATTCTAAATGTTAGTTTATGTCTTTTTGCTTTTGTGCGCCTCCACATTTGGACAGTGCACTAATTTATCGGACTGAAAAGCTTTGACAAAGTTTTTCAAAACGTTTAACTTTTTAAAACTAAATGAAAAACACTTACAATAGTAGCAATAAAGTAGAAGCATAAAAATAAAATAAAGGATGCTCACATGAATTGGGAGGGCAGTCACGTGACTCACTCTGTTCTCCGATGCACACACCAACAGAGCAGACTCGATATCTATATTGCTTTCTAACATTGCAAACGCATTCGTTATCCCAAGGGCTCCATGGTCCCCACGTTCCTTCTAAAAAAAGCAAATGTGACGCGATTATAACTTGAGTGTCAGTTTTTCAATGTCTTACGAAATATAGAGTAACCGTAGTGTAATTGCAACAGGATTATTGTTTATTTAAGTTTTATGCAAATGCAAAACAAAAATCAAACTCTAAATATATATCAGAAAACATAATCATTTAAAACTGCTACCTACTTCAAATTATAATAAAATGTATTTTAAATTAATTGGTATTTCCTTTTATGAAGTTTGAAAAAATTGTGAATTAAATGTTTCTTTTCAAAATTCGTAAGACATTGTTTTTTTTTAAGCACGTATAAAATTTAACAAATAAAATCATTTAAAATATACCGTATATTCTGACAATAGCAAAAGTGAAAAATAAAAGAACTTCTGTAATTGTGATGTTTTGACGTTTGCAGGCCAGAGTTAATATTTAATTGTTTTGCTTGCTTCTGGCTCGAAGGCTACCAGTGCGCAAGCCTTGGGAAGAGCCACCACGATAATTACTTAAAAACGAGCAATGCGAAAAAGTTGTCTTCTCGCAGAAATCGAATCTGCAGCCTTTGGATTACGGTACTTGTATAGTTGTTAGATTGGAAAAATAATTTTGACGCCAGCATCTTTAATTACCTTGTCGCCATCATATCCACGAATTACTCTGCGCGGCTGTGGCAATTTTGGTCTATGGAGATTCAAAAAGTCCAAAGAGAAAGCTTTTGCTTCTTACTGCAGCATTGTCTAGATTAGACAAGTCTAGTTATGAGGTATTTCAACCATCGCGGACCATACAAAACTGAAAGGAACGTGTAGTTGAGCTCTGCCAAATTACCTTGATTGTAAAATATTGGTCCCAAAAAAATGATTCCAGAAAACTATTGAAACTAACCATCATATTTCTTGGTAAGTGGTTTGTATTACAGTATATCGTTGATAACTTTTTGATATTTTATAATATGTCTAGTATAATTTGTACAGCATTACTGAATTGCGGTATTTAAATGTACCCCACAAAACAAGAGAAACTTATTTGGATATTTGATAATAGACTATAGGATAGATACTCAAAAGTACGTATCAAACTGTTTTAATTATGCGATTACAGATGTTTGATTGATTGGTTACATCATCTTATCCTCCATTTGCTGGAAATTGAAGACAGTTCTACAACTTATGTTGGACCAATCCGCACCTGCTTGGGGAGTTGTCGGCTTTCCAAATATTCTGGCTGTTTCTTGATGTCTTTATCGGGGAATTTGCTAATTTTTTGAATCAACCAAGCAGCTAAAAGCATAGTAAAAACTTAAGTTTTGTCCAAGAACGAAACAATGAGACGAAGGTGCTTGTTAAACCCGAAACTTCTCAAGCCCGAGTAGTCATCACGATATCCTAATGTAACCACTCGACATGCCGTCGACCAAATGAAAAATTTATTCGATAATTCGTTAATTTCTGGTGCGGGTTGAACAATGCGAAAGATCTTTCTTTTATTGTAAAGGCTCCAGGACATTATGCTCAGTGGATGTCGAAAGTTATATATTCTTTGAAGATTGCATTATTTTGGAAGCAGCTGGCATAGGTACTCCCACATAATCATCTTGAACACATTACCAATTTGGCTATTTTTCTACGCCTGAATTATGTTGAAAGTTGGACTACCTCTTCAGTAGCATTGGATGCTGCAAAGAATGACTTAATAAAACATAAAACACTGCAATCCAATCGAAAAGTCATGAAAAAACATCCCAAAAGATATTCTAATGGCTACTCCAACATGACCTCATAAATGCTGAAGAAACTCGACGACCATCTTTGGTATTGGTCGGAGCGTTTAGTTTTGCTCAGTCTTTTTAGTGATGAGCTTTCGGTTCATGAAAAACAAGCAATGGCTACAGCTTTACTAAGATATGCAAGAAAAGATGTCTTTTTTTTAATGAGCTCCTGCTTCCAGTGGTTAGTGAAACGACTCAAATGAAAGATCAGATTGGTGTAGATTCATAGCAGCTCTTCAATCTCTTGAACCTCGGAGTTTCTTTTCTACGTAAACTAGCCCGGTTTTGGCACGATGACCTTAAATACCAAAACGCCAGAAAAATGATACAATGTCTGAGTGTAGTAAATGATTCTGCAGAAACAGCTTTCGACCTGGTATCTGAATTTCACACCAATAAAATAACCAAAGATAGCCAAGAAAAGCAATATTTGTATCAGGTACTAAAGAGTTTGCGATCGCAGCAAACAAAACTCAAAGGAAATTTGTCGGACTCATCAAACAAGGCTGTTTTGTCTAAAATGTTGTAGTAGACTGATTGCTACTGTGCAGACTTGTGTTGAAATTGCGACTATCATACGGATAGTAATATCGATCGTGTTTTGATTTGTATTTGTTCTACATTTTGGCCATACTGTTGACCATACTCTTACTCTAACGCTTACCGATACTACAACAATATAGCAGCAAGACGCGCACATTTTAAACAGCTATTTTTGTAACAAATTAATAAACCAGCCTGCATGTTGCACAAATTGCATGGCCAGAAATTATAATTGCACAAACAATTATAATTTCTGGCCATCGCAAATGTTTGAGTTTTTATATTTTAGCAATTTACTGGATTTCTGAGAGAATTACAAAAAAAACCTCTTGGGGTAGATAAAAACTAGCATATTCTGCATCTGTTGACACCAAAATCAACTTTATAGCGTTAGCGGATATGGAGTTACAAAACTTTAGCATTTTACGATTTTTTTACAGGGATAAAGGACATTTAAAAATATTATTTTTTAATAAGTACAACAAATTGCACATAATTTTATACTGATGGACCTCTGCTTCAAACTTTTTGAAACATCGTGCAGAATGGGTCACCCTAGTGCTCACTTTCATCTAAATGACCAAACATGCGGCTAAAAAATCTCCTGATATAAAACGCAAAACCAAAACGATTGGAAACGTAACTTGAGATTTTGTGAAAGTACTTATCACGATGTCAAAAGTCATAAAATAATGCTTATTTGCCATTCATTTCTTTAGACAACAAAAGAATTAGTTTGACGAAAGGTCAAGTTGTGTTTTTATTGTTTTGGCTTTGAAATTGTACTCGCATTTTATTCACCAAGTTGCCTTGGGCAGAAGCGGGCTAAGGGACCTTTTGGTCATCGAGGCAAGCTGCCATCTGCCCACTTATCTACCACACACGGTAAAGGCTTCACACTGTCCCTTTACTAGCTGAACGCAAAGCAAGCAAGATATGAATACCAATTTTTATAGTTTTTGAATTGACCCGACCGGAATGGAACCCGAGTCTACCGGTTCAGTAAAAGACGCTCTATCCACTCAACCACTGATCGGCTATATAAGTTTGTGTTTTGTATTAAAATAATTTTAATATTCCGAGCATTATCTCCAAAAACATAGAAAATATTTTATTCAAATAGTGTCTAAAATTACTAGTTTTTCTTAAAATCACAAAAGTTGCATAGTAGCATTAGCATGCGAATTAGTTTTAAAAACTCCAACAAAGATATTCAGCCGATGAAGATTTCGTGATTCCGCTTCTATAGGCATCAACGTGATAATTTAGATTTAAAATGTTTCGATTTACGCCAAATAGCTAAATACATATAATTTACTAAACAATTCTAGTGTTTATTTTTTGCTTTTTTGACACACCTTTTTCAAGATGGCCTCTGTGGTCAAAAACGCTTCCGCGCCAATTGACCATTCAAGAGTTTTTGTGCAAAAAAGCTGTGTGCTTCAGATTTTTTGAGTTAAGTGTGCATGCTGACCAGCATTTTTTAGCGTGTGAACTGCACCTGTCACAATTTAAATTAAAGAAAAGTTTAAAATGCGTTGGCTTCCGGGGCTCCGAACCGGACCCCGATTTGGTAGCTTTCAGCTCTCTACCAGATTATCCAGCTAATAATCAGTTGCATTCGAACTTAGGTACTACTGTATGTTTTTAATAAATTATTTTAATACAAACTTATTTATATATATACATATATATGTTTTTTCTTTTTATTGCTTTAAAGTGTAAATTAAAACAAAAAAGTGACCAAGGCATGAAGTTTTTTCCTTGAGCAAAATTTTTGTGGCATATTTTTACTGAATTCTTATATACGCCCTAATTTTTTACCCGTTTTTTTTTACTCATTATTGTGTGTCCTCTCCATTTATTTTGAGCTAGCTTTATTTATTTTGAGCTCGATTTATTTTGAGCTTATTTATTTTGAGCCGTCTCTGAGAAACGCACCCAGAAAATTTTGAAGGGTAGTTGTTCAATTTTTCAAAAATCAACCAGCACCCGAATGTAGTTAATTTATTTTGACTCTTAAGGAAAACCCACTCTATAGCAATCAACAAGGTTTTGCATTTCATTGCAATATTGTTCAATCAGAAACGTCGTAATAACGATTGACCCTGTGAGGACTGGGGAGGGGGGCTATATGCGCACACGCTTTTTTTAAACGCTTACTGTTTTAAAGCTAATTGAAGATAGTCGATAATATTCCTTGATTTTTTAAATTAATAGATTCTACTTCCAGTGATAAAAATTTGAAGATTTTTTGAGAAGTATAAAGCGAGTTATAAACTGTTAAAAGCAGTACTTAGGTAAAGTTCTGATTTTCGTAAATAAAGAGAAAAAGCGAGAAAGAGCGCGCATGCTTAGCGATGCATATCTTTTGCTTGTTTTGATTTAAGCGACTCATTGAAATCATGTATTATTTTCAGCTGTGTGTTAGCTGCGAAGTGAATCAGGCCATTTTGTCAACAAAACAGCTGATCTTTTCAATTCAGAAAAGTTCTATTGCTCTTAGCTAGGTTTCTTTTACAACTAAGTAAGATCATCAATCAAACAGGCAGAAAACTTATGATTCTGCTCAACGTTATGTTAAGTTGAATATTTCATTTTTACTATGCTTTTTTAGGAAACGCCTTTTAAACATGCTTAAAAAACAAAACCATACCCTTGACTAAATGTTGGGCCTATATTATTTTCTCCAATTGCTGATATTGCAATCAATACTTTAGTACATTTTCATATTTGTAATCCCCTCAAACGTAAAATCTGTATTTTTTTGTTTTTTTTCGTGAAGATTTGAAAAGTTTTGCAGGAAAAAAAATTGATAGTTCTGATATATAATTATGCGTTGTTTGTGGTAAAATGCTGCAACAGAGCTGTTATCAAGCATTTTTGCTATTTATCATATATTTTTGCATTTTTGCTATTCCAACATTGAACAAGATAATTAAAAAAGATTTCATTTGAAGTTTAGTATTGTCATAATGTCTATGAATTTTAAATTAACCTATATCGACAGTATTATTTACCTAAATTTTCATGAACATATTATAACTAACTCAAATTAAACTGTAATTACTATTTGAAGTTGTGCGTAATTGAAAACGCGAAGAACGAAACTTTCCACAGATTTTTAGAATTTTAACCTTCGATCAAAACAGTCAATTAGCGAATAATTTTAACTTAATCAAAAGTGTTTTTTATGTTGGATATTTTGAACTAAAACTAAATTTTGGTTTTAACATTTTTTCATTTATTAAAATCTAAAAAAATACCAAAAGATGGGATGATAGAAAACTAGCTCTTTCCACAGATCAAAAATGAAAAAGCCAAATTGTTGCTAGTTCTTCCTTTTCAATTGTTGAAATATGCTTGGGCCATTAGATGTAATCTAGAGCTCGATCTCCAGGCTAACAGCCATAAATTTGTAAACTGGTACCAGGCTACTACCTGATACTTTAAAAATTTGAAAAAATTTTAAGCGATTTATTTTTCAAATTGCAAAAATGATGTGACATTGCTTTCTTATTTTTTTCAGGAAACTTTTATTTTCTTTGGCGTAATTTTTTTTTCCATTTTCAAAGTTCGGACTGATAAGCTTAAAGTCTCACGACAAAATCCGCAAATGCTCAAAAAAAGCTCGGACTAACTTTGAAAAGTGACTAGAGACAGCAAAATTTCATGACAAGCGAGGATTGATTTAGAGCACAATAATTAAATATTTTAGACTCTAAGATATCATTTATTTGAGTTTTGAGAACAAACTACAGCATATACTTTACTATGATCTGGCACGCAACCAGGATTTTTCTGGGTGGGGATGGCTCGGACTCAAAGTTAAGAATTTTTGTGCCAAAAAATGAGTCAATTCAGTGGCGTACTAAGAAAACTTGTGCAACTAAGTGCATTACAGACAGAAGTGTGGTTGCTGGGCGATTTTTGTAATTAAAAAAAAAACAAGCCATTTTCACCTTTATTGGATCACGTTTTGCGCGTTGAAACAATTAATTGTTATCTAGCCCCTTCAGCTCTCCTTATTTGTGATGAAGTTCAAAACACATATAAAAGCTTGTATTTTGAGTTAACTTTTTTAGGTGAATAGGCTATGGGGGGCTGAAGACCTTTAAGCTACCCTGGTTGTGCTACTGACCATCATTACTGTGGTTCTACAAATTGCATTATCAAAACAAAAATTATTTGTTTTAAAACCCTGCAGTCACCAAGATGATCGAAAAGATATAGCTCCTCCAAAACTATCTTGCTGGCTACGTGCCTGTTAAATAGAAGAACGGCTTGATAAACTGTGGTATGCTACAACATGAAAGAAAATCAATTAATTGCGTTTTTTTGGTTTATTTGTGAACTGAAGAATAGTGCTGAGTCCTCAGTTGCAAAGACAAATACGTATCAAACTACCAACTGTATCAATTACCAACATTGATGCAGATTATAAAATTTAATTGTGGGCAATATTAGTGGCGTAACAACGGGGTGAGGAACAAGCGCCAGGGGAGACGTTTGTCCCAGGGCGTAACAGCCACCCGGTTAGATGAAAACTTTTTTGTTCGTTTGTCGTTTGTATTTCTGGCGTAAAACATTTCCCTTTCAGAAGCGAAACCTTATATTTTTGCTCTTTACGTGCATTTCGCTTCCGGGCGCTGACGCAGTATGCGGATTTTCAGCTTTAGTCAGATTTTTGTCTATTATCATGTATATAGGCGAAATACTTATTGCTTAATGCACAACGTTACAAACAGAGCAGGGTAAACGAAGTTGTGGTGCCCAAACCACAAATTAAATTATTTAAAAGTTAAAGTTTGCGTAAAAAACTGATTTTTACGGCTGTAAATCTTTAATTGTGCAAATGTGCAACTAAATATGATATTGCATGATCTACAACTATACGTCGCCGGACAGTATACTGTAGTGCTCTTTTGTCGAGAACTTCTCAAACTGGTTTGAGGGTTTTATAAAATCCCAAATGAAGAGCAAAATAAAAGTATTTCTTTATAATTTTGTTACGTTGTGGTTACCGTATAGGGCGGCAAAAGTACACTACTGTACCGTGTGCAAAAAATTAGCTACGCCAATATTCGCAAGAGTTTGGTGAAAGATTTACAGCAGATTTAATTGTTATTTTCCATCCTTGGCTGCATTAAAAGAATATCTAATATTTTATGCGCTACTGCGCATTGATATCACATACTATCAGATTTTCATTGAGACCCCTTGTACACAATTGTGTACATAAAAGTTTTGTTAATTTTTTACATATTTTGCTTGCACCTACGGACCTCCGAACTTTTGTGCACAATTTTGTACTCATACTCTTCACTTACATTTCAAGTAACTTCTATTTTACCGTTAGACAGAAGCAGAGAGAAATATTTTGTTTAAAATATTTCAAAGAAAAATTTTTTGCAATTTTTGGTTATTTTTATTGCTATATTGTAATGACATAAACAAACAGGAATAACCCGATTACTGATTAAAGCGATAGCTAAAGATATGCTGGGTTTTACAAAAGCGAAAAATATACTATATTTTGTATGTGGAAACGACAATAATTTTTTTAATTTTACTGTAATATACACGCTTGTGTACAAGGGTGTAAAATGACTCAGGCGTGTACATAAATGATGTAATGCGAAAAAGTATTTGGAAATGATAAACGCTTCATTTGAACCAAAAAGTTGTTAAATTTATGACAAGATTTTACTAAAGCTACAAAGTTACCAGATACTAAGAAACCTGAGGTAATAATGCAGTTTGAAGAGAAAAATTACGGTTTGTTTTTGCATGAATAACAGTATAAATTGCAGATTTTCGGCTAAAACACCGACAAAGCTGTTTTTGAAACAATCTCAGAAAGTTTTGTTCTTAAAATCAATTAATTAACCCACAGCGTATAATCTTCTTAACGTCTTTGGAATCCAATATCAGAGATAGCTGGTAAGCTTTCAGTTATTTATTGCTAAATGGGTTTAGGTAAAAATGTAATTTAATAATTTCGGAGATGAAAGGCTCTTACTCTTTAATTAGCGAATGATAAACAATAACAGCAGGTTATTAATTTCGGGTAGTGCTTTTAGCTCAGCTGTGCTTGTAAGTTGCACAAAACTTTTAGAAATTGTAGGGTCTAGTCAATTTTATTATTAACTGCTAGTCAACTTTTTACTATTTGCTAGTCAACTTTTTACTATTTGCTAGTCAACAATTTACAACTAGCAATTTTATTGCACTAAAGTAGCCTACAATAGAAACATATTTAGGTCCCAAATACTTTCATTGCTCTTTCGTTCGTACTTCAGAGAACCGAGCCCCAAATCGAACAACTATTTCCACGAATGAACTTTTGTCACAACTTGACAATTCTGTGATTGATGATCCTTCCGACGTTGATGAGGATGACGATATTATTGACCCCACCTATCAACCGCCGTCTAATATTAGAACCGTCATAATGTCTGAAGATGAACCAGATGATGATGAAACAAACGATGTAGCTGGTCCCAGCAATGCTCCATCACAACCCCCGCGTAGGAAACCACAATTTACTCGAAAAGATTCGGGTACAGGTAGACGAGAGTTCAACCCTGGCAACACACTTTGGTCTGAAAATTATGACATTGGTGATCCTTTGAAATCACCATTAAGATATTTTTCTCTTTATTTTACAGAGGAACTGCTTAAAACATTTGCTAATCAAACAAATCAATGCTATTTCAGGACAACAGAAAAGAAGCTTAAAACATTTTTAGAAGAAATTCGAAAATTCTTTGGTGCGTTTATAGTGATGGCAAACTTGGGATACCCTCGCATAAGCAGGTGCTGGGCCAAAGCAACAAGAATCGATCGAATTGCCGATACTATTTCTCGAAATCGATTTTACAAAATCAGATCCAACTTTCACATAAATTCTGTAGCAGAACCTCAGCCAAGTAATATCAACAAATTTTGGAAAGACGAACCATTGATCATTGCAATGCGCGATGCTTGTCTGATGCTTCCACGGGAAGAGCATTGCGCTATTGACAAGCAGATGATTCCTTTCACAGGGAGGATGCCAGCTAGGCAATATGTCAAGAGCAAGCCAAACCTAGTTGGTTTAAAAAATTTTGTATTGTGTGGCAAATCTGGAAAAATGCTGGATTTTGAAATATATCAAGGAGCTGGTACAGGCGTTTTTGAGGAGTCAAAGCATCTAGAACTAGGTGGAAGCGCTGTAATGCATCTTGCACAAACAATTGCCCCGAAAAAAAATCTTCAAACTTTATTTTGACAACTATTTTACATCTGTTCCGCTTATTCATGAGTTAAGTAATACAGGTATTTATTCGCTTGAAGTCATAAAAAAAATCGGATGTCGGGGTGCCAGCTGAAAGAAGAAAAGGAACTGAAAAAGAATGGGCGTTGGGCAACGGACATGAAAATTACTGATAACGGAGGCATTTGTGTGGTCAGATGGATGGACAACGGAATAGTCACTCTGGCATTCAGTTTTTCTGGTAAAAATGAAGTGGATCAAGTAAAACGGTGATCTGAAAGCGCAAAAGAGCACTTAATGGTGGATCGTCCTAATTGCGTGCGCATGTACAATGAATACATGGGAAATGTTGACAATCATGATGGCATGATTTCTTACTACCGGATTAAAGCAAAAACAAAGGAATGGCCCGTACTGTTATTTTTCATTTTTTGGATATGGCACTGCTTAATTCGTGATTACTCTACCGTGAGCAAGAAATCTTACACGTAAACAAAAAGCCGCTAGATTTGCTGAGCTTTGGAGATGAAGTAGGGGATGCTTTGCTTTTGAGCAGTACATTACTTCCCTGAAGAAACCCTGTCGGCAGACCCAGATTGTCTGATGATGGTCTTGAAAAGGAGTTTGCAGAGAGCAGATTTTCGAAACCAACGAGAAGGAACACTAATTTTAGGCCTATTTCTGACGTGGTGCGACACGATGGAGTTGGTCATTGGCCGTTTGTTAGTAACGCTGTTGGGAAGCGTTGTAAACCTTGATAGATGCAGTGGCCGAAGTAGAATTCAGTGCGAAAAGTGAAAAATCAGTCTTTGTATGACAAAGGAGAAAAAATGCTTCAAAAAGTTTTACGTGAAATGATTAGAATTTCACATGATTTGATTTGTTTGTTAGGGTCTTGTGCAGCTTATTTAGAACGTTTGTTATCGCTTGCGTTTGGGTTTAAACTTGATTTGAAATCAATAAACTCATTAATAACAAATATATCTGATTAATTAAAAGAACTAATTCGAGCCCTGCTTGATTGGAAGTGAGTCTGAAATTATTACATCGGTGAATCAGAAATTAATGTGAACGTCATGTGCACACAATCGTGAACAAAATTACCATGCTTAGACTTAATTGAACACCAATGTACGCAATTGTGTACATCTCATAACTTGCATATTTGATGACGTCATTACCTAAATTTCGTTTTATTTGCTAAGGTACTCCTAAGTAATCTATCGAAAACATCAAAAATATTTTTTCCTCAAAAAAAAAACTTGGTCGCGTCTGAAGAGGATATACTCGGCAGCCGCGCTTTTCCTTGGAAAGGGCCCGAGTTAATTCAAAAAAATGGCCATTGTCTTTTCGCAACCTCTCTTCAGAAAGATTGTTCTGCATTTTTTTGGTAGTTTCATTTTTCTGCGTGACTTGGTGTATTTTTGCTCGCAAAAAATAAATCAAATTTTTCAAATGGGCGAATTTTCTTTCGAGAACTCGCAAAATCTGCCGTATCATTAATGCAGTTTCACTGGAGCATGATACGTCATTATGGGTGTATCAAATTTTTCGTCACATTTTAGGAATAAGCCAGCTAAGTTTCGCTAACTTTTATGCCAATCGATAAGATTTTTACTAAAAATGCACAATTGCAGATGGAAATTATTTTAAACTTATTGCACTAAAAAATTTTGATTTTCTGCTTTTTCGCACAAGAGTATCTAAATATATCGCTTATTTTTTGATATAGGACGCGGCTTACTTAATAGCAAAAATTGGTATTTATTTTTTTGTAAAATCAAAATGTTCGCTCATTTAATTGCTCATTTATGATGTCATAAATATGCATGAGGTAAATGGTGTAACAATAAAGCTTTGCGTATCGTAAAAATGTAGTAATGAATGGTAGCAAATGCGCTCGAAGAAAAACGAAATGATAACAGAAACTTGTTTATTGATGCGTTTTAGGCATGTTATTGAAGAACCAGATTTTTTCTATACCCTTGTGATTGGTTGAAAACGTTAACAGCTAAGTCAAAACGCTAACCAAACTAGTCATAGCTATATGCGTGAGGTGGGTTGTTTGGTCATAGAGCGTTGCGTATGATTGAGTCATTTAACTGCAGCGTGTCGACGTGTAACGGCTCTGGTTTCTTTTTTCTCTTTTTTCTAAAAATAAGCTGATTTCGAGTGGGGTCACAAAAATTAATAATTTCTAAATTATCATAAAGTTTTTTAGGAATATCAAACTTTTGCTAAAATTGCTTATAAAATTCTTGGCATATTGATCTTTTTTTCGAAACTTTAGCTGGTATGCCTATAAAGATACAAGCATCCAAACAGCGCGGTCAGCTCGAACCCCTCCAGTTTTTTATGGAGACCAAAAAGCCCAGCTTTGAAAGGGTTAATTTTGGAAATTGTGTGCGAGAAATCAAGTAGCTCTAATAGACGCTAAGCAATTCTCGCCACTTTTCGGGGAAAAAATAGCCATTTGGATGACATTTTGCAAGCTTTTATAGCAATTGGATAGAGCTAAACTACAAAGATTTGGAAACCAGTTGCAAAAATTTAATATTGTTCAGTCCAATCAGCACTTGCTTTTACTGGCCAAGTCCAAAATTCGCTTAAAAGTTTGCATACTCAGCCTAAATTTTTTAAGTGACTTGCCTGAGTAGAAAGCTTCAGCCTCCTCAACCCCCCTGATCAAAGCATACCGTATTTCATTTTTTGATAAATGCTCAATATGCTAAGATGAAATGCTTAACTTGCTGTAAAAAAGCAACAAAAAAATCCATCTAGTTGTTAGTAATGTAAAAGTAGAGAAGTCAAATATTGATTGTAGTTCAGGGGCCAAATGCAGTTAAGTTTCATAAAATTTCTTTGCCATCAGTCCAAATGTGTTTAACTCGTTACAAATCTTCACTTTTAGCATAACTACCCAATACCACAGTCAAGCATTGTGACATCGGATTCTCAATAGGTCTCGGTGTGAAATCGTGCGCATTGAGCTTATTTTTTGTTCATGGTAACAAAAACTTTAGTAAGCCTGAAATTGTTCTAACATTGAGCGCAAGAGCTGCAGTTGATTGAATAAACAAAGGATACGTTTGTACGCATACATGAGTATTCTCAGTGTGAAGTACGTTATGAGTCTGATGCCGTCGCTACAGAGGAACCAGAGGGGCCATACTCCCTCCAACGGCTGCTTATGCTCCCCATTTTGATTGACTCAAAATACTTTTATTGGAACATTACGTAGCCTAAAACAACTGACAAAGATGTAAAAAGGATTAATAACGTTTAAACATGTTTCTTGTCTGACGTTTCTCGATCTTTTGCGAAATAGCTGTCAACCAGCTGTTGCAACATACTTTTGATGCAATAATCCGCCTTAGTTTTATTACACGGCGCACACTACTGCACATGCTTTATTTTTGCTTATTCGATTTTCATGGATTGTTTCCGAAGCCACGGGCCGCGACGCATATCTGGGCCGACATGACAGAATGTGCTAGCGAGCTTGTACAGGCCATTCTCGTTTGCTAAAAAGCGCTAACGAACAAAAAATCTTCGTAGACCAACTGCCATTTCTGAGCCATCTCGCCCAACACACGTTAAAACTGCTCGCTCAAATTTTTTTGCGAGATGTTCGTAATTTGTGTTAGTACGTAATAAGTATCTCTTTGTAACATCGTAGCATTTCTTCTTCAAATAATGCGTTCAAGCGTACTGTATGTACTGCATTATTATGAAAAAAGATACTATAAGCTATACGTTACTATTCCAACCAAGCAAATTCATCAACTGATAATAATTAGTAAATGAACAACAGAATTTAATTATATTTTTGGATCAATGTGAAATAAGAACAACTTTTTCCATGCCATAACTTCTTTAAATGACATAAAGCGCCCTGGAGGTTGTTAGAGGGTAAGCTCATACGCTAACAGTTACTTTAGGTCTTGAGGTTTCACAATTTTTCAAAAGTGAGCAATTCGAAGTCACTCTTCGTTTTTAGAATCGGTAAATCGTGAGTTGGGACTAGCTGTTTTTAATTTTTTGCCGATATTCCGTCTCATCTGTTCTTGATTTTGTAAAAGTTTTGAGAGCATCAATGTCAATTTTAACGAGCGTGTGTAAAACACTGTTTAATTTTTCTGCTGTGTCCGCTTAAGTAAAGACGTTTTTCTTGCTTTTGCAGCATCGTAAAATTGCAAAAGCGAAAAAGCAAGCTCTTTTCAAGTTGAGCAACTGCCAAAAACATTTCTCAATTATTGCTTGCGCAAAGCAGCAGAGCTTTATAATCGTGAATAGTCGCAATTTCGCTTGCAAACACAATAAAATCTCAGAAATTTTGTTGTTTTGAATCAGCGCAAATTTTTTTTTCATTGGTTTGAATTTTTTTGTTTTGTTTGTTTTTGGTTTATTTGGCTGCCGAGGCTGGCATTGTTTTTAATTTTTTCTTAAAATTTGAGCAAAAATGAGCCTCGTGTTTTAGAAAATCGTTTTTATAAAAAAAGTGTATAGCTATTTTTGTCAATTGGCCATACTCAACATTTCTTTCTCAGTCGAAACAGCAAATGGTTCTCAATGCAATTCGCTTTTTTCTTTGCAGTTTAATATCAAACATGGCGACGATTTTAATTAATTTTCAGCAAAAATTCGCTTTAGTTGGAAGTTTTCAACATTTCGCCACTAAATTTCTGAACCAAAAAGATTTCTCGCATGCTTAAAGAGTGCCTCAAGATTCTCTTTAAGTTGGCGAGGAAAACGTGACGTTTATTACTCGAACTGCTTTTCACAATCGCTCGAAGCAACTTAGCGAGAAAGAATGCCGTAACGGATTTTGCAAAGCTTTACACACACGTGCAAAAATGACCTCTTACGTTTAGCGAGTATTTTGTTCGGTAGCGCCTCATAAAAGAAAACTCATCAATTAAAGCGAACGAGGAAATGTCTGTCATGTGGGTCCTGGTTGGTTAATTATAAGTTTTTGATTAAGTTACGGAGAAATTTTTGAAACAGTTTGGAAAAGTTTTATTTTTATATTTAGACTTTAATATTTTATTTAAAGTTTGCTTAAACTTTACTATTTTAAACATAAATTTTAATATTTCTAGTTCATAAATTTGACATGGATTTATTAAGGTTAGTACTGGTATATAAGCAACAGCTTTGGCTTAAGGAACTTGAATTATTCATATATTTGTTGGATCTGAATAGTGTTTGTGTATTGAATAGCAGTATTTCACCAAGACGTAACACCGTAGTAAAGGTATGGGTGAACTAAACCATAGGAGACACATTCAACACCAAGTGAGGAAAATGCCGCCCTAATTTGCTCGAAATTTCTCCAACTATATAGAGCTTTTCAACAACAAGCCGCGAGTGATTCTTCCAGGTGAGCATATGATCCAGCATAAAACCAAAATATCTGACAGCATTTTTGGAAAGAATTGCTTAATTTTGAGTGTTAATATGAAAGTTGTTGTTTAAGTTTGTTTTTGAATTGGTGAATAGTACGCAGTGAGTTTTTGAATCATTGAGAGTAAGTCGATTTGAGTTGATCCAATTTTCGAGAAGTTCGAATTCATTTTCATATTTCTTTTTTAAACTTTGATTATTGTTATCAATACAAAACAAAACTGAGTCATCAGCATATAATATACTTGAGACTTTGTAAGAATTTGTCAAGTCATTAATGTAAACCAAAAATAAAAACGGACAGAGCACGCTACCTTGTGGCACTTCAATTGTAATCGGTGAAAGGGTAGATGAAATTTGATTGCCATATTTCATTGAACACTGGAGTCGGTTTGACAAATAAGCAGAGCTGGGCAAGTCTGCCAGTCTGCGTCCGCAATTATGGGCTAACGAAAAAAGTTGCGGACATGCGGATTTCGGCAGTTTAAATTGCGGACTTGCGGTCGCCGACTATTTTTGATTTTAGACCGCAGTTCCGCAAATTTTATACAAATATTGAAATTCCATTTTATTTTCGTAAAATATGTTTTTACCCAGTCAAACATAACTATTCAATTCAGTTTTTTCGAGTTCAAGTTTGGCAAAAATATTACGTTTTTTGAGTTCAGGGTGACAAAAATACTAAGTCTGCTTTTCGACGTAATCGCTTTCTTTTTGTCGACATGCTGTTTTTTAGAGTTCGGCAAAACAATCGACTTTTTTTGAGTTTAAGTTCAACTTTGCATCCTTGGTTAAAAGTACGGCTTTGTTGTTCTTACCGTGAGTTCACAGAATTAGATACTGGTGAATCATTTTTTGTTCTGGTAGCCAGTGCCGTCGCTACGGTGGGGCCAGAGGCGCCGCACCCCTCCCCCCTCACGACTGCTTGAGCCCCCCATTTTGGTTTACTCAGAATGCTCTTTTTGGAACATCACGTAACGTCAAGGCAACAAGTAATAATTGAAAAAGGAATATTAATGTTCAACAATAATTCTCGTGTGACCCAATAATCCGATTTACTAACACGCCTCTACGGAGGTGGTGCAGAATAGGGATGTATGCCAACAGAAGCGTTACCGGTATTTTGTTCGTGATTATGACCAGAAACGATACGTCAAAACATTTCTTTAAAAGACCTGCTGTTTTTTTTTTTTTTTAAAGCACACTCAAGGTTTATTTTAGGTTGCAGTCAGTCGCGCAACCAGGGGGAAGAAGCTAAGGGGGAATCTGCCCCCTTTAGCCAAGTCATTTAGAAATTATAACAAAAAAAAGAATAAGCGTATAAACGTGTTTTGGACTTGACCTGAAGTTTATGGGGGCTCAAGAAGCTAGACATTTTAAATTTGTCAATGACTTCTGAATTTTAGCAATTTACTGTAATTTTTGATATGGTTTTAAAACATGTGAAATGTGATTGAAATGGCGCAAAAAACGCTATTTTTGCCGCAACATTGCAAAAACCATCCAGCGGCTGGGGGCTACGCCCCTCTGTGACACGCTTGAGTTGCATCGGTTTGTTCAACCCGGGACCTATATAAGACAATTTTAGTGCAAAAAACATTTGCTTTTGGCTTGAGCCCCCTCTCTCTTGTCAAAACCCTAGTTGCGCTTTTGGTCGCATTCACTACTGCAAGCATATTTTTCAAGCGATCATACGTTTGGCAAAAAAGCATACGAAACGAGCTAATAAACGCTGCCGGGCTTATATGTCTGTTTTTGCAAAGATGAATACAAAAATTGTAGCTTTAAGTTGTTTTTAATTTGTAGCTTATTGAATCGTAGATGCCGAATGTCTGCAAAGTGTTATTTTTATCGGATGAAAAAACTGCGTTTTGTTTCCAACAAAACAAATCAACCAAACAAATCGCAGTTTTTTCATTCGATAAAAATAACACTTTGCAGACATTCGGCATCTACAATTCAATAAGTCAGCAGATACTAAGCATGTTTTTGACAACAAACATTTCTGGAATTGGATCAACGCTAAAATGTTAGATTTCGAACTTGACTTCACTACACGCCGGTTTATCGAATCGTATTTTATTAACCAAATCCCCAACATCATGAATGATGAGCAAAACGACAAAATCCCTAGAATTTATTCGGCTATTCTACTTTAAAACCCATGACGTAATATTATTATTTTTCATGCTCCGCTAATCTGTCAGTTTTTCGCTTCCAATTTGTTTTAATTTTTTGAGTTAACGTGTGATTTATTTTTCGCGTAATTTTCTCATTTGTCGTACGCTGGTTTTTTAACTTCGCAGTTTAGCCCTGACGAAGATAAGTAGTACATGCTCTGAGCATACTGTAGCCTATCGAAACGTTGGCAAAAAAGTTTTCTGTCCCACCAGTTGAGCAAATAAACTTAAGTTAATATATATTCCTGGTTACAAGAATTGAGATGTTTAAAGTGTAATTAAACAAGAAGCTGCTAAATTCATGATGGAAATCAATATTAATAAACTGCCTAATATATTGACAAACAAAATTTGCTAATATAGCGTTTGTTCATCTATATTCCACGGGTAGTTCTAGCTCCAACGATCATTTCGTACCTACATCTTGTCGAGTCAAAACAAACAAATCAATACGAACAAGGGGTGCGAAAATATGAAATGACCTCCAGAGTGAATTAAAAAATAAGGTTGGGAATACCAATCATAGAGCTCCTAGAACATTTTTACAGCAAACGTTGTAAATAAAGCATTTCAAATCTACTAAATTTTTGTTCTGATACGTTTTTTGCTGGTTAGTTTCACGTAGATTAAACTATCGTTAGCGTTACTGTCGTTTTACATTATTTATTTATTTATAGGCCTACTTTATACCGTTGTGAAATTTATTTTATGAAAATTGTTAGGCCTTGTTATTCGTAATTGTTGTATTAAGCCTCCTTCTTTTTTTGGTTAAATTGAAGTATTTGAAATAAGAATGTTAGTTTGGATTTGGAAGTAGAGGAGTCGCAGACTTGGCGACCGACGAGCAGCGCTTGCGACATGTTTTTTTGTGACTGCTCTATGAACTAAATGCAGCAATCCGTTTTTAATTTCTTACTTTTTCTTATTTTAACTGCTTCCGTAAATTTTGATTTGTGTTTTAGTTCAACAAGCAAAAAAACTCTCTCTAAATAAAACTCTGGCTATGCTTTTAGAGAAACTCTATGTCGTTGTTATTAGCACAGGTTTACTTTGATTCGGAACAACGAAAGTGGAGATATCAATTTCTCTGTTACCGCTACTGCTTTAAACCATGATCGACTACTTATTCAAAGACTTTTTTTGTTTATTTCACTAGGAATGTGCACGCAAGTTTATCAAAGTAACAAATAAAACTAAAAACTCGATTGAAAGAATATATGGGGCACCGTTTGTGTACCCTAATTTGTGCAATGTTTTTTTGCATATTTAATTAAACAGTCATTTTAATTAAATGAACAAAAATAAATATACAAAAAACACACGTGCAAAAATAAATATGCAAAACTTTTTGAATATTTATTACACCATAATTTGCGCAACGTTTTTTTGCATATTTAATTAAATACCCATTTTAATCAAATATACAAAAATATATGCCGCAGAATAAACCGTTGCAAAAATAAATAGACAAAATCTGTTACACAAAAATTTTTTGCGCAGAAATTTCTGACACAAAAATTGTAGTGGCGAAAATAAATCCACAAAAATTTTTGTGGATTTGTTTTTGCAACATCAGTTTTTGCATCAAATTTTTTTGCATTACAATTGCTTGTGTCACAAATATTTGTACATTTATTTTTGATAGCAAAGAAACAACACACACTGAAATAAATGTGCAAAATTTTGTGACGCAAAAAATGTTGATGCAAAATTTCTTGTCGCATAAAAAACGCATGCAAAAATCAATCGTCGAAAATACTTGATTATTTAGTTCGTGTCCATAATGTTCAAGGGTTGAAATTATGCGGGCAGCTAGGTACCAGTAAGGTATAAAACTGGAACTGCAGGACGAAAGCTTCAAGCTGTACAGCAGCTATAATAAGGTGCTTGCCTGCTTATGAGACCTTTCGTTGGGCTAGAAAAGGATGTTCATTCACCTGTACCTTCCTGCCTGCATAATTCCAACCCTTAATCATTATGGATACGAACTAAATAATCAAGTATTTTTGACGATTGATTTTTGCATGCGTTTTTTATGCGACAAGAAATTTTGCATCAACATTTTTTGCGTCACAAAATTTTGCACATTTATTTCGGTGTGTGTTGTTTCTTTGCTATCAAAAATAAATGTACAAATATTTGTGACACAAACAATTGTAATGCAAAAAATTTTGATGCAAAAATTTTTGTGGATTTATTTTTGCCACTACAATTTTTGCGTCAGAAATTTCTGCGCTAAAATTTTTGTTCAACAGTTTTTTGTTTGTATATTTTTGCAACAGTTTATTCTGCGGCATATATTTTTGTATATTTGATTAAAATGAGTATTTAATTAAATATGCAAAAAAACGTTGCGCAAATTATGGTGTAATAAATATTCAAATAGTTTTGCATATTTATTTTTGCACGTGTGTTTTTTGTATATTTATTTTTGTTCATTTAATTAAAATGACTGTTTAATTAAATACGCAAAAAAAACATTGCACAAATTAGGGTACACAAACGGTGCTCCATAAGAATAAGCTTAATTCCGCTATCAATTTGAAGCTAGCGTAGCAACAAATGACCTATAAGCAGTGCACTAAAATATCGCAAATACTTAAACTTGTCTTACACATTGAGGTTCGCTTTGAGAAAGGCAGAAAAATGCTACAGTCTTTGCACCGGTTGAGAAAGATTAATTTTTCTTGAAGATTTTCAAGCTGCATGGAAAAATTGGCGTTTTCCTGCTCTTACTATTATCAGGCTTACCATATTTTCAGCACCAAAAAGGAGGACACCTGTTTCATGAAATTTATTAACACCTAGTTGTTCTGCAAAAGACAAACAAAAGCATTTGATTGGTCTTCAATCAGATTGAGTCAGGTTTTGTGCCCAAATGTTGGTGATCTTCAAAAAAAAAAAAAAAATGATCTACAGACAGGCTGAAACCCAGTTTTTTTGGTTGAAATCACGTGAGTGGACATGTTTTATATGTTCAGAATGCCGAAAAAGAGGACATTTGGGCATTTTTTAACGTCCTCGGAGGACAAATTATTTTTCATTGAAAAGGAGAACATGTCCTCCAAAAAGAGGGCGTATGGTAACCCTATTAGTATTCAGTAATCATGACAATATTACAAGTTACCGTTTTTATACGCTATTTCGATAAAGGCTATGGTGTATCTTTTTTCGAATATTTTTTGATTCGTTGTGGCTTTTATTACAAGTTTACAATGTCTTCATCGACAACACACAAGATAACATGATTTCTAGCCTTACATTTTTAATATTTAACAGCTAAAAGACAATATAGTTGACAGCATTGCAAAAAGCAAAAGCTGACTAAAACCTCATGTGCTTTCAGTGGTAACACCACGGGGGGTTCAAAAATGACGACATCAAACAATACAGCTACAATAAATCGCAATTTAGAGTTTTTTTTTTCTTGGCAAAACTACTTTTTAATAACAATAAATCTTTAAATGTTGTTGCTGAATAACTTTTTTTGACGTGGCAATTAAAGCGAAAGCAGCAAATTTACCTGACACCTGATGCTTAAAGATTGTAGTTATCACATTATTGTTTGAAAGACGTTATGACGTTCTTCTCTGTTTGCTTTTTCAAGAACAATCGGCTTTTATTTTGCATCGTCAAAATTTAAAGGGATCGAGGCTTTACTAATGTTGAAAAATGTTTTGTTAGATGACCCAGAGATTTTTATAAATTGGCCGACACCCCACGTTTTTAGCAAAATCTGAAAAATTTGAGACAAAAGTATCGCATGTAAATTCTGAAACTTCAGAGCAGAACAAAGCTTCTACTAAAAAAAATTGATGCTGTGCGAAAAAAAAAAAAACTAAGCCAAGTACAATTTCCAAAAAAATCGAAAAGATTCACTCTTTGAAGATAGAAGCTTTGAAGATAGACTTGGTATACTCAAGTTTTTTGTCTGCAGAAAAAAAATCTGATTTTTAAATAGGCATACTTTTCTTTCATGGACTTACAAAGGAATCACCAAAAATTAGAATTTCTTCGGTAGCAATTTTAGTGACTGCGACAAATTCGGACTATTATGCAATTTGCTAAATCTGTCATGTTATTACTGCAATTTTACTAGAGCATAGTGTATGAACATTGGTGTATCAAATCTTTAGTCCCATTTCGGAAATAAGCCAGAAAATTTACGGCATATTTTTGACTCAAATCGATAAAATTTTTATTTAAAACGCAAGATAGCGGATCGGAACTATTTTAAAATAATCGTACAAACAAACTTTGATTTTCTGTACTTTTACAGAACAAGAGTAATTGAAAATTTCGCATACTTTTTTTGATATAGGACGCGGTCTAATTGACTGTAATGAGTTCGTAATTATTTTTATAAAATTAAAATTTTCGCTAATCTAATTGATAAAAATGTCGTAAAAGATGTAGGTGAAAACGCTTTAGGAAAAACAAAATGATAACAGAAAATTGCTGATTGATTTGTTTTTTTTTTGCTTGTTTTTGAGAAGCTAAATTTATGCGACTTTTTTCACTTGCTGAATATCATAACAGCTAATTTTTAAATGATTCAAAACGCAAACCAAATAAATCACAAATTTGTTTGAAGTAGGTGGTTGGTGATAAAGTTTTGAGTGTCATTGAGTAATTTACCCACAGCTTAATGACGCAAAACCGCACTTGACTAACTCTGTTCCTTTTTTCTCTTTCCTATACAACTAGCCTAATTTTTAGTGAGGTCAAAAAAATTTATAATATCTTAATCACCATAAAGTTCTTTTAGAATTATCAAGTTTGAGCAGTCATAAAATTCATGCCTTGATGTCTTAGGCAAAACTTTAGCACATACATTTACAAAGATACAAACGGTCAAAAATTGCGTTCATATTTAACCCCCTTAGTTTTCTACGATGACCAAAAAGTCGAGTATTGAAGCAGTTCATATGGGAGGATAAATAAATCGTAAAAAAAACAACTTATCACAAACTTTTCACCTTGAACACAAGAGGGCAAATTGGAACCTGTAAGACTCCAATCATAATCCGGTGGACCATTACACGTGTTTCTATTGGAACCTTGTAATACAAGATCAGTTGGACACGAGTAAGTAGCTAGTTCTCCACTGACATAAGGTGGATATCCTCCAACATTTCCGTTAGGTATTGTAGGTGGATTAGGACAATCTAAATTTAAAGCATAATGGTTTTAATAAGGAAAAATGCGATTTCATTTAAGTTAAAAAATATTTGAATTTAACTTTCTGAAAAGTTAGCGACAAAAACTAACTACTCAATGTTAAACTTTTTCGTAAAATGATTTCCGAAAAACGCTTGAGTGAAAAAATTAATGCAACATTTTAAATGTAAAGCTTCTGGCCGCTTTTGCCTTCTGGAAAAGCTAAAATCGCAAAATAGTTTTAAAAAGTCTTGTTCTCAGTTTAGTGTTGTGGCGAATAAGTTGCTTTTTAGTACTGAACAATGGTCATCGGCTAATAAACTCATGATTAATTTAACAAAATGCAAAGCCACGATTATTGCTTCTAAGCTTAGATCGTCTTCAAGTACAATTCCAATTTTAATTAATAACATCTCTATACCAATAATCGACTCCTTCCGATACCTTGGCGTAATATAGGACAATAAACTAACTTTTTTTGACCACATATCACATGTAGCAAAAAAAATTATCTCGGTCTGTTGGCATCATTTCTAAATCAAGACATTATGCTCCTACCTCAATTTTCCTTAAATTATACTATGCCATTCTTTATCCTCATATGTTGTTTGATATTATAGTATGGGGATCAACCAACAAATCATACTGTACTAGCAAAAACTTGTATTTTTACAAAATAAAGCTTTGAGATTAATTACTAATAATTTCACATTTCATCTACCCTTCGTAAGTGAGCCTTTGTTATACAAGTAAAATAAATTACTTAAATTATCAGATAATTATAGTTATGAAGTCGAAATATTCATCCATAAATTTTGCAAAAAAGTACTCTCAATTACTCTTTCGAAGTACTTTTTGAAACGGATAGTGTACACAAATTAAGAACGAGACAAAATTTAGCTTGTAAGTTTGCTATTCGGCGGTACAACACACCTCGACTGCAACGTTCTATAAAATATAGCGGAATTAAGATCCAGGACTCAATTTTGTTTGAAACTAGAAATAGTTCCTTTGAAGTTATCAAGAAAAAGTGCTAACAATGTTTACTTGCGCTTTATTAAAGATTACTTTCGCGCAATAAGATTTCCTAATTCACTTAGTGTACTTTTTCTGGTAATACCATTCTAACATCTACTTCAATATAACCTGCTTTAGAATTTGCAACATGTTTTTTGCCTATAATAGTACTCTGATATTATATTTTGGTAATTTTTTTAACTTGCTTTTCAACTACAGTAGTTCTTTTTTTCTTTTTAACAAGTTTACTGCTTTGCCTAATAGTGCTCTGACGTTTGAATTTTGTTGTATTGTGGAAACCTTCGCTTTTAGAGTGACTGCTCGACTTGAAGACCATAAACCGGTCACTTCGCAGTATTCTTATTGTCTTCTTGAATATTTTACTTGTTTTTTATTGATTATTGATTTGAGCCACAAAAAGAAATAAATCGTTCTTTGGTTCGTTCGTTCGCTTCAGTTTCCTAAATATTCAACAAAATGCTCAAAAATATTTCTATATGAAAAATTTTTGGCATTGCTGATTTCGAATAGTCCGATTTTAAATGCCAGAAGTACTGTTAGGAGCACAAGCACCTTCGATAGACTTCACAATACTCCTAAGGTACCGACTTGAAGTTCTTCGGAGTTTCTGAAACTTACAAATTGAAAGCTTTTTTTATGTAAGTTTAAGCAGGTAGCCTATAAGCAGGGCTACAATCTCGTGCTTATTTCAAAAATTTATGTTTATTTTCAAAAGCAATGTCTTACAAAATATAATTAGGCTTTAAAAACAATTAAAAAAAAACTTTATTGTTTTTGATTACCGTGCTTAATATATCTTAGTCATGGTGGTGTCCTACACTCCCATTGGCAATAATCTACTTACAACAAAGTTCTGCAAGTATAACATGCAATTATTTGCAATTTTACCTGTTCGTTTTTTGTTAAATTTTCAGTTATATTACTACCTCAATAATAACATTGCACTTTTGCACTAAAAGCAAGGATGACGGGACGTTAGTACGGTCAGCCTCAATTTTTGCTAAAAAGTACGGTACGCGCTTGTTGTGAAGGTATGGCTATGGCACGTTGGTACGCAGCTGGAATGTGCATACTAAACGTACTAACGTACCGTACCACGCAAAACGTTAAGTAACAAAGTTTGCAACTCGCTGACAACGCTACATAACCGTACTTCTGTTCGTATGATGCATTGTTACGTGTTTGTAAATCTTTTTTGACCCGTGTTTTGAGTTCTGCTTATGGTTCTTTTTTATCTTCCCCCAAAACTAAAACCAACAGGCGTCACGTGAGTGGGAAAGCTCCAAACTTGGCAAAACTGATAATTATGAACTCTATTTCAGAATACACATGCAGTTAAGCTTTTTTTTAAAGCGCGAAAAACGAGAACTTTTAAAAAACCTTAAGAATATTTTTTTACTTAAGTACCGTATCTTTTAAGCACAGTGCTTATCAACCGGGTGTATTGTACACCCAATAGTGTACCAAAATTTTTAAAGAGTGTACCACTATAATGGAGTGGTCTGGGTGTACTACACACTATAAAACAATATAGTGAATTTATTTTCACACCAGGTGTCACTGAATCATTATAAACGGCAGAGGTGGTGTCTTCGAGGACGTCCTAAGTCTCGAAGACGTCCTCGAGGAGACATTTTCAAGTCCTTTGCCTTGGCCTCAAAGCTCAAGTCCTTGGCCTTGGCCTCAAAGCCTACACGTTCTCGAAAATGTCCTGTTGTCGGCTCGAGGGCAACATTATTCTTTGATTGGTTAAATAGAAAAACCAAACAAAAGACAGCATATCTGATTGTCTGTCAATTCGTTGTTTCTTTTCCTTACTTGACTAATAATACAATGTGGATAGCGAACTAAGCCAAGTCATACTAAAGCTTATTTTAAATGGCAATATGTGAAAGCTCTAATCGGAAAATCAGGAAAGAAAACGCAATGCAGAAAATTGTTGTTTTTACTTCTGCTAATACTTCCCGTGCAGGCTGTAAAAACTGCAATGCACTTCAGTAAAGCCATCAAGAGCCATAACAAGAAATTCGGGTGTCCGGACAAACCATTTTGAATTGCTAATGCTAAAACATGACCAAGCTTATTCTGTGCATGAATTTAGAAGAAAGTATGTGAGTGATAATGAAATGCACTACAGTATTACCGGGAAAGGCGTGTTCATATATTGTTTTGAAATCAGGTTGAAAACGCCAACTTGTTTTGAAAATACGCCATTTTGAGATGAGAAAGAATAACTCTAATCACTGGTAAGTGGTCTTGGGGCAAAACCACGTCCACTGAAGAATTTGTGTGTTGGAAATTGCCGCTAAGAATCCCAAACAATAAACTATTGGGTCATAAAAAACGCTGCATGTACGATTATCAAAAAATTACAGCACGTGTAAAATTGAATATAACTAGAATTTTTCGAATGCCTGGAGCACTTAATCAATTTTTTACAAGCTTCCGCAAAAAATTGGGCGTTTTTAGAAAAAAATTAGTGGTTTATTATTTTTCCTTTTCTACAATTGTGGACCTCATAAAAGGGGCACGGGGCAAATGTCTCTCATGCCTTCCTTCTTAATGCGAATCTGCAGAGATCCTCAGGTTTTTTGTAATTAAATATCTTACGTGAATTTAACAAAATGTCTTTTGGCAGCCGAGACCTTTGCGTTCATTTATTGGCAAACATTAGATGTGAGAAAGTCAAATGCACTGAAATGTAAAGAAAAAATTGGCTTAAAATTAGAGTTGGGAAATTGAGAGAAAACTAAAGTTTTTCTAACTTAGCATTTACGGTATTTTAGCAATATGTTTTGCGTTTAGGAAACTACAAAAAACAAGAAGATTCATAGTCAATGAACGTTTGCATCGGGGCTCTAATTAATGAAATTATGACCTTAAAATTGACCATTTTTTTGTTTATATTTCAGCTATATTCAGCATTTAAATATTGAAATATCGCATGTGGGGACGTTCAAGCAGCCTGACCAGATGCATTCGCAATGCGGTAGCAACTTGGCGTGAATTATGCCCCAAAATCAGAAAAAAACAAGAACAATCGCCTTCTGTTGCAATTTCTTCACAGCCAAATTTAAATAAAGACCAAAAAAACAAACAAGGTATTTATTCCGGTTTATGCGATTTTTATCTGCTTAATTAAAATGAAAACCCAAGCAAAAAGGTTTTATTTGACAATTTTATGGTTTGTGGTTTTATTGTACGATATGTCTTTTATTGTGCGATATATGCTTTTTTTGTGCGATTTTTGACCGCCACATTTAAATGAAGACCAAACAATTTAGAACAGAAAAGGTACTTTCCGCTTACCTTGTATGGGGGGACGCTGAATTTTCTATTGGGACAAGCCAAATCTCAATGGGGGTCGCTAACTGCCGATGGGGGGAAGCGTCCCTCCTACCATTTAAGTACTGTCTATATTTCCATTTACAGAAAATGGCCTTGTTTCATTATTACGATACCGCTACGGTGCGAAATCAACATCAGCTGCTAACGTGTAAAACTTCAAAATGGCAATCGTTAATATTTTTAAAAACTATTATTTTCCAAATATCATGAAAACTTTATGAAATGCAATATCTTAAGCACTTGTTCGAATTTGGCATTACATGCAGAAAAATACCTGGCAATCTGTTGTCACATCTCAATAACAATCTTAATCTTTGTGTTTAATTTAGGTTGAAATATAATTTACTGTTATTATTTTCATACTGTAATTGAATGTTACGCAGTAACTACAATAATGTTTGAATGAAATGTGGCATCATCAAGCATCAAGCGTCGGCAGGTGTATGTGCTTGAATGTTTAAATGAAAACATTACGCGAAGTAAATAGCCATCTATTAGTCAAGTATTGGAATTTTTTCTACATCAGCTCTAGGAAAATACAAAAACTAAACGAGAGGCATCAACATTGACTGTGCATAAAGTTTTAACATTTTGGCTAAAAGCAGATATACCAACGAGAAAAAAAAAACACAGCATATCTCAAGTTGAAAAGTTATTTGAAGAATGGCGTCTTTATGAGAAGAGAAGGTCTGCAAATCAATTAGCAAGAGAAGACCAGTGTAAGACACCATTTGATGAATTATTTGATGTGGCTCATAAAGATGCCTTGATCCTAATGACAATTCCTGAAGACAGAGAATTTTTACTAGCTCAACGTGAAAAGGAAGGCGAGGAACAATGGCTGGCATAGATGGTAAGTTGGCCCGAAAAACAAAAAGAAAAGTCGAGAGGATGTTAAAACATGCTTCCAGAGAACACCTGGAAAAAAATAAATTTCAAGAACGATCAAGCGTAGTCACGCTTGCATTTGACAGTAGCTCAGAGTCTGCAGATGATTCGTCAAATCAAGATGCTTCAGCAGATGAAATGACATCACCTTACAAGCGAGGAAGAATCAATGTTGTTACTCAAACTGTAAATGCTACTTTGGACAGAACAAAAATATCTGATCGGAAAGCAATGATGGTAATGGCAGCCACTGCTCAAAGTCTTGGCCACGACTTTGAAGAAATACCTATAAGTCGTAGCTCAATTCGTCGTTTCAGACAGCAACACCGAACAACTGACACCAAAAACTAGAGGAAGCTTTTAATGCTGACCATCCACTTGTGGTTCATTGGGATGGAAAATTAATACCAAAATTGACTGGCAAACAGAAAGAAAATCGTCTTCCAGTTCTTGTATCTGGCAAGGGAATTTCTCAGCTTTTGACACTGGCTAAACTTTTAGCAGGGACAGGAATTTCTCAAGCTAAAGCTGTCGTAAATGCATTAAAGGACTGGCAAATTGATTCACAGGTACAAGTTATGAGTTGTGATACAACTAGTTCAAACACTGGTCGTTTAAATGGAACATGCATCAATATTGAGCAATCTCTTAACAAGCAGCTGTTGTTCTTGGCATGCTGCCATCACATGCTAGCATTGATCATCGGAGCAGTTTTCATAGCTTGCATGGGTATATCGTCTGGATCCGATGTATCTTTCTTCAAGCGCTTTCAGAAGCACTGGTAGTTAATTGATAATGAGAAGTTCGAAGATGCATCTGCCGATGAATATGTAGCTAAGACTATAGCTGATGTAAAGGATGACATCAGCTTGTTTATTTTTGCTCAACTACAAAATAATCAGCCAAGAGACGATTACCGAGAAATCCTAGAGTTAGCTTTGGTTTTTCTTGGTCGAGTCTCTCCTAGAGAGATTAAATTTATGGCTCCTGGACCAATGCACCATGCCAGGTTGATGAACAAGATGATTTACAGCTTAAAGGTTTGGCTGTTTCGAGGTCACATAAAGCTAGCAACCAAGGAGAAAAGCATCACGGAAGCAGAAATATTTGTGATTCGGGTATACCTCAAAGCTTGAATTGAGGCACCTCCAGCAGCCTGTGCTCCTAATAATGATCTTCATCTTCTAAAAACTTTGTGGAAGTATGAAAATATCAACAAGACAATATCAAAGGCTGCATCGACGAAGTTGGCATCTCATATGTGGTACTTTTCAAAAGAGCTAGTGGGTCTGGCTTTGTTTGACAGAAATGTTTCAAACTCAACGAAACAAAAAATCATCTAAGGATTGACAAACGAAGGCAGTGCTGATCCACCAAAGAAAGTCCAAATAAACATACAAACAATTAATGACAGAGAACTCAACAATTTTGTGACATCCAAATCAAAATTTATTTTCCAAAAGCTAAACACCCCAACCAGTTTTTTTGAAAAAGATCCAGAATTTTGGGGAGAGGATGATGATTTCCAAACCGCTTTAACAATCGTGCATGAGCTGAAGGTGGTCAATGACCATGCTGAACAAGGTGTGGTATTAATTAAAGAGTACTGCGGCTTATTAACAAAAGAGGAAAATCAGCCGCAGTATCTCTTACAAGTTGTCCAGCAGCACAGAAAAATGTTTCCAAGCAGCAGCAAGAAGACTTTTACAGGACAACACTAACTGCTACAGTGCTTACATTAGAACTCTAAAAGTTTTGGTTATTAATTGATTTGTTTTATCTTTGATTGAAAAATCAATGACCAAAAATTGTTTGTCAATGTAATTAACATTCTTTATAGTAACTTATTGCCATATTTCAAACATGCTTGATTAATATATATTGACAAAACAGTATTGAAAATTTAAATTTTTTGGTAAAAAATTGTTTTTTAAATTTTTCTTAAAATCTAGACTAGCTAGGCCTATAAAATGTATTGAAGTTAGATAGGAAACTACATATTCTACATCTTTTGGTACTTAAATCAAGTTTCTAGCATAAGTGGTTTGCGAGATATGGGCATTTAAGCCATTTGCTCCCCCACAAAATATATAGGGGGCTTGAGCTACCCCTAAATGTTGAAATTTTTCAAAAAAAATTTGCATGTGTTATTTTTTACCCAAAAGGCACACTTTAAACGCCTGGCACCAAAAAAATTCAAAAAAAGTGTTTTTATGGACCACCCTATTTTACATAAGTCTATTTTCTATGGTACTGAATTATAAACTGCCTAAGTTAAATTAGTTACGTCACAAAAACCTCTACGGCGTGATGTTAGTTAAATTTTGGCCAATAAATACTCAGTTTTTTGCAAAGTGACTTCGGAAAACCTCAAAATCGGGAAACTTTCCATTAACAAGGCAACTTCAACTTTTTAGACATTATTTGCAATGAAATTTAACTTAAGTCAAGTTAAATTAAAATAAAACTTTTTTGTTGAAAAGGTTTATCACAAAAAAACCGAAATGACAGCAAAATCTTCACCCTCCTGTGTAAAATAAAAGTTAAATGCAGAACGGCCTTGAGTAATGATGAAGAATTTACTGTCAGTGTGATGTTGAACATAGACATGATTTTGTCAAAAATGAAATCCAATCCGTAATTCAGAGCGACTGAGTTAAAGATATAGCGTAAAATATTTGCAATCAGTTTTTAGTCGAAGAAATTTTTTAAAACTGTGACGTTGTCACTAGAATGCCGTTTTTTTTTTAATTTTGCAAACACCAACCAACACATTATTTAAATTTAGAGCTCCAATGATCTTGATTCGGTTAAAAAGCTATACGTAAGGGCATTTCTAAGATTCTCAATTTGAAATGCTTCAAACAATCAATTCGTGTATTAAATGGAATTGAGATTTAAATCATATTTAATAAATTTGGGTGTTTATTGATTTTCAAGCGTTTTGTGTAACTTTTGTCAAGAAAAATCATCAAAATTATGGAAGCAGAAAAAATGGCATAGAAAAAAATCGTGACTTGGTTTGCTGGAAAACAGGACTAGTGCCGGATGTTACAACTACAGGAAATTTTTGATTGACAACTAATCAGGTCAAAAGCTTTAAATTAAAACGGTTTAAGAGCAAATAGTGTAAGTGAAAAAGAGTGCAGTCTTGAGTAGAAACGGAGAATCTACTGTTTCTGTAACGTTAAATACACGTTGTAAAATTGTTGAAATATTACGAGCAGGAAGTATGCGTTTTTGAAAAGAAGACCTAAAATCAATAAATTAGGAATGCGCTGTTTCATTATTTGTCATGCATTGCGACATAAAAGATATTACGGTTGCTATGAATACTTTTATGAAGTAATACTATTCGTGATACAAGATTTTGCGATGTAATAATCAGTATTTATGGCAAAACGATAATGAAAATTTTTATTGACATCACTGCAAAACCTTTTGTAAAAAGGTTAACAATGGTATGAGAAGTTGCGCTTCTAGGAGAAACAGGCAGTAATGAGGGCAGAAATAGACGATCAAGTTTTTTCTGCAAGAACGCTTCCAGAAGCGTTGATGTAACATTTTTCTGTGTGTAAATGGCCTAGCAAGAATACTGTGCAACGATTGCAGAAACGCTAGTAGTTATGTATATGGCGTGTTCGGTGCACAGAGGTCACGTGACTGCACTGTAACCGTCCTTGTGTCTCAAATTAAGATAGAGGTCACGTGACTGCACTGTAGTCGGCCCTGTCTCAATAAAAATCATTCAGTGCAAAGCAGGTCACCTGACTCTCAAAAATGCACTGGAAACAAAATGACTTAAAATGCACTGTAATCGTCCTTGTGTTTCAAATTTTTTTTAAAATCGTGGTTCTCAGTCCCCCCCCTCCCGATGTTAGTAGGAGGTATTAAATTCGCAATTGAGCGTTTGTCAAGTGTAACCAACATGTGCTCATTGTCGATTTTATTTGTTGTTATCAGAACCAGCTTCAATGTTCCGCGAAATTACGTCATTCAAGAAAAGAACATTCTCGAATACCCGCTTGCTTCTAACTTAGAATTTCTCTTCGCGGTCGGAGCGGGCCGCTTGCTTCTAACTTAGAATTTCTATTCGCGGTCGGAGCGGGCCGCTTGCTTCTAACTTAGAATATTTCTCTTTGCGGTCGAAGCGGGCCGCTTGCTTCTAACTTAGAATTTCTCTTCACAGTCGGAGCGGGCCGCTTGCTTCTAAAACTTTCGTTATTATAATATTGAAAGCAAAGACAAAAATCATGGTTCTCGTTATTATAAAAGTAAAGCATCGCCTTTAACCGCAACGAATATATTGAAAGCAAAGAGAAAAATTATTTAAACTCAATATAATGAGTGGGTTTCACAAATTCATTGTAGCCGAGTTTGATTACTTCCAATAATTGCGTATTTCAGGATGTGCTCGTAACATGGTCTTCATATCATTTTTCCGATTATATATTTCATTAAAAGAAAGAGTAAGAGATTGAAGCTTTGGATAATCAATAAGAATTTTAGCAACTTCCCTCTTTTTACGGGTATTTCGTTCTTTCAAACGAAAATTTTCCTCCAGATACTCTTTCCAACTTATTGTATGTTGATTCTTTATCCTTTCTTCTTTCCACATCGCGAAAAATGATTCCAAAGCATCCCCAAATCGCACATGAAATCCAAGACTATGATTGTTAAGTTGTTCTTCATATGAAGCACATTGTTTGATATATTCCCTTATTCTTTCAAAAGTGATTTCATTGAATGGTATATTAGGATTCGGTTCCTGGTAGTCGACATTTGAAGTACTGGTAATATATTTTTTCAAATATTCATGCAGCTCGTATCCAATAAGTCTGTTTGATTTAGATTGATTTAGCGTACCGATAGGGATTCTGCTTGTAGGTTTTTTTGGTTCAATAACTGAAGGTCCTTTCTTTTCATAATTATCAATAAATTGCAACATTTCTTAATAATAGTATCTATATTCATATATTATCTTCAAGCTGCGTTCATCCCAATTGTATTCTTGTTCTCCTTTCTTTTTTATATTCTTTTTTTTTATTTTCAAGAAATCCCAACATTTCATAATGTTAGTCGATATGTTCATTTATTATCTTCAAGCTGCGTTCATGTTCTAATTCATTACAATCCATATTCTCTTGTTCTAATTCTGAATCGTTGTTGTCTTCATACATTTTCTTTGTCTTTTAAGTGCTTTCGGAAAAGTCTGTCTTTAATAAGCTTGAATGACACACCCACATAAAATTGAATGACACACCCACATCACCTGATCTTATTTGAACTGCGTAGTTTCAAATTATATAATCTGTTATCAGAGCGAATTTTGTTGATATGCTCCATTCTAACTAAACATAGCTAATTTTTACATTTGAACTTCGAAGTGTTAAATTCATTAATCTGTTGTCTTCACATTTTTTATTAATATGTTTAATCTTTTGTCCATCTTTAAGTAGTCCATGAAAACACTCCCATACAAAATTATGAACATAGATACGACCCCAGTAATCTTGGACAGTCATTTCAAAATATCCTTTCTCAGTTATTCTACCAAATGTTGGTTCTCTAGTAACAACATGAACAACGCATCCATCAATGCTCCCAGCATATGCTTGATGTGTTGGATGAAAATAAAACTCACGATTTTCAATCACTACTTTAGTACTCATTTTTATTTAACCACAGACAAAATTTTCTTAAGCATAAAAAGTATTTAAAGATAATTTCTCTTATATCATAAAATGAACCAATCAAATATTTTAGATCAGGCGGTTCCAGATAATGGAGTTTCTACTTTAAAACCGTCACCCTTTAGAAATTTTCCCCCAACCTTAAAGAAAATAGCTCTTAATGCAGCTGGTAAAGTTCAAAAGCGTATAAATGATTTTGCCGATTGGCTGATGGCTTACGTACCACCAACTATTAAAGCAAGTGCTTCAGCAGCATTTCAAAATATTTTAAATCTTTTTCCTAAACGAGTAATTAAAGTGCAGTTACTCAAAACTGCTCTGAAAAACTATACTAAATCTTATGATGTAGATATTGTTGATTTTAGCCCATTGAAACAATTGAATGAAACAAAGAAAGTAGTGCAAGATAAATTGCGGTTAGACCTGGTTAAAATGAAAGGATTGAAAGCAACAGTCACTCTTAAAATAACCTTTGAAAAACAAAAAGAAGGTGAAGTCATAACCAAGACAGCATTTTTTAACAGCAAAACAAATGTCATCTTAAATAAAGATGATGTGAGTGAAATGCAACAAAATGCATCTAATCAAATAATAAATAAAATTGGAAATTGGCTTAGTGAAGGTTCTGGATGGTCTATATTTTCTGTTGATGGGCACTTCGTTAACTTAGTTCAATATACCCCTCTTCATGGATCAAGTTATATTGCATTACCAGAAGAACTTCGAAATGCTAAAAAAGGACTAATTAACATCAAAAACAAAGACAACGAATGCTTTAGGTGGTGTCATTTAGCTAAAGTATACAGTGAGAAAGTAAAAAGCAATCGTGAAAGAATAAGTCATTACAAAAAATATGTAGACACACTAAATTATGACGGTATAAAGTTTCCAGTGTCTATCAAGCAAATACCAAAAATTGAAGAACAAAATAACATCAGCATTAATGTTATTGGTTATGAAAACAAGCAACGCTTTCCTTTATTTGTGTCTAAAAAGGTGTTTGAAACAACTCTCGATTTATTATTGATAATGGAAGACGAAAAGCAACATTATGTTTGGATAAAAGACTTTAATAGATTTATGTATAATCAAAGCAAGCACCAACACAGAAAACTTTTCTGCAGATATTGTCTTCAATGTTTTAGCAGCGAGGAAATTCTACACAAACACACACCAAACCGCGTAATTATAAATGGAAAGCAAGCAATACAAATGCCCAAAAAAGGTAGCTCGGTGAAGTTTAATAACTTTCATAAACAACTACCAGTTCCCTTTGTTATATATGCTGATTTTGAAGCAATAACTCAAAAGATTGACAGCTGTCAGCCAAATGATGAAAAGTCCTACACAGAAAGATACCAAAAACACATCGATTGCGGCTATTCCTTCAAGGTAGTTTGTTGCTATGACGATAAATTCAGTAGACCAATTCAATTGTATAGAGGTAAAAACGCTGTTTATAAATTTTTGGAAGCTATGTTGGAAGAAGTTGATTATTGTGAAAAAACGAAAAATGAACATTTCAATCAACCTATGGATTTAACGAACAAAGATGAAGAAAACTTTCAAGCAGCTACAAAATGTCACATTTGTAAAAAAGACTTTTCTGAGGAAGACAAAAGGGTTAGAGTTCATTGTCACGTTACAGGAAAATACAGAGGGGCGGCACATAATGAATGTAATAGAAACTTCAGACTTACTCATAAGATACCTGTAATCTTTCATAATTTAAGGGGTTATGATTCACATTTTATTATGCAAGAAATAGGAAAGTTTGAGAAGGATATCAAAGTAATTCCAAACAATCTAGAAAAATACATGGCTTTTTTCTTAGGCAAACATTTAAAATTTATCGATAGCTTCCAATTCATGAGTAGCTTATTAGAAACTCTGGTTAAGAACGTTCCACTTTCTGACCTAAAATACACATCACAAGAATTTCAGGATGAAAAACTAGAACTAATGAAAAGAAAAGGAGTTTATCCCTACGATTTTATGAACAGCTTTGATAAGTTTGACGACAGAAACCTCCCACCAAAAAAGGAATTCTATAGTTTTTTAACCGATGAAGATATAAGCAATGAGGATTACAAGCATGTGCAGAATGTGTGGACTACTTTCAAGTTGGAATCCATGGGACAATACCACGACTTGTACCTTCAGTCAGATGTTTTGTTGTTAGCAGATGTATTTGAGAAATTTCGAAAGACTTGTCTTCAATATTACGAATTAGACCCTTGCCATTATTTTACTTCTCCCAGTTTATCATGGGATGCAATGCTTAAAATGACTGAAATAAAACTGGAATTAATGACAGATATTGACAAATTTCTTTTCATTGAAAAAGGTGTGAGAGGGGGAGTTTCATACATTTCTAAAAGATATGCTAAAGCTAGCAACAAATACATGAATAATTACGATTCAAAGCAGCCATCAAATTATATTACATATCTTGATGCAAACAATTTATACGAATGGGCAATGAGCCAAAATTTACCAACGGGTGGTTTTAAATGGCTATCAGAAAAAGAAATTGATTTAGCAAATTTACCTAAAGGAAAAGGACTAATACTAGAAGTTGACCTGGACTATCCTGAACACCTTCATGATAGTCATAATGACTATCCACTAGCTCCAGAAAAAATGGAAATTAAACATCACCTCCTTTCAGACTACTGTAAACAATTACAAACTCAGTTTAATATAAAAGTTGAAGGAGTCAAAAAATTAATACCTAATTTAAAGCCAAAAAAAGAGTTATGTTCTTTATTACAAAAACTTGAAGCAGTATATCGAATTAGGCTTAAAAGTTACAAAAGTACATCGGGTATTAGAATTTAACGAATCACCTTGGTTAAAAAAGTATATTGATTTCAATACAGAAAAGCAAAAAACCGCCAAGTCTGACTTTGAGAAAGATTTTTTTAAACTTATGAACAACTCAGTGTTTGGAAAAACAATTGAAAATCTTCGTAAACGTGTCAATGTTACTCTGATTAACGAACCAGAAAAACTATTAAAGCATTGTGCAAAACCAACCTACGTTAGCAGCGAAATATTTAATGAAAATCTTGTTGCAGTTCATAAAATCAAAGAATCTTTAACCCTAAACCGCCCCGCGTATGTAGGAATGTGTATTCTCAATATTTCAAAAACGTTGATGTATGATTTTCATTACAACTACATTAAAGAGAAATATGGTAAGAATGCAAAGCTCTTATTTACAGATACAGATTCAGTAACATATGATATAAAAACAGAAGACGTATACAAAGATTTTTGGGCTGACAAAGACAAATTCGACTTCAGTGGTTACAAAGAAACCTCAGACTTTTATGACCTAAAAAACAAGAAAGTAATTGGAAAGATGAAAGATGAAACCGCAGGTGTGCCAATAGTAGAACTTGTTAAACTTAGATCTAAAATGTACAGCTACGTCACAAACGATGAAAAAGGTTGCAAAACTGCAAAAGGAATTTAAAAAAATGTAGTGAGGAATCTGTTAAAGCACGAAGATTACAAAAACACGCTCTTCAATAATCGTCAAATGTTTCATAAAATGAAATCAATTAGAAGTGAAAACCACAAAATTTATTCTGTTGAAATCAACAAGAAGTCTCTTTCGTGTTTTGATGATAAACGATATATTCTTTCAAATGGAATTGATAGTTTTGCTTATGGTCATTATTACTTAAAAAAAATCTATACTATTATAAAAAAAAGATGGATGAAAATTGTTGTGAAAATCCTGACATAAAAATTATAAATGGAAATAGAACTTGTATTAACTGTGGTGTAGTTCATCACCCATATTTTGTAAACGACTGGATTGATTATAACCCACGTAATGTTGTTTTACGTAAATCAGTTTACTGCAGATTTGCTTATGTTAAAAATAAATTACAACGCCTTGAATTGTCTGCTGATGAAATACAAGCATTTATGGACATTTGGACAACCGTGGAAAACCAACTACAAAGCTTCACTGGTAAAAGGTTTCCTAAGATAGATTTTTTATAAATAAAATCTTAGAATATTTGGACATTTCCAAACAAACATCATACAAAGTAAGTTCAGCATTACGGAAGAAATATGAGATTATGTGGAAACAAATCGTTTAGCATGTAATTTTTCATAGCTTTCAGAAATTGGTGGACATATATCAGCAACTTGGTCATCAACCATAGCAAGTTCTTTTTCGAAAAACTCGTCAATATCACCAGATCTTAAAAACAATTTTAACTTGTTGAGTAATTTCTGATATGATTGATAAGCATATCTACAAGACTCAGTTTTTTTGGAAAAAATTTACTGCGTCGTTATTGTCTGTTAAAGAACGCCTGTACCACTAACACACGCCAAGAAAATCGGATTTAATGTAACAGAACCAACCATGGCCCCAGTTGTAGTAAAAACAACAGATGACAGCTTTAGAGCTAAGTCCATTCTTTTAAATTTTTTAAACATTTTCTTATAACACCAATACTGTTTGTGATAAGTGTGATACAGTTTTGTCAATTCATTCACTTGTTCTTGAGTCAATTTTCTACTAATGTGGTTAAAGTCCATTGTTTATTTTACTATATACAATTACGCTTCTGGTTGATCACCCACTTCAAGCTGTTTAACTTTAATTACGACGCTGCTCATATTCATTGATACCGAAGAATTTGAAGAAACATAGTTGTATTGTATGCGAAACACATCTCGAGAAGGATTAGGAAAAACAATGCAGTTTAAATTAAAGCAATCAAATGGGGGTGTTACTGTTGTTTTACATATTTTATCTGTTTCTTCTTGACTAACACGGATTATATCAATATGTAATTTGTCTTCATCATCATAACTGGTAACTTTCACAAGTCCGCTTACGCTTATTTTGATGTAACTGCTGGTTACCTCATCTCTCAAATGAATACTATCGGATTGCAAAGACAGAAAATCGTTTCCAGCGACAAGAGGTGCACTCACGAAATGCAAATTGTGATCTGTATTAGTACGAACTGAATGAATAGCACTTGATGGAATTGGCCTTGAACCAGGTGTTAAAGACGGAGTAATACTAACACCCAAAAATATTTGAAATTTTGGACGATATATATTTTGTTTAAAATAACGTTTATTTATTGCACTGGTAGGTTCGGAAGGTCTACCTACGTTGAAAATGGTATGGTTTTTCATATCTAAGTTTCGAGAAATGGTTACATTATCGTCTTCGGTTTGAATGTGTTGCATTATTTGGTCAACATAATTTTTGTTTGCTGCTTCACCTGGTGCTGTGGGATCTCGTAAATTTATGATAGTGTGTAATCCTTGTAAGTTAATATTATCTCTCACATTTGTAACTAAATTTTCAACAAATTGTTTAGTTGCTGCATCAGAAGGTAGACTGGGATCAACAAGTCCTCTTAGAATCAATAATTTACCTAATTCAATTGATGCGTTGTTAGGTGGAATATTTTCTATACGAAAGACCCTGTTTGGTAAACGACCAAGTACTTCTACACCATATATTTGAGACCTCTGAATTTGAATTTGAGTGGGCGATACAACAGTTTGACCATCGTTGTTTATACCTAAAGTAGCCAACCTCGAACCAAACTCAGAGCTTTCGGCAAAGTGGACAATGTTGCTAATTGCATTATCCAAGAATCCTTTATTTACACTATCTGATTCTGTTACAGGATTGGCTAAGTTTGTAATTTTGTGGTTGTTTAAGTTTAAATCACCATACATTATATCTCCTGACTTGGAAACTTTGTGTTCAATACTTACAACCTTAACAGTACTTGAAGATTGACTTCCACTTGTTCCAAATTTTGAAATATTCATTTTGTCCTTCTTTATTATAAATGAATATAATAAACTTTGATAAATATTTAAGTGGGGACAACAAGCAAATCAAACATCATTATCTTCTACCAGATTGCCATTACATGATAGTAGGATCGACAGGGTCAGGAAAAACAAATTTGCTTTTAAACATGGTTTTCAAGTGGATGAATTACGACCTTTGTTGTGTTTATACTGGTAATCCTGAGCAAGATAAGTATCGATTTTTAAAAGAGCAAGGTATTGAAGTGCTAAGCCCTGAAGACTTGCCTCCCGTAGAAGAGCTTGATCCTCAACAGAAAGTAATAGTTTTTGACGACATTAAGCTAGACAACATGAAAAAACTGATGGAATACTTTTCTTTGTCTAGAAACAGAAATTGCAACTGTATTTACCTCACTCAGTTATACTTCAACACTCCGAAGTACATAAGAAGAAATACTAACTGTTTTGTTTTTTTCGGTAACTTAGACAACAAAGATATCAGACACATTACTGACGATCATGCTAAAGGTATAACAAAAGAAGAAATGGAGTCGATTTACCGCAAAGCAACCAAAGATCCTTACAATTTTATGGTGCTGGACAAAACAGCCAAACACCTACCCCTTCGTTACAGAAAATGCTTTGACCATTTTTGGGCTTAAGCTTTATATGCTATATAGTAAACATGCCATTTGTAAATGAAGAAGAGTTGAAAAACAGAAATAAACTTGTAAAGGATTATATTAATAACCGAAAGCGTTTGAAACAAAAGCTGCAAAAAGAAATTGTAGCCAAACAACAACTGCAAAAGTCTGCCTCTGAAATATTTCGTCCCATTACTAAAACGTTTGAAGAAACTCAGAAAAAAAGTGATAAAAGGCAAGACCAACTAATTCAACACATACAGCAACAGCTTGCCATTGAAGATAAACCTCAATCAATTTATACTGTGCATTTTGAGAGTGCTTTCGATAACGAAGAAAAAGAATTGCTTACACAAAACAATTTTGAGACTGATATTGTTGAGCTTGTAAAATGTGAGCCAGATTACATAAACGCATTGAAAGACAGAGCTAGATTAATCAATCAAAGATTAGGTGGTTTACGAAGAAGACGCGATGCTGATACAGAAGTGATTGATGAGCAAATAAACACTTTTAAAAAGTACAGAGAAAAATTAAATAAATTATTAGGAGGAATGGAACTTACCTTTGGAAAAGGGCTTAAAGATCCCAACAAACTTTGTGAAAGACTTAATTTACTAGTAGCAGCCAAACAAGCCGGCAATAATAACAAACGTTTGGATCAAGAAATTGCAAACATTTTGAAAAAACTAAAATTGAACAAATGCATTTCACACTGCGACCACCAAAAATTATTTGACAATATATTAAAATGACATCAATACCACTTTTCTTTGACTCTAGGAAAGGACAAGGAAAAACAGAAGATTTTATAACTAGCTTTAATCCACCGTTGCAACTAGACATTAAAAAAAGTTACGAGATGTCCTTAATCAATGCTCAAATATGGAACTCTTGGCATAACATAACGAGCAGCAATAATAAATTTTTTTATTCATCAGATGGAGTAGCTGCACGATTATTATCAATTTATCAATTCCTCCAGGTAGCTATAATATTGAAGATCTCAATAATGAAATCAAGTACTTGATGGAACAGAGACGTGATGACAAAAATAATATAACTATAACACCAAATTTTAATACATTAAAATCAAGAATTGAACTTAAAAATGATTACATAGTTGATTTTCGAATTCCAGATTCAATAGGTGACGTTTTAGGATTTGGTTCGGCATTTTTGGGTGTAAATGGAATTCATAATAGTCAAAATCCTGTAAATATTACAAATATCAACAGCCTTCAGATTCATTGCAGCTTAATTGATGGAAGTTACATAAACGGAGCGTCTAGTGACTTACTTTATACTCTTAGTCCAAACGTACCACCGGGATATTTGATTCAAGTTGAACCTAAGCAAAACATTTACGTTCCAATCAAAAATTTAAGTCAAATTGATAGTATCCGATTCTCTATAAAAGATCAAGATAATAATTTTGTAAATATGAATAATGAACAGTGCTGGGCACCGCAAGTTTTTTTTAAAGTCCGCAGTCCGCAACCGAATTTCAATTTTCTTAATCCGCAACCGCAAGTCCGCAATTGGACGTTTAAAAGCTTAGTCCGCAACCGCAAGTCCGCAACGACTTTTCGAGATTCTTGAATCCGCAACTGCAAGTCCGCAACTTCGTAATTCTTGAAGTCCGCAACCGCAAGTCCGCAACTTCGCAATTCTTCAAGTCCGCAACCGCAAGTCCGCAACTTTGTAATATTTGAAGTCCACAACTTTTTATGAACCGAGTGAAAAAGTTTTGCAATCAACCACGTCCCGAAGTGAACTGCTCAGAGTTGATTGGCAAAAATAAGTCAAAAGTTGTGACTTGTGGGAAGTACCGGTATAGGTTCAACTCAAAAAAGATTGAAACGCTTGTAATTTTGGTTAAAGTTTTTGAATGACTTGACTAAGGGTTTTTAGCCCCCAGCCCTCCTGGTTGCGCTTCTGCTTATACAGTAGGTGCCTAAACTGCGTGGAAGCATAATGCACAACCCTCCGGCGAACCCTCAAAAATGCTACAATGAAGCTAGGGATTCGGAGATTAAAAGCCATTGAATTACAGTGAGAAGCCATCAAATAGCAAAGTACAATCCGCATTTCCGCTTGCAACAATATATTCTAAAACATTTTTTTTTCGAGGCAGGAAAAGGCAAAGGCAGTAGAAGGCAAAAAAGCATTCATATCACTAATCGTATTACTAAATTTTTAGTCCCTAGTTGCAATAAATACTCTAGGAATGAGATAAGCACACGCTACCAGCAGTGCCGTTGCCAGACCAAACGAAGTGAAAGGGCCCTAGCCGAAAATAGACTGAACTTTTGCACATAAAAACTGATATTTTAAAGCTACAATTTTGTATTCATCTTTGAAAAAAGATACATATAAGCTTGGCAGCGTTTATTAGCTCGTTTCGCATGCGCCCGGTATAATCGCTTGAAAAATATGTCTACTGGAGTGAAGGCGACCAGAAGCACAACCAGGGTTTTGTTAAGTAAGAGAGAGGGGTCTTGAACCAAAAGTAAATGTTTTTTGCACAAAAATTGTCTAATTTAGGTCCCGTGCTGAACAAACCGTTGCTACTCAAGCATGTTACAGAGGGGGCTCAGCTGCTGGGTGATTTTTGCAATTTTGCGGCAAAAATAGCGATTTTAAGGCCACTTGAATCACATTTCGCACGTTTTAAAACCAATCAATAATTACAGTAAATTGCTAAAATTCAGAAGTCATTGAACATTTGAATTGTCTAGCCTCTTGAGCTCCTATATACATTAGGTCAAGTGCAAAACACGTTTAAACGCTTATTCTTTTTTTGGTTATATTTTCTAAATGACTTGGTTAAAGGGGATTGATGACCCCTTAGCCTCTTCCCCCTAATTGCGCCACTGACTGCAAACTAAAATAAATCTTGAGTGTGCTCTAAAAAAAAACAGCTGGTCTTTTAAAAAAATGTTTTCACGTATTGTTTCAGGTCATAATCACTAACGAAATACCGGTAATGCTTCTGTAGGCATACATCCCTATTCCGCGACACATCCATAAAGACGTGGTAATAAGACGGATTATTGGGTCACATTTATGTACGCCAGTTGGTGGCCAGCAATTTTGCAAACAATCGAGAAAACTTCAAACGAGAATCATGTTTGAAAATTATTATTCCTTTTTCCATTAGTGCCTGTTGTCTTGTCATTTCTAAAAAAGCTTTCTGAATGAACCAAAATGGGGTGCACAAGCAGTCGTTAGGGGAGGACGGCGCCCCTGGCCTCACCATAGCGACGGCACTGGCTACCAGTACAAAAAATGATACCTCAGTGGCAAATTTTGTAAACTCACGGTAAAAAACAACAAAGCCATACTTTGAACCAGGGCTGCAAATTTGAACTTAAACCCAAAAAACGAACTTGTTTTGCCGAACTCGAGAAAACAGTGTTGACTCCAATTTAAATCAGGTTAGACCCGCTTGTAATAGCCTGTCTCGCCGCGCGCCGTATCCTTCATATTTCTGCAGTCATACCACACTTTGGATATAAATATAACAATGTTATTCCTCACAGAACACCAAAAATTTGATTCATCCAAAGGAGCACGGCAAAGCAAGAAGTCAATTATCAGCTAGCCAAATCAATATCAATTAACTAAAATTTACAAGACCAAAATTTACCCTATTGATTATACTAACACTATGCTAGACTTTATTAGACTATATTACTAAAAAACTGCTTCGAGGTCTCACTTTAGAAATAGAAACATCAGCAACCAACTTACTACACATCTAACTTGATACACTAAACTACGAAAATTTGAGACACCACATCACTCGTACTGTCGAAGATTATCTAATTTCAGCACTAGTTGCAGACTTAAAGATTATAAGATTAAAGGTCTAAAGACAATACAGTTAAAATTACCACAATGACAGTTCTAGAAGATTCTTAAAACAAGCACAACAGGGGGTTCTAAAATGTTCTAAAAAATCAACCAACTATTTGCATAAAAGATGAGAACGCAGCATCTATTCGTTTCTCATGTTACCAAACAGCATGTCAACAAAAAGAAACCAATTAAGTCGAAAAGCAAACTTATAATATTTATGTCAGCCTGAACTCGAATAACTTGATATTTTTGCCGAACTTGAACTCGAAAAAATTAAATTGATTTCTCATGTTTGACTGGGTAAAAACATGAATATTTTACGAAAATAGTAAAAAATTTTAATATTTGTATAAAACTTGCGGAATTGCGGACTAAAATTAAAAATAGTCTGCAACCGCAAGTCCGCAATTTAAACTGCCAAAGTCCGCAAGTCTTTTTTCGTTAGTCCGCAATTGCGGATTTGCGGACTTGCGGACTAACTTGCGGACTTGCCCAGCTCTGATAATGAACGAGTGACTTACTATGTTCACCTGAGAGAGATTATGTAGTTTAACTATAAATGTTATCACAAAGAGAAACTAGATTTCATAAAAAGAAAATCATAGGTGGAAGTTTGCTTAAAAATGTTTATGACAAGGTTAAGAACGTAATCAGCACTGGTTCTAAGATTCTTAACAGAATTCCTACTGGAGTGAAGACTGAGATTAAAAAACTAGCTGCACCTTTACTGAAAAAAGCCTTAGAACCCACAAAAAAGACATTAGAACCAGTCTTAGAAAATATACCAATAAACAAGCGTATTATCAATGACAGAGAATTAGAAAATCTCAACGACAGATCGAGAGCTATCTCAAGTAATTTAATTGCTGGATCAGGATTTAAAAATTATATGTCTTAATTATAAAATGACAGAACTAACGAATCCATATTTGCAAATTAAAGAAACAAACTTAGTTGACAATTCGATTACTGAGTTCGAATATGTCGAATACCTTCCGAGAGACTCCAATAACATGAACAAAGATGGTCAGCACATTATTGAAACAAAAGATGAAGATGTTTTTCTTCTACCGCATAAAGCATACCTAGAAATCAGAGGAAAACTTCAAACTAATGCGAATGCTAATTACAATAACAATGACGTAATTTCATTGGTAAATAACGGTTGGTCTTTATTTCAAACTGCGCAATATCAATTAAATAACCAAACTATAGAAAACATAAACCTTTATCTACCTCAAGCATCAACAATACTTAATTTAGTTAGCTTTAGTGATGATTATTCAAGATCAACCGCCTCTAACATGCTGTGGTTTAAAGACACTGGAACTGGTTCCCCATCTCTTAAACAAAATTTTGGTGGTGTAGCTGATGATGCAAATGCAAATGCTGTACGTGATGGTATTAGAGCAATTGTAGAAATATACAACAACAATCTACAAGCAAATATTGGTTTCACCGCAAGACAGAACATTACTACGAGAAATAAGCAAATTACTTTAATGCTTCCTCTTTCCCAAATATTTGGATTTTGTCGTGATATCGATAAGGTTTTTAGGGGTGTTAAACACAGTATAGTCGTGGATAGAGAAACATCTAATAACTATATTTTACGTGCTAATGGTGTAGCTGCTGGTAAGTTTAACATAAGTCATATTTCTTTGTGGATGCCTAAAGTGAAACCAAGTTTAAGAGTTGAATCGGAAATAGATGCTATGTTAGTAAAAGGACATATAAAACAGCTATACTTTGAACAAATGAGAGTGTATCGAACAATGCTTCAGTCAACAGATACAAGCATGACTTGGAGAATAACAACCCAGCCGGGAACAGAACTTCCTAGGCATGTGTTTGTTGCGTTTCAATCGAGTGAACGAGATGACAACCAGCAGCTAAATAATATGATTTTTGACAATGCAAACTTAAGACGTATTAGTTGCAGAATAAACAGCATTCAATATCCTGAACGAGAATTTGAATGTAATTTTACTCCACAAAATAGAAATTATTCGCGTTTATACATGAGTTTTCTAGAGGCTGTAAACAAATACCAAGATGCCGACACGGGCTGTCAATTATCAGCTGAAGACTGGGCTAGTTTGTATCCAATTCATCATTTTGATGTTAGTAAACACAATGAACGACTTAAAAACAGCTCGGCAGATATTGAAATAAGGTTTAGTCTTGGTGGTAACTTTAGAAATATTGCAAATAACGCTGACCAAGCTTTCTATGTTTATGCAGTCGTACTTTCTGTTAGATACCTTCAGTTAGAAGGACTTTCAGGTCGAATGAATATAATTATCTGAGTATATGAATATAAAAATGTATGTTAAAATCGGATTAAATTTATCCCAATTTCAAAAAGAAACAATAAAACAAGCTTTTCAAAACAAAACTGGGCTTACACTCACATTTAATAACCACCAGTTACAAGGATCAGACTTTCTTGGTTTAACAAAGACGCAAGTTAATAAAATAAATGATGCTAAAGCAAAAGGTTCAGGTGTTACTTTGAAGCTATCAAAACTACAAATTTCAAAACAGGGTGGTTTTATTGGAACTATTTTAGCAGGTTTAGCAGGTAGCTTGCTGCCCAGTTTGTTAGGAGGAAAAGGACTTGTGTTACCTGGATCAAAGGGTAAAGGGCTTATGTTGCCTGGAACAAAAAGACAAGGTAGGTCTTATCGCTTCGACGAACCTCAGATTCTCGGAAAAGGTTTAATACTAGGAAAAAATTCTCCTTTCAAAAATGTTCCGATCTTGGGTTTGATTTTATAAAGTCTAATATAAAATGTACCACGATTACTCATTGAACTTGACACAAAATCAAAAGAAAAAAATTGCAAATGCATATAAAAACAAAACTAGTGTAAGTGTTAGACTAACAAATGCAAGTCTACAGACTAAAGGCAACGTTAGTTTGCAACTGACGAGTCAACACATAAATAGAATTAACAAAGCAAAAGCGTCTGGACACGGTATTCAAATAAACTTTAGTAAAACGCAATTGCAAAAACAAGGTGGTTTCTTAAGCAGCTTACTTAATTTAGGAAAACTAGTGTTACCGTTTTTAGCTAAAAAGGTTTTGCCAACTTTGGGATTAGCAGCTGCTTCTGGGGCCATCCAAGGAGCAACTAATAAAGCAGTAAATAAATGAAACCATCAACAAACTTAGACATTGATAAAATCATGATTAAGTGTGACAATTATCGAGGAACATTTAGCAAAGATATGTTACCAAAAGCAATGAATAAAAATGAGTCAGCTGTCGTAAACTTACAAGATTATTTTGCGGGTAGTGGAACTCATTGGGTTTGTGTTTACAACGAAGAAAAATCAGATAAAGTAGAATACTTCGACAGCTTTGGACTTGTACCCCCGAATGAAGTTGTTAAATATATAAGCACTACAAACAAAAACATTATTTACAATGATGCACAAATTCAAAATATTAACTCAATTCTTTGTGGTTACTACTGTGTGTATTATATAACAGAGCGAAATAAGGGGAGAACAGCAAACGAACTATTGTTAGATTTTCATGAAAAACCTACACCTTTTAATGAAATGTTTATGAAGTTTTATGTATCATATATTAAAGATGGAAACTTATTGTGTTAGAGAAAAGAAAAAAACTAAATGTGTTCCAGGTTCTGATGAAATTACAAAAGCAAAAGGAAATGGTCGCCTGATGTTACGTTGCATTTGTGCTAGTTGTGGTATTACAAAGCATAGTTTCATTAAAACCAACAAAAAAGGAGGCTTGTTAGACCTTCATGCTGCGATAGGAAAATTACGAAAACCAAAAGGTGGGTTCACTCTTCCAAGTCACAAGTACACTGGGCCATATAATCCTTTGGATAAACAACTTGATTCAAACGACCAACCTTTACTTGGGCTAGAACCTTACAATCAAATAGATGCTATTGCAATGAAACATGATATTTGTTATCGTGATAATGACAATAAAAAAGGTAAACTAAAATGTGATAAAGATATGTTAGACAGTTTATCGCAAACAAAAACGAAAGGTATCCAGGAATCGTTTGATAAAAAGTTAGTACAAGCAGCAATTGGAACTAAATATAAATTGGGGTTAGGTGCAAAAAACGGGAAAAGGCGTTGTGGCAAACAGAACTAGCTGATGAACTACACAAACTAGTAAAAAAAAAGTTTCTGCGACGCCGAGTTATAAGCAAATCAATTGATGAAATATGGGCGGCTGATTTAGTAGAAATGCAAAAGTTTAGCAAATGGAATAAAGGTTACCGATATTTACTTATGGTGATTGACATATTTTCTAAATTCAGATGGATAGTCCCTTTGAAAGACAAAACGGGTAAAACTGTTGCTAATGCTTTCAAGAAAATCTTCAAAGAAAAAAGAATCCCAAAATTCTTATGGACTGATAAGGGAAAAGAATTTTACAACAAAAATACGAAAAGCCTGTTGGACCAACACAACATTAAATTATATTCAACTGAAAATGAAGAAAAAAGTTCTGTTGTTGAACGCTGGAATCGCACTACCAAAAATAAAATGTGGAAGCAATTTACAAAACAAAGTTCAACTCAGTACTTAAACATGTTACCTGAGATAGTTGATGAGTACAATAACAGCTATCATTCATCCGTGAAAATGACGCCTGTTCAAGCTAGTGAAAAAGAAAATCAAGGAATTGTTTACTATAATTTGTACGCTAAAATTAAACCAATAAAAACAAAAGCAAAATTTAAAGTTGGTGACACAGTTAGACTTTCAAAATACAAGCGAAAACTTTTTGACAAGGGTTTTACTCCAAACTGGACAGAGGAACTGTTTTTAATTTCTAAAGTTTTAAATACCAATCCACACACTTACGAAATCACTGATCTTCGTGGTGATTTAATTTCTGGAACTTTCTATGAACAAGAACTTTTGAAAACGAATCAAACTAAATTCAGATTAGAAAAAGTTGTTCGCAAAGATAATAAAAAGAAATCGGCATTAGTTAAGTGGTCTGGATACAGCAATGATTTTAATAGCTGGATTCCGATTGAAGAATTAGAGCAACTTAAATCTACATATAAATAAAAGATGTTTTGTGGATTTCAACTTTCAAAGTTATCAGTTCCAGAAAATATAGAAGATATAAAACAAAAGTGGAATAAACGTGTTTTAACTTACTGTATCACGAACTTAACACCAAAACTTACAGAAGAATCGATACACAAACAAATTGATTCTGCTTTTAAAGTTTGGGATAAACCTACAGCACTTAAATTTAAAAAAGTACAGCCAAATGAGCCATGTGACATAAAAATTAGTTTTTGTGCCAAGGAACATGGCGATGGATTCCCTTTTAAAGGTAAAGGCGGTGTTTTAGCTCATGGATTTTATCCAGGTTCAGGAATTGGGGGTAATTTACATTTTGATGTTGATGAAGATTGGACAGACCAAGAAACACCTCCCAAACACAACTTATTTGTAGTAGCTGTTCATGAAATAGGTCATTGTTTAGGTTTAACCTATTCACAAAGTATAGATTCTATCATGTATCCTACTTATAAACACAAGTGGTCAAAAGAAGACATTGAAAGAATACAAAAGGCGTACGGTAAACCCAAAGTGAAAATATTTGATAGCAATGGCTTTACAATTAAAGTGAAACCTATAGAAAATGACAAAATCAAACTAATTATTGAAAAGAATTAAATGCGACTGAAGCGTAATTATGAGCGCAGCCTTCGAGAAAACCTTTGTCACGCCTTGCATAAACAAATCGCAAATCTGTAGGATATCAAACAATGTGTGATAAAAATTAAAGTAGGCAGCTTCAACAAAAGATTGAAGCTGGTTCTGATAACGACAAATAAAATCGACAATGAGCACATGTTGGTTACACGTGACAAGCGCTCAATTGCGAATTTAATACCTCCTACTAACATCGGGAGGAAGGGGGACTGAGAACCACGATTTTAAAAAAAATTTGAAACACAAGGACGGTTACAGTGCATTTTAAGTCATTTTGTTTCCAGTGCATTTTTGAGAGTCAGGTGACCTGCTTTGCACTAAATGATTTTTATTGAGACAGGGCCGACTACAATGCAGTCACGTGACCTCTATCTTAATTTGAGACACAAGGACGGTTACAGTGCAGTCACGTGACCTCTATGCACCGAACACGCCATATACATAACTACTAATGCTGAAGAAGGGTTTTCTTACGACATGTAAATGGCTTCCTGCGAGATTTCGGAAAACTTTATGCAACATTAAAATAACTTCGGCCGCGTTTCAACTTGCTGCAACTTTTTTGACTTCTCGTGCCTACGTCACAATGGCGTTATGCCTACCTACTTGGTGTAGCGCTGCCTACGCTGTTATGCCTACCTACTTGGACACTTTTACACTTTATCGCATTGTCTTGCTACAAAACAATGTAAAATACTGCACAATTACGGTACGTTACCAGGATTCTTATATTTGGACAGCATTGTGAAATATAAGCGTTGATAAGTGAATTATTTTGAAGTTAGCCCTGCAGTTTGGAACGTATTGACACCTGAATATAGAGACCGAGTAAAAAAAGCACTGCTTAAGAGCAAAAAGATGTAAGTACAATATTACATTATCTTCAGTATACAAATAAATTACTAGATGTTATTAATATTTTAACGATTTTGTGTAAAGCAGTTCCTTTTAAATGCAAAAAATCTATCAGTCTACATTTTTATAATACTTCGGTTCGCACTTTAATAGCAACTTTTTTTATGGTGCTATGAATGCTGGGTTTGTTTAGGTGACAATGCTTACGTGAACGTGACTCTTTGTTATTAACCTGTTTGCGACTATTACTGTTTGTGTGTTATACTGGGCAGTAGTCAGAGAAAAAGAAGCCAGGCGGGGCTGGTTTCCATCTCAAAATTTTCACATAGCATTACTGTAAATGCATATGGAAATGTGGGTAATTATGTTAGATTACGCATGATTTTTATTATCAACATAGCCTAAAACGTTTTTCTTTTCAATAAACATACTGTAGATAAAAAAATTTTATTTTCCAGAAGCGGGCACAAATAAAGTTTTACAAAATGCGCAATGCAACAAAACACAACGACTACTTAAACCATCAAAAGCGCAGAACAAGAGGTACACTTAAAATATATTTTCAGAAGCGCAGCGCAACTTCTGCTACAAGCTTTTTGATTCAAGAGAAGCGTAGCGCATTTCCGCAATTGCGGAACGAGATTTTCATACCAAGTCAAAGCACAACCAAAGTTCTGCAACTAAATGTAAAACAGACAAAGTAAATTACGCATTTTAGTGATGAACCTGAGTCTGGCGTTCTTTCGGTAAAGTCATAGTCACCAGAAGTGGAGTCGAGGGCACAAGGCTCGAGGCCAAGAAAAGAAAAAGATATCTGAAGCCAAGGCCAAGGACAGGAATGCTCGAGGCCAAGGACCAAGGACACAGACGCAAGTGTTTTCCAAAAAAAGGTCATCAAAATTTTTTTCAGGCGATCTCTAAAAAAAAGGTCTTCGCAAATTTTCCGCAAGATTTCTGGCGTTTTCCAACAAAGTTTTTATAATTCACAAAATAGTGCTGTCCTTGGCCGAGGACAGGGAAATTTTCGAAGATTTGTCGGCTTCGAGGCCAAGGCCAAGGACTTGAAAATGTGTCCTCGAGGACTCCACCTTTGATACTCACAACAAGCTTGATCTCAAAAGCCTTGCTGCTTTTATTGATGTTTCGTTGGTCATGACGACCAACATCATCCTCCCAATCGGCCCTCTCAATCCTTTCATCAGCCCCCTCTTATCTCCTGCTTGAGTCTCTCTGGAATGTTTGGTCCCTTGCTTCCTCCCTCTCCAACAACACCACCTTAAACTTCCAATGAGTCCCCGGTCACGCTGGTCTCCCCGACAATGTAAATGCGGATTTACTTGCCAAAGATGGTGCCTCCCTGCTCACTAACGCGATCCCATGCCCTCTCGCCACAGTCATTACCAAAATCCGTTATTTCCAGTACCACAATTGGAGACGTCACATCTCCCACTCCTATCTAAACTACCAAGTACCCAAAGTTTCTTCGGAGGAACAGCTCCTTTCTCGCCCTATTCTCTGTGAACTTTCCCGTCTTTGCTGCCATGGCCACAGTCTTCTTTTATCTTTATATCTTTACAGGATCAGTCGGAAGGATAATTCTGCTTGCAGTGCCAGTGGACACCTTCTACAGGACCTTAATCATCTCCTCCTCGACAGTTCTGCCTCTGAACCTCTTCGTAAATCTATTTTTGGCTCCTCTCTCTCTATTCTTATTCTATGGTCCAGACCTTGGGGTGTGGCCCGACTGTTGGGTCTCCGCAGAGTTCCTCCATCCCCCCATCCCTCGGAAGGGGCCGGATAGTCTCACCACCACCAACATCATCAGAATACGAGCATACGATAAAGAGCTACGACTGAAGCTACGTAGCATCAATATTAACTGTGAGATTTTTTTAAAGTTTCAAATCCAAAAGTTAATTATTACATCACAACAACAAAAACAAACTTGTAGGAAAGCGGATAGTGTAAAAATTTTGGTCACAAAAACTACAGTATAAACTAAAAAGATATTAAAGCATTAGAATACTACAGTAAAGAACGATAAACTACAGGAAAAGATTCACCATCTGAAAAGTTTATTACTTTTGGCCTAGAAAGTTATAATCCTAGGCCTACACCTACTTTTGCATTTTAGTGATTTTAGACGGAAAAGGAGTAAGTAATTTGGGATATAATGTCGACATTTGACAATATTACGATCAAAATAAACCAAATTAAGTCAAAAGCATAAAATTGTGGTATTAAAAAAAACAAAAATTTTGAAAGCACAGCGCAATTAATCCACAACAAATTTGAATAGCATTAGTCCGCACGTGACTTCTGCGTTGTCTCCAAATAAAAATTTCAAGCGAAACGCAACTTTCACAATATATTGCAGAAGTTGTGCTTGATATTTTCTTGTCTGTGGCAAGAATGCAAAAGATGACTGCTAAACGCTTCTTGCTAAAAATCGTCAGTCTTATGACGGAGTCATTTCGAGCAAGCTAGGATCGTATGTAGCCTACAGTCTAAGTTTTTTAGTTTTTTTTTTCCGTTTTGAAAGCATTTTAAATTACTATTGCGCTACCGCTTTTCTTTTTCGAAACATGCCTACTGATAGTACAGTTTATTATAGCCAAGTAGACCGACTCTGTCTGCAAGAGTGTTAAAATCGCCACTTACAAATGGATTTTCAAGGTCTTACAGACCAAATCCACTACACAATTGCTGAAACATAGTTAAGGAAAAAAAGTTGTTGCGCGGAGGTGTAAATGGAACTTTTAGTTTCTTGCAGATGATTACTTCCAGCGTCAAAATTTTTCATTGCTGCAAGTAAATTTGCAGAAAAACAGTTTCACGTGTAAATGGAGTGATAATTGTTGGAGTAGTAAAATTGCAGAAAAAACTTGCACGTCTATTCCGGCCCTAAGTCTCATTTTGTGGTAGGCAGAAGTTCCACAGAGAAAAAGCATTGTGTGATAACAAGCTATGACGAAGCTGAAAACATCCAGCAAACATTGAATGTTTACACTTTGCTAAAAGTTGTATTTGAAGTACTTAACAATGTTAATCGTGTAATTGCTAACCATACATATGCCAAAACTATCTTGAAGTGGATTGTTTGTTTCGCTGTTCTTTTTTACAATACGCGACAGAGAACTTTTAAAATAATTGATAGTTATTGCTGTTCAAGTTTTACTTCATTGTAATCAGAAGTTCAATTACACTTACAGCATAATGGAAGAGATGGCAAGCTCCATTGACCATTTCCTTGGCATTCATTTGTCACACTGCCACTAATTTGTCCACTTCCAGTACAATGATATGAAACTTCATCTCCGACAATCCATCGATTGGAAATTTGTCGATTATGAATTGTTAACGTGAGACCATACCTTGTGGGCGGTGAGCTACAACCTTAAATATAACAAAATTTGTTTACAACAATAACATTACTCTAATCACTAAAAACTTACTTCTAAGACATTTTGGCAAAGCAGAACCTGTGACAGCCCAACCGTAATCCAGTGGACCTTTGCATGTGTTTGTATTCGTTCCAAGAAGTGCATAGTTGGTTGAACATGTGTACGTGATAGATTCTTCATCATCGTAAGGTGGATTTCCTTGAACGTTGCCATTCGGTATCGTTGGTGGAGCTGGACAATCTAAAATTTAAAAAAAATTTATTCGAATATCGTGTGTTAAACAACAAATGAAATTTATGTTTACTTGAAACATAAAAAAACATTTTAAACAACTAGCATAAAAAAGCATAATCAAAAAGATTGAACAAAATCGAAACAAGAAAATTATCGATCAACTATACTTTACACGCAAAAAGTAATAGAGTGCTTTTGCTTTTTTTTTCATTAAATTACAAGTAAATTTCATTCAAAACATTTCTCAAATTTTACAGTAAATTGTTTCATAGAGAACACATTTTTGCATTCCAGGTTTTACCAAAAAAACTTTAACAAAATTTGATCACTTTTGGCCCATGATAAAGGCTTTTATGCCAGTGAATTATTTTTGTATTGTATTGTCTTTACTCTGTGTACTATATCACTCGGTTCTATAATAATAGCATGTGCAGAGTTTGAACCGGTATTGATGTCGTTTTCGGCAAGCTTTAGTTATTCACGTCATTATGATGATGCCATCAACTCAAAAGATCTGTTTTGAAAAAACTATGTACACACCGAATTCCAAATGCGGTGTTGATATGAGTTTCAATTTAAGTGTTAGAATGGAGACGTTTATGACGTTCGCTTTCTCCGTGTAAAATGCGTTCGACAAATGTATCGATTACAAAATAGCACGGATTACATGTGAGCGTTTTTTTCAAAGTAGTTAAGATTAAAACACTTAGCTATTCATCAAATAAGAACCGTATTTTTATTCATGCTAATTGATTTGTAACAATGTAGTGACTAGTGCTCAGTGCTCATTGCGGAGTTCTGGGTTGCTAAAAAGCTCTTTGTGCAATAAGAATGACAATCAGCCAGTACAACAGCAAATAAATATTTCAAATGTTATTGGATAAAGGCAGAACTTCAATTCAGCTTACAGCATAATGGAAATGATGTCAAGCTCCATTGGCCATTGTCGTGACATTCATTCGTTACAGTGCCACTAATTTGTCCACTTCCTGTACACCGATACGAGATTTTATCTCCGTCCGCCCATTTATTGGGAATTCGTCGGGTTACGATGGTGTAGGTGAGCCCATTTCTTGTTGGGGGAAAGCTACAAACTTTGAAGAAAGTCGTAAAAAATTATGTGATCCTGTTCAAAAAAGTATTGGAAAATTTGAGGTTTACTGTATTATAAAACATGAGGCTGAGGAAGTGATAGTAGAGACAAATTTCAAACAACTTATAACTACTTTAAGGTTTTCAACAATCGTAAGCAAAGCAAGTTTGATGAACAACCCAATGAAACGAACAAATAACTTTGGTTAGAAATATTGTTCTTTTTGTTATTATATTTATATTTTGTTATTGGTCAAAATTTTTAACAGTTTACATGAAATCAATGATGACAAACAAATGCAAAAATAAATTTATGACCAAATTGACGCTAAATAATTTGGAATCATTATAAACTACAAACACATGGCAAAGACATTCTCAAGCGTGTGACAAAAACATATTTTAGTGTTTAGTCGATATGTCAATGAATTGCAACTCAGTATCTGATTCTGATTACAGTATTGGATAAGCACAGCATTAACAATTATTGATTTAACGCTAACAAACTTTAACGTTAATTCAAATAGTTGTTAATGTTTTTTTTTTTTTTCTGATCAGAAACATGATGCTACAGAATACACCAATTGACTAAAAGGATTCCAAAAGATTAGTTCGGCATGAATAAAATTATTCGCAGTTCGAAAACAGGTATAAAGAAAGAAGCAATTCAAGTAGGAATAACTAACCTCTGAGACAACTTGGCAAAGCAGAATCTGTGACAGTCCAACCGTAATCCAGTGGACCTTTGCATGTGTTTGTATTCGTTCCAAGAAGTGCATAGTTGGTTGAACATGTGTACGTGATAGATTCTTCATCATCGTAAGGTGGATTTCCTTGAACGTTGCCATTCGGTATCGTTGGTGGGGCTGGACAATCTGAAATTGAATTATAATTTCATATATTTACTTCGTATTTTTGACTCGAACACCGAAAGTATGCTGTCTTCTGGCGAAAACAGTATGATGAATAAAATGTAATTATCACATAAAGTGCATAATGATAACATTTAAATTTTTGTTTTTCACAAATTCGAAATCATGAGGAAAACAATTGAAGCACGTTTTGGCAAAAGATGATAAGCGGCATTTTGCCGTTTCCAGAAAATCGCTTTTAAAGTTTTAAACTTTCATTCGGTTCTGTTGTTAAGTGCGACATAATAAACCATTTATTACCGAAAAATAATGGAAAATAAACATAATTTTCTTCTCAGGTAAAACATTTTTATCAAATAACTTGAAAAGTACCAAAAATGCTGCTTATCAACTTTTGCCAAAACATGCTTCAATTAAAAGTATGATTTATTGTGATTTAATTAAACAAAGAATGAGATTGCAAAGCAGTTCTAACTCAATAGAGGCAAAAAATACTTCTAGTTTTTATTTTGTTTTTATATTTTGGCAAAATAAATCTTTTTACATAAATCATTTTATTTTAAACTAACTTTATTTTTATTTCAAATAAGTTTTCAAATAATCCCCTAAAATTTGAAACTGAAGGAACACGAAAAATTTTCCCGTTTTTAAGGTTGACTGAAGCTATTTCACTAATCATGGGCATTTTGGCCATACTGACGTTAAAAGTTTCATAAGAAGTAGTTTTGTCGTCATCACTTTACTGGTCAGTATGTTGGACATAAAGACAGGAGTGCCGAGAGCCAAACGTGGGCCCGGAGTCAGCTTAAATATTAGACATCTCCGGTTTTATGTACTCCAAAACAGAAGTGGAAAATGCCACAGTTGTCACCGGATTTTGATGTGACCTCCAAAAAAAAAGGTCTTCCATCTTCCACGTACTGATTTGTCAATGTCATTTTGATGAGCCCTCTGAAGAACATGTGCCCTCTGCTGGGCCCCCTGAAGCCCACGCGCCCCATGATGGCCCTCTGAAGCCCATGGGTTCCCTAAAGTCCATGGGATCCAAGGTAATTGTCCCGTCTGCACCCCCCCTTGGTGGCCTTGCATGAAGGCAAAATGCAAATTGCCAATAACGTATTTCTTTTTCAAACTTACTTTCGTCGCAGCTAACTGTATCATGGGTCAAAACATTTTAATAAAAATGGATCCAAGAGTAAATAAATTAATCCAATCTTACTCGGGGTATTTAACCAACACATTGTTTTTTTTTACAATATGCGACAGAGAACTTTTAAAATAATTGATAGTTATTGCTGTTCAAGTTTTACTTCATTGTAATCAGAAGTTCAATTAAACTTACAGCATAATGGAAGTGATGACAAGCTCCATTGACCATTTCCTTGGCATGCATTCGTCACACTGCCACTAATTTGTCCACTTCCAGTACAACTATAAGAGACTTCATCTCCGACAATCCATCGATTGACAATCCGACGAGTGCCAATGGAGTACGTGAGACCGTTCTTTGTCGGTGGTGAGCTGCAAACTTGAAAAAAATCGAGATTTGTATGTTCTTGAATCACTTTTGATCTAATGCTGCTCTCACACTTTGGCGAATTTGATTGCTACTCCACTGCAAATTGAACATTTTTTTCTTTTCAGTCTCCGCGCAGTCTCAGCGCATTCGCAGTGGGGTCGCCAACGAGCAAAGATTTTTCAACCTGTTCAAAAATTTTTCAATTCGCAGCACAATTAGTCCAGTACTTTAGGGCCATCTTTCGGAGAAAAGGGGTACACGTTTGATTTTTGGATATGTTGGACCTTGTGACACAACTTTCAATTTTAGTGGGTGCCGCGATTTTTTGAAGCACATGATCCCCCCAAAATGGGGGATTCCCCCCGGTCATCTTTTCACTAATTTTCATAAATATATAGGTCGATAGGATCAATATTTTACATGTTTTGTTTATAATAGCAAGAAAACAAGTAAGGCCAAAATTCAATATTAAGCAGTTGTCGTGATGACGTCATTATTACGTCATCAAATGCCCATTTTGGTTCAATTTTGCGCTATTTTTATATTTTTTATCTTGTAAACTTGTTTAAAATTCTGAATAAAATATTATGCTAAAAATTATGGCTTTAAAATTTGTTCATCATGATGATGTCACCGTGACACTTCAAATGACGTCATAGGTATAGACATGCCAACTATAGTTAAGCGAAAAAGGGCAATAAAAGCAAAAACGAACCGTAATACTCAGATTACTGTATCTATCTGAAAGCAAAATAGGACGCTGTTTTGCATTAAAACGTCCAAGGTACTGTGATATCATGTGAGCAATGTTAAAAACATTAAGGTTCATAAGCTGACGTCACTACGCCACAGCAATGAAATAAAATCTGGTTTTACAAACTTTACATTCAAATGTAAAATAGACTGATGCAACCCGGTTATATTTTCGAGACACACCAATATAGAGTAACTGTTTCCATAGTCTCATTGCGGATCACATTGTAAATAAATCAGTTCAATGCTTATCTTTAAAGTCCTGACATGGAAGAGAAACATTAATAAGTTAAAATCGGTACTGGCTGAGAATTTATAAAAGCTAGTTAGAACTTAATGGGTACCAAAAATACTTGCTAACATTGATATCTCAATTCCTTTTACAATATTTATTAGCTACGCAATACACACATTATTATGAATATTTGCTGGTGTCACATACAGCAAAGTGGCTGATTGAGCTGCAGCCGGAGCAGCATTTTCTCAGCCTGTGAATACAGTTATTACACTTAGGCTCCATTCTCATCCAAGCCACATACTCGCAATATTGTATCCTTGAAAAATACTTTATTACTGTTTTTTGGGTCCCTGCAAGTAACAACTTCAATTTGGGAATAAATCAAAGCCCAGAGAGTGTACTGGAAGCTCGGGTAACTCACAATCCCGGTGGGTTCTTCTTAAATAACAGCCCAACAGAACTTTCAAAGAAACAAAACGATAAAACAATTTTGCTTAATAAAATTAGTGCTTGTTTAAATCTGTCATACATACAGAATAACAATCAATAACATTCTTCTAAAATGTCACGAAGGATGTTCAAGATGTAAAAGAATGTTAATGACTTCCGTCGTTATTTCAACTGCATAAAAACAATGAAATCAAAAGTAATTATTGCAACGCTTCGAGAAAGTCGAATACGTTCCTTTGAGAAAGTGCTGCCTCCATTGCATCAGACCGAGCATCAACAGTATTGCAGTTTTCATAGTTACGAGAACATAATCCTGTGCATTTGATACTTCTACTTTTGCATGCACAACGAAATGAGCAAAAGGACTTGCAGTTGCAGTGAGACGTAAGTACGTTTACGGACGTAACCGGTGCTTCAGCAGTCCAAATTCGTTTCATCTCGCCACTTTCTGTCAGCTCCCATCCCCAATCTAACGACGAAGGCAAATTTACTTCCTTTTTAGGCAACTTCTCCACACTTCGGCTTGATATATGGGTCTTCGAGTATGCTGATTAAGGACACTAGAAGTTGGTGGTAATTTATCAAACGAATTACCGCAGGCGTACAACTGGTAGCGACATTCGTCAATGTCGTTAGCAACACGCTTTTTGGCATACAATGCCATAACAAATTCTTGCAATTGATAGATTGAGGTAAACGAATTGGCCAAATTCAAGGAGATAAACGTTTGGCAAAAATTTTTAACATTTCGCGTCCAGCAAGTCCATGCCTTCTTTTTACCAATACCAAGCATTGATGATACTGTATCACAACCTGTCAGCGCATGAAATAAAGGTAAACTGGGAGCTATAATGTCACAATGAGGCATTGCTGAAACAACTTGGTGTATTGGTGTAAAGCGAGTTCTTGACCCACAGCCAAACTCAATCCATAACCGTTCAATTCCCAAATCTTTAAAACAGAAAATCGCAATAATCACCACATCAGTGTCAACCGTTTTAATTATTGCATTGGATTTAGCGTGCTGTACATGCAGGAACAAACGAGTGTCCGCTTCTTCATGATCGCAAGGTGAAATATCAGACACATATTTGTCGGCAGTGTGGCCAAATGGGTAAAGGCGTCGTTTTTACGACGACCCTGATCAAATGATCTGGGTTCAACCCGAACCCTAGTCACGTTGTTGCGTCCTTGGCTAAGACATTTTACGATGATTATCTCTGCTTGGTGGCTTCGAACAAGCAGCAAATTCAGTGGACAAGAATTCGAAGAAATCCACAGGAACATTGGATCATCGGAAACTCCCAAGCAGGTGCGCATTCCTCATATCACGAAGTAGTCCTGATAATAAAAAGTGTGCGGATCGTCCAACAAGTTAGCGTCTGACGCTGTCCGGTGACAGGAAGATAAATATGCGCTACAACAACAACAACATCCAGAAGGTCCGTGTTGCTAACAGCAACGTCCAAAGATGTAACTACTATAGTGGCAATGTTGGCAGAAATTGATGTAATGATGGCGTACGCAATCATTTGAAACAGCGTTGATTTATTTTCCCCATTTCGTAAAAACTTCGACCAACCACACTGCGAAGGAAGAAAAGCCTGTTTTGAAACTTCAACCCTGTAACCAATACCGCGTTTGTCTCTTGTGGAACCTTTGATACTCCTCTCAAGGTAAACGTCGAAAACAATATCAATGCGCTTGTAAAACGTAGCTTTTCTTAAACATACGGGGTTACAATATTTGAAATATATTCTTCGAAGGTTGTGATATTCTCTTCTGGCTTTAGCATCTGAATTGGTGCTGAGCCATCGATGACATAAGTATCCACTACTGGAGGTTGATATATGGGTGGCCCATGTTTCTCAACAATAGGGAGAAGAGCAGATTTCGTTGTCGACCTTATGCAGCCCTTGCATGACAACGAGGCAGGATACGATTCAGTTTCATGCTTGAAGAAAAGTTTCAAAGCTTCTGTCCCTCGAATGTAACTCGAGATAAAGACCTTTTGCACTAAAGAAGCATTACGCCTAAACAATGCTATGGATGGCTTGGCGTTATCCTCAGATTTTCGAAGCTTCCCAAACAAGTCCAACGGTGTTTTAGTGATTGGTTCCCAAAATGACTGAGTTTTATTCACAAACGCAGAAGAAACAAATGGTTTGTACTTAGCTGCTGCAGTATGACGAATTTGTAAAAGCTGTTGAACACCTTCGTTATCTGCTACTTTTCGTGTACACACGGTTACAAGTTGCTTGGAATTTTCTTCAAAAAGATTGCCTCGGTCTTCAAATGCCTGCACCAAGCAGTCGAGTTCTTCGCGAAATCTGTCTTGGAAGCTTTTTCCTTCTTCATGATGTAACCAACTAAGCTTGTCATTACTCATGCCAAATTCTTCATGGAAATCTCTCGTCAATTCGAAAAGTTTAGGTTGCGTTACTAACCACCTTCTAAACGCTTCATCTTTTTGAAATAACTCAATGGTTCCTCCTTTTCCTTTGAGAGTGGCATTGCACTGTTCATGATTTTGATCCAGCGCTATGGCAGAAAATCGATTACGAGATTTCGTCACAACAAAGTTGCCTTGAGCAAACTCCAAATAAATCAGAGCCACTTTCTTCTTAAGTTTCGATATCACAAATATGCACCGAGGCCCAACGTGCATAAAGATGGTGATTCAATGCGAAGAACCAAGGGCAGAGGATTTTCAAGCTTTTGACATACATCTTCCAATTACGAGTTCGGATGGACTTGATGAAAGTAAGTACAATAGCTTCCAATTCTTGAACTAAATTCCAATAAAAAAACATTGGAGACGACTGCAACATCTCATTGACCCAAGTCCCTAACGGTCCGCTTCGCACATCTTGCAACCTTGAATATTACATATCTTTGCGCACAAAGTAGCTCATGCAGCCTACTGTATAGCTAAAGTATATATATCATCTTGCGACTATACTTTTCTAAAATGTAGATATACAGTACATCACATCTAAAGAAAATAATTGTTAGTTTTAGTATATTATACTTGTGATGGCAGGAATATATAATTCTCCCTTCAAATGCATGAACTTAAGACAGGAAGGCACCACTAGAGTAGCCGAGGACCATACTTCTGCCTTTTTGGCAGCCTTACTGCATTGTGAATAGTGTTAGGTTTATAGTAAAATGAAAATAAAAGTGATTTAAAACCGCTATAATGGCATCATATTTGTGTTTAAACCAATCAGTGTACCAGAATGCGTGATGGAGATACGTTGCATTTTGTGTTAAAATCTATACAGAAGAAAGTTGTCATTAGAATTTAACGTTATTGATGATGTCATCATGACGTCACTAATGTAAGCTATGCTGCATGCTTGCATCTTGTTTCAGAAAACGACAGTAAGTGCCATAATTTGTTCTAGTGAACTTTGTACAAAAAACAGACGACCAAAAATGGAAAAAATCACAAAAATATGAAACAAAATCGTCGTTGATGACGCGATCGTGACGTCATCAATCACGTAATTTATTTTCACACTGTAACGGCGTTGTGTTCTTGATATAATAGTTGTAACATAAAAAATAATAACCACACTAATACAAAAATGCGTGAAAATAGAATAAAACATGATTTGAGGGGAATCATGTGCTCCAAAAAGTCGCGGCACCCACTAAAATCGAAGATGGGTTCAATAGCTGCAACGTATCCAAAAATCAAACGTGTACCCCTTTTCTCCGAAACTTTTCGATATTTTTCCCTAAGGTACTGGACTAAATCTCCGTGGATTCGCAGTGCATTTGCCACCAAATTGACGGAGACTGCGCTGCGAACCCACGGAGAGTGCAGTGCGACTCTGGCGAATGCACAGAGACTGCGCTGCGAATCATATCAGATACAACCGAAATGACGTAGTTTATTGTTTTGTAATAAATTTTATTTTGCGAAATAATGAGTGGTGGAAAGGAAATGGTAAAATAAATAATTTCTTGAATGTCAGCTATTAGGCAAAAGTAGGGTCTAAAACTAAAATATTCTTGCCTGAAGCTAATATAACTATCAAAATATGGATGATAATTGATGAAGCAGATCAAAATACGAACATAAAATCGGAAAACATTTTAACAAAGTGTAATACGGAATTCGATAGCACAAAAACTTGGGTTTTTAATAGTTGAAGTAAATATTTTCTATATATTTGAAGCTTTTAGTACAATGATTCTAGTAATTTTGAAATTTGCTTTCAAATTTCTTTCAAAAGTTCAGGGATGGTGCGGTTGACAACGTAAATGTCAGCTACTATGTCTACGTTAATATGGGGCTATGTTTAGATCAGATAGTGTGTCTGAAATTGGGGTCCACGGTTTGATTCTGGCAGTACAGTCAGTAGAAAGACAATTAGAGGTGGAGTCCTCGAGGACACATTTTGAAGTCCTTGGCCTTGGCCTCAAGTCCTCGAAAATTGCCTTGTCCTCAGCTCGAGGACAGTACTGTTTTTGAACTTTTGAAATTTTGTTGCAAAACGCCAGAAGCCTTGCAGAAAATCTGCAAAGACCTTTTATTTGGTTTCCTCAAGTAGAGATCGCCTGAAAAAAAATTTTTGAAGACGTTTTTTGCCTGAAAAAAAATTTTGAAGACCTTTTTTTTTGAAATCGCCTGAAAAAATTTTTGAAACCATTTTTTTTCGGACAACACTAGCGTCTGTGTCCTGGGTCTTTGGCCTTGGCCTCAAAATTTTTTTGTGTCCTTGGCCTCGAGCCTTGTGTCCTCGACTCCATCTCTGTAGACAATATAGTGCTGGAGATACGCTTGATAACTGATTGCTGGGATCCATTTTAATTGATGGGTAACTGTTTGGGTTTTTGAATTGCTGGCTTGACCTTTCGCTGTGTCTTTAATCAATTTTTGGTTGAATTTGTAGAGAATCATTAGATAAGATTTGTAATAGTGCAATTATAAAATTTGTAGTTTTAGTAGAAAGGCTACTTTCAGTAACCACATTGCAACACAATTCAAAAACACCACTCAGTTATCTCATACAAGGCTACTACAAGCTAGGCTAGCTTTATATTTTAATTATACTTAATTGAACTCCTAATTTAATTTATCTTATTAGGAAGTGCCTGAACCGTAGTATGGCAGTCTAGCCAGATGCAACTGAAAATCCAAATTTTGCTGTATGTTCGAACAATGTTGTTACTATTTTGAATTAATTTTCACAGTGCACTGATTATTACTTTATGTATTTGCCATGTTTTTAGTTTTTTAATCAAGGCGCTCAATATAACGCCGAAAATGTTCGACTTCACTTAAAACACTAAGTTTGCCTACAATTGTTAATAGCCGGGTAGTAGGATAAATACCGTGGTGTGGAAGAGTAGAGTTGCAAAATAGTTATAAAATTATTAGCTTACCTGCTTGATTTGTGCTTGTTTTTGAAAGCACTAATGCCTTTTATCGCAGAACAACAATTAATTAATTTCCGATTTATTTTGCTTTTTTGTTAAACTTGCACTTGTAGGACATCTAATTCTTTTGCGTGTTATTTGCAAATTGATAATTAATGACTAAGTTGAAACGTCTCTCAAATAGAACGTTATAGACAGCTTCGGCTATTGTATTCTCGGCAAAAAATTCCTGAAGTCCAGTTTGTGTGCTCTAAAGCTGGATATATTTAAGTTTTATGTTTGCAACAAAATGTACATTAACTTAGCAGCAGTGTCAAACGACATTAAAGATGCATATTTTAGAAAAATTGACTTTGAAGGGAACGTGTTTAACGAAAACTGAGCCCATTTGCCGAGCATATATTCTCTTCAATCACAGGAATAATACGAAATAATAAAGACTTGAACAAAAATGAAAATAATAGTAATACGCAATAATAAAGCTACCGTAATTCGAAGGTTATTCACCACTTTATTGCTTTTGCGATTTTGAAATTAAGTTAGGACAATAAACGTTTAAAAAAGAGGAACAATTCGATTGGTTTTATACTTACAGTAGTTCAACATTTTGCTCTAAAAAGTTTGAGATTTTGTTGAATTTTCATGAGCGTAGATGTTTAAATTTACCCATAAATTACAATGCCAATTCAAAACATCAATTTTTCACATTGATTTAAAGAAAATTTTTGCATTTCTACAGAGAACTGGTAGCGCCTTTAAATGTTAAAGTATCGCGGTAATGAACCAACGATACCATTGAAAAAATACCGCGTTACCGCTCAGGTATGCCGTATTACATCAAAGCTATGTCGCAAAGACTAACCGGTTTCAGTCATTTTTCTTTTCAATTTTGATTTTTCAGACAACGTTCGTACTTTTTGTTTGCTGCTAAATTAAAGCTGTCACTAAATTTTATATCTTCATCAGAAGTAATAAGCTTAATTAATCTTTTAAATAAACTTTTTTTTTAATTTTACCTGCTTTCTTGTCCTGCAAATAATTGTTATTTTTCTTCTTCATTAGTACACTGTAAACAACTTAAACACCTCAAAGAACATGTTCTCAGTTTATTTTTTTGCTCACGTTTACCGTAAACATGTTTAACACATGTTTAAATTTTAATGCCAGACGTTGATATTTTAGGTGTTTTATTCGAAGGCGTTCGAATTAAAACGCGTTTAGTCACAGTACAACATTTACTTTTAAACGTGTTTAAAAATTGTGGTGCATTTTTCTCTTCAGTTTGCCCGTGTGACAAACATTGACATATAGAATGGCACGTTTACTATCACTTTTTTGTTGCTAGTTCAATTATAGCTGCTTAATGCTTTGCTATAGCATAAGCATTAAGCAACTCATTAAACCAGCAACAAAAAAGTGACAATAATTGTGCCATTTGAATTCAATGTTTGTAACACGCGCAAAATTGGAAAGAAGATTGTACCAGCCTTTTACAAAACGTTTGTTGGTTGGCTTCGTTAAATTTAATACCGTATACACAATGCCAAAATTTGCCAAATCTGCACGTCTAAAATTCGTATATGCACACTGTATCCTGCACCAAAAATCGTTTTTATCCCATTTGACAGAATCAAAAAAAACTCAACCAAAAACTATCGCCCGAAAATGCGTTTTCAATAGCAATGCAGCATTGAAAGAGCTAATAAATATTATACGCTACATTTTGTATTTTGGCAAGTGATTACATTTTTGCAAGGTGGGTGTTTACTGTTTAGCATACGGATCTAAGTTTACGAAAGCTAACCAAGCAGTTAAACCTTTTTTATCCGGCAAACAGCACATCGAGTATCGTTTTACTCGATAACCGAAACAGTAATCAGCATAAGGCAGTGATAGTTCAACTAGCATTGACAAACGATACCAAACGTGCAGCTTTAAGTCAATGTTCGTAACACATGCAAACTGAAAAAAATTACACCACAGCTTTTAAAACAAACAGCAAAAAAAAATAAACAAATTGCCTTTAACCTGAAATATTATACGGCAGTTAGATTTTCAAACATGCTTGTGAAGCTTAATCGGAAAGAAAAATAAACACGTTTTTGCAAAAGCATGGCCGAATTGTTGCACAATTTGTTTGTACAGGTCGTAAAAAAACACCCTAAAATAAACTTGCTGCCATGACCTTAATTATTTTGTTGGTCTTTTTTTTTTAGAGACCATAAAGCAACGCTAGACATTTTATTTTTTAAAAATTAATGGCCATCTGAATAACATGACGCTTGCTATGCAGGAAAAACTAAAATAGTGGATTTTTACATTTTTTTTGGAGAGGGGTGAAAAACGGCAATGACGTTACTGTCAACCCCAATGATATCGCAAAGTGTTACGCAGATTTTCCTTCTCACTGCAAGGTCGCCGAGGATATCATAGTGCGAAGTGGTTTAAGCAAGATGAAGCTACACGTTATACAGCTAATCAAACTTTAGAAGCACTTCAAAACATGTTTGATGATCGTGAAATCTGTAAATGAACTAAGAATCCGTAGACATATCATATGTCAGATCTCAAACCGCTAGATTTTTTCTGCGGAAAATGTTAAAAATCAGTGGTGCCAAGGAGGATTCATTCAACCCCCTTTAGCCAAAAAACTTAGAAAACTTAACTCCAAAATGCAAGCGGATTGAGTTTTGGTAAACGATATGCCCATGGTTTCTAAATTCATCTGCAGACTTCACGATCATCAAGCATATTTTGAAGCCTTTCTAAAATTTGATTATAGTTGTACAGGGTGTAACCTCATCTCACACAAACCACTGCGTTTAAATGATATGCCTTGGCGACATTGTATAACACCAACGAAGGGAAAAGAAGGGAAATCTGTATAACACCTTGCAATGTCATTGGTAGTTGACAGTAACGTTATTGCTGTTTTTATCCCCCCTAAAAAATGCAAAAATTCACTATTTAGTTGCTTCTGAATAGTAAGCGTCAGGCTATTCAGATGGCCATCAATTTTTACAAAAATAAAATTCCTCGCTAATAGCTATATGTGTTCTAGAAAAGAAAAAAATGATCACTGAAACATGGTAGCATCTTTACTTTAGGGTGTTTTTGGGGAAGGAACATCTTGCAGATTGGTCAAGATTAAGCTTGATATTATCATCTTCAAAACAGCACAAGTTACGTTTCGATTTAAAAATGTTAAAATAATTCATAACATTTAAACCTTTTACATAAGATATGTTATTTGTATTTCTCAGGTCAAGTCTAAGTTTTCTGAAAACAGGCTCGAAAAAAATCTTATAAGTTTTAAGCAACAGCAGCTTATTAGAATGTGATGCTGTTATAGCAAAATCATACTTTGAAGGTTTGTTTCCAGTATGTTTGGAGTTAAAATTCCACTAAAAGGTAGCAACATACGAAAAACGAAACGGGACTGGAATCACAGAAACTTACTTTCAATTTGAATTAAACCTTACGCATTTTCCACTTCAAAACAGTCTCTCTCAAGTCTAATACACTTTTCTATTCTTTTTTCCATGTATCTATGGAACCCTGAGAGGACTCTTTTGGAACTGCCTTTAGTTTCATGGTCATGGCTTATTTAATTTCTTCCGGGTTTTCTAAAATGGGTTCCTTTTACGACTTCCTTTAGTTTCGGAAGCACAAAAAAGTCGCAAGAAGCCAGATCTTTAAATACGATGGTTGTTCCAGGAGTGAGATGTTGTTTTTGGCCAAATACTGCCAAATGTTTAGGGCCGTGTGAGCCGTAGCATTATCGTGATGAAGAATACAACACTTGCTTTTTGACATTTCTGGCCTTTTTGTTTGCACTGCTACGAGCAGGTGTTGCAGTATCACTTTTGATGCAAGAGGTGTTTTTCATTTCAGTTCTTGCCTCAGGATGAAACAATTAACCAGCATGAGTACAGAGAGATACTGCAACATCTGCTCGGAGCAGTGCGAACAAGAAGACTAGAAATGTAAACAAACAAGAGTTAGATTCTTCATAATGATCACGCTTCGGCTTACTCGGCCCCAAGCATCCGGCAGTAATTTGGCCAAAAACAACATCCCTTACCGGATCTGGCTCCTTGCGACATTTTTTGTTTTTGAAATTAAACAAAGTCGTGAAAGGAAAACATTTTGGGAACGTGGAAACCATTAAAAGGGCCATGACCATAAAACTAAAAGCAATCCCTGAAGAATCCTTTCAGGGACCCATAGATGCATGGAAGAAAAGAACGAAAACGTGTATTCGACTTGAAGGAGACTATTTTGAAGTGGAAAATGTGTAATGTTTGATTTCAAAATGACAAAGTTTCTGTGACACCAATCCTGTTTCTTTACTGACACACCTTGTACATGCCACAAAAGGGTGAGCAAACAAAAACAACGTAACGTATATACACCTCCGCCAAGCAATAAAATGAGAAAAGAACACTTATCTATGCATTGATCTAAGCGTAACTTTTGCATAATTATGCCAATTGTTCACAATTACGAATAATGTGTCATGCTCTCCTCTTTTATTCACGCTCAAATTTGAAAATATGAATAAAAGCACCAAATGGCTCATTATTACACAATCAAGAACAACACTTGCAAGAACCTTAACAAAATTAAAGTTATTGTCTTAGACAGCAGGACCAAGTTCGCTAAACATACACCGCTTTTTCGCATGCTTGTATTTGCTTGTTTTGTAAAATTTATGATGATCATCTGATACATGACACTGAAATAAACGAAGCACTGGATAACATTTGGGATAATCTATGTTCTAGGCATTGTAGCTTGCCATCAAACAATAAATGTACTGAAAGTAGTTATCTTGTTGGGTTTCGTCAATGAATACGTTGACACAAACTTCATCATCAACAATAAACTCTTTTATGATTGATTCTTCAGCTTGAATCACCAACCTCAAAGGGCTGTTTTCAACGCATTCCAAATTTGGGGGGTCCTAAAAATGCGGTTTATAGATGTCAGTTCTCAGTAGAATTAATGCATTTATACAGTATTGTTCGAGTTAATTGCATCACTCTACTGTTTTGTTGTTTTTTTTACTTGTGTTATGCACGCATAAAAAGAATAAGGTTAAATATTTCTGGTAAACTGATTAGAAGTAAATATGTCATGACACTTTTGTGATGTCATACTATTTGTGACGTCATAGTTGCCCTTTTTTCGTTAATAGCTTAGGCGATAGGTCTATTTTTATAGCAGAGCAAGCTAATAGTTACCAAGTGTCATATCGAAATTATCTCCACTTTTGCTAACGATGTCAGATGTTAACCCAACATACGAAAGTTACAGGTGGTGTTACCAGTATGTTATACATTATTTTGCTTGGCCTGAACGATCCACAAGATATTAACCCTGTCAATTTAATCGGGAAGATAGTGAACCACCACATCACAATTGCACTAGAGAGTTGCATTTTTTTAATTTGCAACTGAAAGTTTTCACACACAAATACAGCAAAAATTGCAATAAACACATTTTTAACATTAAAATTAATATTTAGTGTGGCCCCCCTTAGCTTTGAGTAAGTCATTGACACGTGTTGGCATCGACTCCATTAATTTTTTGCATTTCTCCAAGATCTCATCATCATGGTACCAAATATGGATTATTGCCTCCACAAGCTTCCTGGAGGTAGTGCAATCCGTTTTTCTCAACCGACACTTAACAATTGCCCACAGGTTTTCAATTGGATTTAAATCCGGGGAGTTTCCCGGCCAATCCAGTACTGAAACTTGGTTTTCCTGAAAAAACTTGACAGTTTTTCTGGAGGAGTGGCAGGGTGCCAAGTCTTGCTGAAAAATTCCATTTTCACCAGAGAATGCTCGTTTCAAATCTGGGAAGGCTCTTCTCTTGAGGACGTCAATGTATTTGTCGGTATTCATCATGCCCTCAATCGGAACAAGAGAACCAACTCCCTTCCGTGTAAAGCCTCCCCAAAACATCTTTTTGGGGGAATGCTTTACCGATTCATTTATGTGGTGAGAGGTTAACACTTCTCCTGCACTCCTACGCACAAACTGACTGTGCTTGCCCCTCACTAAAAAATGACTTTCATCAGTGAACATAACCTTCTTCCACTGATCAACTGTCCAGGATTTGTATTTCTTTGCCCACTGAAGTCGTTTCTTTTTCATTTTGTTTGTTAGGAGCTGCTTTTTTACTGGCCTGATGGCTTTTCTTCCAGCCATGACAAGTTGCTTCTTCACCGTGCTGGAACTTATTTGTGTACCAGTGTGTGCTAGATCTCTCTGGAGGTCAAAGCTGGTCTTTCTCGGGTCCAATTTACTCTGTCTTATCAAAAATATGTCATCTCTTGGTGACGTTTTTCGCTTCCTTCCACATTTCCCCTTCCTCTGTGGTGATCCAGACCCAGTTTTGGCTACCTGCATCAGCAACCTAGAAACCTTGGATTGGTTTACACCAAAACGCCTCGCAATATCTCTCTGATTTAGTTGCGTGTTGTTCCACAGACTGATAATAGAAGCTCTCTTTCTTGGAGTTATATCTGACATAATCTGACTTCCAATACAAGAGGATAAAAAACACGTGCCCACACTAGCCTACTCCTCTGAGAAAAGACATACGACATGATTATTGAAGAAAAATTCAAAACTATGACGTCACAAATGGTATGACATCATAATGTGATGATGTCATATGCTGGCCACATGATTTAAAAAAACAGTAAATTAAAAGATATGGCAATAACATCTTTTTAGAGCTTGTATTGGACAAAAAAATAAAAATAGCTTAAAAAACTTCAGTGACACAATTAATTCGAACAATACTGTAGTGCAATAACGGCAAGAAAATAAATTTTCAATCACCGATGTGAAAATTTATTTTGATTGCATACAAACCGCTATGTTTTCAAGTTACAGGTGAAGTTTACCTTTTTCAGTTAGCAAAGGATAGCTTGAAATTCGAGCCACCAAAAACCTGGGAGCGTTGAAACTAATTTAAATGATGTGGAATCCAATAAACAACGTATTAAAATGTTCTAGTCCAAAAGTGAAAAGCATCAGAGCAAAATACTTACGAAGACAATCGTCAAAAATTGTGGATGACTTTTTGTGAGTTTTGGTCCTAACTCTTCCGCTAACCAAACCAGCAACCTTTCTTCCATCGATGCATCATTCTACAAAATTGGTACACAAAATGTATTAAAGTAATCTAAGTCAAGCCACAGAACAACAAACTGTACGAAACTTTGCAAAGCCACGTTAATGAAACGCACGGCCAGTCGGCTATAAGTAGTCAGGCGAGACAAAAAGAATCAGGAGTTTAGTTGGGTAAAAAAAAGCACCCCTTGCCCCAGATAACAGTTACTGATAATTTTTAACTACGGCAAGTGATGTTGTGAGAAAAATATATCTGCATGTACCAACCATTAAAAATGCAATTTGCAGTTATTTAAATCATAATCTACAAAATTTTTGTGAAATGGCACCAAAATTGCCTAAAAAAATTTTTGCAGCAGTTTATTAAATTTTTTGATATTTTCAATATTGCTGCAGAGTTGAAATCAACTTGAGTTTGTTTATGAGTGTAGTTATTGAGGTTTTATTAGCAAATACACTAGCCATCATACATAAAGCAACGACAGGTTACGATGGGTGATTTTTTAGCCCACAAATTTGCTGCTGAATAGGGTAAAAAAACCTTTCCCCAAAATTTGATAAAGCGTTTGTTTTTACCAGTTTAAACATTTTTTCAGGGTTTGATAACGATCTTTTAGAAACCTGGTGTTTAGGTGCTTGTCTATATTATCAATGACTGAGAATTTTTGAGTCCCACAAATGGTAAAAGACGAAAAGATGAGTCACTAATTATCATTTCATATTTCAGGCATCTACCTACTGTGGTAGATTTTGATAAAACTGTAAGCTAAGATAAACCTTGGTTTTAGAATGCCTGCAGTGCACTGTCAGCTACGAAAAACCAGTTTTAGAATGCCTGCAGTGGAAGCTGCCAGTTTACCAGAATTTTTAGTACAGTTAAATAAAAGGCTAAAGCAGTACTGAATTTGTATTGTAATTTTAAGTAAAAGTATCACCCGAGCTGTAGTAACTAATGACGAATCGTGTAGATTGTTACATTTTGTTGTCAGTCATATCTAAAATAAAGTCATGAACATTTCATAATTATGCTAAAGTGAGCTGTTTTTCTATTTTTTCAGACTTCAGTGAACTAATAATACAGAAAAATTGATAAGTACTCGTTTTTGATGTAATTTTCCTGATTTAATCCATAGTCCATACCCAATGACCATCATCTTGACACATCAAATAGCATATAGTGATATATCCTTGCTCCCTACTTGAGTGAAAAGCGAGTTCTTATCAAAAATTTGGTAATTATATACAGCAGTTCAATAACTACTGTTACCAAAATGCAATAGTGAAATTATGACATGCTGATTTTTTTACCCCTATGGGTGATTTTTTTCCCGCCTTGTGGGAAAAAAAGCATCCACATTTTTTTATCAAAAATCATAGCAAGAGCATGGTGAAAACAAAAGTGTACTGTTATACATTAGTACCTACTAGGGTTTGATCCATTCATTTTGTTTTTAGTTTTTAAATTCAAATTCAAATTCATTGACTATAAAAAATCTTAATTCAATTTCATTGACTTTGAAAAAACTAAACTCAAATTCAAATTGATTGACTTTGCAGAAGTCGACTTCAAATTCAAATTCATCAATAACTCCTGAGCGGATTCAAATTCAAAATCAATCCAACCCTAGTATCTACTACACCAGCGTATCTAACAAAAACTACGACTGCACATTTTTGACTTGTGAGTTTGGAGTGATTGCAAAGTTTTAGAAACGTGCTGGTTTTTTGCCCCAACTGACTATAATGCACTGTTTTATGTATTACATAACTTAGATATAGGGAAAAACAGCAACTGAAACCCTACACATACTCGAACACTGAATCAAGTCAACTGACTGTGACAAATTGACTGCAAACCAACGGTTTCATTAAAGTGACTTTGTTGCAGTGATTTCGTCACAATGTGAGGGTTTAGGCTAGATGGCTCTGGGGATAGTAAAAATATATTTAGAATCGCCCTTCTCAGCAAATCAACGTTGTTAACGATTAGTTTGTTGCGGTCAGTTGTCGTGGACCCCTTGAGCACTGATAGCTTATTAAATTTGCACTGCGCTGATTTACCAACAAACTTTGCAAAAAAATAAGCAAGCTAACTTTTTGAGACAAAAAGACAATTTTTCAAAAGAAAAGAAAAAAAAAATTCACAGTCTGTTAGTGGAAACCAGACATGGACACAATCTTGATTAACAAGATCACATTGTTTTACTAATCTGATCTTAAACATCACATTTTTAGTGTGATCTTGAAGATCAAAATCACTCTTGTTTTTAAATATCACGTCAGACGTAGGGTAAGCATTGCCGAAACCAGGTCTGAGGTTATAATATGTGATATTCTAAAGCAATTTCATAGCTCCGACAGAATGGAGTATAAACTAATCAGATCTTGATCTTGAAGATTACATTATTTTAATGATCTGATCTAAAAGATCACTTTTTTGGATGATCTGATCTTGATCTTCAAGGCCACCAAAAGGTGGTGATCTTGTCCATCTTTGCTGGAAACATATCAGAAATTATTAAAAATTACATTAAACCTTCCTACAAAATTTGCAGTAGTAGAAAAAGCACAACACTTACAATCACAGATGAAGCAACTCCTCATTTACATCCATAAATCAATAAATATATTCTTTACAAATAGACTATCTCTGGAACCATTAACAATCAAATTATTAAACCAAAGGTGAGTCTCCATGCAACAGTAACCACAGTAATTTTTAATTTTCACAGGTTATATCAAATACAAATACAGTATCAAGAGTTTACGATAGCCTACAGTTATCGTGTAGCCACATTGCAAAGCCTGAAACAATACCAGTCAGTTACTGTCTAGCAGTATCCTTGGTCTACCCATCTATCACTGTAAAATGTACTGAATGCTGGCCATAAAAAACTGCAACATAAACTTCGCACTGGCGTTATATCAGCAGTCTCTCTTGGTGCTCAATGAAATATGTGCACCAAGACCAGCTATTGCAGGCACATTCGTGCATAAAGCCACTAGCCTATTGACTAGGGTTGTACAAAGTAGAATAATGCAGTATTCTAGAATAATTCTAGAATAGACAATTCGAATGTAGAATTTCGAATACTTTTCTAGAATAACTAACTCATGGCAAACTGTGACAATACATTGTGACAACACAGTTTTATTGCAAAAATTAAAAAAACACAATCCTGACTCCTGACTTAAGTTAAACAACTGTCACTTCTTGAGTGCGTGCCCGCTTGTTTGAGTGCAATGCACTGTCAATGAAATGCGACTAGACAGTTAGGTTGCTTCAAATTGCGTAATACGTACGTTACCTCTCTTTGCGCTTTGGCAGCCCTTTCAAAGATTTCTTTTGAATCCAATTACCCGATAAAAAATGCGTTTTGAGATTCGTTTCTCCGGCGATTCGAATCTCAAGGATTCGAAATTCTACTTTGTACAACCCTACTATTGACTAAGCATACATTAGTGATGAATTAATGTCAGGCTACACATCAACTACTTTTTGACTGTATGAAAAACATCGGTACAGTACAAAGTAGACTAATGCATTGACAAGATTAAAATAATCAGTAAACTTGACAAAATATTTAATAGCTTTAGGCACATAGTTACCGATAGGCCAGTTCTAAAACATACGGTTCAATTATGGTACCACAAGGCCTAGGGTGCGATACTACAAGAGTTAGGGATGGGAGAACATCCGGTACCGGTACCTTGCATACACTACAGTACCAGTCTGCCAGTATTTGTTTGCAACACAGTACTGTAGGCCTAATTCTAAACGGTACGAGTAGCCTACGCAAGGTACCAGTACGGCATGATACAAGATAGAGCTTGACCAATATGACTTCTTCAGGTTGATACAGATATCGATATTTTACTTATAGGCCGATACCGATATTGATAAACGATATATTAACTACGAAACTTTGACCCTATTTTTCAATTAACTTGACACTGAAAGCTTTACTAATTCCACTCCAAAGAAAGACTATTGCAAACACAAGTCACACTCCAGTATTATTCAACAAAAACAAACCAAAAATACAACGATTTGGCAATCAATAGTCAAGAGCGGTCAAACTCACCCTAAAAAATAAACAGTCCAAGGTAACTGTGCTACACCAATATCTTATCGGTGGTAGATAGCCAATGCGATATATTGGCTTGGACTTGGTATCAGCCGATAAGGTATATCGGCTGACCGATATAGGCCTATCGATCGAGCTCTAATACAAGGTACCGGTACTAGGCCTATTATCTTGCAATGTGCACACTGGCAAAGATTAGTGGTACTGTACCATACTTGCTCTGTGGTCCATTTTATTTAAAAGCTATAAGCTATTTCTATCAGCTATGGCTTTTGTACAGGCCTAGGCTCTCTCTACAATCTTGCAGTGATAGGCCTATGAAATTAAAGACACAGACCCAGTAATAAAACTTCAGGTGCGGGCTGGCACATGCCAGCATGCGGTACATCCTCGTGAGCCATGTTTATGACCATAACTACACCTCTTTTAATTTTACCAATCATAGCTCTTTCAATTTCATTAATCTTGTCTACCAACTCGGTCTACCGGTAGGAACCAGCTGAAACAAAAATATAAACAATTTGCTATTGGCAAATTTCAAAATGAGCGCAGTCAGGCGTGAAATTTAGAATTAAATGATTAAAAAATTGCGCGGTAATTTATAAGGCCTAACTGAGCAATGCAAGTGCTTGATTGTAGATGCCACGTAAATGCACATAATTTATTCAAGATTAAAAAAGATTTAAGCACTGGCAGAAATTTTGTTTTTTAACGTTACAAGAAACACTACTGTTATGTTTTGTAGACCGTACCACCACTGAGCGAAAGGCTACTTTTGCACACACTGCAAAATGTATCCCACAAAAGCGAAAAACATGCGCTATTTGCTAGCCTACCTGCGCTCAACAAATACGTACAGTAGACTAATATATTCACCAAAGCATTTTAAAAAATGTTTTAGTGTAATCACGATAAAAACGTGAGAATTCCTTTTCTTAACATATTTTGCTCAGTTTAGTCACACTTTCTAACAGATAACATTACTTGAAGCTAAATTTCATTACCTGGGCTGAATTAAGTATGGTGTATAAGCCAAAGGCTGAACTTAATGCACACACCTTGCATCAGTCAGAAGACGCTAATAAATGTCTTTTTCGACTGTTCTATACAAGGCCGTATTTAGGTGGATTAGAGGATTCAACCCCCACAATTTTTTTTATAAGTTTTGTATAAAACATCCTAACCTAGCAGTCATCCATTTTTTACCTTAAAATCACGAGCAATTTTTTGCCTAACAAACGCCCAGCGGCCGGGGCTTCATCTTTAAACCCCTGTTTATGAGGCTGCTATGAATGAAACGCAGATGTAGTGTTGGGGTTCAAGCCCACCACCTAAAGCAAAACCCTAATTACGAGCCTAACCCCCCCAAAATTTTTTTCTAGATACGGCCCTGGTTTTGCAGACTCGAACAAAGATCTTCTCAGACGTGTTTTCAAAAAAAGGCCAGATTCGAGCCACTTTAAGCGACGAACCAGGCCGGGCCTGGGCTTTTGCATAGTTCTCCTCCTAACTCAATCCAAGTCAGAATTATCACTTGCTTGGAATTGGACAAGTTGTAGACTTAATAGTTTTGTGTTGGGCTAATCTTGCTTATTCAGACTTTGTTCCACATTAAAGTCATAGTTTCTTATATTTACCAGCATCTTTAACGCTATACGGTAAACCAGAGACTATTTGATTCTTTTAAACTCCCTTTATCCGCTTCAAAATTTTTTGAAACGTATGAAGTTACTACATAAATTGCATTTGGTCTAAAGAACAATCTAACACGAATTCAGCATTCAAGTCTTTGAAGTTAGATCCAATAAGAGTTTAAAAATTCAAATAATTTTATAAAATAACGTGTTTTTGTACAATGTGTTTAATGTTGGCCAATATTGCAACAATTGTTCAAACTTTTTGATTTATGTGCTTTGATTTGAACAACATAGCAGTTAAACATGTTGAACGTGAGATTTCTTTATAATTAAACGCGTTTATTTAGTAACATGTTGTAAAATATAAACACTAACGTCAAAATTACATGTTATTTTGTGGTTTAAATATCTAAATAAAGCTAAATTTAAACGCCTCGTTAAGAGTGATAGAAGTCAATTCGCAACGCATTCGCAGCGCATTCGCAGAGGATTTGCCATGCTCTGCGACTCTACGGAGACTCCACGGAGACTGCGCTGAGACTGCACTGCGAAATGATTCGCAGTAAAGTCGCAGTAAAATTCGCCAAAGTGTGAGAGCGGCATAATGCGATTAAATGTTTTGCCCGGTAACGCCATTTATATCGCTAAATTAAAATGTTTATTGATTAACTTGATTGTTAAAAACATTTGAGTTAATAATAATAATGGAAATATTTCCGTAATCAATCGCATGGTTTTTCCATTTGCCATAAAACTTTAATTTGAAAATTTAATATATTAAATTTGAATTGAAGTGCAAGGTAGATCTAACTAAGTGATTGTGGAAACAAGCATTAATAGTAGCTAAATGTTATGTTGTTCAATTTTTTGTTTGGTAAATTTCGTGCAAAATAAGTTTGCTACTTGCTAAACAGTTTCAAACAAGCATTTAAATTGTATTATAACTTTTGACCATGTTTTAAAGATTTTTAATGATTTTGTTTAAATAATTTTTTGGCAAATACTGTAATTATGCTTTTTAATTTTTGTTTGGAAAACAAACGACTTAGGGAGAAATTTCTCGACAAAATCCTTTGCCAGTAATATTAGAAAAAACGTTGTTTTATTTTGTTTATAGTGTTTTAAAATGTAGACCACAAGCAATGCGAACTTCAACTTCATTTCTTTGCTGATTACAACAATGTATTTTGATTACACGCTCCATCTGCTTGCCTATAAATGATTACTCATGATAGAGTTATCTGCTTACACAATCTGTTTACACATTTATTCTTCGTCAGTGATTATACAATCTTAATTATCATTTGATTTATGCTACTAAAACTTGACGTTAATTTAATTTCGCAATGTTTTTCTAATATTTAAAAAACCCTAAATCAATTTTTTGTTATGTCTTATCTTCTGATTAACACCGAGTTTTATTACTTAATATATTCAAATAATTAATACATAGAAAATCAGTTTACATTTTACAATGGGAGGCCCTCTGGGTTTTTTTGTAATAAATTTCTTTAGAAAAGCCTTTTTTTTTACTTTAAATTAATTCGAATAATTTTTATAAATATAGCGCCAGAAAAAAGGGAAGTTTCTCAATTTTAAGTTTTGCCAAAGTCACGTTGTTGAGCGGAAACGCATTCGTTTCTGAAGCGGAAGGTCTGAGTTTCAGATCTCGGACCGGTCAATTTGGAGACAGAGTTGCCAACGACTCGCCACTGCTTCAATATTTCTTCGATTGGAGCGGTGTTGCCTGGCCGCAATGACGCAGAAATGGGCCCCGCAAACTCGTTACACGCTTCGGCATAGAACAGCGAGTATAATGAAAGAATTGTTTTGATTTGCCAAAATCACTTTTTAAAATCTGGGCATTTTGTGTCCCATATTTGAATTAAATGATGTCATAAGACATTTCAATGACATAATCACTTTGATTCAGGCATTTTATGATTCAGTTCCCAAAACCAATCTATAATGTTTAAAAATTAAGCCGTCTATAAAGTGAAAAATGACGTCTTTTTTCCAAATTATGCCCGTGACGATTCTAAGATGTTAAAGGCGGTAAATCATCCAGCCAATTCCAGCGGTTTACAATAGCTAAAATTGAACTATAATTTTTGATATTTTTTGTTTTAATTTTGAGACAGCGGTTGCAAAGATATTCAACAAATACAAAAAGATGTCCCCCCGAAAAAACTTTTTGGAAACTCTGAGTTTAGTTCTTCCCGCCAAAACCACAGTAGGCCTAATGGTTTAGAGAACTGTGGTAGGCCTAATAATTTAGAGATAGTTTATTTCTAAATAGTTTAGGCCTAACTATCTCTACACTATTAGGCGTAATAGTTTAGAGATAGTTAGGCCTAATAGTTTAATAAGATTACAGTAGGCCTATTAGTTTAGAGAACTGTGGTTTTGGCGGGAAGATCAAAACTCAGAGTTTCCAAAAACTTTTTTCCGGGGGACATCTTTTTGTATTTGTTAAATATCTTTGCAAACGCAGCCCCAAAATCAAAACAAAAAATATCAAAAATTAAAGTTCAATTTTAGCCATTGTAAACCATTGGAATTGGCTGGGTGATTCACCGCCTTTAAACATTAAGAAAATTTTGTAAATTTTCAAAAAAATGTTAGTGAGCTTCAACTTGAATGCCAAATTAGATTTTGGTACAGAGTCAGATAAAAGAAAGCATTTTTCTTTTCCTCCCCAACGTAAAACGCATTGGTAAATAGCCTTGTAAAATAGGGTTTAGAAAGCATGTCTTGACAATATTCATGGCAAATATTAATAACTTACTTCTATGGCACCCTGGCAAAGCAGAACCAGTGACAGTCCAATCGTAATCCAGTGGACCCTCGCATGTGTTTGTGTTCGAACCAAGGAGTGCATAGTTGGTTGAACATGTGTACGTGATATCTTCGTCGTCATTGTAAGGTGGATTTCCTTGAACGTTTCCATTAGATATCGTTGGTGGAGCTGGACAATCTGAAATTGATAAATAATTTTGCGAATTCAACTGATACTCTCTACCTCATGGAACAGATATATTGGTCCGTTTGGATGAATATGCAACCATGAAGTTAGCTGCAAGAAACATGTTCAAGCATTTCAAAAATGCATAAGCAACCAACGATCAAACCTTGTAACAACCAATCAAATAGGAGCTATGAACTTGATAGCAATATTTTTAACAAATTTGAAAGAATGAAAAAGAAAAACAAAAAAACAATCAGCCATAACTTTATAATAACACGCAAGAGAAATGTTGATGTTAAAATAGCATTCAAAGAAGAGGGTAAAGCCACTTTTCTTATTCATCTCTTTTTTTTGCAAAAAACTTCAAATTTTGTTTCAAAAATTTCCGAAAAACTAAAGTTGCTGGGGCAAGCAACAGTTGTTAAATTTTAAATTTTGCCTAAACTACTTTACTGATTTGAGCATTTTGACCCATCTTGATTTTAGATAATTTTTGAAACGTAATCACTTCAACTTGACATTACTGTATGATACAAGCATAAACAAAAAACTACGAATACGCTAAATCTAAACTACCAATGACGTTGTTTTGTTTTCAAAAATTGTGGTGTCATCAACTCAAAACTTTTAAGTTTTTGTAACTACCAGCTAACCTAACAAATTTGGTGCTGCGATAATCTCCATCTGAACAAAAAGTTAAAGCAGTGATATTTTTACCCTTTTCTATTCGAAATGCGTCGGACAAATAACCTTGTAAAACAGAAGTACATGTGAAAGTAATTGAGATTAAAAATCAATGCTCTTGAATAGGGTTTGTCACTTTCCGCTTTAGCTTCTAGAATATTCAGCTTCCCGGATACAGAAAAAAATTTGAAAAAGTTTTGGGATTTTATGAAAATTTTTGGGACCCGAAATTTCGACGGAATCCCAGAAATTTCGGAAAATTCCTGGAATTTTTCAGGAAATTTTGGAGATTCTGAAATAAATTAATCAAACATAAATTTTTGCAAAAACATTTTTAATTTGTTGAGCATCTTAAACTATACTGTTCACCTTTTGACTTTGGTTAGCCCTAGCTTATTTCAAATCATATCATTCACAAGTTTGAATGACAACGTACAAGCTTCGATGTGCTTTAGGTTCACATAACTTGCATTTTGTTCTTGTTTTTGATCACTATTGAAAATTACTTGTATGTCTTGTTCTTTATTGGAAAGAGTAATTTTATAGGAGAGCTTCCTGTACTCATTTAACACGTTTGAAACTTGTATGTCATTCATGGCCTGTACGGCTGTGCGACGATGTTAAATTAGCAGTGCAGAAAAACATTACTTATTGTTTTAATTCTGCTTGCTAGCTTTTAGTCAGACTATGGAATTACTCATGACTGAACAGCTGATTAAGCTGGATTTGCATTGTAATGAGCAGTTTTTTTGTTTTTCTTTTCTGCAAACACGACTCCAAAAAATATCGCGGTCATTCTGCTATGCTTCAAACAGAAAGTTAGCAACTCACTGGTTGTTACCTGCCAAAATAAAAATATTGTTTTGGTAGCTGATGCAGACCGTTACTTAGTTTGATTCTCACCTTTGGTCGTACCATTACTCATCTGTTTAAAATTCCGGCTCCTTACAAAGCTACTAATTTTGACACTAAAACTGTAACTTACAGAAGAAAACCTCAAAACCTAAACAATTGTTTATCAAAATGTATGAAAATTTCCCGGGTTCCAGACTCAAATTTTTCGGAAAACGAAAAATCAAAAAAAAAAAATTTCCAGGAAAATTTCCCAGCCTGCAGTGCCGGGAGGAAACCCTATTCTTGATTCAAAGTGTAAATTGATTTCCAAAAGTTTCGTCTGTTTTGTCAAGAATCACTAAAATGAAGGAAGCAGAACAAAAACGACTATTTATGGCAAACGAATGATATATGACAAATTAAATTATTCCTAAAGTGAAGTATGCAGAACTAATTTTATAGTTCACAAAGACATCACGTCTTACAATCTTATTTCATTTGACCACACCTTAATGCTATGTCCACGTCTAAATGGGTAATCATTTCAACCCCTAGTGACGTAGGAGAGGCGTAGCCCCAATTGCGCGAGCATTTCCATGTTTCGAAGTCAACTGACTTTATTATCAGAGTGAAGAGGAGTCGACACAATGCAAGGAATTTTCGATTACTGATTTAGGCTAACGCAGCTGGTAAATTTGAATAACCAAGCTATTGGTATACTGGGCTATCGTCTTTATCTTGTAACTTCAGCTACTAAAAAGGCAGACCTAAATATTTTCCACGTGCTGCCCTGGACTGGAGTTTCGCGTAATACCAACGCTTATCGGCAGGGCTGACGTTCAAACTGAAATCCAAAAGCTTAACTAAACTGGTCCACAAATCGAGTTCAAAATCTGACTAAACTTGCTCATAAAATTGAAATCAAAATATGACTGTGAAAAATAATTGCAATTGTAACCATGGTAACCCAAGAAAAAAAATGGAATAAAATTAACTCTGGACAAAGGACCACGTGGGCTAACAGACAGGGATCAAAATTAAATAAATAAAATGGGCAAGGGGACCAAGTGGATAAGGAGACAAGTGAGTTAAACGACAGAGATAAACAATTCACCCATAAAGCAATAAAGGGGCCTGTGAGTTAAAGCACAGAAATAAATGATATATGGTTGGTTGAAAGACCAAAGAGAGCACGACAAATTAGTACGGATCTTTCGACTTTAAACAGATTTATTTTTGCCGGCAGAAGATAGGGCTAGAAGTTTTGAAAAAATCTAAAACATGATTTTCAACAAATTTGATTCCATAAGCTTTTTCATGATAAAGCTTTCCTTTTTTATCGTTTTTTAATTATTTCATGGATTTTATGTTTCGTTGAGTTAGTAAAAATAGTGAGAGTTTTCATGAATTATACTATTAGTGCTCAAAAACTTTGCAGATCTTTATCAGAAATTCACAGCTGCTTTGAACAAAGTAAAGTTCAATTATTAGGTTATATCGTTGTTAGCGCTCAAAAGCACTGAAGACACCTTTCGGCATCCACACTTACCACGAAGAGTTGAAGACTGCAAGAAAGATATAATCGAACTGATATAATAAAAAGCTACTCTTTAACCAGGATGATCGCAGATCCGTGTTCTCTATTATTATGCTGCCAGGGTAAAATGGCATTTTAAGCATTGATTGGCAAAGAATACTACACTTGAACTTATTGTAAATAATGAGTCAGCTTTAGTAAGCACTGTAGTATAGTCCGGTAGAAATACGACAAAATACATTGAAACCCGAAAAAAATTCATAATAAGCTGAAATTTGGCACGCTGACTCAGAACCATGTCCCGAAACACCAAAAAAATCCCCATGTTTTGGACATGGGACTTCCCCTTTTTTGGCCTTTAAAGTCTGCCATCTAGTGTCAAAGAGCCTTTACCATCCAACAGCCAATCCAAAACTTATAAAAGTGCCAAGTTTTGCATAAAAAACGTATCGGATTTTGCGAAGCCAAATGTAGCGAACTTTTAGTCAAATTAAGCACCAACCTACCCCACGAGTTATTGGACGATTTAATCGATCACCTTTCGGCAATTCAGAACAAACTAATGAAGGCAAACAAACGCAAGCATGACGTTCATGTAAATTCACTGATCAGTGCCATGGAACCAACTCCGCCGCAGACAAGATTGCCCCTCAATGAAATTAAAAAGAAATGGGTAGTAAATTTACCGGGAACAAAATTGAGTGAAGCGCAAACACATGTACTCCCATTTGGATTAAAGTTTGCCGCAGCCCCTACTCAGATTCCTACTCACCGCATCCTAGCGGCCGAAGAAAAGAGCCTTACAAAATTTACTGTTGGAGAAGCCAACCATGTAAGAAGCAAGGTAATTGGCGTTATCAAAAACCACAGGCCCCCCAAATTCACTTTAAGCTCAGAAGAAACCAAAGCATTAAAAGAATTACGCAATGATCAAAATTTAGTGATTTCAAAAGCCGATAAAGGCAACACAACAGTTGTTATGGACAAAACCGACTATGACAAGCGGCTGCTTACTATGTTAGAAGATAATACCACATACCAACCACTGCAAAAAGACCCCACCCCCAACACTGAAAAAACTGTCAACAAGTTCGTCTTCCAGTTGGTTGCCGAGAATAAAATCACAAAAATTCAAAGCTATCGACTTAAAAGCTCCAACGGACGAGCACCCGTGTTATACGGCCTCCCAAAACTGCACAAAGAAAATACCCCGCTGCGGCCCATCGTATCTTTTACTGGCTCTCCGACCTACAATTTGCCAAAAGACTTGGCTCGAATTCTTAGTGAGTTGACAGGAAAAAGCGACCACTATGTCCGGAATTCGAAAGACTTCGTAAAATTTATCACATCTATTACCATTAACGATGATGAACAAATGGTGTTTTTGATATCGTCTCCCATTTCACGAAAATACCCACAGGATTGGCCGTCGAAATCGCGAAAAGCCGGCTAGAAGTTTTGGACAATTTGGAAGAATTCACTTCTTGGTCAGTGGAGAATATTTGCAAAGGCCTTCAAATTTGCTTAAATGCTACCAACTTAACCTTTCGAGGAAAACACTACAAACAAATTTTTGCACGGCAATGGGCTCCCCCGTTTCCATTGTGATCGCCAACCTAATCATGGAAGATGTTGAAAAAAGAGCCCTGTCGACATTCCACTCGCCACCAAAAATCTGGAAACGCTATGTAGACGACACCTTCGTCATAATCCACAAAATCTCGGTTGAGGATTTTTTGGATCATTTAAATGCGATTGAAAACTCAATCAAATTCACAATCAAAAAAGAAGCCGACCACACACTTCCTTTTTTAGACACATTGGTCCGACGAAATCAACATGGCAAATTCTCCACATCAGTCTACCGAAAACCAACCAACAGCAACCGATATTTAAAGTTTCGATCTGACCATACTTTGGAACACAAACAATCCGTTGTACGATCACTAGCTGACCGTGCCAATGCTCTTTGCTCTACCACGAAAAACCGTCAAGATGAAATCAAGCACGTAAAAGATACTTTAAAATTGAACTCGTACCCAAACACGACCCTCATCAAGAAACCTTCAAACCGCACAGAACAACAATTCAAAGGCTTTTCCATTATACCATACTACCCCGGATTGACAGAAAAAAATACGGCGTTGTTTGTCTAACCATAATGTTAAAACCGTATTAAAACCGTGCAACACCATTGGCAAGAAACTCGCTCATCACAAAGACTCAGTGGACCCTAAAATGCGACAAGGAGCAGTTTATCAAATTCCCTGCCATGACTGCGACTTCTCGTACACTGGCAAAACAAAACGCAGTTTTTCCATCCGCAAAAAAGAACACTTAGCAGACATTCGACATCCACGATTCGATAAGTCAGCACTAACTAAGCATGTTTTTGACAACGAACATTCCATGGATTGGACCAACGCTAAAATTCTAGATTTCGAACTTGACTTCACAAAACGCCGTTTTATCGAGTCGTATTTCATTAACCAAATTCCCAGCACTATGAATGATAAGCAAAATGGCAAGTTCCCTAGCATTTATTCGGCAACTCTACTTCAAACCACATGACGTAATATTATTGTTCTTTCACGCTCCGCCAATCTGTCAGTTCTTCGCTTCCAATTTGTTATAATTTTTGCGTTAACGTATGATTCACTTGTGACGTAATTTTTCGCATCTATCGTATGCTTGTTTTTCAACTTTGCATTCGAGCCCTGACGAAGATAGGTAGTACATGCCTTGAGCATAGCCTATCGAAACGTTGGCAAAAAAGTTTTCTGCCCCACCAGTTGAACCAATAAACTTCATTTAATTTATATTCCTGGTGACAACAATTGAGATGTTGGTTTTCAAGTTTAGATTTAAATAAAATTATTTTGAAGTTGATGACGTCATTGTTGGTGACGTTGTTGCCAAAGTTTTTGAAAAAATGACGTATTAATGGCTCAAATTGTAAATGATAGTTAGGTTTTTGGTTCCAAACCAAAAATTGCTTAAATCGAAGTGATGACCTCACAAACGTTTTTGATAACGTCATCTGTCAAGAGTTTTGATCGTATATTTGAAAAAAAGAAACATGCAACACTTTAAGAATATCAGTATCATCATCATTTCGACGTTCTAAGGCATCTTCGAGTCCTTGGCAGAGGACTTGCATCATCCTCCTACATGCAATGGTTCTAAAAAGATAATAACTGGCGCAATTATGTGTAAATTAATACGAATATGTCCCGAGCTCAATAATATATCCGATGGGAACAAAATTTCCATCGTTTTGCAATGCCTGACAATATTATTTTCTTATGCAAAATACTACGTTAGCATACTTCTTCAATCTGTGGTACTAAATCTCTTCTAAAACAGGCCTGGCATCTAAACTAAACCAATCTAATCAATTAGAATAACATTTGAACAAACTTATCTGATTAATCTAAAATAATATCTCATCAAGCACTTGTCTAAGCAGCTAGATTCTTGAATAACATCTGAGCAAAACTCAATTAATCTATAATAACCACGCTAATACTGTATTTGACAATTTGCAGTCTTAATAATTTTTTTACCTTTGCTAATGCTTTGCATTTTAAACTAAAATTGCCGATTAACTATAACTGCGCTAGGGAATTTTTCGATAAACATAGACTTTCTTGCTCTTATTGCAGAATGCATTATTTTATTTTAATCCGATACTGGAAGGTGTAAGTGTTATCTGCTTGATTACTATTTACTACCATCGGCGCAGCCAGAAATAAAAAAAGGGGGAGGACAAAATTTTTTATGATTAAAGCATATGCAAATCGGAAAGTTTTTATTTAGGCAAATTGTATCAAACTACTGGACAAAGGTTAAGCAATAACAGGTTTAAGTCCTGCCGTCGTTCATTCAGCAGACGCATAAAAAAAATAAATAAATGAAAAAGAATAGAATTAAAAGTGGTTTCACGATTCTACTTTATTTGATGATGCAACAGCGGATGCAAAAAAGCGCTTTTTTAAGTCTCAGATTGCCGTTATTATTCAAGCAAGCTGACAAACTAATATTTTAATTTTCGAGTAATTATAGTTACATTTTATTCCCCAAGTTGCCTTGGCCAGGTGACAGCGAAGGGACCTATCGGTCATCGAGTCAAGCTGCCACCTGTCTACCACAGTATATTGTAACAAATTAAGAACAAATGAAAGGCACAATTCGCAAAACATACGAACAACCCCCGCCTACACCCGAAAATGATTGGTTTTTGAAAAAATAAGTGCTCCCTATTGTTATTTATGTTAACTGACAGGTTGATACCACATACTGCGAGCTATTTTCAAACAGAAAAAAATTCGCTGTATTGTGGTTTGCAAAAACAAAGTTTCGTTTAATTGATTGCTGTAACGTTATTATTATCGTTGGTAGGAAATAAGAGAGTAAGCATTAATCAAGAATAATGCGATTTCTTATAAGCGGTTGATTTTTATATAAGCGGTTGTTTCAATCAAAATGCGAATCTGAACGCGGCATTCGCGGAAAAATGGTCATAACGAAGTACAATGGGTTTATTTTTATTTATATGGCACGCCCGCGATCAAAATTTGGTTCGCGCCGAAAACTGGGTATAGAATGCTTGCAGAGCGAATTTTTAGGCCCGGCCGTAAAATCGTGAACGTACGGGCATATAGTTAGTTTGTTAAAAACAACTGGCTGCTTGTACGCTGATAAGGCGATACGCCGAGCGTACCAAATTTTGATTTAAAATGAACTAAAGACGAGCTTTTGCGCTCACGATTTTACGCACAGTGTAGATCGTCATTAGGCGAACGGCGTCTGCGTGACATTTTGCTTGCAAGCAATCAGCGCGCTCAATTTTTTAGACTTCGACGGAATTTGGGCTACGCCGCCAGACTCGCTACTCTGATAGACACTGAGAGCATTGCTCATAATCAACACAGCTATACGGTGTAATATGCGGACATCAAAATTGATCGATAAAGATTTCCTAAAAATAAATTGGAATACTGTTTACTGTATTAAACATTTGACATTACGCAGATTGAAGTTGTTGGATTAATTCAAACCAGCCGATCGCCATTCCCCAACTCCAGCCGAAAATAAAATTAAAGGATCAAGCTGACATCGCAATTTCGCTTTTGGTAATGAACAAAAATTTTTGAGCAATATTATTTTGATTCCGTCGTTTTTCAGATAAACGGGCTCACTAGAAGGTTGGTTTAAATGTAGGCCTACATAAAGCGGTTTAGACCAATTACGTCTGATATCTTATTCTATGTAAACGCAAAAAAAAAACAATACAGGCAAAATGCATGCAATCAAATGACATGCGTATATTTATACGCTTAAATACGCGTGATCGGTAAAACGGATCTAATACAGTATAACAAAACATCAATTTCAACGTTCAAAGTAAACTTAGAGTGATTCTTTTAGAAGAGATTTGCTTTCCTTCGGCGATTAGTGTTTCTTCCGAATGTTTTCAAATAAAATATTTTCACAATTTATTAGGGTCGAAATACCATACTATTCGACTATGGTGACATTTAATTCGTGTACTGATACGCCTCAGATCTCGGCCGCCCCAAACTCTCACCGGTATCTAATTCTACTTCTTCCATTTTGGAAAATGATGAGTTTTGAACAAATGGATTGCGTTTTTTTGTGCGAAATCGCGCTGCTTTCTATCTCGTTCGCGTTCTCCCGCAAAAGCACAGCGGTATGCTGACGAGACATTATCATTCCGCGATAGCGCGAAACAGGCTACGCAATGATCTTACATTTTTATTAAACATCAAAACTGAGTATGCACGCATTCCCACTTCAAAAGTTTTGACGTTACTTATTTGCAACTCAGGGTACAATTAACTACACTTGAATTAAGCGTTTTTAAATTGCCGTAGTTCTTTGACATTTTATCTTTTGAATAATTTTTGTAAAGTTGTGCACTTTCAAAAAGGGAGAAACTGGTCCGCCAATCCCCCTCTGGCTGTGCATGTGCTTAAAAGCCCAGAGTTTTTCTGACAACGCAGTTTTTAATTTTCAATAGACTGAATTCACAATATACTTCTCCCAAGTGTAAACCTAATAAAAAAGTTTTGCAAAGTTTTGTTTGGTCAAATACTTTTTCAAATTTACCATTAAAACTCGTGACCGATGTCATCATCAAAAACGTTTTTGACGTCATCACTTCGATTTAAGCAATTTTTGGTTTGGAACCAAAAACCTAACTCTCATTTACAATTTCAGCCATCAATAACATTTTTTCAAAAACTTTGGCAACGACGTCACCAACAATGACGTCATCAACTTCAAAATAATTTTATTTAAATCTGAACTTGAAAACCAACTTTTATGCAAAACGTGGCACTTTTACAAGTTTTGAATTGGCTGTTGGATGGTAAAGGCTCTTTGACACTAGATGGCAGACTTTAAAGGCCAAAAAAAGGGGAAGTCCCATGTCCAAAACATGGGGATTTTTTTCGGTGTTTCGGGACATGGTTCTGAGTCAGCGTGCCCAATTTCAGCTCATTATAAATTTTTTCCGGGTGAAAGCTATTTCTACAGGACTATTAATTCACTCGAAAGCGAACTAAAACAATGGCAAAGTGTTGCATAACTATGTTTCATTGATCTGGTTTTTCTTGTTTGATGTCTAAATCTTTTAAACCTATTTTACACAAAGGTTTAATCGGTTTTTAGTGTTAAATAGGTAGTGTTAAATAAGTAATGCCTTCAAAAAAAATGTTTAGTTTAAATCAATTTCACTTAGAGTCAAATTTCATCAAAAATAATTCCTGAAAATTTGAATTTGCTACAAGGTAAAGGAAGTCTACCATTTTGAATTTTTGCAAAGTCTTTTCCAAAATTTAAGCATGTTTTAGTCAAAACTTGATTAAAGTGACGTCATGAGTCGTTTTTGTAACGTAGGTACTTTGACTTTGGCCATTTATAATGCAGTATTGATGTTCATTTTTCAAAAATATGATTGTACATCACAATCATGACGTCATCAATTCTAAACCATTTTTTCTAAAAAACTTTGGTAAACAGCAACCTTTATGCAAAATTTGGTGCTCTCATGACTTTGGGTTTAAAAGTTATTATTATGGGTTCATTTTTGTCGTCCTTCCTCCCCGTGTAAAATAAGTTTGTCAAATGCTCCCAGTAAAATAAGGTCAAACCAAACGATGAATAAATTTTCGCTCACGTTCGTTACTTACAGCATGATGGAAGTGATTGCGATGAAGGCAAGCTCCATTGACCATTTCCTTGACATTCATTTAACACACTGCCACCAATTTGTCCACTTCCAGTACAGCGATACAAAATTTCATCTCCAACGACCCATCTATCGGAAATTTGACGAGTTTTGATAGTGTAGGTAAGTCCACTTCTTGTCAGCGGTGAACTACAAACTTGTAGTAATTTTGCAATAAATAGATTTGCTGTTTGAATCACTTGGAATAAAACTTAAAATAATTAAAAAATAAAATTCGGAAATATTTTGATCTTTCGCGCAGCTATTGCACATTATTTTTTGACTTGTAATTGTAATTACATTTTATTCACTAAGTTGCCTTGGCCAGGAGACAGCGAAGGGACCTTTCAGTCTTCGAGTCAAGCTGCCACCTGCCACCTGTCTACTACACACGGTGTAGGCTTTACACAGTCCCTTTGATTGCTGAACGTCAAGCAGGAAAGCTGTGAATACCAATTTTTATAGTCTTTGGTTTAACCCGACCGGGAATCGAACCCGAGTCTACCGCTTCAGTAGCAGACGCTCTATCCACTCGACCACTGATCGGTATTCTTAGTCTGTTCAAAATTAGTGCTCAGTGTCACATATAATAATTTTAAGTGCCTAAATTATGATTATTTTGCCTGCTTTGAGTTAGTCGTGACTGCTTTATTAGTTTTGCCGCCTTTTTGATTTGGATAGTTCGGGGTGATTTTTTCCAGAATCTTTTACGATATTCCTCCATCATCAACGGGTTAACTTGTTGTTTACAAGTCATCAGTTGCCACATTTAGAATTAAAGCTTTTGACGTCCTAATTATGTTGGATTTTGTTACCTTAAGCGCGTACAATTTTTTTATGGTGACTTAGTCGCAATTTTTGTCTGAGATATTTGAGAGCTTTTGCAGAAATACAAATTGGCGGTTTTTTCCATCCCATGGATTTTAATAATTCTGGGACTCTTTAAGTGTTGCGTTTTTGAATATTAGTTTCATAGGCAGTTTAGCCGAGATTGTATATTTTTGATTGGCTTGCATAACCGTAGAGGGCGATCTGAATTGGTTGATCGCGATAAGTTTTAGCGGAGCAATTTTGTTCGGAAAGAACTAGCTAGTTTTTTTTCATCTTAAATGTAGTTGTTCAATTTGATATTGATGTGCTGCTTTTTGCAATTCCAGAAGCTAAAGGAGCTATCAACTGACATTTTGATTCGTCAAATAACATCTTAGTTGTTCTCTGGTATAAGTCGACGTGAACTATTCTGGAGATTAAAGGCGCTGTACTCTAACCAAGAATTCAATATTGCGACACTCTGTAAACATATTATAGAGACACTGCAAGAAAATGTTTGATTTGCCAGTTTAAAACAACTGTGAAAAAAAGGGTATATTTTCAATCACTTACTTGCGGTTTTTTTCGGATTAAAATAAAAGTTTATGCTCTGTGAAGAATTAATATGAGTAGATCCAATATAAAACTTGAAAATAGTAAAGTAATAATGAAATTAAAAAAACATCAAAATTTCGTTTTAAAATGTGTGGTTCAAATTTTTAAGATATACATGAATTCGTTAAATAATTTATTGGCAAATAAACGCGCTTCTTAGTTTAAGGTCTCTAAGAGTAAAACCCTTAGATTTTGGGGAGCAAGTGGTTGAAGCCTTAGAAAGTTTTTCAGAAAATGGCGCAAAAATATTAATAAAGCAATTTTTCATAACGTTTCAGGTCACTGGCCAATTTGATGTTCTATTCTATCGCCTTTCTTGATTACATAGTGCTTATAACCAACTATTGGGTTAGTGCATCTAAAATACTAATTAGAGTAGCATTTTTAAAGTAATGCTCTGATTTCTAAAAAAGTTTCAATCAAATTCTTCTTTATGTATAGCTGTTTCTGATTATCACCTAACCCACCTTCCAAAATATACTAGGATTAGAAGCAATTTGCTTGATATAAACTTAGGTCCAGTTTATCTGCATGGTTAAACAATGAACTTTAGAATTGTTGGAATTTACCTCTAAGACACCTTGGCAAAGCAGAACCCGTGACAGTCCAATCATAATTTTGTGGACCTTTGCATGTGTTTATATTTGAACCACGAAGCGCATAGTTTGTTGAACATGTGTACGTGATAACTTCGTCATCATTATAAGGTGGATTTCCTTGAACGTTTCCGTTAGGTATTGTTGGTGGAGCTGGACAATCTGAAATTACAAATTAAATTTAATTGGTCAATGTGTATAAAGCAACCCAATAAAGTCGATAAAACTGATAATCTAATGTTCGAAATGATTTTTACAAAATCAATGTTTGTCATTGTTAGAATTTTGTCGACAAAAAGAACCCTTTAGTATCATTTTTTTGCTTGATATGTGATGAGCAGAACAAACACTCTTAATAACTTATGACGTCATTGCATATTAGACAGACGCCGTTACGAACAAATTCTGCCCAACAAGCTCTTAATAATGACCAATAAGTTGACCTGCCTGAAAGCTATTTTCAAATTTTGCACTACCTCAAAAATAATTGTTCAAGCATATTATAATTGTTCAGATTAAACCGATTGGGCGTGTCTCAAGGCAGCAATTTAGGCCCGCAGTTATTTTTAATTTACATAAACGATTTACCTTTTGCAATAAATTCAGTACCTTGATTATTTGCCGACGACACTTATTTGCTAATTCACTCTCCTAACACCTCCACACTAGCTGAAAGCATCAATTCTGAACTAGCAAATGTACGTGAATGGCGAACAAAAATACCGTAAACTCTGAAAAATCATTGGCTTTAATAATACCTCCCAAAATTGCTACTCCTATCCCTCACATTCAACTCAACTTTAATAATGATTCAGTCACTCTAGAAGATTTTGTAAAATATGTAAGGATTACAATTGACGCAAGATTAAATTTTGATGTTTACATAAGTACTTCGGTTCGGAAAATATCTAGCTCTTTGCATGTCATAACAAAGCTCAAGCAAATTTTACCGCGCAAAACTCTCCACAGTCTATATGACACTATGATTCACTCATATCTTCTATATGGTATTGCTATTTGGGAAAATACTTACGTAATCCATTTAAAAAGACTAAATCTCTCCAAAACAAAGCTGTTAAAGTAATTGCTGGAGGATAATATCTTGATGATTCAACAGCATATTATAAACAGCTGAATAATTTAAAGATTGAAGAACTCCACACTTTGGAAGAGGCTAAATTAATGCATAAATTTTCCCGAATTAAACTACCCAACATATTTTCCTCTTTTTTTACTCCAATGAATGCGATACACACACGAGCCACCCGTTTGGCATCCTCCAACCTAAATTTTTATATTCCAAAGTAACTTTAAATTATTGCTTTAATATTAATTGCTATTAAAATCATATTCCTGATCTTTGGTTGATTATATACACCGTCCACATTTCCTCTTCACCATGAAAAATTTAATACAAATAGCAGAGCACCCTATAATCTTGATTGACTCACTAAATAGCTGCTCGACTCTGTGACCGAGAGGCCCCTTCGCAGCTTCCTGTTACAATTCACTCGACTGCTTTCTTTACTGCTTGTTTGTGTTATCAATTCTTTTTTTTTTAAGGTAGCGTTATTGTCATTGATTATAAAGCAAGTTGAACAAAATAAACAACTTACTTACTCACTTACTTACTTATTCCTGTCAGAAATATTTAATAAAGAGAGTTTGGGGAAATGAGATAAGGTTAAAAAATATAGTTTTTGTGTTTTGCTTATTGTCATTCTTTTTTTTTTTTCAGAAAAAGAAAACTTTAGCTTCAAATTAACTTAACGTTAATGAAAAAATTTTTTCAAAAAAGATTCTGAAAATTAAAATTGTTAAAGTAAAAGGAAGTTTTTTAATTTGAATATTTTCCGAAGCAACTTCATCATAATTTGGGTATTTTGGTTCATTAAGATGTTAAATTGCACCCAAAGAGCTTTTATAATTAATATTTACTTTGACTTTGCGAAATGATTAAAAATAAGAAAAAGTAAACGTGCAGAATTTAAACCTCTTAAAATGTTTTTATCAAAAAAAGGCCCTGATCTTGCTGTAATGACGTCACCGTTCCAAAACCATTTTCTGTACAAAAATTGTGAGGACGCTAAACCACACACCAATTTTTGTGCTTTGATGACCTTAATCGGTTTAAGAATCGATTTGGTTTCTTCCATATAAAATCCGTTAATCAATCAACCCGAGTTATATACATGGGTTCATGTAACAATAAGTCAGATTAAAATTAGTATTTTTGGAATCAGGTTGTAAATTGACTCAGAAGCATTTTGTCTAATAATTGTAAAAAAATTAACAGTCAAGATACTGTAAAAAGCAAAAAAAAAAGTTATTTAAAGAGTAATTTGTGATTGATTGATGTGCAGAAGCAATGAAAGCGCGGTTGATTGGTGAAAGACAAGTAAGCTGTAGTGTACACGATCTCTTTTGACAACGTAGAATAAAGTAGGAGATTAAATTAAAGTCGCTTTAAAAGCTAAGACGTAGAGATTTTGCTGATACTTTAAGTGTATTTTGTAAAAACATTAAATTCAATGGCTAAGTCAGATGCAAGATAGTGAGTAGTAAACCACGTGGAAGATTTGCACACACGACCGTAAAGTATGTGGAAGGTAAAACGCATTACTTGGGAAAGTGTTGTTTATTCTGTCCTACAGTCTTCGTACGCACACCTTTTACGTACTGACTACCACAGTGGTATGAAAGCTGACCACTGTAGAAGGCAAAAATTTTCTTCTATGTGAAGCTGGCAGCTCCTGCATTTCAGCAGCGGGTAAAAGTTGTTGCTTGAAAAAACAACACGTAGTTTTAAATAGGAAAAAAAAAGCATGCCAGCAATGATACTGGTTAAGAACCCAAAAAATATAAATGTAAACCAAACCTGATATAAATAAGTATAGCTTTGATAATCTTTATTGGTATTATTTTCAGCAATGTCAAATACTTTAGATCTTAAACCAAATCGTTTCTTCTTTGTTCTATTTGCTGTAAGCTGCTCCAAAAATATTTAGGAAAACGGCTGCAAGCTTAAACATTTTTATTTAAAAAGGTTTACTTCAGTGTTTGGAATCTCAAACTAGACACTAACGTGTTTCGACACAATCTTATGACATCACCCTGTATTTTTCCATGTCCTGCCATAAGCGTTTGTCGTCACGGAGATGAACATAGACTTAACAGATGCGTATACTGTAATGACTTTCTACCTGAATTTTAACTCAAACGCACAATGTGTATATTTTGTTTAGGTGATGTATATATATTGTGTTATTGTTGCCAGAAGAGACCCTTGCGCAAGGTCGAAACGCGTCGCAATGGCTCAGCGCATGTTGCATTGAATTGTTTTCCGTGTATTGCTTATGCTTTTGAATATAACGCCGTGAAGATGACATAAGACTTTGTCGAAACACGTTAGTATCTCTAGTTTGAGGTCCTACACATCAAAGTAAACTTTTCTAAAATACTATTTAATTTTAAATATTTTACCTGACTTGAATTAACTTACAGCATGATGGAATTGATTGCATTGATGGCAAGCTCCATTGGCCATTGTCTTGACATTCATTCGTCACACTGCCACTAATTTGTCCATTTCCTGTACAACGATACGAGATTTCATCTCCAACCACCCATGCATTGGAAATTTGTTGAGTTTCAATGTTGTAGGTGAGTCCATTCCTTGACAGTGGTAAGCTACAAACTTGTAAACAAATAACAAGTGTTATGCATTATCTTGCCTTAAACAATTTCTGAAGTTTTTAAGATTTGTCTAATTTTTTAATCATAGCTAGAAAATGACTAAAATAACGGTCTAAACATTTTTCATCACATTAAGTAAAAAAAATTCGTTAAACAAATGCCGGTTTTTGGCATAACATAAAAACTTCATATTGTGAAAAATGGTCAAGTTTAGACCCATTTTTTATGAAGCGTGCTAGTAATGAAGTGATTATGGAAACAAAGATTATTTGGCTTATAGTAATATTACACTTTTTTGATAACCTAGCGCAATGTAAGTTTGTCAAACATTTTGAAACTGACAACTAAACCTCTATGTAATTTTATTCACCTTTTTTTTTACATTTTTAATGATGTTAATCAAATCATTTTTGACAAGTGAACGCATCACTTAACTTATGATGGAAAATTAATTTTTAACGTCTTAGAGAACAAAATCCATTAAGTGGGCAAGTTAATGCTAAATGTTAGCTTCGTTAACCACATATCCGTGAACAAACTTCATACCTCCGTTAAAGTTAACTCGCTATTTTTAGCTTTAATTAACGGAAGTTAATGAAGTTTGTTAATTCGCTAATATTCTGCGTGTAATTTACATTTATTTTTATGAACTCACTTTTAGAACACACAATGACGCAGTTGAGCTGATTGTAAGGAAAAATTTATTGCTATGGAGGTCTTTTTGTGTTTTGGAAACTACATTTTACAGTCCAATATAATTTTAAGATAAAATAGGTTTATATGCACCAACAAAGCTGCGATCAGAAAAATTTTGGAAATTGCAAACAGCGATAATTAATAGACCTTTGCAGGGCCTCAGAGAGAAAATTTTCCAGAGGCTACGAAGGTTCGGGCCCCCAAATCTTGTTGAGCAGCCCTAGCGTTATCGGGCCCATGCCGTTAAATCATTTTTGTCCAATGGGTATATATCTTCATTTAAAAGAGAGGGGATAACGATATTTGCATACAGTTAGGATCTATGAAAAACACAACTAGACATAAAATTGGTTTAACTTCAGCTAGGAGGGTTGGGGTAGCGCTGTGAGCTTACCCAGCGGGGTCCGGGGCGGAGCCCCAGAAGCTTTAGCACTTTTTATGTTTCTCGAGGGTAAAATACAGCATTTGATCAACATCCCAGCACCAAACTTGCTTAAATTGACAAGCAGAAAACGTGATATACATGAAAGAAAGTATGTGAAGTGGGATATGATGACATTGTCACAATATTATACAATATAATGACTTTAATACTGCAAATCTAAATATTTTACTGATAAAAGTTGTTAGAAGTCATCTGCAATCATAGACTTCACAAACCCAAATACCTATTAAACTCATCCAGATAGAGTGAGGTACTTAATGGTAGTAATATAGTGTGTCAACTTTGACTCCGCTCTCTGAGGTTGAAATACTTTTGAATCTCTGGAAATGTGGGCCCTCGTGCATTGTTTTATTGTTAAATTATGGCTCTCAAGTCAGAGAAATGTTGCAAAACGTTAATTTTGGTGCAAGTGTATGGCTTTTGATACATTTCCTCTTTTTTTTAATTAAATCGGCCACTATTGGATGCCCTAAAGGCTGTGTAGCAAAAATAGCGACCAATTGCCAGTACTGAATAGGCTGACTGATTTTTTTGCTATAGGCAAGTTTGATTACGGTGTTATGGGGCGATACTAACAAAACTTAACGCAGAAACCTGAACTCTTCCGGGCCCCCCTAGGCCCGGGCCCGGGTACGATGTACTCCCTGAAGCCCCCTCTCGCAGGCTCTAGATCTACAGTATGAGGCTGCACGCTACTGCTTATTATTTGCCACAAAAATGAGCTTTTTTTCTTGCTTTTTCTTCTATGAAACTTGCTCTAATACGCAACAAGTGTTACCAGTGCAAACTGGTTTGAACTTGTACGATAAATGAATGGTGCAAAATATTAACGACAAAAACTTTAACGGAAGTAAACAAAACTTAACGGAAGTTAATTTAGTCCATTAACATGAAAAAAACTTTTAACGAATTTACGATTTAATGAAAAACTTAGCTTCGTTTTTAATGGATTAACGATTAACGGATTTGTGCCCATCTATGCAAACATCATTGTTAACAACCGGGGCAAAAAAATTAAAAATACGATAATTTATTTTTTAAGTCGTGTTGTAAACGACAGTCCAATAAGTACTTTCACTTCATCTACGTATAGTGGGTTGGAATATACAAAATCCTTGATTATAACTGTTTGCTGCTAGCACTACTTTTTATTTACTCAGTATAATCTTCGCTCCTGATTGCACAGAGTTTACAACGATTAGATCAATTAAAATAAAACTTGACAATTTTTTTGAATTGTGTCGCGTTTATTTATAGCCAATGTTATTGGTTGTATCGTGACCGTTAATAACACAAAAACCGAACAACAAATAAGCCAAAAGAATTTGGGAACACTAAAAAAGAACCTAACCAAGTGTTTCACACTTCTCAAAAAATATTTTTGGCGAAGATGTAATATCAAGGCCACTATTTTTGAATAGTGCAAACGCTTCAAGAATGGTTTTAGGCAAATGGAGGATGATCCATTCTTAGAACGGTTTTGAAAATTAAAGGTGGATGAAAATATCGTCAAAGTGAAGCAGCCTGCGCTGGTGTGGAGTAGGGTGTCCCAAACAAACAAAAATTTTGAAAGTTTGTGCTTCGTCAGCGATTTTGGGATCACATCACTAAAAAAACTTCTAAAAAATTTCAACTCAATCGGATGACGCTTAAGAGCGGCACCACACTCCTTTTAATAGTTCTTACTTCTTTAATAATAATTTGATAATCGATTATTTTGACCAATTTTTGAGTTAAACATGTGATGTCACCATTCATTTTTGATGATTTTTGATCAGAAATTCGATTATATTGTGAAATAAGCTCTAATGTTAAATTTTATTTTACTCAATTTTCTTAGATAGAGCAGAAAGGCCCTATCATTGAGCAAAAATGTCCTATTTTGGCAAATTTGGCTGCTCAACTAAAACTGTTGCCGAATTCATTGAAAGAAGTACATTATGCATCGGTAGCACACGCTAATTTCTAGAAAAATAGTTGTGCTAGAATTAACAATAAAAAACGAAATCATGCACTGTTAGTAGAGCATTTCAAACACATCACAAATAACCCAGTAAGCCTAGCAAACTACAGTAATATCCTCAGTATCAACTTCACAAACATTCAAGTTCTCAGAATATTACTACAATATGAGCAATTGAGCATCGTGCATTATGATCAATGCACACTTAATTGCAGAATGCTTCTGTTTGAAGGGGAAGCTCACTGCAAAGCGGTGTTTACAGCTACTTTGAAATACCATCAACCAGGTACCAGATACAACAGAATCAAGACAAAAAAGTTCAGAACAAGGTAGTTTCAGAATAATCATGCGCCTACGGTTTGCATTCGATCAATTACTCTTGACTGTGAGCTGATTTAACAAAATCACGTTTGCACGCAAGTTGCTGCCAATGCACTTGATTGCAATGTTCGCTAGGCTAGATAGATCCTGATGAGGTAACCGTAATCTGTAGGAAAATTATCTTCAATCTATTGCCGATTTTTTTTGCAGACTTATTGTAAGTCTTTCAGTTGTTAATTAGCTTGAATGTACAACGCCGCAGAGCTGCCAACTTTACATAACTTACAAGCTGGAAGATTTGAGAATGACATGCGTAAAGATATAGATCAGCACCAGAACTTTTGCGAATAGCAGAGCATATGCCAATATTACGACAACATAAAGCAAAAATCATAATCAGCCGACAAACATGCTATCAAAGCATTCAACAAATGCCTTAAACTACCTGATTTTCTTATTCGTATGAACAACTATACCCACTTTCTGATATTTTTGAAATTTATAAATTGATTTGCTGCTTTTCATTTTTTTTTATTTTAACACAAACACAAAATTATATGCTGTTTATCATTTAATAAAAGTATGTTTTGATATCTGAATATTTTTTCGACCTCCAAGCTTACTTTTGACTTTGAACATGACAGCTGACAGACCAAGTTCATGGAGAGATAGCATTCAAGAAGTGAATCTATCGGCTTCATACCTATAAGCACTTATACTGTAATTGTTTAACCAGTTGCCTAATTTTCCTAATTACTGTAACCCAGCCATAGAGTATATTTTAAATTGTTAAATGGTGACATGGATTCTCAGCAAAACAGGGCTCAACATATTTCGTACAGAATATAGAAGACAAAAAAGTAAAAAATACAACCGTCCACAGCAAAAATTTGGTCCAATTTTTAAACATGAGGTAGGAGATTAAAAAAGGTAGGAGATTAAAAAAGGTTAGTCAATACGGCATTATATTCAAATGCTCTACTAACAGTGCATGATTTCGTTTTTTATTGTTAATTCTAGCACAACTATTTTTCTAGAAATTAGCGTGTGCTACCGATGCATAATGTACTTCTTTCAATGAATTCGGCAACAGTTTTAGTTGAGCAGCCAAATTTGCCAAAATAGGACATTTTTGCTCAATGATAGGGCCTTTCTGCTCTATCTAAGAAAATTGAGTAAAATAAAATTTAACATTAGAGCTTATTTCACAATATAATCGAATTTCTGATCAAAAATCATCAAAAATGAATGGTGACATCACATGTTTAACTCAAAAATTGGTCAAAATAATCGATTATCAAATTATTATTAAAGAAGTAAGAACTATTAAAAGGAGTGTGGTGCCGCTCTTAAGCGTCATCCGATTGAGTTGAAATTTTTTAGAAGTTTTTTTAGTGATGTGATCCCAAAATCGCTGACGAAGCACAAACTTTCAAAATTTTTGTTTGTTTGGGACACCCTAGTGTGGAGTCATCGCAAATTAACAGGGCAAAAGATAATGAATGAATAAAACAGAAACAGGAAATGAATGCGGGCAACACTGCAAAGTGAGTATTCATGGGTCTTAGACTATGACAATGCACCCTCACACAACATGATCAGTAAGAGTCAATTCTTTGTTAAAAAACAATTACCAGTTCTCGATAACCGTCTGTACACTTCTGCTTTTAGCACCGCTTGACGTTTGGGTAAAAATTGTGATTAAAGAAACTCATTTTTTAAATCAATTTCTCAGTGACAAGGAAGCTGAAAAGCCTAAAAAAAGAGGGGTTTTGAAGCTGAAAAGCTGAAAAGCTGAAAAGCCTAAAAAAAAGCTGAAATTTGCCAAAAACAGTATGTCGGACAAACTAAAAACACCTTTTCGACCAGATGGAACACGCACCGCGCTGTATGGAAAAAATTCGATTTAAGCGATAATAACGACAAATCAGCACTACTCCGGCATTACGCCAATTGCCACACACAAAATTTCAACACCAAACCCACTATTAGTGATTGTTTTTCGGTTATTTTTGTAGAAGAACCCAAGCTTAGTCATTTAGATTGGTGTGAAGACAAGTGGTATAATAAGCTTGAAGCTGACATCAACATAAACAAATTACTTCTGCCTCGCTTTAAATAATTGTTTTTACTGTTTTTACCGTTTGCGACCGTTTTATGTCAGGTTTGCTTTGCACCTTGCGTCTTACGTCATTACGTCATGTTTCTACTTCACACTTCTATCCATCCTCTGTCAGTTTCTTTTCAGTCAGCGTTCTTCAGCAGGTAGACTTTAGTCCCCTGTTCTTTTGGTTCTTAGTTTCAGCTTTCAGTGTATTTCAGATTCTTCTTCAACTTAATGTCAGACTTAGACTTTTTGTATGCAGTTTTCATTTTGTCGTTTTCTTTATTTGCAGAGTTAGTGATGTAGTTTGTTTTTAGTTTTGATTGACAACTGATGATGTTCACCTTGTGTGAACGAAATCGATCTTGTAAATTTAATAGAACGGCCAGATTTTAATAAATTTTTTGCTATTTTATCAAAGGAGGGGTTTGTTAGATGCTTCCGTGGATGGAAGAATCGAAGAGCAAAGTGCATAAACTTAGAAAGCGAGTGCTTTGAAAAGGACTATTTAAAGTTTATTTCAAAAAGCTGTATTGAAATTTTTATGACAACTTATTTTTTGCATCGCATAGTCTCGTGTTTTTTGCAAACACTTGGTAAGCCTCTGCTTGGTTTATAAGCATAATCAAACAATAAACAGTACAATTATTAATATAGTAGCTTACTTCTAAGGCAGCTTGGTAAAGCAGAACCCGTAACAGTCCAATTATAATCCTGTGGACCTTTGCATGTGTTCGTGTTTGAACCAAGGAGTGCGTAGTTGGTTGAACATGTGTACGTTATATTTTCTTCGTCATCGTAAGGTGGATTTCCTTGTACGTTTCCATTCGATATGATTGGTGGATCTCGACAAGCTAAAATTGAAGAGTAATTTTATTTGATTACATTGTTGTTCTGCTTTCCAAGTAAAGATCTTGATGGCGATAAAGTTTTGAAATTTTTTGTCTGACAATTGGAGAAAAGAAAACGTCAAAATGGTGGTTCATGACGCTATACAGCAAAATCAAGAAGTTATTTAGCGCCAGAGATGGCACACTCATGCTCAAAATTGAAAAGAAAACATGTTTTAATTAATGCAGCAAAACACATTTTTCTTCATTCACAAACTTTTATTGGGAAAATAGAAGCATGATTATATCATAAAAATGAAGAACGCAAAAACAAAGCAGCTATTTACAGCAGTAAAAAAAAAGCGTCGCTACGTGATTGGCTGAATTGAAAGAGTAATGAGAGCTAGGCAAATTTGTGACACAATCTTTGAAATGAACACAAATTATGTTTGTCGGCGAAGGATAAGATGGTTAAAAAAGTTGCTTTAAAAACAGATAGGTGAAAGATGAAGTAATTTTTAGCAAGAATTAGAGAACTACATGCTGTAAACTGCAAACAATTGAATAATCGCAATTAATTGCCAGCTTTTGTAGCTAAAAAAACGCTAAATTCAAGCAACTAAGCAAACCTAACATTGATATCAATTTTAGTCAAGTTAGATGTTCGCTAACGTTGATTGTTTGGTTTTTCCCTCTTTATCGCTGCAAGTTACAGCGAGAACTTTCAATGCACTTTTGCCAAACCACAGTACAATATAAAACGTGATAATTGATTTTCTGAAATTGAATTTTTATTTAAACGTACAGCATGATGGAAGTGATTGTAGAACCTGCACGCTCCATTGTCCATCTAATTGGCATTCATTTAACACATTGCCACAAATTTCTCCACTTCCAGTACAACGATACGAAATTTTATCCCCGACTGCCCATTTATTGAAAATTTGTCGAGTTTCAATGGCGTAGGTGAGTCCATTCTTTGTCAGTGGTGGGATACAAACTTGTAAAAGTACAAAAAATATATATGCAATTTAGCAATTCGGTAATTTTTGACATATTAAAATTGAATTGAATTATTGCAGTTGAATATTGAAATTTAAATGAATCATAAAATTTAATAATTGCTAGCAATGAGATGATTTTGTATCGGATTAATATTAAGCGGTATAGGCTGCTTTGAACAACATATCATGTTTAAATCCATCATGAAACACAAACTATTGAAGTCATTGCGGAAACTTTTCGCAATACAATTCTTGTTTACGCCGTGTTCGTTCATGATTATACATACAGAATTGAACGCATGTTTTTTTCAAACCGTTAAAGTTTATATTTAATATTTTACTTCAACTTACAGCACAACGGAAGTGATTGCAATGATGGCAAGCTCCATTGGCCGTTGTTTTGACATTCATTTGTCACGTTGCTACTAATTAGCCCACTTCCAGTACAACGATATAAAATTTCATCGCCGACCACCCATGTATTGGGAATTTGTTGAGTTTCAGTGCTGTAGGTGAGTCCATTTTTTGTTAGTGGCGTGCTACAAACTTGAAAAAGATACGCAAAATTTATGCAACCTTGCATTAAATAGCTTCAAAACGTTTGTTATATTTATTAATACACATATTTTTTTCTTAATTTGTAACAGAATGATTAGCTGAGCACTTTGCCGGCTGCCTGCAAAAACAGATTATTTTTTGCTTAAATATTTTAATCTTTGTCCTAATTTGCTCAGAATTAATGTTCAGTAAATATCACGTTTAATCACTGCAAGAAGATGCTAAAATTGACGTTATAAAACTACTGTGTGCACAAAGATATACAAAACAATTTATTTAAGCAATTGTAGTTTTCCAAACAGCATGAAACTTTATGCTTTCAAAAAGTTTAGATCTAGATTAAGTTTAGATCCAATTTTTATGATTGTGAAGAAGTGTGATATGAAGTGATTCTATATATTATTTCTTTTGGATGATCGTGCAAAATCAAGTTAAAGCAAACAATAAAATCTTTTTTTCTCTTTTTACTGCCTGCTTTATTGTAAGGGTTGCAGGAGCTGCAGCTCAAGATTAAGCCGAGACACTTCACGACTTTCAATCACCTCCGTCATTTTGCTTGGGCGAAGCCATGAACAATTCCATTACGATTCTCAATGTAATTGGTCTATCAAGGTCTACGTTGTCCAACTGGTCTTTTCCATTTGTTTTGACAAGTAAAGCTTGTTTGGGAAGTATTTCCTGAACAATTTGCATACATGGCCAAGCCATTTAAACTGAGATCTTTCAATTCGGAGAAGTATAGCAGCTTAATGTAAAGAGATTTTCGAATCTGAGTTATGTTCCTTGTCAATTTGGGTAACTATTTCAATTTTTTGTGAAAACCTCATTTCAGACGCTTGCGCTTGTGATCGCACTGTTTTGGTCATTACCAAGATTCATGACCTTGGTGAAAATGGGGACAAAAACTGTTTTGAAAACTGATAGCTTTGCTTTTTTGACTATCCTCGTTTCGAAAAGCAAGTAAAATCTAGCGTTCAAAATTTTTTTTCAGCTGTGAAACCCGCATTATTTTCCAAACGTGAAAGATTCTGCCCTCAATTTACAAGGATGCTATGCCCATTACATAGCAAAGCTTGTTCGTATATCAATACGTGAGCCGTTGTGATTGTCGGTACTTGGGTCGCACATCCTTAAGATTACAGGAGAGAATCACTCAACACATTCCCAAATCGATTTGATACAAAGAAAAGCCAACAAAAGTTCTGCCAAGACGAAACTGCAAAGCCAAGACTCCTTTAAATCAATTGGAATGTGATTCGGCCATTGGACTTCACTTACTTCAAAATCCTGATTGCGCTGCCCACTATCACGATGGAAAAATTTCAATTTTGGCTAAAGCAAGAACTCAATTTCACTCAGCAGCGCTAGAAGCTATTTTTATCAAAACACAGCAACCAATTTTGTGCCGGCAGAATGAATTCGTCTGTTCTCTCCAAATTTTACAATAATTTATGGCGTACATACAAAGTTTTGACAATCATCCAATCAAAATTATTCACGTGTTATATTTTTTACTTTCGAAGGTGAAAATTTCGACGTCACGAAAAACTATAAAACGCTGCATTTTTTGACTCCAGTTTATTCTCGCGTTGATTCTCGGCACAGAGGAGCCGAAAACCATTCGAATCTTTTTTAACAGCCTTTTCAAGGCTATCAAAATCTTCAAAAGATCCGATGATGAATCCGATAATGATCAAAGCAATCCTAAAATTTTGTACCATTAAACAGATGTTTAAATTCTCGTTTCATGAGAACCATATAGGGCAAAGCTCGCATTATACTGCACTAGCCTTGCAAATTCGAGTATCTAGTTTTGTGTCTTGCCCTCCGCCAGTTGTTAATGCAACCCCAAGATACTTGAACTTTTCTATCTGCTTCAGTGTTGCTTTTTTCACTTACAAAAAGAACTAATCAGGGTTTCTTGAAAGATGAAGTTTCTCAGTTTTGACCGCGTTTATTTTATTCTGGCGGTGTCACATGCTTCTGCAAAGCTATTTAATGCGCACTAGAGGTCAGATTCTGTAGAAGAAAGCAGAATCAAATCATCAGCGAATAGCAGACGATCAATTTTGCAATTTCCGATTGTGGCACACTCATCAGCTTGGCTGCATTTGCCGATTTTATTCATTTAAAACAATGAAAAGGGGAGGTGACTAAATGCACCCTTGCCAGAGTCTAACGCTCGCAAGGAACGGCTTTGATTGCTGGTCATTTATCCAAACACAAATTTTCGGCCGGCTGTAGAATGACTTAATGCTGCGTTACAACTGACCATCAACTCCATTCTCCTGCAAGACTTTTTAAAGTTTATTCTGAAAAACTTAGTCAAATGATTTTTCAAGATCGACAAAGCAGCTCAAAGAGATTTTTGTAATGCACCCAAACATTTCTCGAAGATTTGCTTCAGAGCAAAAACCTGGTCTGTGGTGCTGCAGCCCGGACAAAAATTGCAGTGGCCATCCTACAGTTTTGATTTTACTATGTTCCGGCATTTTCTTTGGAGGCATTTTGCATATACGTTCCCTGGCAAACTGAGGAGTGATATTCCTCTGCAGTTTGTACATTGCTTGCAATCTTCTTTATTGAATATCGGAATAAACGTTATTATAGTTAAGGGTTCAAAATTAACGCTTGCCCGCTAGCCCAAGACAAGCTGAAATTGCCTTGGGCAAGTTATTTTTTGGCTTAACTTGCATAATTTCGGCTTAACTTGAGTTCAACTCCATTGCCGCTTCGAATTACAAGAATGGATTCTGATTAAAAGTGCTATTGGTGATAAAATTTTTCATTATGTTTAATGCACATTGACAATCTTCTGTTTTCAGTTTCTCTGCCATTGATTATGCAATGCTTTACAATCTACAGTATAGAGTAACTGAAAAAACTCGACCTATACAGCAACGCTACCAAAACTAGATGCTAATCTTTTGCTGATTAAGGTCTTAATTTTTTAATAAGGGCTATATCCAGATTTTGCAGACTAAAGCCCCTATTTTGATTAATACTGAAAGCACCAAAAAATAAGGGGTTTTAATTGCAATTTAGTCGAACATAACTAAACTCAAAATCGGTTCTTATGCTCATGATTATAAAAAACTTACCTCTAAGGCACCTTGGCAAAGCAGAACCGGTGACAGTCCAATCGTAATTTAGCGGACCCTCGCATGTGTTTGTGTCCGAACCAAGAAGTGCATAGTTGGTTAAACATGTGTACGTGATATCTTCGTTTTCACTGTAAGATGGATTTCCTCGAACGTAACCGTTGGTTATGGTAGGAGGAGTTGAACAATCTGAAGTACGTAATTTTTAATTGATCATTTTTTTTTTAAACAATGAAAAATTTCTAAAGTTGTTATGTGTATATATATATATGTAGGTGAAACTATTCAACATGAGCTAAAATGTGCGACCATTGGTTTCATGTTTATTACAATCATCAGACACATTAAATCTCTTATTTAAATAGAATTCTATTTGAATAAGAGATTTAATGTGCCTGATGATTGTAATAAACATGAAACCAATGGTCGCACATTTTAGCTCATGTTGAATGGTTTCACCTAAATAATAGCTCTGCTTTGGCATCGAGCACTGTTTGTAGGTGCTGTGAAAATCACTTACTCTAGTATACATATTTATACATACATTTTTTTTTTTGACAAATTTAAAACAATAAAAAGAGCAATCAGAAATAATTCGACGCTATTGCAATGGAAAAATGAGATGGCTAATCAAATTTTACACGATTATGACATAAACTCCCTTTTATTTTCTTTTATTAAAACTTATCAGAAAGTTTTTTATTCAAGTAGGCATGCTAAAAGCATAATAACTTGTCGCTATTACTTTTAGAATGTGAGCTAATAATGGCCGTTTTACTCCTACTGAACTTTTTTCTCCACTCCGCCCAATCACTTTGATTGTAAATTGACAGTACGATTCAGATGAAAAAAAAACTGATCTGGAAAATTTAAACCCTCCATCAGTGAGTTTTTTTCAAAAGTTGGCTCTGAGGTCATCATCTCAAAATCTTTTTTTTTATGATTGAGGTACATGCCAAAGTTTGTACTCCGATGATCTCGGTAAATGTAAGAATTAAGTAAGGAATTTTTTTTCTGCCCCTCATGTGAATCGGTGGAAACATAACCAGTGTAAAATAGGGTTCCGTGTAAACGCAACTCAAGTTTAGATTCTTATTTGTTTCATATTCCTAAATAGTATCATTATTAAGCATGCCAAAAGTTTTTTTTCCAAAAGCGGTCGGTATTGTTTGCTATCTTTTGCAGCAAGCTACAAAATAATTTTCGCAGCGATTTTGCCAAAATACACTTATAAGTGGCGTGTAAAACCTAATGAATAATCAGTGCTTTAGAGCAAAGATTTTAACCTTTTTTGTACATTCCTTTCTTGCTAATTTTGAAATTTTGATTTCTCCTCAGCACCATTTGAACTTGACGAAATTCAAAAAAATTTTTCCTTAGTTAGTCGGAGAAAAAATCCTTCCAAACATTCCTTAAAAGCTAAGTCAAATTAAGCTCCAGACAGCTATTCTCGTAGAGTGTAGGGGCCCAACCCTTTCACTAAACAATTCTCGGATTTTTTTAAGACCAAGATCTTTAGTGTAGGGCTTATTATTTTCATGCTACAAAAATCACTTAATTAAGACAACTTTTTTTTAGCTACAGTGATTGCCCGAGAATTGAAAGAATCAGCAACTTCGCAGCATCAATTGACATTTTTGAAGTTTTTTATTTAACAGTAAAACATACTGTAATAAAAATCGAACGTTTTCGGCCTAAAGCAGTTAAGCCCTCATCAGGATAACATATCTAAATAAAATAATTTCACATATGTTTATAGGTAATTACAAGGCATTTATTACAATTAAAATCAGTTTATGATGTAATAGTACCAAAAACTCACAAACATTTTTAGTGAGTTAATTAGAGTTAATAGACAATCACGAAAAATAAAGCAAAAAATGGCAAGACAAACAAGTTTAAGGTAAGAACTGAATAATAATGCGTACCAGAATATCACTAAAAAATGCTAAGTAAAAATAAGGCCCCTTTAGCATATCACTGTTTGTTTAACTTTGGATTTAGCTTTTTAATTAATAAAGCTTCTTGAATTTTAGTATCATACTCAGTGACACACTTTTTAAGAAATTTGAAAGATTCCACTGAATGTTTCATGGAAGAGCATTTGTCACAATCGTACAAATGTTTTTTGATAGCACTTTTTGTGTTAATTTCAGCAAAATTTAAATGCTACCGTGCTCGAGTTTCAAGATGTCGCGAACTCATGCCCACATAGGACAAATTCGTATAACACGAACATAAAAATTGATATACGACATTGGAGCTCAGAATGATGGGAGTAGCTGACTTCTGGCCGTTATTTTCAGCTGAAGTCAGCTACTCCCATCACTGAAGTCAGTATCACAAAAAGTGCTATCAAAAAACATTTGTACGATTGTGACAAATGCTCTTCCATGAAACATTCAGTGGAATCTTTCAAATTTCTTAAAAAGTGTGTCACTGAGTATGATACTAAAATTCAAGAAGCTTTATTAATTAAAAAGCTAAATTCAAAGTTAAACAAACAGTGATATGCTAAAGGGGCCTTATTTTTACTTAGCATTTTTTAGTGATATTCTGATACGCATTATTATTCAGTTCTTACCTTAAACTTGTTTGTCTTGCCATTTTTTGCTTTATTTTTCGTGGTTGTCTAACTTTAAACTAGTCACAAAAATACCCCTGCTTGCTGCTGCATAGCTAAATTTTTATGAATTAACTCACTAAAAATGTTTGTGAGTTTTTGGTACTATTACATCATAAACTGATTTTAATTGTAATAAATGCCTTATAATCACCTATAACCATATGTAAAATTATTTTATTCAGATATGTTATCCTGACGAGGGCTTAACTGCTTTAGGCCGAAAACGTTCGATTTTTATTACAGTATGTTTTACTGTCAAACAAAAAACTTCAAAAATGTCAATTGATGCTGCGAAGTTGCTGATTCTTTCAATTCTGTGCTATTCAAAATCATCCTCTTTGCCAAAACTTTACTTCAGTGATTGTTGCCAAACAACTACGCAAATTACTACTTGGTTTAAACCTTAAAATTATTTGCATCAACAATGAACTTTGCATTGCCACTAATTGGTATCACTACTAGCATTTTCTTGCAACATTGCATCTGAAATAATCTGAAAAAAAGATGAACCAAAGTGCTGCAACCCACAGCAATAAAGCAACTTACAGCATAATGGAAGTAAATTTAGTGATGGCAAGCTCCATTGGCCGTTGTCTTGACATTCATTTGTCAAGCTGCCATTAATTTGTCCATATCCAGTGCAGCGATAAGTGATTTCATCCCCGCTTACCCATTTATTCCAAATTTGTGAGCTTTTAATGGTGTAGGTAAGTCCATTCCTTGTCAGCGGCCGGCTACACACTAGTGAAAAAATATGCAAAAGTATATAACTTTGCATTAAGTGATTTGGACATTTTTGTCATTAGTTTAACATTTTGTGCAAATAAATTAATATTTATTCGAACTTCGTTGTGGTTAATATCAAAGTTGTAAAAAGTGCTTAAAGGGGCATTACACCCTAATTTTTGAATTTTAACACTCAATATGTAAAAAGAATTGATTACCAACGTTTTTGTCCGCTGTTTCATTATTTGACGTCTAACAGCTTTAACAAAAAAATTTTGACTTTACGGGACTAAAATTCGCCTGTGGCAACATGGCAGCATCAAATTTGCATACATGGTTTTAAACCAAATTAGTTTTCTGGTAGGTCTTTGGGTTAGAATGTGTTTTTGTCAGGCTTCTGCTATGACTTTGGCAAAAAGATGTGCTTTTTAAAGTAAAATTAGGTTTATTGGTTTGAAGTTTCTTCTTTCAACACCAAGTCGTTGTATTTGGTGCACTTAGTAAGAAACTTGAAAAGTAGGCTTATGCCAATCGGATAACATTCATAATTTCGGCTTTCATCATATACAATAAGACTACCTAGTTGTTTTTTGTAATTATTAGAGCAATTTAAGCCCGCTATAAAAACGCAGTGAGCTAGATTACAGCTATTAAAAATCTCCTGATATGCTACTTAACTAAAGGTAGGCTAATAGGCTTGGAACTAAGTTTTGTGGCAGGCCTTCTGTGGATTGGTATTGATTAGTCTGTTTTACCAAAAACTTTAAATTAAGCATAATAAAACAAAAATGAAGAATATTCATTCACGCATTTTTCATTGCTTTGTTTTTAAAAGTTTAGATTAAGGTTAGATTCGGGATAATATATTGTTCTTGTAACCATTGTAATTATGCTTTCCAAACATTATTGCTGCGTTTACACGAGCGACACCTAATGGTTGATAAAAAATCATTTTGAAAATGGCAGGTTTGCTATAAATAGCGGAAAAAGGAAATAAAAGTATTTTTCAATGTAGAAGTTGAAAAATTCTGAAATCAACCTCAAAATTAAAAAAAATCACCATTTGTTTTGTGTGGCAATAAATGAGCTAAAATTAGATCTCACGGCCCATGCAATAACCAAGAGTTAAAGCAAATACTACCGTCAATAATGAGCATAATATTAAAACATTAAAAATTTGAAGTCTATTAGCCCAGCAGCTAGATTACTTCACCTGGAATGAGATCATCAAGGGTTACTTAAACAATTTAAACAATTTCAAAGATGAAAAGAATTGACAATTAAAATCTTAGCTTTAAAACGTTCTAAAAACTAGATCAGAACTTTTCAATTAATTGAGCTGTACTAAACGGTTCGACTGACCAAGAATTATTGCTCAGTAGACAGTTGAATTGTTTAAAATTCCTGCTCGGTAAGCGTTGTGTACTAGCACTGCAAGAAAATGTATCAATTGACGGTGCACAGCACTTTGTGTAGATATAATTTTCAAAAACTTTTTAATATAATCGCGGTTTTAGCAGAATTAATTGTAATCGTTGTGAAATAACAAACTAAAGTAATAGAGGAAACAATTAATAACCGGACAAATTGTAACGCTAAGTCTACGCAATATGGTAGTGAGCTTTACCTGAAGATAGCAGTTTTGTTTGCACAGCTGCCCATTAATGATAATAATCATAACTTTAGATTATTTTTTTGAAACAGCGTTGCTCAAAGTATGTACGCCAAATAACTTGACACGAACGACAAAATTGCATTATAATTTTAGTTTATTTTTTTGCACATGTAATGCGCTTAATAAGCTCATTTTTGACAAGTAATAAACTTGCCTTTTAACTTATTTTCAAACACGGCTTTGAACGGCTTAGGGAGTAAATATTTTTTTAAAATATTTGGGAAGAAATCGCGAAAAGGCAGTATTATTATTATTTTTTGTACAGGGTGTTTAAAAATTAAGTCTCCCATTCACGGTTTTTACAAAAAATTACAAAGGTTTATTGAATTTCTATTTAAAATTTTTTTACGAAAGTTTTTTTACGGACATTTTTTTCATTTTACGTTTCTTTCACTTTCGTGTCAAATAACTTATATATGAGGTAAACCCACACCGCTTTGTAAGGATTAAGAAAAAATTACGATGACTGCAAAACCTGTACATATAGCTGGAAATGCTAGTGCATTCTGAGCACTCAGACCTAAGCTTATTAAAAAAATTAGTTATGAAAGGATCCTGGAAACAACAACATCAAGTTATTTTTATGGACTTGCAACGATTTGAAACGGAAAAGTTACGAAAAATAAAGTTTGTCTATCCACCGTTTCTGCAATTTCTTAAGATTAAGCACCCCTAAAGAATGCAGGCTATATGGAGCAGATAGTCGTAGACCCACAAAATACTAGCGATCTGGAGAACACTTAAAAAAATAACTGTTTCAAAATTGTATTAATCTAGTACTTTTGTGATTTAGTTAATGCTATTGATACGAGGCTTTAATTTCCAAAACCATTGAAGTGTTATAATTTATTTTACCAGGAGAGTAATGCCCTTTTTTTTCTGTTTTTTTTTATAATCTCCAAAAAAAAAAAACTTTTTAGGTAAAATCAACTTGATTTAGATTCAAAGTCATATACAAAAAATACTTGAAAATTTGAAGTTACTGAAGTAATCCAAAATTCCCCAATCTGGAGATTTGCCGAAGGTACTTTTCAAAATTTGGGCTTTTTAAGCTCATATTTCACTTAAATGACATCATAAAACATTTTTGCGGCAATACTGCTTTGAACTGAGATATTGTTTGATGCAGTATTAAAAAACAAACTTATGTACAACTTTTGGGCCGCTAATGACTTCGTTTTTTGAAAAAAATAGCGCTGACGTCACTATGATGGCATTAACAACCATGCCGTCATTATAATGGCGTCATTAACCAAGAATTAGTTTGGCTAAAAAAATTTGGAGCATACGACTCAGCATGCTAAATTTGGTGTTCCGATGGCTTACGGTTTAAAAGTAAAATGCATCCCATCACCCACGCGTAAATTATGTCTGTCAAATAGCTTATGTAAAATAGGTTTTAGAGGCAAGCTAATAAAAATTTACTGCTGCAGCAACTGGTAAATTAGCGCCAACAACTTTGACGATAGTTCAAATTGCTACTGGCTTTTTCAACTTAATTTGATTTTTCTTAAATATATAATACATAAAACACAAAGTAAAAAACAACTGAAACGTCAAGTTATGTTTCCAGTTGTTTTGGATTTGTATTTTACATTTAAAATATTTCGATGTTCGAAACATTATGCTCAAATTTTTGTGATTAAGGCACTTAATTTTTTCTGATTTATTCTAAATAATCCCATAATTATGTGGGGGGGTTTGAAAGCAAATTATTAGTTCGTGCTTATGCTTGGTTCATACGCTTATTTTTTCAATGATCACAGCAATTGCTGTATAAAAAATTTACCTCTTAGGCACCTTGGCAAAGCAGAACCCGTGACAGTCCAATTGTAATCTTGTGGACCTTTGCATGTGTTTGTGTTTGATCCAAGAAGGGAAAAGTTAGTTGAACATGTGTACGTAATATCTTCGTCGTCATTGTAAGGTGGATTTCCTTGAACGTTTCCATTAGAAATTGTTGGTGGAGCAGGACAATCTGAAATTGAAATGTAATTTACATGATTAAGGGAAGGTGGTGTCAGTTGGCCTTTCTTTTTTCTGTTTAATTTCTAAATATTTTTGTCATTGCAAATGCTATTAGAAAATCAAGCAGATTATCTAAATTTTAAATCTTTTGGCTTTCATTTAGCATTCTTCTTATTTTGAAATTTTCTCAAAATTGCTCGTAAAGTTAACTTCAAAATGTCCTCTTAAACTGACCAACATGCCCACTGGTAGGGTAAGTTGGCCAGTCCATGAGAATAAGTTGGCCATATCACTTTTCCGTCATTTACACTTGCAGATACTTCTATACCAGCCGTTTTGTAAAGCCAGGTAAACCTACAGCGGTTTGTAGCAGCAACTGCGTATAAAGAATTTGTGGAGGGCTTTAAGCTAAAACATCGTATTTGATTCTCATTACGTGCAGTGTTAAACTATACGGTGTTTTCGTAACTTTTGCCTCAGTCAGGTTATAAATTGGCAAAAAACTAATCAAGTATCAGCTTGGGTCTAATAGTGTTTAAATTGGATATAGATTGCAAAAAAAAAAAGAGGTGGGCATTTAACTCACTAGTTAGAGTATAGTAGGTTTCTTATCTGACTTAGTGCAATAGTAGGTTTGTAATAGTAGGTTGCGACAATGGGATTAGTTGTGTAAAAGCACGTGATCATTAGACTGCTATTTTTTGACAAAAGAGCGATGGGCTACTTGCCCTCCTAACCAACTTACCCCGCCTTCCCCTACCTTGTATCAATGAATCTCAGAAGTTTTGAAAAATTGGTGATATTGTAAAAATACTTTTGACAAATTCAAAATAATAAAAAAAATTAATCAAACATTCTAAAAAAAAATTGTTCATTGTTGCTCGATATGACGTTAAATTATTTTTCGAAAACTTTGGTGACGTAATTACTTCGAATGGGACTTTATGCTTCAGATTAAAAAAAAGCTGATATGCAAAAATCCAATTAAATTACATCATTATGTTTCCAAAATTGACCCTAGCGTTACTGTTGTGATAATCTCCAACTCAAAACCATTTTTTGTAACACTTTATGTAAACACCAGACAACATTTTTTTCTCATCAATAGATATTGCAAATTGTTTCAATGACTTCTTTAAAATTTTTTGTCGTTACTTTTCGCAGGTTATTATTTTTCTGGTATTTTCATTTTTGTTAATGTCACAATGATTCGAGAATATTCGTTTGCCATCTCGACAAAATTGATGTATCAAGCTTGCCATATTTCAATTATCATAGTAGCTGTAGACTAAATTATCTCACGATCCCTTTGCAACCACTCTGACGCTACATATGACAATTTTTTTGTTTTTTCGCTTCATCTGCGCTTGTTTTTTATCGTGGCCTGTCAGTAAACTTAATCTTAAAGTCGAAATATGCCGAATTTGGTGCTCCACTATAATCTTGATCCAGTTTAAAAATTAATGATTGATGATGCATTAGACTAATAATGTTTGCAAAATGAAGTTATTAACGTTCCCCACTAACGTTTGGATATAATTTTATTTGATTCTAATCGGCATTCAATAATAAACTTACAGCAGGATGGAAGTGATTGCAAGGATAGCAAGCTCCATTGGCCATTTTCTTGGCATTCATTTATCACATTTCCATCAATTAGTCCACATCCAGTACAATGATAAGAGATTTCATCTCCAACCACCCATGCATTGGGAATTTGTTTAGTTTCGATGCCGTAAGTTAGCCCACTTCTTGTTAGTGGTGGGAAACAAACTTGTGAAAAAAAGTAGCAAAATTTATGCGATTTTGGATTAAATAATTTTGAAATAAAATTTTTTTTTAGTACACCTTTGGCCTTATTTGTCTAGAATTATTGCTCAGTAAACATTGCATAAAAACACCTCAAAAAATGTTTGAACTGTCAGTTTAAAAGTCTATATAAACAATGCAAAGAGAAAATTTTCAGATAAGTTAGTGAGGTTTATCGTGTAAAATAAAACTTTATCTATTAAAAAAATAATGAGCTTTACTTTAAATGCGATCATAATAATATCATGGAACTAATAAAGTAACAGTGCAAAAAATAATATGTGACTCGTAGTAGTATCAAATGCTATTTGGGGGATCAACGAGCGCAAAAAAAGTTTGCTAAAAAATTTGAAAGATAGAGTTTACAATTTTTAGTAAAAGTTTTTTAGATAATGATTTCCTAAAAGAATATTAAAAAGTTAAAAGCAAATTAGTCGGCCAAGCTTATGCTCGTTTCATACACACGATTAGAACAAAAACAGCATAATTTACAACTTTTAAAGTTACCTTTGATACAGTTTGGCAAATCAAAACCGGTGACAGACCAATTGTATTCCAGCGGACCCTTGCATATATTTGCATTTGAGCCGTTAAGTGCATAATTGGTTGAACACTCGTACGTGATAAATTCGTTGTCACCATAAGGTGGATTTCCTTCAATGTTTCCATTCGGTATAGTGGGTGGATTAGGACAATCTGATAGAGACGATTAATTGCTCTTAATTAAAAATTGTACGGTACAAACAAAAAACATTTTGAAAATACAGTTTTTAGTATATCAATCAAGCATTAACCAGAAATGAAGCAAAACTTTATACTTGTTTTTTCACTAAGGCCACATAAGACGCTACAGTATGTATGAGCTATCAAAAATCAAAATTATGATAAACATGGCAATTAAAATTTGATCCAAAATTGACATTTACCAAGCACTTTATTTAGCTTCAGCCTAATTTGGACTCAAAACCCGAACAAGAACGTTAAATCGAATTTGTATTGGACTGCATGATTTTGAAGAATTAGCTTTTGCTTGGATATGAAAATACTTTACAAAATTTTAGTATTAAACATACAGCATGATGGAAGTGATTGGGAAGGCAAGCTCCATTGGCCATTGTCTTGACATTCATTTACCAGATTACCACCAGTTTGTCCTCTTCCAGTACACTGATACGTGATTTTATCTCCACCCAACCATGTGTTGGGAAATTTTTGAGTTTCAACGCTGTAAACGAGCCCATTCTTTGTCAGTGGTGGGCTGCAAACTTGAAACAAATTTAGCATAATTTATACAACTTTGCATTAATTAATTCAAAATTTTGAATTATTTAGATCTTTATTGGCAAATAATTTAACATTTAGCTTATCTTGTTAGAAACTGCTGCTCAGTAAACGTTGCATCTAAGCTCTACAACAGGATAATTGATTTAATGAAGTAAACAACTGTGTGGACAATGAGAAAAGAAAACTTCAAATGACTATTAACTATTACTGGAATAACATAAAACTTTGCACTTTGAATCACTGCAAATGCAATACAAAACATGGAACTGATGAAATGATTGTAAAATCTAATATTATTGTAATTCTAATTACATTTTATTCACCAAGTTGCCTTGGCCAGGAGACAGTAAAGGAACCTTTCGGTCTTTGAGTCAAGCTGCCACCTGTCCACCTGTCTACCACTGTCGATGGAGGTTAAGGCTTCATGCAATCTATTTAAAGTTCAAAGTCAAGTCGGAAAGCTATGATTACAAATTTTTTCTAGTCTTTAGCTTGAACCAACTGGAAATCAAATCCAAGTCTTCCATTTCAGTAGCAGAGGCTGTATCCACTCAACCACTGATCGTTTATTTGACTCGCAGTAACTTTACTTTGTATACACTACTTCTTTTTAGTTTACTGCGCGCAAAAAAGTTAGCTAAACAAATTAAAACGTACAAAAGCCTATTTGATATTCAGTCAAAGCTTACAAAATTTGTTATTTATTTTAATGAGGTCATTTTTGACAATCAAAGCAAATCTTTATTTTATTGCAGGAAATGATTTTAAACGATGTAGAAATAAAAATCTCTTCAAAAACTGACATAAAAGAATAAAAAAAGCGATATCTTACTCATTTATTTATTTATTTTTGCAGTGCTGCAGACGACAAACCAACAAAAATTTTAAGCTTACCACTTCTTCTGAATACAAAAATAGATTTTAATTACACAATGCTCATGATTGTAAATGATTTTTTATTGTTCAATCTTTTGTTGAACAGTTTTCGCTCCTGATTACCCAATGTTTACAGCGATTGGATTAATGCCAACAAAACACAGCACTTTCAATGCCAACAATGCCAATAAAACAAATTTAAACTTGCAAAGTTTTTTTTTCTGATTATGGCTTTGATTTCTAAAAAAGTGCCTTAAGCAGAATTTTAAAGTTTTTTTGTTTTAAGGCCTCTCTTCTGAGTTTTATATAAAACTTCAAAATGATATGGAGAGGGGAAGCAATTTAGTCAGATACAAGCTTTCGACTATTTCTGCACGATTAAATAATAAACATTGCAATTTTAAAATCTTACCTCTAAGACATCTTGGCAAAGCAGAACCTGTGACTATCCAACGGTAATCCTGCGGACCGTTGCATGTGTTTGTATTTGAACCAAGAAGTGCATAGTTGTTTGAACATGTGTATGTGATATCTTCGTCGTCATCATAAGGTGGATTTCCTTGAACGTATCCATTAGGTATTGTTGGTGGAGCTGGACAATCTGATAATGACAGTTAATGGAACTTGATTAATAATTATACTAAATTAAACAGTATGATAAAAATGCAATTTTTAGTAAATCAATAAACGATTATCAAGGAAAAAATAAGTTTTTGTGATGTTTTCTCATCGCGGCCGCAGACGCTATGTAAAAGATATCAGAATTACGATCAACATACCAAACGAAATTTGTCTCAGAATTGAATTCACTATTTAATTTTATTTAATTTTAGAATATTTTAGTTCTAAGACCCAAATTGAGCGTAAAAAAATTTTTTTGTACAATAAATTGTTAAACATCAAAACATGATACCCAGGGCCTTCTGGTACATGGCTTAATTATGATACTAGCAACACAATAAACTACACTCCTAGCCAGTTGATAAAACAGTTTAACAATTTTTTTTTTTTATTCATTATTCAAAATAGCAAAAAAAGAGACGCTAAAAATATCAAAAAATGTTTTACGTTGGTTAATTTTTGTGCCGATTTACAGCATACAAGGTTGGATGACCAAGTCTTTTATCGAAATAAATAAACATTTTTAAGAAAATATTTGATGGATTAAAAAATGGCAGTGCTTAACATACTTCTATAAAATGACTCGATGAAACCCCGTGTAGATGCTATTTTAAGGACCTTGATCTTTGATTTAAAGTGTTTTTAGCAGCAGAAATGGGCTTTACATTTTCCATGAATGGCTGCCTGGGGGTTAATTTTATCATGAAAGGTCGTTTTCATAATACCTTTTCTTCTGCCAACAACTTGAATCAGTGAGTTTTGTCGATGTAAATTGATAGAGCTATAAAACGATTAAAAAATTTCAGAATTGTCAAGGAGGGGTATATCAAAAAAGTTTGAGAACCAGTGATTTAGAAAAGTCCGTCCCGACTAAAAATTAGTTGATCAGCGTTTTTAAAACCATTTTCTCATTTTCTTCAAAAACTTTATTACGAATACAAAACAAACAATTATTGGCCCCTAATGGTTTATCCATACAATAGATAGCCTACTCGAGTTAACGAAATGATTAGATAAACTTTAATCAAACGAAGCATTTTGTAAGACAGCAGTTAGCTTAATAATTGAATTGCACCGCTAGATTTTTTGAAATTATCTTTTGCTTGAATTTTACAAAACTTAACAAAATTTCGATTTAGCTCACAACATGATGGAAGAGACTGCAATGATGGCAAGCTCCATTGACCGTTTCCTTGGCATTCACTTGTTGCATTGCCACTAAGTTGTCCATTTCCAGTACAACGATACAAGATTTTATCCCCGTCCACCCACGTATTGAGAGTCTGCTGAGTTTCAATGCCGTAAGTGAGTCCATTTCTTGTCAGTGGTGGGCTACAAACTAGTAAAACAATATCAAAGTTTATGCAACTTTGCATTAAATTATTTTGATTATTTTGGCATTTTGAAATTATTTTGATTCTTTAAGGACAATAATCAATCAAGTTTTGATGAAATTGTTTCAAGAAAAAAAAATTAAATAATGACACTTCAGTAAAAAAATTTCTATTTTTTTGGCATTTCCTCACCAGTTCATTTTAAATATAATGACTCTAACGTCATTTTAAGTCACTCTTAAAAGTCAAGTTGATTGGACGTTTGTTGAAAAATATCATAAGTAAATAAAAAAATGTTTTTTAATTATCACTAAAAATTTCAATCAAACCTGACGTTACTAATGCGGTTTTCGGTTAAGTTTTGCTGCGGGTTTGAATCTGTTTTTTGCTTTGTTTATTTTGTTTGTCTGTTTTTCGCTATATTTTTTAACAATGAAAACGTTTTTGCTTTGTTTTCAGTAGTCGTAACATTACTCTGGTGATTTTGTTTCTTTTTGGCTTCTGTGCTAGTATACCGGTTGCCTATTGGGCAAAAAGCATGCAAACGATAGAATATTAAAAGTCATCGGCAGAAACGTCAAAAACCTTTAAAAACATTTTACTATTAACATCGCAGATATTATAAAAGCAATTAAGTAGCTACCTTTAAATAGCACAAACAAAGAGTGTGAAAAAATGTGTTTGGTTTATAGCATACAGTAGCTCAGTGCAATTGGTAGGATACTGCTGTGGTAATCTGTAGGCTGCAGCTTTAAATCTTTTCGGGAGGGAATTTGTTTGAGTTGTCAATGTTTTAGTTGTTCTCCCTTACACTTCTGCATTACATCCTGATTTGCTGTATAGCATTTTTGAATTCTTGATTTGTTGCCTTTACGCAAAGAGCGCGGTCTGCAGGGCATTTTGCAGCTGTTGCAACTTTAGCTCGAAACCTGTTACAAATCGCTGGCGTTTGTACGTGTTTTAAATTTGCATATAATTAAGTTTGTTTCTTTCTTCATGCGAGAAGCATGAAGAAGGCAAGCTTTGCGCTTTTGACTGTGGTGGCAAACATTCTTCTCATTCATTCTTCTTTTTAAGACCTGATGGTCAGACGTAAAATGACGTTAATTATGTTTAGATATTTCGTTAGTATGTAATTTTGGTTAAGCCAGCTGGTCTTTTTCTTTCGTTAGCTCGCCGGTTTCAAGTTTGATTTGAAACCGTGCTGTAGCGTGGTATATTTATTTATTTCGTTATTTGTTACTGAATAAAGAAGAATTCAAACCATGGCAGCACGCGTTCTATAAGAATCCCAGGCGAGCTTAGTTTTTTTTTTGGGAGTTCGTTACATAAACTACTTATAATGCCCGAAAGAACACAAGTGTAAAAGCACACAAATTGCAATTTAAAAGGTTGCCAGCGTAAAATTTTAATGCAATTTTTATATGAAGCAAAAAGCTGATTAAATGATAGTGCAGACAAATAGTAATTTACCCATTTTCAAAAAAACATTAAGCAAAAGCACAATTAATTGAAATAAACAATGAAATTCTTTACAATTTTTGTTTCAAGTTTTGTTTAATTAATAGTTGGTTCATAATAGATCATTTTTGACTAATAAACTTCCGCTCTATAGATGCCTTTATCAGCAATCACGTCTCGTTAATACGTTTAAAATCAACATAAACAACTTTGGAGCCAATATCTTGCAAAAAACTGGCGCTCAAAAAAATCTAAAAACTTAGTATTTCCTTTGCAGATAGTGTTTTAGTTAACACGTCTCCATACTGCTCCACAAAATCATCTCACCTCTGAGACAAAATGGCAAAGAAGTATTTGTGAGTGTCCAATCATAATCTAGTGGACCTTTGCATTGGTTTGAGCTTGAACCAACAAGTGCGTAGTTTTCTTGGCATGAGTAAGTGATGGCATTGTTACTGCAAAAAGGTGGATTTTCTTCAAAGAATCCATTAGATATTGCTGGTGGGCTTGAACAATCTGTAATTAAACTGCTATTAATTTTATTTTGACCAAAGAAACAAAGCAAACAACGTCTTTTTGGTCTGCTTGTGATAACTAGGGCCCGCAAAATTCAATAAAGTCAAATTTGTTTTCGGGGCTTTATTACCTACATTGGTTTCGCGTGCTCTGGAGCCAGTTTAGGTAGATTTTGTAGGTCAAAATTAAGTCAAAATTTTGGGTTAGGTCCAAATTTGTCAAAATTGTATGTGATCAAAATTTTTTTTCAAAAGCAAACAAAAGTCTTTTTTCATTTTTTTGGATATTTGAGCAACAATGAAACGAGATGAGCAATTTTATATATGCTTGAATGAAGTTTTGCCACTCAAACTTCTGCAAATAGATGCAATATGTCGCAATACAATTGCCTGGATTAACTTCTTTATAAAAACGATTTTATAATAACGCAAAACTCTTTTTTTTTAATTAAAAACAAATTAAGAATGCCAGCCTCGGCATGAATAAAATAAGTAAGGATACTACATGTCCAAATTTAAAAATCAAAAGGTCAATTTTTATTATACAGTACCGTAAATCACAACAAATTAACCAGATTTTTGAAATCTTAAGACTGCACTGTTTTGCTTTCACAGCTTTAGCAATCAACAAAACGTTTACACAATGCAGCTTTTAACCAAGCAAGATTGAAGTTGAGTCAATTTATTTTCCAATAAAATTGAAGAAAAAATGAGGCAGAAAATTCGTGAAAATTTAAGAACAGAAAATTTCAATCCAAAAGCTTATAAAGAAAAGTGTAATTGACATGAAAATGTGCGCAGATTTTGTGGTTTTTGTTCTGTAACGATTAGTTACTTTAATCACAAGACTGATTGATTGATATTTCTTTGCATATGATGTTAAAGAAACGTGAAAAAGGTTACCTGCTTCAATCTTACGTGAACAGCGAATAACAAATTTTTTTTTGTTTTTAATCAAATTTTGAAGCTCAATAAGGCCAAAATGGTTTAGATCAAAATAAAGCAAAATTTAGCTAAAATAAAGTCGAATTACCTTTTTTTGGTTCAAAATAAGAATGGCCCTAGTAATAACTCTTTCAGCATATACAAGCCTTTTTACTTCAAAAACTTATACAACTTTGTCAATAAACTATAACCCTAAAAGTTCTAAGTCAATTGGAAAGAGAAAAGTATCTAAGCTTTGCAGTTTATGAAATACTATTTCATCAAAATTTTGAAATTTTTTCCTAAATTCAAGTTAAATGATGTTTTTGAAAATTTAGCAAAAAACTATAAACAAAAGTATAATATCTATATATTGTGCCAAAAGCAAAAGAGTATATGGTAAAAAATCACAACTGATTGCAAAAGTTTGTTAAATTTCGTAAATTTGAGCCTAGCTAAAACTCTGAATTGTCTAACAAAAACTTGTTATTGGTAGAAATTTGAGCTGTTGAACTTATTTTTGCTTTTTTTTTTCCTAATAACCTTATTTTTAGAGAAATGCCACGCTTTTTGGTTGAAAATTATTTTGACTAAAATATTCTTATTTAGAACTCAATTATTACCACTTTGTCCCGTTAGTACAATTCTGAAAATTGGTATGCTTGTATCTATTCCACATATTTAATTTTCTGCAAAGTGATATTAACAAAACGTTGTCATGCTTTAGCTTTTATTGCTTAAAAAAAGTAAATAATGCTCAGGAAAAAACAAGCTTGTAATTTCTATGCATATTGGACAACCAGTTCCAACTACGAGCAGTATATACAACTATACTGAAAAATAGGGTTCGAAATAAAAATTAAAAGATGCAATCTCCAACGCAAAGCCTTTTTTTGGATTCTGTTTGCAAGTCTTTCGTCAAGCTACGCCATCACAACGAATAGACCAAAAGCAAAAACAGCATAAAGTGTCTTTCCCAAAGGCGCAACGACGCCTTGCCAGATCGGGTATCAAATGGAGAGTCAGCAACCTTTTGACCACTAACTTGGCAACTTACTTCTGAGTTATCCTCGCCGATAAATTTTCAACTAATTGTGGTTAACAAATTTTTTTGCCAATTAGCATTTACCACCAGAGGGTGCTAAGTTAAAATTGGCCTAAAAAGGGGGTCAATAGTTATTTTATCTGATGTACTTCTGTTTTATTTATTTATATTGTTTCTGTTGCTTAAGTTTACTGAATAAAAGAGTTACTTACACTTGATAACTTTTTCTCGTTTGTATGTGCAAAAAAAGGTTAACTAACTTTTAAGTAATCTGTTCATAAATTTTATGATATTCTTGTCTTCGCATAATGTAATATGCCCTGTTTTGAATAAGCTGATTTTATGTAGGCTAAATATCTATTACGTTTTTTTTGCATGATGCAAAATACTTTAAATTTTTTTGGGTTTTCTGAGATGAAAAAATTATGATACAAAAACTTACAGCAAGTTGGAAGCGTTTGCAAACTCCAATGTCCGTCATCTTTGCAAGCACTTATTGCGTCATCATCAGTCACTCCATAACCAGTGCACCAATACGAGATGTTGTCTCCTTCCACATAAACATCTTCAATCAAGCGAGATTCCACAAATATAGTGAGTCCAATTTCGGAAGAGGGACTGGTGCACACTTAAAAGTAACATACACTAACCCTTAATCATAAACCCAATACACAGTAGTTTCATTTTTATTCGTATCAAGAAAAGTTAGTATTCTGTTGGAGCAAAGTTCAGCAACTTACAGCCCGCGGGCCGGATTTGGCCCTCCAAGAAATTTAATTCGGCCGGTGATCTTTTAAATCTTATCAGGCGTGGTTTCCCAAAAATCTTCGTTTATCTTCTATGATGCACATATGGCTTCTGGGAATTGAAAAGCTGAAAACACCCAAATTATGACAAAACCCTTTTTTGTTCTTCACCAATAATTCTGCCTAAAAATGCCAAAATTTTGAACTTGCCCTCGTTTTAGAAATTGTGGTGGCCCGTTGGTACTTTATGCTTCTGGATGAGGCCAGCGAAGGCAAAAAGGTTGCCGACACCTGTGTTAGAAATTAGCAAGTTTAATAAATTTTCTTGGTTTCATTTCTCTAAATTAAAAAAAAAGATACCAACAGGAATACATTAACATGAACAATGGGCAAGAAGTTATTTATTCATACCTCTCAAACAAGTTGGTAAGTCAATTTCTGTTAGATTCCAAAAATAATCCGGTGGTCCAGAGCATACATTTTCGTTTGGACCGTAAAGAATATAATTTGTTGCACACGCATAAGCAATAGTTTCGTTTTCCTCGTAGGGCGGATTACCCGAGATGTTTCCAGGTGTTCCAACGGAAATCATCGGAGGACTTGAGCAATCTTGAAGCAAAATTTTAAGTGAATTATATGACAAATAGTACAGCAATATTCTCAAGACTTAAAAACGTTTATTGCAAGAAGTCTTTAAAGTTATCGCATTTTTTTCTTTGTTTACGTTAGACCAAAAAATTGATTAAAGATCATTTTCAAAATTTTATTGATTCCTTCGTTTGCTTTTGCAGTACATATCGTACCATTATACACTGCTGAATGAGACATTGCTTAAATGATTGATTTTGCATGATGAACGTAATGAAAAGTGATAGACACCTTCAAAAAAATGTGCTTAGAGAAATGAAGCTTAAAATGCACGGTATTACAATTTTGTAAATTTGAAAAATCTTATTCAAAAATAACGTACATTTATGTTTCACTGAAGCCTTGAAGCACTAAGTACCATTAATATAGAAGAAATGTTCTGTAATTCGCAATGCTTATTAATACAGCCTCGTAAAAATTTTGTTTGCAGAATTCCAAAAGAATGAAGCAGTTTTGTCTTGGAAAGGTATTCGTTTTTATCACAACTATAAATCTGCAGCGCTAACGTGAATAAAATATTAATCAAAATATTGGAATTGGCTTTAAAATTTAATAAATTTCAATTAATTAACTTACAGCACGATGGAAGAGCTTGCAGACTCCATTGTCCATCATTTTCACAAACACTTATTACGTCATCATCAGTCTCACCACCACCAGTACAGGAATACGACACATTATCTCCTTCTACCCATAAATCTTCAATCAACCGAAATGAATTCGAATAGATCAGATCCAGCCTTGACGGTGGTGGGTTGCATTCTGTTCAATTGCATCATAAAGCAACAATAATTGTAAAGCAAATAGTTCAATTTTAGACATTTTTTTTACCAACGCTTTCTACACGATGGGGTAGAGGCAAAAATGCTTCTCCTTCTACCTAACTCCTAAATCAAAAGTCGTGAAACCACCAAACTTGGCATACGGGTTGCTGTTTACAAACCATTTTCTGTAAAAATTGGTTTTGAGGTGATGACGTTATCATGGTGACGTGAAAGCCATATTGTTTGGAAAATGACGTCACAAGCAGCTTTAAATTTGCAGATCAATTTTTTTTTTGAAAGTGAATCATAAAATGTCTAAGTCAAAGTAGTTATGTTGCAAAACTGTCTTATGATGTAATTCACGTCCAAAAATGGGCCAAAATCGCTTAAATTTTTTAAAGTAACTTGCAAACTTTACAATTTAAAAACTTTTCTTTTGTTTTAGCTACTCCACGTTTTCAAGGATTATTTGTAAATAAATTTGACTTAAAGTCAGGTTGCATTTTTTCCCCTTTCCTCCCATGCAAGATAATGTCAATTTTTTTAATCACAAACTCGATAAATTTTTGTTCGTTTCTACTTAATTCATTAATTCCAGAGTAAAACACAAATTGCAGTAATCTATGCGATAGAAAACTCCTACAGCCTGCTTCACCCTCACGGGTATAATAGAATATTTCTATTTGAACAAAATTCCCGCCAAGGATCACGTGAAAGTGAAACAGGCTGTAAGAGTTTCCTATTTCATGGATTACCGCAATCTTTATTTTCATTTACAAAAACATATAGATTAGCTTTTAACGATGCAGGAAGTTCAGTTAAAAATTAAAATCATTAAAAATTTAAAAATTCAAAAATCTAAAAACCTGACTACAGTCTGTTTCCTCCTAACGGTTTCTTCAGGCCGGGTAGAAACTAAACAAAAGCAAAACGGTAATATACCTCAGCACATCAACTGCATCTCCCCACCCCCTCACCGGAAGCTCTGTAGCGGGCGTGAGCCCAGGCCAGACCATTGGGGCTAACCGTGGCACGCTCCGGCACGTACCAGTAGCCGTAACCCAGGTCGGCGATGAGGAGTCGCGGTTGGTACAAAACACCAAAACACTGTAAGCACCAGCTGCGGAGGCTAAGCATCTTAATCAAACACAGCATATGCGCTGCTGCACGTCTGTCAAATGTAGTAAAAACACTGTTAAAAATTTCAAACACTGTTAGAGATACAAAGCGGCATTTTATGCAACAGTGATTATATGCATTTTGCGTAAAAAATAATTTAATTAAGTTGGTGATTTCTCAGTTTATACTGGGCTTGTTTAAAATTTTGATACAAGTTTGGTTCTTTGGTTAAGGGTGTTAGCCGGGTTTGCTTGTAAGATTGCAATTTTTTCTTCTAAACAAAAGTTGCATCTGTTAGTGCCGTTTTGATAGGACTGTGCTCTTTTTTTTCTGTTTCATTTTAAGTTTGGATGTTTGCCGGTTTCTATCGAGTTCCAGTATGCTTTCGATAGTTCTGTCAAGTGACGCTTGTCTTGGTGTCTAAATTATGCTTGTGATTGTTACAGCGTGTTTTGAATGCGGTTTTGCATATACCATAATAATATTTGGTGATATTGTCACAAGTTTGCCCGGCTTTATATACTACGGATTTACTGTAGCATTCTCCGTTTAAAGAATTGGTGGTATTCTTTTTGCAGTAGCACAACGTAGGTGGTGTTGCGGATGTCGTCTTTTCCTGGAGCAATTTCCGGTTGTGGGATGAAATAATGGAAGGCATCTAGGGAGTGCAACTGCAGCTTAATTTTACATTATTTCCGTTGAAGAGTTTGTGGAAAGGTCTGCGTTTGTTGCTCTAACAGTGTTTTGGAGTTTTGTTTCAAACGCGGCTCCTCATTACCGAACCGGGTTACGGCTACTGGTACTTGGCGGTGAGTTCCACGGTTAGCCCCAATGGGCTGGCCTGGACTAACACCCGCTACAGAGCTTCCGGTGAAAGGTGGGGAGATGTGGTTGATGTGCTGAGGTATATTACCGTTTTGTTTTTGTTTAGTTTCTACCCGGGTGAAGAACCCATTATTGGGGGAAACAGACTGTAATGGGATTTTTAGATTTTTAAGTTTTTAACTGAACTTCCTGCATCGTTAACTGGCTCTGGCCCATTGTCCATTGAGCACTCTGGAAATAGATAGGACAGTTTACAAGTTAGGTTAGCTTTTATAGATGCTAGATTGAACAAAGATGAAATTTAATACAATTTTTACTTTTTAAACAAGTCGGTAAATTAACTTCTTTTAAAGTCCAGTTATAATCAGGTGGTCCACTGCAAATATTCTCATCTGATCCATAAAGTGTATAATTAGTTGGGCACGTGTAAGTGATACTTTCGTTTGCTTCATAAGGTGGATTCTCAACAAAGCCATTATGTGTTCCTACAGTTTTTGCAGGTGGATTTGAACAGTCTGAAAAACATTTTACAGTGTGCTTGTTACAGTTTATGAATTGTTTAATAGAGTACATTCAAGGAAGTTCTCAATTAGAATCATATTATAACTAGTTGGTATTATTTTTTTTGTTTTTGAAAATGATGTGGTAAAACTTATGTGGAAAACATAATATAATTTTACTACGAAATGCATGATTGCATATATATGCTTACAATACCTTACTTAAAATCTTTTAACTCAAACTGAACGTAGAGTGCTGTTTCAAATCCACAGAAACGTTGGCATTAAACAAATAGACATTGAACAGAACACTGCAATATGCGTTCAGGGTTTTGCTCATAATTTTTTAACAATCTGGAGTTTTATACGTTGTTTTTGCACCATTTCTCTTTTAACGTAGGGTCACTGAATTGTATTTTAAGAGAGCGTTGTAAGAGATTTTAGAAGAGGTTTTAATACCGTTTTCAGAGAGAGCAAAAGAGAAAATAAGAATTTTGCAAAACGTTGCAAAATTGCAGAAATCGTCACCCCGCAATTGGCTTGAGCACAAGCAGCAAAGCGTGTCTGGTCCAACTGCAACAATTGATATTATCAAATCAAAATTTTAATATTGCTGTAGTACGCCGAAGCGTGCAACGAGTTAACTGGCCCCATCTCCGCATTTTTGCAACCAATCAATACTATGTTCAATTTGACTGGTCCGAGATTTAAACCTAAGATTTCCCGTTTCAGAGACGAACGCCTTACCACTCGACCAATGTAATTACGGTAATTAAGAAATGCCTATTTCATGAAAAAAATTGAAGTGTTAGAAAAAAACAAATTAAAATAAAAAAAATTATTAAAGCAATTTTTAAGGATCAAGTTTAAGCTTAAAGCTATAGCTAGGATTAAGATTTGATTTGGGGTTAGTTTTAAAAAAACGATTTGAGTTTGGCAAAATATAAGTCAAAACTACAATAATAAAAAAGAGGCTTCTATTAAAATAAGCACCAAAGCTTGGTAAAATTGGTGAATTGATAGTGTAAGTCATTTATTTAGGGCAGCAAAAAATTTGCAACACTTGCCCTCAATCAGCCAAGTAAAAATAGTAATTAGTACTTTTCAAACAAGTTGATTGTTTACCACGTTTGTTACTTTCACTCACTTTATTTTGAATAAGTTTTTAGCTGCTTTTCAAAAATCACAATAGCACCAACAAAGTCGCTCAAGGCAAATCAAAGCACTATTACATTAGGTTTAGGATTGGTGGAATTATTAATATTTGAACCGATTTAAATCTTTTAAGTTTTGCAGACTGACAATTTAAAAAGCTGCATTTGCCAATGATTTTTACAGGTTTGCATGCAGCTGGAGCTTGTAAATAAGTTAAATAGGCAAAGTTAATTAACTTATTTACTGAAACAACAAAAAAATTATTATATTTCTAAAAAAGGAAAAAAATTTTCAAAATTTATAGGCCTAAGTAAGATGAATATTAAACTGTGTTCTATTGCCACCCAGTGGATTTATAATAGTACAGCAAATAATCAAAGCTGCAAAAAAAGTTTCCAGTAAAACTTAAAAAATTTCTGTCAACCCAAACCAGTATTTTTAATGAAATTGACGAGGAGCCGCTGAAATCTTATGCAACCGTCGGTTTCTCAAACGCTTTTTTGCTGGAAAAAATTCTAATCTTAGTTAACAGCAATTGCAATTCAAAAAATTTGACTTGGAAGCTAGTAGAGTATTAATTTGTTCAGCTATATTTTTTTCTTCTAACCATGGTGATGAAATTTAATAAGTTTCATGCGAGTATAGCTTTTTGTGAAAAAGTCTTCAAGAAAAAGCACGCAATTGAACAGATAACATGCTTCGCAATTTGCTAATCAAAACTAGACATTATTAATTCCTTGGCAAGATTAGCTGATAGTTACAAATAAAATTGAGGTTCGGATGCGAGCATTCATTAATCAGTTTTAGCATTAAAAAATGCATTTAGATCAGATGCAAGAAACACGAAAAAAAAACAACAACAAGGGTTTAGACGCATCTTTGCAAAGCACGATGCGCCAGCAAAGATTGGCGTAACATTGCATAGGTGAAGTTGCTCAGTATTAAATGCTTCTGAAGCATTAAATTTTATAATTTTTAAAATGATAAAGGGATCGACAACTTTAAATAAATCTTAATCAATGCGAAACAAAAAAATCTTGAGACAAATGAGCATTACACGTAAATATTTTATGGCACGTACTCAATAATATTTGTGATAACTTTTAATCTGCAGAAAGAAAAACAATCAAATCATTAACTGTACTTACCATTAAAAAATCAGTACCAAGTGTTAAAAACTTAATTTCGATGCTCAAACTATCACAGTGCAAACAATGCTTAACTTTCACAGTTTTTTTTAAATGAATAAAAATTAAATAACTGAAACTCATTGCACTTTCACTAAAATGGCGTAACCATATGAAGGTTCTAAGGGTGCTAAAGCCCACCCTTATCCAAATTACTTAAGAAATTTAATCTAAATACGCATGACTCTAAATGTGTTTTGAACTTTACCAAGAAATAGGTTGAAAAAGCTCAGAAAATTTTTTTTGTCCAAGGATTTTTAAATCTCAGCAATTAATTCTTTTAAATGGTGCTATAAACGTGCAAAATGTCATCCAAATAGCGTCAAAGGAGCTATTTTTTCCAAAAAAAAAATGCAAAGATGACCCAGTAGCTGGGGGATTGCACCCAAATCCCGTTAATAAAATCCCAGGTTTAAGCCCCCCTTTTAGCAAAATTCTAGTAACAAGCTCTTTGCACTTACAACACTTTGGAAGCGTTTGCAAACTCCACTGCCCATCATCTTTACAGACACTTATTACGTCATCATCAGTTACTCCGTAACCAGTGCATAAATACGAGATGTTGTCTCCTTCCACGTAAACATCTTCAATCAAATGGGATACAAGAAATATTGAAAGTCCGATTTTTGAAGTGGGAGTGTCACACACTAAATAATAAAACATAATAACCCAAAATCATGAAACTAATGCAGTTTTTATTTATAGTTTTTCAATAGTACATTGTTCTTAATAAATAATGCAGTTTTATTACCCAATTTTGCTCAGTTTCAAAAAACTGAGTTTTAGTATTCTTTTAGAAATAGATAAATTTGATAGATTTTCAAAGTTTTATTTCTCTAAATTAAAAAATGTGTATATTAGCTGAACTAATAATAAAATAGATATTGCTTTAAGAAGTTTTTTTCTTCATACTTCTCAAGCAAGTTGGTAAATTATTTTTAGTTAGATTCCACGTATAATCCGATGCTCCAGAACATATATTTTCGTCTAAACCGTAGAGAGTATAATTTGTTGCACACGTGTAAGTAATAACTTCGTTTCCTTCATAAGGAGAACTTCCCGTGATGTTTCCAGGTGTTCCTATCGAAATCATTGGAGGATCTAAGCAATCTGGAAACAAAATTTTATGTAGTTTCTTTTGTATCGCAAGTTTGCAAACATGCGTTATTCTTGTTGATGATAATCGTGTTTTAAAAATAACGTAAACTTGCGTTGCAGCTAAAGCTTCGATTCAATTCGTAAAGTACACTATTAGTAATCCAGAAAAAATTATTTTCAATGTTTTTAATGACTCTGTGACGATTTTCTTGGCTAAATTCTAAAAGTGAAGTTTTAATTTTGGGAGTTCAACTTTAATTTTAATCATAAATATACAGAACAGCATTGTAAATAAAATATTTAAATTTTATTAAGTTTGAAAATTCAACAAATTCCAGTTAAATAAACTAGGCAAAATAGTGCTTGTTAAATTCAAAAAATTTACAGCAAGTTGGAAGCGTCTGCAAACTCCATTGTCCATCATCTTCACAAACACTTATGACGTTATCATAAGTCACACCGTAACTGGTGCATGTATACGAAATGTTGTCTCCCTCCACCCATGAGCCTTCGATCAATTGAAATGAAACAAATATATCAAGACCGTTCCTTTTTGGTGGATTGCTACATTCTGTGTAAAATACCGATAGATAATTTTCTACGACTAATGCTCTAGCCTCTGCTATCGAGCAGTTTTTTAAATTGTTTAGTGTTTTAATCTTAACTTAAAAAAAAAACAATAAAAGCAAGAAATCCTTTGCCGCGCGCGTAAAAATAATGACTTTGCAAAGCACTAGCACACTTTACGTTAAGATACTAAATAATAATAGCAAAAGCACAAAAAATAAAAGCAAAAGCACAAAAGAATGCTCGAAATTTGTTTCTTTTCATCCGGTTGTGTTTGGATTTCACTATAATTAATGCTGTGTTTTCAACAATTTTTTTATCAAGCAATTAAAGTTTTATTAATAGTCCTAGCATAGCCAGTTTTTTCAAAAGTCTACAATGTACTGTATGCTCTTTCTGCGTTCACAGCAAAGGATTGAATTAGAGCTTCATAGAAAGTCTGAAGCAGGCGTTACCTAAGTGGGGTTCATGAATCCCCCGGGGGTGCGTGAGTTCATCCCTGGGGATTCGCGAGACGTTTCCGAAAATCAAAACTAGAAATGTTTCAAATGAGTTTAAACTAGTACAATTTGTTATAAAGGATTAATTGTAAGTAAAGAGAGGAGTGAACAATTTAGTTTTTTCAATTGACTTTCAAATGTTAAAAATTTAGTTTTTTTCAAATGACTCTAAACACGTGCAAATTGTGATCCAATGGCAAAGTAGCTAGTTTTGACAAAAAATTACAAAAAATCTCCCATCGTCTGGGTACTTAACCCCTGGACCCCCAATAACCTTCAGCAGCTGGGGGATACGTTTGAGTTACTTGCAGAGGCGGGCACACATAACATTACACCAAAAACGCAGCGCAACAAAGCGCGCAGAGCGCAAAATGCGCAATTCAATTTTTTTATATTTTGAAGCGCAGAGCAACTTCCGCAATAAACTTTTTGATTCAGTGGAAGCGCAAAGCAATTTCGCAATTGCAAAACAGCATTTTTGAACAAGTTAAAGCGGAACCTAATATTTGTAATTGAACTTTCACAGCACAGTACAAATACCTCAGTTTTTGCGAGTTTAGACAAAAAAAGAGCAAATAATTTGCTAAAGAAGGCCAACATTTATCAATCTTACGATCGAAATGAAGCAAAAGTCAAGTTAAATGTATAAAATTGCGCTTTTTCTCGAAAAAAAACTTAAAAGCGCTGCGCAAATAAAGCGTGGCAAATTTTAAAGACTTTAGTCCGCAACGCAACTTCAGCAATGCTTCAAAATAAAAAATTAAAGCGCAACGCAATTTGCGCAATCACGAAAATTGCGCTTTGTGCTTTTAATTGCGCTCTGTCCTCCTCTGGTTACTTGTGATTGTTTGTTCATCTTTATTTTTTCATTGCAATATTACACGATGCTTTTATGAAACACTGGTATGCGTTTTACTGTATAATTTGGGCTCAGGTCCTTTCTTGAAAACTTGGGGATTCATTGAGACCTCTGACATCCACAAGGATCCGTGGCGGTATAAAGTCAGGAAACCATTGGTCTAAAGGTTGATAATATAAGACAATGGAAATATGAACAAAGGTATAATTAGATTCAGCGGCAGTCAGCCTCACGCAACAGAAAATGTTTGTACTTAAAAAAAAAGCAAAAAACGAATTAGGCGCAATACCGTTTTCTGGCGAACCTTACTTTACACAGGAAGAAAGGGGGCAAAAATGCCTTTCCTTGATTTTTTGTAATAAATTCTTTCAAAAATAAGCTTTTTACTTAATTTGTAGCTTGGCCAATCTCTGAAAATTTGAAGTTGTTAAGATACGAGAAGTTTTTCAATTTTGAAGTTTGCCGAAGATACCTTCCAAAATCTAAGCATGCTTGGCCCATACTTCACTTGAATAACGTCATAGAACAATTTTGTGACGCATTTAATTTAATTTATACATTTTATAATTCAGCATTAAAAAATAAACCGGTGTAAAAAAATAATGCAAAAATGACGTCGTTTTTAGAAAATATGGCCGTGGCATCATTACGAAAACGTCATTTACATATAATCAATTTTTCTAAAAAATTTTGGGAAACACAAACCAGCAAGCCAAGTTTGGTGCTTCTATGATATTTGATCTAGGAGTTAGATCATGGAGCATTTTTATCCCTAACCCCGTTGGTCAAATAGCCCGGGTAAAACAGAGTTAATCAAAAGAATTATTCTGGGATATCGGTTTGCAAAAAAGGTTAAACGTAATCCGGAAAATACAACCCTAGCGTGCCGGTTGCAAAAACCATTGACGTTATAATGTGCATTAAATGTTTTGTTTTTTCTAGTAAAAGACAAAATATACAAAACTGTATTTTTTGTGTGTTGGACTCAGATGATTATATCTAATTTCATAATACATAGCCTCACTCGACTGGACCCTGTTTTAGTTTCCAGAAAATCGTGGAGTAGTGTTTAGATTGATATAAATTACAGTACCTCTATGGCAAGATGGTAAACTAGATCCACTTAGAGTCCATTCGTAATTCGGGGGACCAGTACACTCATTTGTTGCTGTACCACGTAGTATATAGTTTGTTGCACAAGTATAAGTGATAATGGCGTTTGCTTCATAAGGTGGACTTCCTATGATGTCACCTGGTGGTCCAATGCATATAACAGGTGGACTGGAACAAGCTGAAAAATAACATTAGCATCTAAAACGTGCACTAAATTTAAAGTAACTCTTATCGACATCGTACAACAAAATTGTGTAGAGACCATTGTAGACATAATGTTAATGTAGAGTAGAATCGTGCAAAAAACTTTAAATAATTTCATCACGTTTTAAAAAGTTTATGTGATCGCCAAGCAATCAGTATTTTGGGACTTTACAACAGATTGATATTTCGAGTCTATTACTGTACTTTATGTCATCAACTAATTGGTCATTTGACAAAAGTTGCAACTGTAAATGCTAAATATTCTCTCATGCTTATGCTTCTTGTCCAAACACAAACAATCAAATCTCATTCATTTCAAACAAAATCATGACAATAGTTTACTCAGTTCAAAAACTGGTAGGCTATCTATATTTGTACAAGAAACTTGATTGGTTTCTTGCTTACAAACGCACTGTCAATACCAAAGTGTGCCAAAATCCGACCTCCAGGCCATTTGCAGCCTGAAGGACCTTTAATTTGCGCCCGTATAGACATTTAATTCGGTATGAAACGAGTGCTCTTTGCTCTATAACTATTATCTAAATCCAATCAGAGTTGTTGGCTACGCTTAAAATATCCATTCGCAACAGAACTTAGTAATCGCCAACCAATAATAAACTTGCACGTGTCTGCAATTAAAATGAACTTCAAATGCGACTTACTTGCAGTATTATTTAACCCTTCAGGTTAAAACCATTGGAATCGCAAAGAACCAGTTATTTTAGTGTTTCCAAACTTAACTCGGTTCTTTTGTAATGTGAAACATTCTTGGCATGATTCAATAATAAGCACACGTCACAACCAAGAACCGAACTCCAAAAGTGGCATGTGATAAATTTCAGGGGCGTATTTAGGGGGGGCATCTGGCCATGGCCCCCCTCTGGGTCGCCAGGATTGCAAAATTGCATAGAAAAGTGAGCAAAATTGAGGGATTGGCCCCCCCTTAGCAAGTTGGGCATCAGGGTTTGGGCTCGAAATCACCTGATATTGGGCGAAAATGGGACGAAAGTTGAGCGAAGACCTTTTTTTTTGCTCTTCACCTGATTTTGGGCGAAAAATGGGACGAAATTTGAGTGAAGACCATTTTTTTTCATTTGCTCTTTACCTAATTTTTGGGCGAAAAATGGGACGAAATTTGAGTGAAGCCCTTTTTTTTGCTCTTCACCTAATTTTGGGCGAAAAATGGGACGAAATTTGAGTGTGACAATTTCAAATTCTGATCTATGTTCCTCTCAAATTTTCTGAAGTTTCTGGCCCCCCTTTTCAAAATCCTGCGTACGCTACTGATAAAATTACATCTGTGCCTCAAATCGTCAAATGCAGTTTGTATTTATTGCAGGCTAGCATTCATTTGTTTCTATCTCCTCCGACATTTAGTCATTCATAGTGCTTACTTTTAAGGATTTCCACAGGCAAATTTTTAATCCAGAGACAGGCAGACCACAACCTAGTCGTGCTATAGCCAATAATAACGCCGCGACGATAATTTTTTTAGATCAAAAAAATAATCACAATGAACTGTACATCTACCGGTATTAAATAGCAATTTTTTCTTTTAAACCAAAAAAAAAAACAGTTTTAGAACTTTACGGTTTGTGGCATGGCTTGTGGCAATTTAATTATTACGTCATTCATCATTATAGCATTTTTGTGAGATCCATTTACGGTGCCGTTAAAGGCAATTTCAACAGTAACTCGGTTGGTAATTAGCGTTATTGTGAATGGTTGTGTAATGCTTAGCGAGCGGCAAGCCCATGTGGTTGTACTGCTGTAATAAATTTTAATAATAAGTCAATTATGATGTTTTTGACATTTGCAGGCCAGAGTTTTAACGTTTAATCGTTTTGCGTACTTCTGGCCTAAAGGCTGCCAGTGCGGAAGCTTAAGAAAAAGCCACCAGAACGGCGACTACCCAAAACAAGCAATGCAAAAAAGTTGTCTTCCCACAGGATTCGAACCCGCAGTTTAATTATTAAGTATGCGAGGAGACGTTTTCTCTTGCTCAAGTAGTAGAGCAGTAAACCGGTAATCCAAAGGCTGAGGGTTCTAATCGTGTAGAAAGACAACTTTTTTGCATTGCTTGTTTTGGGTAGTCGCCGTTCTGGTGACTCTTTCTTAAGCTTCCGCGCTGGTAGCCTTTAGGCCAGAAGCACGCAAAACCATTAAATGCTATGATAAATTAAGTCTAAGACTTGCAGTTTTAAAAGCTGCACCTTAGAAAAATAAAATCAATGTTGAAATTGCTAACACTTTGCAAAAAAAAAAAGAACCCAGGTTTCATCAGCTAAACTCAGAAAATTTTAAATGTTTAATAAAATTATTTTAAGTATGCAACATCTAACAGATTTGATAGCCTATTTTTTTAAGCTTTAAAGAACATAATGATGTAACCACACTTACTCAGTGGGACAACCCCCCTTAGACAAGTCAGTAATTCGAAAATAAGCCCAAAATGCAACGATTATATGCACGTTTTTGATTTGACCTTTATCCCATTAAATCCCAAATTTTGCTTTTTGAATATTTTTTGTCTAAAATATTTCAGTCTGCCCTACTGAACACATAACAGATGAAAAAAATCTGAGAAGTTATATTATCTTTGTTTGTTAATTGAAAAGTATATTGGTACCCTATTAGGGTATTGTAGACACGAATGGCACTACATAAACTTTATCAATTAAGAAATTCAAATAGTCAAAATACAACTAAATTCACATAAACTATAATGGTGTATGCAATAATTTTGATAGGGGGGGGGGCAGTGATAAGAATTATAATGTGACGTCATAATTTAATTTTTGACGACAATAAATTACGTAATTTTTTAAACTTTTTTTCCATTTTACGTCAATTATGGAAAAATTATACATTTTTGGAGAGCTGGAATTTTGGCCTCAATCAATGGCTTAAGATAATAAGAATTCGCCTCAATTTTTGCTCCTTTGAGAAAATTCGGAAAGTTGTTTGATTGTAAGTCATTATTTCTTTAGCTAAAGCTCATGATCTTGTACAAAAAGTGAAAAACATCAATGTAGTTTTAGTTTGTAATCAGGAAAACGAAAATTGGAAAGCTTGCAACGTATAATTATGCGAATGATAACAAATTATTGGGATGTAAATGGTCACCTACCACAGTTAAAAATATTTGCCTCTTTGAAAATCTAGCAAAAAAACAAACAATTGAATAAGTAAGTGAAGTCAAAAATCATCAGCAGCTGATGCTGCATCTTTCATCAAGAGACATCTAGAAGTATCTGATAATGGAAATTGAACTCTATTACTGTAGGCAATAATTCCAAAAATGGTTTCAAATAACTTACATCAATAATGATACATTAAGAAGTATTCCAATACCCATAGGTGGGCAAGTTAATGCAAAACGTTAGCTTCGTTAACCATTAGTCCGTTAACAAACTTCACACCTCCGTTAACATTAATCCGTTATTTTCAACTTTAATTAACGGAAGTTAATATAGTCCGTTAATCCGTTTACGTTTTGCGTGTAATTTACATTTCGTTTTATTCACTCGCTTCTAGAACACGTATTGTTAAATCTCAATTGCGGCAAGCTCAGTCTTCGAGACTAACATAAGAAACTCGGCACTCTTTAAACGTACTCATATAAATTTTCAAATGTATTAAGCAATCTGAAACAAACAAACAGTTTTCACCGCTTTCGAAAAATCGTTTTCCTTTGACTGAGTTTTTAGTCGCGCCTTTCACAGCTGTAATCACTAGACTGAGAAAAGGCTTGTGAATAAACTGAAGAAGCGGCGCGTTGATTTAAACGCAAATTCAATCACAAAAAATCACTAATTAGTGCGTCGAACAGAATCATGAGGCAAATTAAATCACGAAATCACAATGACGCAAACTAAACCGTTTTTGACAACGTAACACACCCCCACGCAAAATGTGCCTCTCGGACACATTTTCAAACATCAAAGGTGAAGGTGTCAAACCAAAAAACAAAAAGTCTAAAGTTAGTCAAAAGATCGTGAGTTCGTATCTTTGTTCAAAATGATGCAAAGTTTTGTAATGGGTCTCACGACAGTGCCATTTTTGGTGTGGACTGCAACTGTCCTCACCTTGCCCTTCTTATCAGGAAAAACAGCAGTGACTCTTCCCATGAGCCACTTTGACCGATGCTGCATGCTTTCAACCAATAAGACAACATCGTCAACCTGTAAATTGTTAATAGTCTTAAACCATTTCTGTCTTAACGTTAAATTAGGCAAAAATTCACCTATCCAACGAGACCAAAACTGCTCGGCTAAATACTGAACCTGAGCCCATCGCCGCTTTCCATAGCAATCACCTTTCTCAAACAATCCAGGCGGGAGATTAGGATTGCCGTGGAGAAGCAACAAATGGTTCGGTGTCAATGGCTCATCAATTTTCGAATCCATGGTAACAGGGACTAAAGGCCTTGAATTAATAATGCCTTCAACTTCAGCCATTAAAGTTGTCAGTACCTCATCTGTCAGAGTCTGAGTGGTCATGAGAGCAGTCAGAATTCGTCGTATGGAGCGAATCAGTCGCTCCCACGCTCCACCCATGTGACTAGCAGTAGGGGGATTAAAAGACCATTCAATTTCCCTTTCACTCAAAAAATTTTGCACTCTTTCGTGATCGAAGTGTTTTGAGTAGTCTTGTAGCACCTTTGCAGCCCCAACAAAGTTGGTTCCGCAATCGCTATAGATTTTGATCGGTTTTCCTCGCCTGGAAATGAGTCTCCGCAGAGCACATAAGAATGAGTCAGTTGTCAGTGAGTGAGAAACTTCAATATGAATTGCTCTCACTGTCATACACGTAAAAACGCAGCCATACCGTTTAACCAAAGCCCGGCCTTGTTTGACTTGGAAAGGACTGAAATAATCAACCCCAACGTGGCTAAACGGCGGTTGATCAATTTGAAGGCGAGCGGAAGGCAAATCAGCCATAAGTTGCTTACCGACGGGCGCATTGCGTTTTTTGCAATTTGTGCATTGTCCGATTGTGCGGCGAACAGCAGCACCTCCCTTCAAGATCCAGTACCGTTGGCGTATTGCTGACCAAGTATGGTTAATGCCAGAGTGGCCGACTTCACAATGATATTGCCTTATTACAAGTTCAGTAAAATGGCAATCTGACGGTAGGATTGCAGGGTGCTTTAAGTCATGATCAAGATTTGCTCTTTCGAGTCTCCCTCCCACTCGAACTACTCCGTTCCTGATGATAGGACAAAGTTTGTTCAAATAACGTGGGAGAGCACTTGCCCGACGAAGTTGGGCCGAACCTGCAGAAAGCAGAAACGGAAAGTTTTTCCTCTGGATATGCTTAACTAGTTCAAGTTCTGCTGACTTCAACTCCTCAGCAGAAAATGGCGCGGCATTAAACACCGTGCTGCCGCATCTCACCTTATTCCATAGGAACTGCTTCGTTCGAATCAGCCACGCTATAAGTTTTTTCGCTTTCAAAAGAGATGAGCAACGTTCAATTAATCTGTTCAAAACATCACCGGTTAGATCTTGTGAATTGGATTTTGTTAGAAAGACCGTAGTCTTTTGTTTCTGCTCTTTAACCAAGCTTAAAGGAATGTCAGGTAACTCGCAAGGATTTTCTGGCCATTTCTCAACTGGCTGCCAAAGAAAATTTGGTCCTATTAACCAAGGATGCATTGCATTCAACTGATTAGCAGGTATGCCTCGCGTAGCGAAATCCGCCGGATTCAACTTCGAAGGCACGTACTTCCACGATTTAATTTCACTGTGCTCATTGATGACAGCCACGCGATTCGCAACAAAAGTAGGGAACCGTTTTGTTTCATTGTGTATTATCTGCAATACGGCGGTAGAATCTGTCCAATACACAGATCTGCAGTTAGGTAAATTTAGCTCTTTCTGTACTATTTGGCAGAGTCGAACTGACAATACCGCAGCAGTCAACTCGAGTCTAGGTATCGACACTGCCTTAATTGGAGCCACTCGAGCCTTACCAATGACGAAGGAGCAATGGATTTTATCCTTGCAGTTGATTAGCCTCAGATAACAACAACTGCCGTAGCAGTGGAGTGAAGCGTCCGAAAAAACATGAATTTCACTATTCTTAACTTCTCCAAATTCAGGCAGTTTAAAACACCGCTGAATCCGCAAGTGATTCAATGTCGGTAACGTCAATAGCCATTTTTTCCAACACTTCGCTTCTTCGTCCTCCAAATCTTGATCCCATCCTCGTCCCTTTTTGCATAACTCTTGTAAGAGGAGTTTTGGTATCAACGTAACAGGAGACACAAACCCAAGAGGATCAAAGAGACTAGAAACAGCCGAAAGCAATCCACGTCGAGTCAACGGTTTATCAGGCAAGGAAACAGAGAAGAGAAAGGAATCTTCTTCAAAATTCCATTGCACACCTAAGACTCTGCGAGATTGCGTGCTGGGAATATCATGAGTTTGCATTTCTTTGGCTCTTTTCGACTCGGAAATCATGTGGAAAACCTCAGAACTGTTGGTTAACCATTTCGTGAGATGAAATCCACCTTTTTGAAGTAGCTGGGCTAGGTCACGCATTACTTCAATCGCTCTTTCAGCCGATTGGAATGACATTAAACAATCGTCCACATAGAAGTTATGAGTGACGATTTCTGAAGTAATGGGAAGATGCTCGTTGCCAAAATCAACAACAACACGGCGCAAACAATAAGATGCGCAGCTGGGCGATGATGTGGCTCCAAACAGATGCACCTGCATCCGATGCACAACTGGTTCTTTCTCCAGGTTGCCGTTAGGCCACCATAAGAAGCTTAGAGCGTTGCAATGTTTAGGATGCACTCGTATTTGGTGGAACATTGCTTGAATGTCACCAATCAATGCAACTTGTTCCTTGCGGAAACGTGCAAGCACCCCGAACAAATTGTTAGTTAAAGAGGGTCCGGGCATCAACAAATTGTTCAAACTAATGCCCTTATACTTGGCACTGCAGTCAAAAACCACTCTCACCTTTTCTGGTTTGAATGGATGCGTGACTGGGTGATGGGGTAAATACCACGTCAGCGAATCACTTCGCTCTTCTTCGCATTCAGTAATTTCGGTGGCATAATTGTTACTCACGTAATCATGCATGGTTTGAGCATATCTAGTTTTCAGTTTAACGTCTTTAGTTAGACGCCTTTTTAAACTTAGCAACCTTCTGAGAGCCATTTCTTTATTGTTTGGCAAATTCGTCACTCCAGTACGCCAAGGTAATGGTAATTGATAATGCCCATCTGGTGTCAACTTAATAGTGTCGTCGAGTAATTTCAACATTGCTTTGTCCTCACGGGAGTAGGGTTGGTCAAAAACTGAAGTCCCGTCACCGAAATCAGTTGACCATAACGTTTGAACAAGTTGCTCAATTTCTTTGCCCTTTTCAGAGTGTGTGATAAAATTAACCGAACAATTACTTGAATGTGACGAAGAAAGTGATGGCCCTAGAAGAGACCAGCCTAAAATCGACTTAAAGGCAATTGGCTGTCCCCGGCCGCCCTTGCGAACGTCAATGGGACAAAACACTTCTGGCGCGTCTGCGCCGATGAGCAAGGTTACGGTTGCATGTGGTATTCTCTGAAATGTAACCCCACTCAAATGAGGCATGGTATTCAGCACACCCTTGGCAGGAATTACATTTGGATTAATCGGAATGTTTCCGATCGAAAACACGTTAGGAAGGTTTACTGAATGAAGCCCATCCAGTGACGAGACACTCAAAGTAAGGGATACTCCACGACAACTAGTCGCAGGATGACCCAACGTTTGAAAGGTCATGCTTTCTTCCCGACCAGTTACTCCAAGTGCCTGTACAAGTTTGGTGTCGCAAAGGCTGTGCGTCGATCCTTGGTCCAAGAAGGCATACGTCAAAACAGTTTTACCTTCGTGCTGAACCTTGACGGGAACGACACACAGATAGACTCCTTCTAAGCTCAGGTTGTTGCAGGTAATTAGACTAGCACTAGTGCAAGTCTCCATATCTTTAGAAGCCGTTTGTGTGTCACAAGCCGACTCCTGATCAACTCGTTGAGGCGTCACTTCCTTGGAAGCCTTGGGATTATGCAACAGGGTGTGGTGATAACGTCCTGTGCACCCCGGAACGGTACAAGTATTCGCACGCTTGCACATGTTGGTTCTGTGTGTACTGCTGAGACATTTGTAGCACAATCGTCTTGCTTTCACAAAATTCGATTTCTCTTGCACTGGTAGTTCCTTAAATTTTGGGCAATCGTGCAATCGATGTCCGCCATCCTCGCAGAACCAACACCGAAACCGTGCTTTCTCCGTATAACTATTAATTGAAAAACTGTAACTAGACTTAGATTTAGCACCTTTAGGCTGTTCGCTGGAACCTTTGACATTGGACGGCTTATTCTCAGTCTTGCTCGCAAATACGCGTCTGCCAAACAGAGAACTTTGCTCTTCAGATTCTCGAGTCACATACTTGACAAAGTCACCAAAGGTAGCCACATGACCGCCTTTTTCCTCGATCATAACCGATTCTCGAACCCAGCGCTTTCGCATGTCAAAGGGCAGCTTGTTAACTAGCTTTGTCATAAAATCGAGTGAATTAACACTTCCTTGTTCTTGCAAGTTTTGCAAGGTAATGTTGGTCCTTTCAAGCAGCTCGGAAAACGATTTGAGAGAGGCCGAATCATTCGCCTTCACTTGCGAGGCATCCCTCAATTGCTGCTCACAAAGGTCTGCTATAATGCAGGGTCGACCAAACTCACGTTTAAGTTTGTTTTTAGCAAGTTCGTACGCCACCTCGCCCTTTTCAAAAAAATATTCAATTTTGAGCTTCACCTTGTCCGCACAATGTTGCAACAGCAAACAAAACAACATCTTTTTATTTTGAACTCGGGGTTCAACGTGAGTCTCAAAATTGGTGATAAACCATTTGAATTCCAGAGGATTACCATTAAATTTCTTGAATTCCGGCCTAAGTAAAAACAGCTCATCGTAAGCCGGATACGAAAGTGGCGTAAAACCTGGTGGCGGTTGAATTACACGCCACGGAGGATAAAAATTGGTACCACTAGTCGACGCAAAACTGCTCGCCCCACCAGACCCTGGCATATGTCGCAAATCAAAAATCGGTCTCTGAGGTAAATAAGGCTCAGCTAAATGAGATAAAGGGGTAGGTTGCTGAACACTCGAATAATGTGGGCGATTTTGAGAGGAATAAGCTTTGGAAAAGCAATAAGATGCTTGTGGAGCGTGAGAGTACGTTACGTCGCAAAATCGAACATCAGCATTATATCTATCAGATGGTAAAAAACCATGCTCTTGAATATTAGCACCTTTAAGTTCACTACACGCATTTTCTTGAATGCTGCTGCAACCAGCCTCGGTTCAATTTGCCACTGTTGCGCTCACTTTGGTCGCACCTGGGCAGACCTTAGTCAAAGTTTTGGCAATTTGTTTCTCAGGAAACACAGCAGTGGCAATATGACCGCTTGAGCTAGCAACATTAACATTCAAGTTATTTGAATTAACAGCTACATCCGAAAAGCATGCACGGTTACCAATAATATCCGCGTTTCGATCAAACTCTTGACTGTCCTGCTGTTGCCATGCTTGCATCTTTGCCGCAGCGATCTCCATCTCTCTTTCAGCATTTCGACGCTCTACTTCTTGTCGTTGTTGCAGAAGGAGTGCTTCCTCTTTGGCCCTTTCTGCATCTTGCTTTGCCTTTAACTGAGCAACTCGAAATTCAACTTCAGCTTCACGAAGTTTAACGCTAGATCTCGATGATGCAGACGATCTGGACGACTTAACGGACCTCGAATCGCACAAGGAATAAGCGGAATGGCGATCCTCATCTTCGGAAGATTTCGGAAGCCTTTCTGAGCTATTACGGAGTTTTACATATTCTTGATATCGGGTATCAAACTCAGCTTTATTTCGTGATATCGATTCTTTCGTATTAGAAGCTGAGGGCGAGTCAGAACACTCAAGTTTTTGCAGCAAATCGCAATATTGCTTTTCGATCTTTTCTACAAGCGACTGCAAATGAGGCAAATTTGCCTGTCTCAACGACATCAACTTCTCGGCTGCCACTAAATACCCGGTAAGCTCCTGCTGCATTTTAGTAATAGAACTGTCCGAGAATTCCTCTGACGTCATCATAGTGAACTATCTTCGATGTCACCATCAGAAATACTAAATAGATTTTTCGAAACTTTTATGTTAAATCTCAATTGCGGCAAGCTCAGTCTTCGAGACTAACATAAGAAACTCGGCACTCTTTAAACGTACTCATATAAATTTTCAAATGTATTAAGCAATCTGAAACAAACAAACAGTTTTCACCGCTTTCGAAAAATCGTTTTCCTTTGACTGAGTTTTTAGTCGCGCCTTTCACAGCTGTAATCACTAGACTGAGAAAAGGCTTGTGAATAAACTGAAGAAGCGGCGCGTTGATTTAAACGCAAATTCAATCACAAAAAATCACTAATTAGTGCGTCGAACAGAATCATGAGGCAAATTAAATCACGAAATCACAATGACGCAAACTAAACCGTTTTTGACAACGTAACACGTATTGACGCTGTTGAGCTGATTGTAAGGAAATATTTATTGCTATGGTGGTCTTTTTGTGTTTTGAAAGATACATTTTACAGTCTAATCTAACTTCAAGATAAAAACAAGTTCAAATGCACAACAAAGCTGCAAGATATTAACGATAAAAACCTTAACGGAAGTTAACAGAACTTAACGGAAGTTACTTTAGTCCGCTAACAGCACTTAACGGAAGTTAATTTAGTCCGTTAACATGAAAAAACTTTTTAACGGATTAACGAGTTGATGAAAAAGTTAGCTTCGTTATTAACGGATTAACGATTAACGGACTTGTGCCCACCTATGCCAATACCTTGTAAGTTTTTGAGTAGTTTTAAACATATATCCTTTTATGACATGTATCATGACGTTTTTGATCGACCCCATCCTACACAACTATTTCATTATCGTGACCCCCTACACCCCATCATAATTGTGATATTGGAGCGTTCTCTAATCCAATTGTGACACCGGAAACTTTTATTAAACCATTTCCGTAAAAACAATGTTATATTACATGTTAGCCTCCATGCGATTATGACGTCATTACTAGACCCTCCACAACAACACACCATTACATGGTATTGGAACATTCCTTAATGTAGTTATGACACCAAACAATTATTCAAGTTAAGTTTATCAACTCATTTCTGTAAGAACAACTATCAAAATTACATACCTCGCCAAAAATGTTAACATAGGCTTTCGTGCCTACGATACCCTAATAGGGTATCAAAGCAATATTACCATATTTACTTTCGCTAAACCAATTTTTACTATTTTATCGTTACTTAAGTATCTACTATGATTATTCTACACGACTAAACTAAAAATTATGTTTTTAATTTAAATTTAACTAAATTAATTACTTATCTATCTTTTCGAGAGTTGCTACTACTTATTTTTCCATCTTCTGTAAGTTAACTGTCTCTAAAACTAAAACTGAGCAAAATTTCGAACTAGCACGTGGCAAGCAGTTATTCAGCTATCAAAACTCCATTACTATGTAAACAAGTATCACTTTCAAGAGTTAAATCATCAGATAATGCAATTTTAGAATGATACCCTAATAGGGTACTGTAGGCATGAATGGGTTATAAGTAAAGAAAGCAGCTGAAAAAGCAAGGCAATTTAATTCTTCGACTAACTTTCAAATCTTAGCAATTTACTTCTTTTAAATAGCCATATAACGAGCAAAATGTGATCCAAATGGTATTGAAATAGCTCTCACAAACGGTTATGAAAGCTTCGCCCACAGATCTCCTGACCTCCAGCGGCTGTTACGTTTAACTAGCACTCTAGTTTGCTCAGCTCGCAGTTTAGTTTTAAACATAGTACGAAACTTTTGGTTTAATCCCTTTTTACCCCATAGTAAAATCTTGCTTGAGTATCTGCACTCGGTAATAAATTAATCATTACTAACTTGTTAAAACATTATGTTCTTTGCATTTTTTGCAAGAACGGAAGGTTATTGCATTTCAGCTTTTAGGCAACTTTTTTCTAAAAATATTAAAAAATTGCAATACAATTTTGTGATTTTAAGATTAAAATTGGTGTGGTCAGAAAATTTCTTACCTCTGCAGCAAAATCGAACTTCAAAATCTAAACATCTTCCACTAGGTTGAAGTTCATTTTCACAAAAGAATCCCTCAAATTCATTAGCAGTAGCAACCACTCCAGATATTGGATGATGAACGTCGATGCCAATCAAACGAGCGTCAACTGCACTTGGACTTTGACATATTTCATTTTGATATTCTTGACGTAAATATTCGAGTGTTTCAAAATCTCCTTTATTAGAAGGATCGTCTCGATCAAAGTAGCGAGTCCATTCACCATCACATTCTACGTCAGGTACTGCCACTAAAATAATTTAAATTATTATCAATTCATACACTTATCTGAAACAGCAGCAATACTGAAAACTTATCGTATCATACAGCAACTAATTCAATCTAAACAATCCAAAACGTCACGGCCAATCATATGAATGGTGTAACTCGTGTCGTTTTAAAGAATTGTATAAAAGTCTTCAGTTACACAACTCTTTTTAAGATTTTAATAATCTGCATTATGGTAGAATTGCAGGTTTCTTTAAAAAACTCTACAATGCGCTAAGAAATTTGTTTTTATTTTTATTGTTTGTTTTATAAACACTGATACTGTATTAGAACCTGCAAAGTGTAACTTTATTAAAACACGTAAGTTTTTAATAATAGCTGATTTTACTTCATTGTAGCTGTTTTAATTTAGACTTTTGTCACAGAAGTTTGCAAAAAAATTTAGTGGAAGTACAAAATTTGATACTGAATTTAAATAAAACTAAATTCATCTTAAGCAAAAATTTTTTTGGTTTTCGGTTGCTTCTACTATACACATAGGCTTGTATTAATTCAAAAGAAAGAGACAACGAAGTTGTAGCATTAAGCAATCCATGCAAGCTGAGTGGAGTGCAGTAATCACGTACATTAAAACAACATTTGAGAAGGTAGCACCATTCAACAGGTACATTACGAAATCAATCGGACAAACTTTAAAATTCACAGAAAACATTACTAAAAGCAGACAAAAAAAAAAGAGATTACCAATTGTATGCCTAAGACAGCTGCTTCGCTAAATTTTAAGTCTCATCAGTTATGTTTAGCAGGACAAAAATGACAAGCATTACTATGATTGCGTATATTATTTACTTTGAGGTGTGGTAGTCTAGTTTAAGGCTTTAGTTTTGATTCAACAACACTAGTTTATAAACAGTTTGAAAGATTAAACGTTTTTAGAATTTGGTTATTAATTAATAGCCTTAGTTCATGTAATAATTAGTTCTGCTAGTTTAGTTAATGCAACCTACGTTTTGGTTTTGGTTAGGTAAGGATAATAGTAGTTGTAAGCAGTGCTGCCGATTTTTGTTGAGCATTGGGGAGGATAATTTGCAATTTTACCCCAATTTGCCCTATTTTCAACATTGGGGGGGATGAAACTCGAGCACGATTTTTTCACGTAAGCAAATTAAGTAAAGACCAAAAAAAAGATCTTCACCAAAAATTGAAGAGTTTTTGTTCCCAAATGTAAGTGAAGACCAAAAAATAAAAATAAAAAAGTGAAAAAAAGGTCTTCACCAAAAAATCAAGAGTATTTGTTCCCGAATTTAAGTGCAGACAAAAAAAAAAAACGAAAAAAAGATCTTCACCGTAAATTAAATCGTTTTGTGGTCAAGACTAAAAAAAGGTCCAAACATCATTCAGCGCTCAGATGCAGACCGTAGTCAAATTGTTGGGGGGGATGCAGTCAAATTATTGGGGGCGATATATCCCTCCTATTCCCCCCAGGTTTCGGTACCCTTGGTTGTAACTTGTCGCCTAGTTTCAGTAAGTCAACTTGACAGTTTATGTATTTACTAGCCTGTAAGCTAAGGTGTATTCGGTAGAAATATCAGTTAAATTTGTGGTCTATAGCCTATCTTTATTCGGTAAGGATTTCAGTTAGATTAATAGCCTATCCCTAGTTGCAATTGGTAAAGACTTCAGTGAGTTTAGCATCTTGAGACCTAGAGTTTTGTTCGGTAACGATTCAGTAAAAAAAAAATTAATTAATTTAGCATTATTTATTGGGTAAAAATTTCTGTAAGACAGTACTTTATCTGTAAATATTTAATCATTTTCTTGTTTAATTTTTTTTGGAAGTTTTATCACAGTAATTTTTGTCATTTTGGTCCTATTAAGCCTAACTGATGAAACTTAAAATTTGACAAAACAGCTGTCTTAAGCATACACTTAGTAATTTCTTTTATTTGTCTGCTTTAAGTAATCTCTTCTGTCAATTCTGATGTTTCTTCGATTGCTTTCGTAATGTTCATGTTCAATGGTGTTCCTTTCTCAATTTCTGTTTTAACGCTTGTATTAACTAAAATGTAGGTTAAAGGCCTCTGTGGCTTAGTCTAACTGCATTGTTGCCTTAATATAAACCTAAGGTGACTTCGCTGATGCAATCAACGTCAGGGTAACCAATAAAAACTTTGATTGGAGAGGTCTAGACGTGCTTGAAGAAGAATATCTTGTGAACGCCAATCTAATCTAATACGATTGTTCTTGAACTGGCCTTCAGTCCTTGTATTACTGATTATACTGTAAGTATTACTGATTATGTCTTACACAAACACTGTTCAAAAATGTGCCATGCGAAATTCCATGTTAAAAAGGAGAGTACAAGCTTTTTTCTAAGTTAATCTACATATTTTGCCACAATTAGCAATTGTCTATTCGATTAATATTGAAATACTGTATTTATCAATTTGATTTTTCTGAAGTGATAATTTGTAAAATATTGGTTAGTTATCCCATAATATCAATTGCTTTATTTTTCAGGTTCTTGGTATGCCTAAATCATAAACGTAGCCAGGATTTTGATTGGAGGAGGGCCAAACCACAAATCACATGTAATGACGTCATCAAAAATTTTTTAAAGAAGAACTTTTTGTGGGACAAAGGTATTGTAGAATGGAAGATCAGAAGCCGTGGCCTGGTTTGGCAATCAGCATTTTGCTAAAGGAGAGGGCTTAAACCAATAATTAAAAATTTCAAATGTCTAACCTAGAAAGCGTGCGAGTAAGCTAATGTAAATTAAACGTATCACAGACGGGGGCCGGAGGCCATGGAGGTCTTGGGGCGAAGTCCCCAGCCACTGGGCAAATTTTGTAATTTTTTTGAGAAAAAAAGCTATTTTAATCCCATTGAATCACATTTCGCTCAAATTCAGAGCCATTTGAAAGAACTAGATTTTTAACATTTGAAAGTAATTAAAAAACTTAAATTGCTCAATCCTTCTTTTACTTGCAATTTGTGTCCAAAACACGTTTAAAATCTTGCATTTTAGTGTTAAATTTTGTAAGTGCTTGAGCCCAGGTGGGGTAAAATAAGTTGCATTGCTTCCTACAAAAGTTAACAGTAAATAATAACCCACTGGAAGGTTTTTCTTAGAGATTTTTGTTTTTTCGTGAAATTAACCAGTTATAGGAGTAGGTGTACGGCCTGGTGGCCCAGGCCTCTTTAATTAAAATTTAATAATTTGTTCAATGAGCATTTCCCCAAGCTAACTTATTTTAAGTTAGAAGTATTTTGTGCGTAAAAACTGAGAGATGGAAGTAAATTATTATGGAAGAATAGCACAAAAATGGTTACGCTTACTAACCACGTTATTCCCGGGAAGGATTTACATTGCACGGGGGTCCCTGACTCTTTGGGGATTTTCACAACATCGTCTGGCCAAATATAGGTGAAGACCAAAAAAAGTTTTTTCCATCTGAGTGCGGGGCCCCTCTGGCTCTGTGCTACATTGTAAATCCGTTCCTGGTTATAGCATTACGTTCATAAAAAGGTTAGATGAGGGCCTGAGGTAGCAACTTTTAAGACAAAAATCCTTAATCTCACCCGGGTTATACATTTAAATTGGGTGGCAAAATTGAATTGATATCCTGGTTGTTAATATTATTGTTAATTACTGTTGTACGGGTGTGCTGTTATATGCGAAAATACTAAAAGAAGTGAAACTGAAAAAACAATAGGCTTTTTTGTCACTTTTTTTTTATCATTGTTGACATTTTAATTGGGAGAGGGGGGCGGACCGTTTGGCCCCCCTGGCTACGCCTATGTAAACTGTTCAATAATTTTGTAAATTATTGAACTTTGTGAATTATTATTGTCACGAATAATAATTTTGAATGCCTGAGATATGATTATTTGCTGTATTTTAACGTGTACGTGACTGATTTACTACTTTGCCGCTTTTTTTGATTTAAAATATTCGAAATATTCTAGATTATTCCTTGCTAGTACAATCCGCTATTTTCTGCAGTTATCGATGTTTGGGTTGTTTACGACTCTTAATTGCTATATTTAGACTTGAAGTTGTGTTGTCATAATTATGGCGAAATCTGTTATCGTAAGCTCGTGTATTTTTTTTATTGGACATATCATGGATTGTTCTGGGATATTCGATAGCTTTTGTCGTAGTATAAATAGGCGGGTCGTTTTTCATTCATTATTCTAATATTCTAAAAGTGGATGATTTTTAGGTATTAGTTTCGTAGGCAGTTAAGCCAAGTTTGTGTATCTGGGGTTGGCTCGTATAGCCGTTTAGTAAGAGGTGTGAGTGGAGCGATTTTGCTCAGTTAGTTGGTTTGTGTTTTAATCTTAAATAGAAGTTTTAATTTAAGATTAGTGTATTGCTTTCTGAGATTCAAGAATCTAAAGGAACTGTCAACTGCCATTTTCAATTCGTCAATTAACATCTTAGTTGTTCTCTAGTTTCAGCCGACGTGGTCAATTCTAGGGATTAAAGGTTGTACTCTAGCCAAGTATCAACGATCGCGACAATTATTGGACGTTAAAGAAATCTAATTATTAGGGCAAGTTTTTTCAATCTAGTCAATTTTTTAGTAGTAAATTGGAATGATATGAATTTTTTTGCAAAAACTTTGAATGGCAAGAGTCAGTTTCATAATCTTGATTTGATTAGTCAAAAAAAGTCAAGTTTTTACCGTTAGGTCAGTATTCTTTTCATTACAAAAAAGTCAATTTTTTGTAATTATCATTCAGTTTTCAGTTTATCACTCATAAATAGCAACAGCTAGAGTCGTAGCTAATAATCTGCTATGGAAGAATGTTTAGGGGTGTCTGAAAGCGGAACCCTCAGCGTTTGGAACTTTTGCAAGAATAACTTAATTTTAAGCCTATTTTAGTAAAATTAATGTTTTTTAACGTGGCATAGAAATTGTTTCTGCCAGCAAAACCATGATTAAATTGGTTCAGTAAATATAGGTTTTGTGGGCTGGGCTAACTTAATTGCAAAATTTTAGTCTGTTTATTAGAACCCAGTACATCATTAAATTTTATAATTCGAAAAAACTCACATTCATTAACTTAATTCGTTTTCATTTTATAAAGGAAAATAATTTGGGGCAAGGGCTTAACGGAACGACATTTAAGAGAAGTAATTGCTAATTAACTTAGTTAAATACAGTAGCCTACGAATACCATTTCACTCCCATCCCATAAGTTGTTTGATGAAGCCTACGTTAAGCATTTTGCATCAAGTGATCGAATTTTATTGCTTATTTTCAGCCATTTTTAAAGTTTTACTGATTAGTGAGCTTTACTTTTGACAAATATTAGCTCCTCTTCTAAATAAATGTTCTAAAATTAGCTTTAAACCACTTTAAAATCCATTTAGCTTCAAACAACCGTTTCAGAAGTGCGAAAAACGTGGTTTTTCCTTAGAGCAAATTTTGGTTTGTAGGTCAATAGGGGGACGGTTTAGCTTGATAGAACTCTTGAAACTATCAGAAACACTATTTATCAATTATTGTCTGATGCTTCAAAATATTTGGTGGCTGCAGGTATAATACTGAAATTGTATCTTAGCTGTTTCACGTGACATGCGTTGTACAAATTGCTCAATTGTTCTGGGACAGTCAGATCTCATTTCGAAGATGTTGATCAGTTAATTTTCAAAAGTGAAATTAGTAAAAATTAAAAAACAAGCTAGTAAAGCCAAATTTGCTACTATAAGTCACCCTACAAAACTTGTTTTTACAAAATGGGTATCATGGAAACTGGTTCAATGCTACTTAATATGCAAAAAGAATTACCTTGAAGTGAAAGCAATTGTAACTGTTTTAAAAGGGGCTGGTGTTTTGGTAACTCTAGCAAAAGTTAGTTCAAATAAGCTAATAAATATCATATAATTAAAACAAACTACACAAAGTTCAAAAAAATAACTTTTGTGAAATAACAATTAATAATTATAAATAGTACTTCATTCATTTGTATATTAATTTCGACAGATGCTTATTTCGTCGGTTTTATTTACAAACAATTTGCAAAATAGTAATACCTTGTGGGCAGCAGAATCGAACTTCATAGTCGCTACAAACTCTTCCATTTTCGCTGCAACATCGGAGACCCTTCAGGCTGAAATCTATGTTGGGCTGCGATGGATTTACACGGATTCCGCTTTCGATTGATCTGGCGTCGATTCCAACCGGTTCTTCGCACACCAAGTCAGGAATATCTCGCCTTATAAGGGGCAACATTTCAACATCACAACCGTCAAAAGGATCATCGATGTTTATCCAGAAGGTCCAGTCATTTGGACCGCATTGCGGAACATTCACTATTTAAAACATTTTGTAATTACTTTAACTAATAAATAAATTTTATAGATGTGAGAAAAAGTTTTTAACAAACATATCAAGTTTATATTAATCTTATTTTACAAGGGGAAGAAAGGGCATTTTTGGCCTCCCTATTGGTTTTTGTGTGGTAGATCTCTTTAGAAATAATATTTAATTTTAATTTAACTTAACTTTGAGTAAAAATTCATTACAAATACTGTAACTTCCGAAAATTTAAAATTGCTGCGGTAACGGGAAGTTTTCGATTTTTGAAGTTTTTCAAAGTTACTTTCCCAAATCTGAGCATTTTTTAGCAAAAATTGACTTATATACGTTTTTGTGACATAACGACTTTGCCTTTGGCATTTTATGATTCAGTTTAATAAACCTATGAGCAAAATTCGACCCGCCTATGGAGTCGTCGCCAAAATGACGGCGTTTTTAAAAATATATCCGTAACGTAGCAATGATGACGTCATCAACTTAAAACAATTTTTCTAAAAACTTTTGTGAACACCAACCCGCATGCCAAATTTGTCATTTCCATGACTCTTGGTTTAGAACTTAGATAAAGGGTCACTTTTGCTTGCCCTGCGTAAAATGCGTTGGTCAAACACCCTGTGTAAAATAGGTTAAATCAATTTGCATACGTATCGACATTATTTTACAGCATTTTAGCCTCTATTTGACACAATAAAAGAGCTTATGAACAAACCGCCATTTTATTAAAATTAGCAATTTTTAGGAATTATTTATGAATAAATTAAGGGAGGCAAAGGAGCCAGTCAATTCCGGTAGTTTACAGTAGCTAAAATTGAAGTAAAATTTTTGAAATTCTTTGTTCTAAATTTTTTGATCTAATTTTCTGTTATAATTTATGGAAGCCCTGAGTTTTTTTCCCAGCCTGAATTTTTAGAAAAAGATAGGGATTTATCCAAATGAAATTGGTCATGCGAAGTTACTGGAAGAGTAAATATTATTCAGTTTTTCTTTTTTCTCAAAGTTCAGGTTGAGAAAACAGATTTAGGGTTTTCCAAAACATTTCAGAGGGGATATTTTTTTGTATTTGTTGAACATGCTTGTAACCGCAGCCCCAAAATTAGAACAAAAAATTTAAAAAATTGTCTTTCAATTTTAGCTATTGTAAACTAACGCAATTGGCTGGATACTTTACAACCTTTATTGTGCAAGCCAGAAAAATTTATCCAGTTAAGTCGAAAAGTAGTTGATGCGTATTGTATATTTAGATTTGCTGAAGGCTAGCTGCTGATGAAAGATAGCGATTTGAAATTACGCTTCCCAACTATAAGCATGTTTGGATTGAGCTGCTTGCAGCTGCAAGGTTGGTGATTACCATAGCCGCCTAACAGTCAGTGCAAGTTGTTACGACTTCTCCAAAGTCGACCATGATGAACGTAAGCTTTCACTCTACAACAGTATACTATATGATTTTTCTGTAAAAAGATACCAGCAGGCTTGATGATAGAGAGGCAACTTCTAGTCTCTTATCGACATTTTAACATTGTTTCTTTTCTTTATTGCTTTCTCAGCATGAGGTTTTGCAAGCCAGATAATTAAAGAGCTAAATAACGATTCCAACCAAAGTATTATAAACTAGTTATACAGACACCAAACTTATTATGCCCAAATATCTGTTTCGCCGCATGGATTCTGTTTAAATAAGACTGAATTACCGTAATTGTCATCCCCTGAAGAACTTAAACGGTCAAAACAGACAGCTGGAACATAAAAAATTGTGGAGGTTAGTAACAATAATTAATAATGAATATACTTTGTCTTTGGGATTAATTAACTTGAAGAAATGAATAAATTTTGTCGTTTTAACAGTTTTTTTAGAGCTCATCTTATGCAATTAAGAGCAATGCTGCAAAAGTACAGTATGCTTTTGCTTTGCATCGCTTGATTTTATTTGCTGAGCCCCAGTCATCGTCTGGAAGAATATTTTTGATATGTTATACTGGTTGTCGATCAAAGAAATGACTAGCAAATTTACAAAACCTTTAAAAATTTCTATGTTTACAAATTTTTTGAGTTCATTAAACCGGCTTGTTATAATTCTTTTCGAATTAGTATTATTTTAAAAGTGGAACAAGCTATTAAATATTCTATACTGTATCAAGCTATTAAATAAATATTAAAAAAACGGAATAGGATGAGGGACTAAAAAAAACACACTTTAATAAACATATACCGGTACTTTTTTCCGCGTACCTAACTAGACTTTAAGTATAGCGCGCATGTCTTGTAATCATAGAATTCCATTTTACACGTTGAGTCTGCGATTTTTCCTTAAAAGTCAGCTGTGAAGTAATTTTTTATGTTCTGGATTGACAATGGTTTAAAAAAATTAACCGAAACGACTCAATAAATATGTTCTACACTATTTCGACTGTATTGTTTTTGATTACATAAAATATTATTTACCTACATTCAACAAAATATGGTTTTCTTAAAAATTGCTTCGTTAAATCATCGTGTCGTTAAACACCGAAAACATGCCATTATCGATCATGGATTTTAATTAAATGACAGTGCAAGAAATTTTTCAATGTAAACTGAGTTCTAAAGAAGTTAATGAGAAAAAACAGATACTTGCATTTTGGACAGCAAAATCTGACTTCGTAATCGTCACAAACAACATCTAAGGACGTAGGAATTGGAAGAAATGATTGGACATTTTTGCATACAAATCCATTTCCTTCAATTTGACCTTGTCCTAAAAGCGACCAATGAACGCCGTCGCTAGCTCGTCTGGCGTCAACACTGATAGGATTTTTACACACAGCGTCATCGACCAAATGGTGAATACTAGCAAGGGTTTCATAATCTCCTTCGCCATCTGGTGAATCAGAATTATAAAATTTCGTCCACTCTCCACTTGAGCATAGAGGTACAGCTAGAAAATATAAACGTGGTTTGCTTGGTTGAAATTATGTCATTTACTGAGCTTCAAAGCAATCCACAAAGCAAAAAATTATTGATTAGCTATGGGCAGTTTGATACAATATGTGGCCATGAATGAGTTTTCGACTGAATGTCTTGCTCGTGGAAGGAATTTAATAATTTTTAGAATAGATTTATTTGTAATATATCATTTACAATTGATTTTTTGTACGACAGTATGCTCTCTTAGCTGAGAAAATTTAAGTCTACATCAGATTATGTTGCTGTAACCAAGACCTGACCGGGATGGTTAAGTCAAGACTTTTATACATGCAGCATCATTGTATTTGTGATGTACATCAGAAATTTTCTCGTGAGAGTTTACCACAGGGTTAGCCAAAACCTGGCTATTGGATACCCTCGCAAAGTCTAATTTGACCCTCCTTTAAAAGAGTTTTGACTACTTCTTGATTCTTAATGTGATGAAATTAAATTTTAAAAACTTTACATCATTAAAAAAAAGCAGTTTTTACAAAAGCTTTGAAAACTCGATTTGAAATGAAAATGCAATTTAATATTAGAAAATAGGAAATTATATCAATTAAAAACTAGGCCAAAAACTCAAGCGCTCAACCAAGGACAAAGTTATAAAATGAATCCAATTCTCAGTTTAATCAACAAGCAACTGCGCATTAGGGAGACCATATTATAGAATGCAATTTATTGAACACATTAATATTTTACAACTAAGGCCTGCAATAGTCAATTAAGTCAAAATTTTTTCAGGGCCTTATTGTATCATCAAACGTATACTAACATTGGTTTCGGGTGCTCAGGAGTCAGTTTAGGTAGATTTTACACGTCAAGTAAAGTCGAAATTTGGGGCTACGGCAAAATTTGTCAAAACTGTCTGTGATCAAAATATCACATTCAGAAACCAACAACGATTTTTTTTTCTTTTATTTTTTTGAAAATTTGAACAGTGATCAAAACTATGTGCAGTTTTATACATGTTTGAATGAAATCTTGCTTCTCAAAGTTCTGTAAATTGTTGCAATATATCACGCCTGGTTTACCTTTTCACACCTAAATATATCACACCTAAATCAATACTTGAAACTTTTTTCCAAAATTTAAGAACAAATTAAGAATATCAACCTCGGCATGAATAAAATAGTTAATAGCACTGCGTTCAAATTTAAAATTCAAAAAGTCAAATTTTATTATACTGTGCTGTATGTCGTAATAAAATAACCGAATTTTCGCGATCTTAGAACTGTATTGTTTTGCTTTTACAGCTTTGACTATCAACATAACTTTAAACAACACTACTTTGTACCAAGCAAAAGTGAAATTTTGTCACATTATTTCTTAATAAAATTCAAGAACAGCCAGTTTCAATCCAAAATTTAATGGTTATACAAAACAAGTGTAGTGGGCTTGTGCAGTTTTTTTGGTTTTTGTCCTTCATTGCTTAGTTGCTTTAATCACAAGACTGACTTTGAGATTTCTTTCTAAATGCTGTTAATAAAGAGCGTAAAAAGTTACCCTCTTTAAACTAACTTACAGTACGTGAATTATCGCGAATTAAAAAGCATTTTTTTAAATCGAAATTCAAAGCCCAATAAGGTCAAAACGGTTCAAGTCAAAACTTAGCAAAAACAAAGTCAAAATAAATTTTTTAGGTCAAAATAAAAATGGCCCTATTGATAACCTATTATCCGCCAAGAACCATTAAACAGAAAATGACTACTGATGCGATTTAAATCCTTAAAAACGAGAACACAGAGACTTTATTGTGCAAATTACAAGTAGATCGTTGTTGTAAAAATGTACAGGGTGTCCACTGTCCATAAAGTCTCTTTACAATTTAACAAAAATATTACAAAGCGAAATATCGCAATGATGGTTGTTTTATGTTTAGCAGTGTTTCATAAAGTATTTCTTGACACTGAAATTTATTGTTTCAGATCAAGCTTTTACGTGTCTCAGATAAAATTCTTTGGTGTTTAATGATTGAGTTACATGACCCCGCATAAAATGACTACTTTTCTAGAAAAAGCGCAATGTGTATTCTGCTTCATTGAGCCGAAATCAGATGTTATAGGCTATTCTATGCGCTGACGAATTACGTTGCTTGTCTGCTAGCTTTGATGACTTGCAATCTATTGTTAATGTATGCTTTAAATTTGCTCTGAAGAATAATTTAGTTTTAAATGCAAAAAAATTTTTGTGTAGTGTTTTTGCCACGCAAATTTCAACTATTTGGTTGTCTAACACTAACTTTGAATCATATCAAAATTAGGTTTGTTGACTCAGTTAAATATTTAGGGGTTTATTTGAGCAGTACATTGAATGATGATGATGATATTGCAAGACAAGTACAATACATGTATTGCTGTGCCAATATGTTGAAATATCAATTTTATCGGTGCTCTAGGATTGTAAAAAACATTTTATTTTGATCTTACTGTATTTCGTTTTACTCAAGTCAACTATGGTGTAAGTATTCTAAAAATGCCATATATCGGTTTAGTGTTGCTTACAATGATAGGGAATGTATTTTGCATAATCTTCCTCGATGGACCAGAGCTGCTAGTTAATCTCAAATTGAACCCTACATCAATACGTTTGATGCTATTTTACGCAAAACTACTCTCTCCTTTATTCAACGTTGCCAAACACCTTCCAACAATTTAATAAACTCTTTAATGACATCCGGCTGTTTTTATGAATCAATTTTTTACGTCAATTACCACAACTTGCTATTTCCTTTTGCATAATTTTTAATTGCATTTTGGTCATGCTTCTTGGCCATTATTTAATGTTGATTCTTATTTATTTATTTTTTTTGTGTGTGTTGTTTGCTATGGACCATGCTTCATGTTGTTTATGCTTGCCGCTTGTGGCTGAAATAAACAAGAAATAATAATAAATACAGTGACAAGTAACCCAGACATTTAATGAAGCCTAGTTGGCAGCGTGGCCGAGAAGGTAAAGGCGTCGTTTTCACAGCAATCCTGATCGCATGATATGTACTTGAAATTATAATTGCATTTTATTTAACATGTTACCTAAGCCAGGAGACAGCTAAGGATCCTTCCGGTTTTCGAGTCAAGCTTCCACCTGCCCACCTGTTTACCACAAACATTGAAGGCTTTACACTGTCCCTTTAATTGCTGAGCGTCAAGCAAGAAATCAATGATAACCAAATTTTAGAGTTTTATGGTTGACCTGACGGGGGAATCGAGCCCGCGCCTACTGTTTCTGTAGCAGACGTTTTATCTACTTTACCACTGAGCGATATGGGTTCAATTTGAAGCCTGGTCAGTGGTCACATTGTTGCGAACTTGGATAAGGCGCTTTACGATGATTATCCTTGCTTGGTTGCTTTGAACAAGTAGCATATTCAGTGAAGAAGAATTCAAAGAAATCTCCAGAAACATTGAATCACTAAAAACTTCTAAGCAGATACGGATTCCTCCAATCACGAAGTAGCTATTGCAATGAAAAGTGTCCGGAACGTCCAATGGATAGGGTCTGACGCTGTCCTTGGACATGATGATAAATATGAAGAGCCTAGTTCTAAAAGTACCCAAGTCACAAAATAATGGTAATGGAGTTTAAAGTTTTTAATAGAACTGTTAAATAAGTCAAAAAAGAATTCGCAACCATTTTTTTCTTTTCTATTTTCTTGTTTAGTTGTAATTTGACGTTATTTAAGTACTGTACAATATCAGATATTTTCATCATCATTTCACAAAGATTTAAGGAAAGTTACTTTTGGATTTAGATGCTTTTACCTCTTAAACAGTGGATTTAAGTACTTTTAGCACAAACTGTTGAAGTTTAGTATTTTAATAATAACCATAATGTGGGTTTTCTGGAAAACTAACTACACAAAGAAATCATTATAATGCTTATGTTATCTATCAAAATCTATTGAACTGAAATCCATATACCAAAACAAAATTCATAACAGCAGAGCAAAGCAATTTTAGCTTATTGCAACTGTGAAAGAAAATTAAGCTGCGGAAGATAATGAATCAATGGTAATTTTTTAGGATGAGGCACTACTCAATGACCACTGGAAAGTATAGGCTATAGTGCAGCTTTGCAAAAAGTGGTACCAACTAACATTGCACCAAGATGGTAACAAGCTTCAAATGCTAAGATATTGAGACTAAGAGATGTATTTTTATTTTACAGTAGACCTGGGATTTTTCATGATTATATATTCAGATACTTTGTGTTTAAATGATTCGGATCAGTGGTAAGTACCAGTGAGCAGAATAAATTTTCAATTCTTACGTTATCCAAAACTTAACAGACTTATGTAATGTTTTCTATTAGGAATGCAATAATCTAGTCTCAGCAGCCTACTCAGCATTATTTGTACTTATAATGTTAAACTTAAGTTGCTTTCTAGCCTACTGAATGCTGAACTAATCGGCCAGACCTAGTAGTCCTACTTAGTAGAAATAGCTGGGCGAAATAGTTCAAAACCCTCAAGCAAGTTCAGCTTATATTAATCGTAGGCTATTATTTGGGACGTATCCTGGTATCCTAGAAGAAGTTGGGATTCAAAAGTGCCACAGCCCACAAAAGCGTACATGCTGAAAAAATTTTTTCACGCACTTCTAATCACTACTTCTAATTGGCTGCTTTGAACTGAGGTATTTTTAGAATCAAAACTTGATCAAAATGAGCATCATGCAAATGGAGCCAGTTAAAGTTTATGAACTTACAAACATATTTGGGTTAATTTTTTTTCTTGCAAAACAATTCAAAAGTCCTAAAGTCAATTTTCATAAAAATTAACTTAAAGAGGCAATGAGGTCTAGTTTCAAATTGGCGACAAAAAATAAACTGGTATTTTTTCCTAATTTTTGAGACTAATTTCAGAATTCTTTAAATTCTACATTGAAAGACATTAGCATTTTTTTTTCATGCTGTTTGTGGCAATCTTGCCAATTTTTTTTTTTTTGAACAACTTTTGAACAAACTACTAAGTTTCGCATAATTGTGTAGATGCAATGGTAATGTAAAAAATAGACATGAGCTGGCTGACAAATTTTAAAGTTATAAATTGATAGATTTCAGATATAATTTTACTTATGGTATTTTCCTTGATGGATTGTATACGCTATAAATGCGCAAATAAATATACGTTATTTTTGCTTTATTTTTCTACCTTAAAGTTTTTGATAAAATAGATTTATCACTATTCATTGCAAATTTGCTATAGGCCTGTCACAAAGCCTAGCTCCTAGATATACTAGCTTACCATATTAATTAGGTAGCCTACTAGTAGATTTTTTTTTAAACTGTAAGGTCTAATTTCTAGTATTTTACTATTAATTACGCACGGTAGCTTTTCAATACTGCGCTTTTATACAGGCAATAGGCTTTAATAATTAATTTAATTGAAAGTAAGGCGTACCAAAAGGGTTAGAAGTGTATTCCAAGAAAAGCAAAACAAATACACACAAGCACATAACCAACAAAAGTATATCCATGCGGAGACAAGTTTTGAAAAATTGACGCAAATATTAAAACTTCGCTAGAGTATACCGACAAGCGTTTATTTGTTAATTGCAGCTGCTGGATAATAAATGAAATGACAGGGCAAATTTTGCTAGGCTTTGTTTCAAAGATAGCAGCAGTGTAACTATAGCTTTTAATGTTAAATCAATTGTGTTGTTGCTAACGTCATTTTTTAAAGCTGTCGTATTCATAATAGTGTCGCAACCATCAGTGATATGATGGAATGAATTCAGGTACATGGGCAAGGCAATTCTTTCCCACAAGTTCGAGCTCCACTTAAAATGTACGCAGTTAGCATCATGTTATTGTTTATTTGTAAAGAACAATCAAAGTGTGAGCCGGAAGAATCCAATGTTTGATATAACCAATCGACACGCCTTTCGTTTTTTTTGCGTCTATCGTGGTCATTTGCCATGGCGCATCCGTTTTAAATTTTTGTTTTAAATCCGTAATTGGATATACTCGTATATTATTTCTCGTTTGTTGTTCCTTAAAATCTATTCTGCTTGCTTTAATAGCTTTTACTACATGAAGTTCTTTTCTATTCAAAATGCTGTCACTGCTTGATCATTCTGTCGAAGTAGGTTGGGACAAGTAGGACGGACAGTTGGGCAACTGTGAGGGAATAGCATATGGAGCCAGTTTGGGCTTTTTTCAGTTTGTAAGACAAAGTTTGCCAGATTTTTTGTAAAATGCTGTGGTGCTCCACAACGTTTGCAGACCTAAACGGTATAAACTGCAGCATTATCAATCAATTACGTTGTTTCACATTTATATTTGGTGCAAACAAACTGTCCATAAATTTAACAAAAACTAAGTACGTTCTGTTCCGAACACCTCATTCAAAATCCCCACCCTCTAACTTGTCATTTAGCGTCTACGGAAAAAAAAAAACAGAAAGGGTTTCTGAAATTAAAGAGGGTGAAGCATCCAGCTAAGATTATGTGCAAAAAATAAAGAATAATCTGAAGCATATCTTTACCGAATTTCACCAGCGTGCGATCAATTGTTTCTGAGATATTTTATTTCAAAGTAAGGAGATCTCCCCAACAGTGTTGCCAGTTAAAATTATATTTTTCCAAAAATGACGTTTATTGTAATGTTTTACATTGGTTTGAAAGCTCCTGAATGCAACGCTTAAAAGCATGATTTAGTGTTACAACAGAAATACTTTTACAATCTAAATAGTACCGTATATCCCAATTTCTGGAAAATTAAATTTTAAATGGCAACAGTGTTGAGGAGATCTCCCAACTTTGAAATGAAATATCCAAAAAACGATAAATCGTAGAAAGCTGAAATTTAGTGAAGAAATGTTTAAGATGTTTCTTCAATTTTTGCTCATAATCCCAGCTGGATGCTTCACCCCCTCTAACTTCTTAGGTATAACCTATAATGAAAATTGTTCCTGAAAAAAACGCATGCTAAAAGTTTTGGGTAACCTTCGGTCTAGATATGGTGCTAAAAGAAAAATTCGATCTTATTTAACTAATAAACATTTACACATTTTATACTACTCCATGATATATGGCCACATGAACTTGGTTTTATGGTAACAACTTGGTTTCATGGTAACAAAGTCACTGCAAGCAAAATCCAAAAAGTCTGTAACAAATTCAATAAAATGTTTGATCGTCATATCCCCCCCCCAAAAAAAGGAAAAAAATTAAAGCCTTAGCAAACTCTAATAACACTAAATTTCTTACTGCATATCAGTGTTTGATAAAAAATAGTGCTTTATTTATGGATCATTATCACAAAAATTCTCTTCCAAAGATATTTCGTAACTTTTTCTTTACTTCTAAGAGCAAAAATGTGGTAACAAGAAGCAATTCACAAATTATTCCCGTTTCCTGCACTTTCACGGTAAGCTAACAATCCGTGAAAATTTGGTCCCCCAGGGTATGGAATTAGTTAACAACAAATACTAAAAAGAATAAAACAGTTTATCCTTTCCTTCAAAACATTCAACCATACTTAATTCAAAATAAGATAGAACTATAAAAACAAATTTATAACCCTATATCAATAGCGGAATATTCTTACCATAAGCAAATCATCTGCGTAATTCAAATAGTTGCTTCATAAGTATTAAGCAATCGTGTACATAATGTACATAACGTCATTGTAATAGTATAAATTGATGTTAATTGTAAATACTCGTGCTAGTACCGTAATTTTTGTCATTTTCCAAAAAACGTGATAATTTACGGCCAAAATTTCAAACAGATTTAGATACATAAATTGCGTATTTTGAATTGAAAATGCTGCTGTAGGCTTAATGATAAACATTTTTCTGACAATTTTTTGTAATTATGTCACATTAATTTTACTTTCATTTGCAAGGTGGTGCATGCATGTAGTCGTATTACTTTAAGTAGTTTTGATTAATCGTTTGAATGCTTATGTTTTCGCGTCTCACGCTATAACGCTCAATGTGTTTTTTTGCGCCTACCTTACGTCTTTATAAAATAAATAATTACTGTAAATACACATTTTAACAATAACATTAATTTCACTGACACTTTCAGCACACCGAGAATTTTAAAAAGCGACACACCTTTAACGTTTCATCCGGAAACGCTGAACACCGGACACGGCAAACCGTAACGTTAAATTTAGAAAATTCCAGGACTGAAAAATTAAAATCCTTTCTCAAATCCACAACAGACTAACTGAGCAATCACGATTACGAACAATATACACCAAGCTTTTGATAAAATATGCCCTTCCGTTTCTTTTGTCTCAACACACTTAACTTACTACTTGAATTTGGTTTAAAGTCTTTTTTTTTAACAACTTGAAGTATTTTGTTTTTCAATTCATGTTCTTTCGGAAAACCAATTATACACTAACTTTTGAAGATGCGGAATAATTTCCATTGCAATGAGATACGCAATAACGATATGGCATTGTAATAAGAATATTATCTTCCACTATGAGTAGTACAAAATCAAACAATATATAACAAGTTTTTAAGTAAAATCTGTGCAAAAATACGTAAAAGCACATATTGTATTCTTGCCAGCTTTAATTTCGAAGATTAATATACTCGCTGATGATTCTAAGTAGATTTTAATGATGCTTTTTCATTGACAGCTACAGGACTTATAATACACTCTTTTCCTATTAAACTTGGCTCGAGGCTAGTGTCTATTTTACCTGGAGGCAAAATAGCATTTTCCCTCTGTTAGGGTTTGGATTAGAGTTAGGGTAAGAGTTAGAGCTATTTTGGAACTGGAAGCAAAATAGTCATTTAGGTTATTTTGCCTCCAGTGCCAAAATTGCAAGTGGCTATTTTGCTTCAAGAGGAAAAATAGCTACTGCCTATAAATAATTTTTGTCAACTGCATCTTCAACTTACTACTCTCAATCAAAATATTTTAGAGCCTTCCTTCGGTATAACCATTCTTGATTTCCTGCAAACCATTTTTGGCTGACTCTTTATCTATTCACAAAAAGTTATCTAAGAATTTTCCTTAAATTTTTCCTGCATATACGTCTACCTGAATAAATACAATTTGTCAACTGCACAAGGCTGCAACTTAGGGGGGACCAGGAAAGCGGTGCCCCCCCAAACAAAAATTTCCCCCTCTTCAAACTGCTCAGCATGCCCCCCAAGCTCCTCTTACCCTTGCGGCAGTCTCAAGATAGTGGCTTTTTTATTGGAGATCAACAGAGAACTCGGAGAAAAGTAGACCAATTTGGCGCGATGACCTTTTTTTTTTGAGATCAACAAAAAACTGGGAGAAGAGTAGACCAACCCAAAAATTTTGGCCCCCCAGAAAGAAATTTTGCCCCCCATTAGAACAGCGTTCTAGTTGCGGCACTGCAACTGCATCTCCAACTCGCTACTTTCAATCAAAATATTTTATAGCCCAGCTTTGGTATGCCAGCCATTCTCCACCTAAAGTTGCAATAGAATTTCTATCGAAACTTTTTTGGCATGAATTGCAGCTCCATGCTTAATTTGTCAACTGCATCTGCATCTCCATCCAGCAAAGTCCTATTTCTATCGATATTGCGAACAGTACAAACTGCTGTTATCATATATAGTTGGTTAATCTCTAATTCAAACTGATCAGACAATGAATACACTGTATGACGTTGCAATCCTAGTGAGAGGCCTTGTGTTATCTAGGAGGCATTGGCCTAATTTTATTTTTGAAAAACATCTTTTTCGCCAAAACCACAGCAGAAACCAAGCAAAAACACGTCCGAGCCCCCAAGACCTGCCAGATGTCAAGTCGGTTTGAAATCCATTTTGAAAATTTGATGTTGTTATGTTGCCAAAGCCGAATTTTCTTTCCGTAAAGTCAAAATCATTCGCGTTATACCTTTAACTTCAGACAATGAAAAAACGGGAGGAAAACTCTGATAATCAATTATTTTTTACATATCTAGCACTAAAATTCAAAAAGTAGACCTCGCTGCCCCTTTAAATACCTTTAGAACTAAACGCTTCATATGCACAACAAAAACAGCAAAACATTTGTTGCTTACTGTTTGAACAGCAAAATCTAACTTCATAATTTTTGCAAGTCTGGCCAATATTTTTGCAAATTAAACCTTCAGATGGATCTAGAATAACATTTTGATCAAAATCAGCAAATTCAATTGTTGTTCCAGAAAGTCTTCCCTGAATATCTATTGGATTTAGACACAAATTATGAGGATGTTTTTCAATGATTGAGGCCAAACTCTCAAAATCTCCTTCTCCGGATGGATCATCTGTATCGTACCACGGACTCCAATCATCATAAGCACAAAGACCTTGATAGAGTGGGTAAGGTGGTCCTATAAAAATGCAACCATCAATAATTTCTCTAAGCCTAGTTAAAAACTAATGCAAACCAGTTCCATGTTTTGGTTTAATTGCAGCATAGTTTTGTGGAATTAGGGTCAATGTGGTAGAGATGCATCACAAACTCAAGCAATTTGGGATTAAAACTTAGTTTATTAAGCAAATGAGTTAGAAATTTTGACCAGAAAGAACATGCATTTAACCTTGGCCAACTTTCCGCATCAACCAAAAAAATAAACAGCTATAACTAGAAGAGCACTCTGAGCTCATCCTGTGTATTACCAGAATTCAGATTGGAGCATTTTGAGTTACTGAACTTTTTAGTAACAAATCTCATTAACTGGCACTTAACAAGCTCTAAAAAAAAATTATGCTTTTGGGAAAAAAAGATTTTGCTTGTACCTGCAAAATTTCAGCGAACAAAAAAAAGATGCACTCTATAGATAAAACAAAAATTGCAGTAAAAACATTCCATAAAGACGTGTGCGATTCATAATGTTTTTTTGTTTTTTTTTGATTTTTGACAAGTCATTCAACTTGCTGAATGGTTTACTGTTTTAACTTTCCAAACTGTGTTTTGACGTGGGCTGGGGATTTCATTTTCCACTCATAAGCCTACATGGTAATTGGTAATAATAAAAAGTATAGCTTGGCAGTTGCCGCGATTGTACTATACACAACAATGCAGTACATAGCATTGACTGTTTGTGGCGATTTGCCCCACCTCACCCTATTTTTGAATATCTTGCAAAACTTTTAAAAACTATACTAAAACATTCGTTATGCAGCTCTGGTGAGGAGGAAATAACCTCACAGCCGCTAGTGAAAAGATTGTCTTTAAAAGTACATAACTGCTTTCTAGAAGCCATTTAGAAATTTTAGGTTTAGAGAGTTATTTCAAAATTTTAATAATATTTACCATTTTAGAAGTGCTATAACTATTTAAATAAACCAGCCATATATAGTATGTAATATGATAGCCAGTTAAAGTCTTCTGCTTACATAGGCGTAGCCAGGATTATTGATTGGGGAGGCCCAAACCACAACTCACCTGCAATGACGTCATCAAAATTTTTTCAAACAAAAAGTTTTTATGGGTCAAAGTTATTGTAGAATGCAAGATCAAAAGCCGTAGCCTGTTGGCACTTAACTAGAACTTTGGTAAAAATAAAAGGAAAAAACTACTTGTTAGAAAGTGCAAATGTCTAACTTAGGAGACGTGTTGAGTAATCTAGACTCTAGTGCACTCAAACGGGGATCTGGGCGTAGTCGTAGCCAGGATTTTTAATTGGGGGGCCAAATTACATGGAATGACGGCATCAGAAATTTTCAAAAAAGGAACTTTTTGTGGGGCAAAGATATCGTAGAATGGAAGATCTGAAGCTGTTGCCTATTGACACTAAACCAGGATTTTGGTAAAGGGAGAGGGCGAAAACTAATAGTTAGAAAGTGCAAGTGTCTAATTTAGGAGACATATTGAGTAAGGTAATGTATGGTACTCAAACGTATTACGGACGGGGGTCTGGGGGCGGAGCCCCCAGCCGCCGGTGATAATGAGGGTATGGAGCAAAGCCCCCAGCCGCTGGGCGATTTTTGTAAGTTTTTGTACAAAAAAGATATTTTAATCCTATTGGATCACATTTCGCACGTGTTCACAGCAATTTGAAAGAACTAGATTTTTAACATTTGAAAGCCAATCAAAAAATTTATTTGTTCAATCTTCCTTTTACTAGCAATTAAAGTCCAAAACACGTTTAAAATCTTGCGTTATGATGTAAAATTTGACTTGTAAGTAATTTGGTCCATGTAGGAATAAGTAAGGCTCATTGTATCCTGTAACATTTTAGCGGTAAACAATAATCCACTCGAAGATTTTCCTTAGAGATTTTTGTTTTGTCATGAAGTTATTTAGTTATAGGAGTATATGTACGGCCAGGGGGCCCAGGCTCCCTCAATTGAAATTCAATAATTCGTTCAATGAGCATTTTCCCTGGCTATTTTTTTAAAACTATTTTGTGCGTAAGAACTGGCGAGGTAGAGGTGAATCGTTATCGAAAAATGGTACAATAGATGGTTACACTTACAAAACATGTTATTTCCGGGCCTGATTTGCATTGCGCGGGGCCCCTAGCACTTTGGGGATTTTCGCAACATCTGCCAAATTTAAGTGAAGACCAAGAAAAGTCCTTCTATTTTAGCGCGGGACCCTGACACTGTGCCATATGGCAAATTCGGCGCTGGTTATTGCATTACGTTCATAAATAGTTTAGACGAGGGCCTGAGGTGCAACTTTTAGGACAAAAATTCTTGATTTTACCCTTGGTATACGTTTAAATTGTTGGGAAAAAATTAAATTAATGGGTGCGCCGGGCCCCCTACTCGTCATTATTATTTATTGTTAATTATTATTGTACGCGTGTACTATTGTACGCAAAGATGCTAAAAGAAACTGAGAATGAAGAAACAAGACTTTTTTGTCAAAATTTGATCGTTGGAGGCATTTCGATTCAAGAGGTCCGGGGCCCTCGGCCACCCCCTTGGCTACGCTTATGGTTTTGAGACAAGGTCGCGCCCTTAAGTTCTTTCATAAAAAAAACATTTAAAGCAAAACTAAACTAATTTTTTTCCAAAACGTGGAGAACACGAGTGAAGTCACTTGACAGTTTTTTGAAACCTCCAAGAATTGCATGACACTATTATGACGTGGACACGTGGTCGTCATTATTATAACTTACTTTTGTACGCGTAAATCCTAAATCAAATAACTACAATTCCGGACAAGGACAGCATACTGGCTATGCTCTCATTATATTTATCTTTGGTAGTATTTCAATTGGGGGGTTGCATTACCGCCTGTGTTATAGCTTTAGTTTCATAATAACGTTAAACGAGGGCCTAGGGTTGCAACTTTTCGCACAAAACTCTTAGATTACTCAAAGGTTTTGCATATAAATTCTTAAAAACTTAAATTGTGGGGCCCCTTGGTAAACAGTTAGGGGCCTCGGGGCCTTGTGGTTGTCAGTTAGGGGCCTGGGGTCTCCTGGCTGTTAATTAGGGGCCCCGAGGTCACCTGGTCATCAGTTAGGGACCCCGAGGCCCCCTGGTCATCAGTTAGGGGCCCTGTTTGTTAGTTAGGGCCCTGGAGCCCTCTGTTTGTCAGTTAGGGGCCTCGAGGCTCCCTGGTAATTAGTTAAGGGCCCCCTGGTTGTTAGTTAGAGGCCAGGATTCCCCTGTTCGTCAGTTAGGGGCTTCGGGGCCCCTGGTGGTCGATTAGGGGCCCTAGGCCCCCTGGTTGTCAGTTAGGAGCCCCCTGTTTATCAGTTAGGGGCTCTAGGGGCCCTGGTTGTTGGTTAGGGGCCCCAGGGCCCCCTGGTTGTTACTTAGGGGTCCTAAAGCCCCCTGGTCGTTAGGTAGGTGCTCCGGTGCCCTCTGGTTGTCAGTTAGGGGCCCTCTGGTAGTCGGTTAGGACCTGGTAGTCGGTAGTAGTTAGGACCCCCTAATATTACTGACGTAATATTATTGTTAAATAATAACTGTTGGGTGCGTAATTACTGAAAAAAAAAACAAAACTGCAACTTAACATCACTAGGCTATGTTGTCATAATTTTATTCATTGGTGGTATTTTAATTGGGGGGGGGGCCGGCCCCCCTAGGCCCCCCCTCTGGCTACGCCTATGTCTGCTTAATACATTCTATTATAATTCATTGCCATAGGTGGTTGAATTTATACCAAACCTGAATTTACTGTACTTGCAACATGCAAGAATCTTTAGAAGAACAGAGTAAGTTGTAAACGGGCCGACTAATTCAGGCCCGAAACCAAAACTAAACACGCAAACCAAAACTAACCCTGGCCCAAACACGCAAAATGATTAGAGTCCCGCACTAGGCTCGAAAGCCCCAATGAAAAGTTAGGTCTAAAAATTGAGTACGGTTAATTGTTCGTTTCCCAATAATTTTAGTCTGGTCTGACAAAATAAAGCTAATTACTATTGTGATATCATAATAAAAGTACTGTAGTAATTAATTGTGCAGCATACTGATAATTGTTTTGATGCAAGAACATTTAATTCTATTGTTAAAAACGGAGAAAAAACCCTATTGCAATTCATGCAACTCATTAAGTTAAAAAAGTTCAAAGTAAAACATTTCTTATACCAATAGCTTGGTTATTCAAATTTACCGGTTGAGTTAGCCTAATTCAGGGATCAAAATAAGTTTTTGCGGAGCGTTTTTGCCGCCAAGAGTCAGCGAAGTATTTGGAATCACGGTAAGGTTTAGGCCAGCGGTCACCAAACTACGGTCTGCGGACCGGATTCGGCCCTCGAAGTGATTTCATCCAGCCCGCCACATGTTGCGGAAATAAAAAGCTAAACTACAACTGTTACGTAAAAAGGTTATCAAATTTTTTATAAAAGATTGACGTCGTTGTTGAACCTTGTATTACTAATATTGTACTCTTTAAATGACTACTAAAAAAATAATAGATTCTGAGTAACGGGTGTTCAATGAAAAAAATGGAAAGAACAGAATTTTTTGTGGAAGCCTATAATGACAAACTAGTTGCTTGATATGCAGCAAAAGTGTTGCTGTTTTGAAAAGCATAATCTTCGTCGGCACTATGACACCAAACATCCGAATTGTCCAACGTGGTGTATTAGCTGTTTCTACAGCTTTGTTTTCTTTTTTTGTTCTAAAAACTTTCTAGTTGAAATTGTTCGTTCTTAGTTCATTATTGACTTATTATTTGTTGAATTTCTACATTTTTTTAACATAGCAACCTTACAAGTTTAAAAGGGCATTCAGGTCAGATATTTTTTGCTCAATTTTCTCTCTCAAACAAAAATAAAAAAGTAAAGAAAACTTGACAAATCTGAAGACTAACTTCACCAAACTTAAGTTTTTTAAGACCGTCCGTTCCTGAGATGTAACTGATTAGATTTCCCCTCGAAAAGACTTTTTCTCCTCATAAATTTTTCCAAGATTGGCAGTTGGAAACAAAATTTTAGTAAAGTTACTGTATGTTCATGATTTTCAATATATAAAGGCCAGCTTTCCTAAAGTTAATTTTCGTCTGTCGCAATACTGACAAACTGGCAACGTTGAAGGAAAAGAAAAATTAGCAGTTTTGAACAGTATCTTGAAAACGGCAAAGCGAAAATAGTTCAAATGTGGTGTAAATGCAATTTAGGCTTATCCCAACATTTAAGTCAACAGATAAAAACTTGACTTGAATGCCCTTTTAATGCTTGTCACATATCACGGGTAGCTTTTGGAGTTGTGTTTTCCAACCATTAGGATCACTACAGATTGGGCCAAACCGTGTAAAGTGCTTTTTCAAGAACGCGATGCCCTGTAGTACTTCACAGCAGGAGTTGCTCAGCAATTCCAGCAACTTGAATTGATTTCCATCTCAATTTAGCTATATCACCGCTGACTTTGCTTTTATTGCACTCAATTCGGATCAATGGAAATTCTAAATTTTATACATCTGTTAGCAATTCGCATCCGGCCCGCAGCCGCTAATCTTGTAACAATCTTGCCCTCTGCAAAAAAAAAAGCTTGGTAAACCATGTTTTAGGCAAAGTAGTCTAGACTATTGTGGCTATTACTTACTATAGATAGCCTATACGAAGAAATGATTGCGTGTTGAAGGCTAAAGCATAGTAACTGACAAGATCTTTCACTAAAATTCCAGTTTTTGGTAAGCTAGTTAGTTTTATGCAATTATTACACAATTAGCCAGAAGTCCAGTTAGTTTTTCACAAAATTATGCAATTATCGCAAACTTCAATGCAAAGCATTTTAGATGTTTTTGCGATTGAGCGAGCTACTTTGAGTCTGCGAAAATTAAGTGATGTTTATTTAAAAGAAAGCCAGAACCAATTCCAAACCTAACCACAATTCGCAGTATAAAAACGTAATGCGTAAAATTGCATTTAAACTTATCACCTACACCACCTTGTGAGGAGTAACAAATTTGCTTGAAAAACAATTGGCAGCAATGCAAAATAGTCTTAAAAATGGCTAATAGGTGCAGAAATAGTTGTAATTTGAGCGCATATGAAAAAAGTTTTTGATAACTTTGTTAGTTTGCACTTGTTTAAGCTTATACCTGGCATTTAGACTTAAAAAGTAACAATTTCTTCGAAATGATGTTTGGCATTAGGCAGTTTCTAAAGCATCTTCATGGACTACACCATAGGTGGGCACAAATTTGTTAATCGTTAATCCGTTAATAACAAAGCTAACCTTTTCATTAACTCGTTATCCCGTTAAAAAGTTTTTTTTATATTAACGGACTAAATTAACTTCCGTTAAGTTTTGTTAACATACGTTAAGGTTTTTATCGCTAATTTCTTACAACATTCATTCATCGTACCGGTACAAACCAATTTGCACTGGTAACACTTGTTGCGTATTAGCACGAGTTTTATAGAAAAAGCGAAAAAAGGAGCTCTTTTTTGTGGCAAATAACAAGCTACAGCCTTATGTCTATTACTAATCGCTTTTCGCAATTTTCAAAGACTTTGCGATCGCAGCTTCGTTAGTGCATTTGAACCTATTTTTATCTTGAAACGAGATTAGACTGTAAAATGTAACTTCCAAAACACAAAAAGACCGCCATAGCAATGAATTTTTCCTAACGATCAGCTCAGCAGTGTCATTTTGTGTTCTAGAAGTGAGTGAATAAAAAGAAATGTAAATTGCATTTAAAATGTTGAGGAATTAACGGGCTTTATTAACTTCCGTTAATTAAAGCTGAAAATAACGAATCAACTTTAACGGAGGTATGAAGTTTGTTAACGGACTAATGGTTAACGAAGCTAACGTTTTGCAATAAATTGCCCTCCTATGGACAACACACATTAGGCTACAGCAAATTGGAAATATAAGCCTCTACTTGTGGTTGGAGCAGCCAAGATTTTTTTTCAAATTGGTAAGGAATTTGTGTAGGCTATAGCCAGTGGTGTAAAGTAACGAAATACTTTTACGTGAGTAGATTACTCAAGCAGTTTTTTCTAGTAACGAGTACTTTTTAAGTATTTTTTTAGTGGCTACTTTTACTTGATTACTTTTAGAGTGAAGTAACGCTACTTAAGTAGCATTTTGATTCAAAAAAGTACAAAGTACCGTAATTTTAAATTTAAACCACAAATTTGGCAAAACAGTCGACTTTACCGCACAATTGTTCGATTCAGTTAAGTTAAAACTGAAAAAGCTTGACGTTCTTCGTGGCCGACTCCTGGAAAATCAGAATGACTTCCTCCGGCAGTTAGATGGCAATATCAACCCTGCAGCCGCAAGTAGCTCGAGTCATTAATGTACTGAGCAGGACAGCGCTGTTTCAAGCTTTTAGCTCTCATCAGCAACCCTCAGCATATCGAAACCAAAGATATTCTTTGAAGGACCACGAAGGATGTCAAGTTTTTTCAGTTTTGATTTTCGTGGTCACGCAGAGAGAGAGCTCTTATATAGCTTATGGCTGGCTGTTTTTAATATAAGAGCCCACTGGTTTTTTTAGTTGTTGTTTGCGATGTACCACAAGCAAAAAATCGATTATACCTGATAAACCCTCTGCCACTGTGTAAGCAGTTAAGGTTTGACCAGTCTGGCCAAAAGATGTCTGAGGAGTAACTTTGGTTTACATATGAAGCATGTTTTGGCAGAAGTTGATAAATGACATTTTTCAAAAAATGAGTTTTTCATATTTTTCAAGTTATTTAATTAAAATGTTTTACTTGAGTAAAAACTTATGTTTATTTTCAATTATTTTTTGGTAATAAATAGCTTATTATGTTGCGCTTGGCAATGGAGCCAAATGAAAGTTTAAAACTTTAATCGCGATTTTCTCAAAATGGCGAAATGCGACTTATCAACTTTTGCTAAAACGTGCTTCATATGCTGAGGGCTGCTGATGAGACCTCAAGGCTCAAAACAGCGCGCGCTGTCTACAGTGTCTAGCTGTGCATATAAATTAATCAAGTTAGTTGTTATTTCCTCCTTTTTTGGCTGGCAATCCTTGCGTAAGAGGTCAGACAACCACAACAACTGAAACAATGCCTTTTTTCTACGTGTGCAAGTACGTGCCAGATCCAGTCTGGCAAATAGCAGTTAAAGATGGTTTTAGTTTCACTTCACGTTCATTGTTTGATGTCTACCCCTCGCCGCATACTGACATGAATGTTTACTTCATTAAAATTTAAAAGCAAATCATGAAAGAAGCTAACAGAGATATAACTTAAATTTGCCAAAAATGTGCTTTATGATTATCAGTAGCATAGCCAGAGGGGCGGCGGAGGGGGATCGAGCCCCCATTGTCCTGAAAAAGTATGCAAAATACCACTTTTTTAGGTGCTTTTGAGACCAATTTTTGCTCCAAAAATGAAAATAGCCTTCACAATGGGATTGGCGAGCAGAAGTTGTGAAGAACTTGGTGTTGTTTGGACTAGAAAAGTGGAGATTTTTTTTTCTGGACCGCACCTAAAATTGGTCTGGAAAACTGACTGAATTTGGGTGAAGAACTTTTTTTCTTTTGGAGATCACTTAATTTGGGCTGGAAAAACCGTTTCAATTTTGGTGAAGACCTTTTTTTTTTGGAGATCACCTGATCTTGACAGAAAAACTGCCTCAATCTTATTCAAGACTGATAAAAATTTGGATCAAGTACGTTTGTTGTTGTTTCCAGCTTCCAAAACCCCCCTCCCCCCTTTGCGAATTCCTGGCTACGCGCCTGATGATTACTAAACGTTTCTATAGCTAAGTTCTACATACTAAGCCAAAAATCACACACCGTACCGGTATATGCAATAAACATTATTGTACGGTGCTGTAATTTATTGTGCAATGCAATTACTAAATGCTTCTAATATGATGATCAATTTCGTACCAGTGGAAACCCGGACTATCTCGTAGCTAAATGGGCTACCTACAATAATTTTTTGCGATTTAGTGACGCAATGTTTTTCAGGCTTTGAGCTGCCTTCATATGTCGTGAAATAGAATTCAATTCAAAAAAATCCACTTTAATTTTTATTAACTAATCCAAAAAACATTGTCGCAAAATATACTGAAATAACTATGGTGCATAACTTTTGGCCCACCCTGTAGATTCAGCGGTAAGACACGTCCACAGAGTTTTTAAATTCTAGCAAAATTTAACAATGGCAGTGAATAAGTACTTGAGCAAAAATGTTACAAAGTGATTCTATGGAATGATTTTCAAATCTCCAAGTCTTGCTGTTGCTCTTTTTGATTAATTGTCTGGAATATAATAACAAAAACCTTGCAGCAATTAGTAATTTATGACTTCTTGGGAAAATTTGTAATTTATGACTTTTTGGGTCGTAAGATCAAGCGCTATGCGGCAGTAATGTGAAGGTAGTCGATCAGTTGTCTGTCCGATTGAATAGTTTCCTTATTTTGCTTGATTACTTTTGGAAATACTTCTACTTGAGTAGTTTTAAAACGACTACTTTTTTACCAAAGTACTTTTTTGGTCAGTACTTTGTACTTTACTTCAAGTAGTTTTTTTGTCAGTAACGCAACTTCTACTTCATTACAATTTTCGAGTACTTTTTACACCACTGGCTATAGCTAAGTAAATATTCAAACAGTAAATTATGAGTCGCTAAAACTCTAATCGTAATTCTGGATCAGAAATTAAATCTTAGAAACAACGCGTACAGTACTGCCGTATCCTGGTACCGGTTCCTCTAACTGCAGGGTTTAGCTGTTCACTCAATTGCATTTCATGCTTCTGGTTAATAGCAAAGCGCAGAGTAGTTTGAGTGCACAGGCTACTTCAAACGTCATCTGACCGGTAGCCAACAATCGACGAATCGATGCCTTCCAGTTTACAATTAAAATTAAACTAATGATAAGCCCAAGTTTAACAATTCGGTTTACATACCCCCAGCTACTCAATAATTTTCGTGATTTTTCACGCAAGAAGCTTTTTCAATGTTTGAATGGCATTTTGCAGGTTTTAAAATCATTTTAAAAGGACAAATTAGCAAAGATTTGAAAGCCATTTAAAAGGGTTCAACTGCTTAGCCCATCATCCTCATTCCTTACTTCCTAGTAAATTCTAAAAGATATTTTCACAGGCTGAAAAGCTTCTGCTTTTCAAAACAAATTTATGAACTGAGCGAATAGAACTTGATTAAGTAATTAGCTGAGATCCCAAAAGATGTAAAAAAACAAACTAAAGAGCCATTTCACTTGCAAAGTGAACCTGTGAAGCGTGAACATTTTAAAGCATTTTTATGACTTAATGACGCTGTGTTTCGTGTTTCATTTCATCTTTGAGTTCGACAAGGTTCAACAAAAGTTTGATCAAAGTTTTGGTGCATACAAAAGCTTACCATCATCGGCTCATAGGCGTAGCCAGGGAGGGGGGAGCAGGGAGCCCCCCCAATTAAAATGCTACCAATAATAAAAACGTCACAAAAAAGACTATTGTTTCTTCAGTTTCAGTTTCTTTTAGCATCTTCGCTTATAACAATACACGCTTACAACAGAAATTAACAATAATATTGATCCAGGGGGCCCGGGCCCCTCAATTTAAATTTTGCCAACCAATTTAAATGGGCTCCTACAATAATATTTAAATGGCCCCCAACAATAATGTTGATTCAGGGGGCCCGGGCACCCTCCATTTAATTTTTGCCAACCAGTTTAAATGGGCTCCCTGCAATAATATTTTAGTGGCCCCCAATTTAAATAAGCCCCCAACAATAATGTTGTTCCCAGGGACCCGGGCCCCCTCAATTTAATGTTTGCCAACCAATTTAGACGTATAGCCCGAGTGAAATTAAGGATTTTTATCCTACAAGTTGCTAACTGGGGCGCTCATCTAACCTTTTTCCGAACGTAATGCAATAACCAGGGACGGATTTAGCATATGGCACAGTGCCAGCAGGGGCCATGCACTCAGATAAGACTTTTTTTGGTCTTCATCTGTATTTGGTTGACAAATATAGCGAAAATCTCTTAGCGTCAGGGGCCCAACTCAATGTAAATCCGGCCTGGGCTATAACATTGTTTGAAGGCGTAACTATCTATTGTACGTTTTTCAGTAATAATTCTCCTCCACCTCGCCACTTTTCATGCACCAAAATAATTTTGAAAAAAGTTAGCTACAGTAAGGGGAATGCTTATTGAACAAATTTTTGAATTGCGAGGGCCTGGGCCCCTTGGCCGTATATGTACTCCTATAACTGGTTGTTTTCATGACAAAACAATAATCCTAAAGGAAAATATTCGACTGGATTGTTTATTACTGCTAAAATATTGCAGGAGGCAATGTACTGTACTTTCCCTACCTGGGCTAAATCACTTGCAAAATTTAACCCCAAAATGCAAGATTTTAAACGTGTTTTGGCCTTAAATAGCAAGCAAAAGGAAAACTGAACAACTTTTTTCAAACGGCTCTGAATACGTGCGAAATGTGATCCAATGGTATTAAAATAGCTTTTTTTGTTTCAAAAAATTACAAAAAATGCCCAGCAGCTGGTGCGGAGCCTCCAGGCCATCGTCTGTGATACATTTGAATTACAATACACTGCTTTACCCAAACACGTCTCTCAATGTAGACATTTTCGCATTTCGACTATTGGTTTGAGCCCTCTCCTTAAACGAGTTCCTAGTTACGTGCCAACACCAGGCCACGGCTTTTGATCTTTCATTCTGCGATATCTTTGCGCCCACAAAAATTTCCTTTTTCGACGTTATTGATGACGTCATTGCATGTAATTTGTCGTTTGCCCCCCCCCAATCAAAAATCTGGCTACGCCTTTGCATCGACTAATACATATCTTGAAGGACTTCTGACAAAGAAAAAAAATGTTTTCGTTTGTAGTTTATAAAGTAAAACTCAACTCAAAAATTCCTTAATTAAAAAGTTAACTCTTTTTTTTAATTCAAATTCCTAAATTAAAACTAGACATTAGGGTTGTTCAAAAAACCATTTTCTCCGAAAAGTGATGCTGCAAACGGCTTTTCCGTTGTATTACCCCAAAAAAATGATATTGACCAATTTTCACAAAAAAATTTTGATGTTCAGGGGGTGCGCAACTCGATTTTAGTTTATGACGTCATTTAAAAAAGGGAAAAAATTATTTGTCGGAAATTGGCAAGTGGCATAACAACAGACGCAAAACGACCCCCTGAGTCGTAATTTGTTGATTATTTTGGTTTGTTGGCATTAGGTAAAAATTTATTTCAAAATTTTAAATCGATGACGTCATCATTTTAAGTTAAAATTGCATCTTTGCGCGCTTTACTAAGTAATGAATGGAAAATGGTTACCTGGTTGCCTCTTGTCAAATCAAAATCGTTTCAGTACAAATAATATCAGTCAAGTGCAACGTCATTTTTGGCAATATACTAATCATAGAGTACTTTTTTAGATTTATTATAAGCCTTTGAATTGTACTGAAAACATAAATTATGTTACCACACAATTTTATTGGATTAAGTAAATGGAAATGACTACCAGAGGTGGAGTCGAGGACACAAGGCTCGAGGCCAAGGCCAACGACTTCAAAATGTGTCCTCGAGGCCAAGGACATCCTCAAGGACTCCACCTCTGATGACTATCACAAAAAGCGCAACTAAAATTTGGTTGATTGGCAATCCTAAATCTGACCTTATTACCAGCTGCTTAGCGACCAAATGTGAGATCATGCAGTAGCGTAGCCAGGGGGTGGAAATGGGGGCGGGTGGGTTATAGCCCAGCCATTGGCCAGCCGCACAAACTGCAGATTAAGAAAAATACCACGTTTTTAGCGCTTTTGAAATTGTCTTTTGCACTGAAGTAGACTCAAAAAATGATTTAAAGCATACTTCAAAGCGCTTATTAAGGGAAAGAGGCTAATTTGTCAAAACAAAACTTAAAAAAAGGCCAAAAATTGGTATTAATTTTTGATCGCTTGTTGAAAAATGTTTTAGTTTTTATCAAAAAAATATATAAGCTCAAGAATAAGGGAGGAGGGGGCTATTCAGTATTAGTTAATTACCAATCACTTCTGTACCACTTCCTTCCATAAGCATAAGCATCCCCTAATTTTACCTTTCTCTATAAAATATAGACGAACTAAGTTAGATACTATTTTGGAGTTTTATTGAACTACGGGTATAGGATTTTATGATTTACCGGCTTGTAAATAAGAAACTTGAAATTCTAGCTATAGCTACCTCCCACACTGCCCATTTATACAACTAGAATAATCATATTTTCGCACCCCTAATTACTACGCCACGTATAAATATCATTAATTTTCATCAAAATAGGCCTAAAATTAAGTTATTTTTGCTAGAAAAATTAAAAAATTCGAGCGCTGGGGACTTCGCCCCCAAACCACCATAACAGCCTCCTCCATTAGATTTCTAGCTATGCGCCTGATGACATGCGTTACTCTTGTCACATTTTCAAAAATCATAATGCCACAGCAAATGATGCTGTAAAGCGAACGATTGAAACAGTATCTAAACTTTGGTTGATATCGGGATTTCTATGACAAGTAATAGCAGTATTCCCGATTTTAACCAAATTTCAGTTACTGCTTCAATCGTTCACCTAATGCATCATTTATTGTGGCATTTTGATTCTTGAAATTGTGACAAAAGTAACGTATTACGTTCATCACCATTGGTCGGTAAGCAGCTGGCATTTAGGGTCAAATTTAAGACTGCCAATCAACCAAATTTCAGTTACGCTTCTGGTGGTGGTCATTTCTTTTTACTCGATCCAATAAAATTGTGCAGTAAAACGATTTATATTTTCAGATTTCAGTACAATTTAAAGGTTAATGTAGAATCTAAAAAGACTCAAAAAAATTGTAATTATCGACAAGTATTTGTAAACACTGTATAATAAGTATATTGCCGAAAATGACGTTGTACTTGACTGATATTATTTGTACTGAAACGATTTTGATTTGACAAGAGGCAACCAGGTAACCATTTTCCATTCATTACTTAGTAAAGCGCGCAAAGATGCAATTTTAACTTAAAATGATGACGTCATCGATTTAAAATTTTGAAATAAATTTTTACCTAATGCCAACAAACCAAAATAATCAACAAATTACGACTCAGGGGGTCGTTTTGCGTCTGTTGTTATGCCACTTGCCAATTTCCGACAAATAATTTTTTCCCTTTTTTAAATGACGTCATAAACTAAAATCGAGTTGCGCACCCCCTAAACATCAAAATTTTTTTGTGAAAATTGGTCAATATCATTTTTTTGGGGTAATACAACGGAAAAGCCGTTTGCAGCATCACTTTTCGGAGAAAATGGTTTTTTGAACAACAGTACTATAGACATTCTGTCAGCAAACTAAACATGTGAGGCTGTGAACATGTTGAAACTAAAGATGGACAATACTGAATTACTTTTGTACCAAACTACTGCATCGAATTAATTTTTCCGTACGGGTACCGCCGGTACTTTTTGAAATATGTACCGGTACCGAATTACTTTTTTTGCTAAATCGGTACTTTTTCCACTACTTTTTTATTTTTCAATCGACCAGTACTTTTTAATTTTTTGGAGGGTAATAAAAAAATAGTTTGGCACGAAAACGCAGTCACATTACATAAAAAGTTCTAAACATTTAGTCGAAGTTTAGTCTCCCGCAGTTCAGTTGGCAGGCGTTAAAATTAAAGGTGGAGTTGAGAACACAAGACTCGAGGCCAAGGCCAAGGACACAAAAAAATCCGAGGCCAAGGACAGCCCTTCCGAGGACAGACCCTCTCAAAGACAAGGACAGGAATGCTCGATTCAATTCAATTCAATTGGCATTTATTTTTGTTTAGAAAGATATTCTGTAAAATAAATAAGCATACAAAGTCAAGCAGCTAAATGAGCCAAAAAAATAAATTGCAGAATAATCATTTCTGATGAGAGGTTGCGAAAAGACCATATGCCATTTCCTGGGAAAAGCTCGAGGCTCTTTACAGGAAAGGTGAGGTAGGCAAGTCTGCACCTCTTATCTTCAGTATAAAATATTGATAGCACACAAACAAGAGTACCTTGCTCGAGGCCAAGGACCGAGGACACAGGTGCAAGTGTTTTCCAAAAATAAAAAAAATGAAAAAGGTCTTTCAAGCGATCTCCAAAAAAAAGGTCTACAAAAAACTTTTTCAAGCGACCTACAAAATTTTAACAATTCAAAAAATAGTGCTGTCTTCGAGCCGAAGACAGGGCAAATTTCGAGGACTTGAGGCTTCGAGGCCAAGGCCAAGGACTTGAGGCTTCGAGGCCAAGGACTTCAAAATGTGTTCTCGAGGCCAAAGACGTTCTCGAGGACTCCATCTTTGGTTAGAATTGTTAGCGATAGACCGTAATTGGCAGGCTGAATTCGTATCGCATCTGATTGGAGTCTCCAAGTTTGAAATGATTTGTTTTGCTGCTGGTTTTGATTCCATTAACAACCGTTGCAAAGCGAAAGCTCTCAAGTGTTGAATGTGCTTTTTGTCTTTAACAAGTTGAAAAACTTTTTTGCCATTGTTTTAGACTGTATTGGTTGTTAATATTTAAATTTTTGTTTTGTATTTCCGTTTTAACTCGTTTAAAACTTATTGATGGATTGCACGTGACGTCATCACACTGTTAGCCAAACCGCTAGACGTCGAAATCGCGGATCGGCGCGATGTAGATGCATGCAAAAACACTGTTAGTTAAGATATTGAGCATATTTTCAGGCTCTAAATTAGTTGATTGATAAAAGTTAAATGTTAGATAAAATCCAGTAAAAACTGAAAAGATTTTAATAAGTAAGACTTCGGTTTTTGTTTGCTTTTTTCTGTGACGTAAATTCGGCTTGCTGTCAAGTAATTTATGTGTTTCATGGCTTATAGATGGCGGTGGCTAACTTCGGTTATCAAATTCGAGGTTTACTATTGACGGCGCTGAAATAGAACAGTTGTATTTCTTTCCTTTGTAACAAAATTAGCGCATTTTCGACCTTTTGCAATTTTATAAGTTTATTTTGCAAGATCTATGGTGATTTTTTGCATTTCGAGTAGTCAGTAGTGGTTTACCGCTATGGTTGCGAGGAGTTAAAACCATAGGTGGGCACAAGCCCGTTAATTGTTAATAACGAAGCTAACTTTTTCATTAACTTGTTAATCCGTTAAAAAGTTTTTTCATGTTAACGGACTAAATTAACTTCCGTTAATTGCTGTTAACGGACTAAAGTAACTTCCGTTAAGGTTTTTATCATTAATGTCTTGCAGCTTCGTTGTACATTTGAACTTGTTTTTATCTTGAAATTAGATTAGACTGTAAAATGTAACTACCAAAACACAAAAAGACCACCATAGCAACAAATATTTCCTTACAATCAGCTCAACAGCGTCAATACGTGTTCTAGAAGCGAGTGAATAAAACGAAATGTAAGTTGCACGCAAAATGTTAACGGATTAACGGACTTTATTAACTTCCGTTAATTAAAGTTGAAAATAACAGATAAACGTTAACGGAGGTGTGAAGTTCGTTAACGGACTAGTGGTTAACGAAGCTAACGTTTTGTATTAACTTGCCCATCTATGGTTAAAACGCATAGGCAATTGTTTTCATTAAATAATTTCGTAGAGATGTCATTTAAATTTTAAACAAATGATTGAACTGGTCTCAGTGTAATGTTGATCAAGTCTTAATTTGCCTCTATTTTGACTTGAACTAGAGGTGTTAAATATTATTCATAAATAGCATAGGTGGGCAAGTTAACGCAAAACGTTAGCTTCGTTAACCACTAGTCCGTTAACGAACTTCACACCTCCGTTAACGTTAATCCGTTATTTTCAGCTTTAATTAACGGAAGTTAATAAAGTCCGTTAATCCGTTTACATTTTGCGTGCAACTTACATTTCGTTTTATTCACTCGCTTATAGAACACGTATTGACACTGTTAAGCTGATTGTAAGGAAATATTTATTGATATGGTGGTCTTTTTGTGCTTTGAAAGTTACATTTTACAGTCTAATCTATTTTCAAGATAAAAACAAGTTCCAATGCACAACAAAGCTGCTTGATATTAACGATAAAAACTTTAACGGAAGTTACTTTAGTCCGTTAACAGCACTTAACGGAAGTTAATTTAGTCCGATAACATGAAAAAACTTTTTAACGGATTAACGAGTTAATGAAAAAGTTAGCTTCGTTATTAACGGATTAACGGACTTGTGCCCACCTGTGATAAATAGTGCTTAAATTAAACTCTAATTTGCCATGTGGTATTTCTGTGGAGTACAACTTTATGTATTTTAGGATATCGTCGTGTTTACCGTGAGAACAAAAACTAAAATCTGGGCAAAGAGGACAATAGCTGGCACAATGGACAATGATATTTCACAAAAGGCATCACTTTCTAGACCCGCTGAGTAATGTAAGCTAGCTGCTCAAATTGCTCTTGGTAACTTTTAACGAAGGCTAGGTATTGGAAATTTGTAATTCCCGAGGTTGATTCTATCTGATGTCTAACTCAAGCACGCAGCAGTCTTTTATTGGAGCATGATGAGTACAGTACTGAACATAAAAATGGCTTCTGCATCATAGAAAATAGGCCTAGATTCATTATTGAACTAACATAGATTAACAACTTAGCAACTGGTGGCTAGCCACTCGCAACTATAATGGCGAATCGCACCTAGACTGGCGTTTCGAAAACAGCATGCTAGCGCTCTAAATAATAAAACAGAAGTAAATTAAGTATGAAGCCTTCAGCCTGCCAACTACAAATAACATAACCTACAGGTTTTACATTACACATTACTTAAGGTGAATTTACACAGTATCCGTTTTTCGTACGTTTTCGTCCGTTTTTTTACGTTTTTGCTTCTTCTTGAAAAATTGTGCGCTTTTTCATCCGCATTTTTATAAGTCTATATCCGCACTAAGTAGACTGTTATATGTAGGTAAAAACTTTGTTCAAAAATTTTGTGTATGAAGGATAACAGCGATATTTCAAAATAGAGCTGTACCCCTTTACAAAAAAATTTTTTTGGAAAACTTTTTTTCAGTATGTGACTGTCTGCTTAGTGCGGATATGGACTTATAAAAATGCGGATGAAAAAGCGCATACTTTTTCAAGAAGAAGCAAAAACGTAAAAAAAACGGACGAAAACGTACGAAAAACGGATACTGTGTAAATTCACCTTCAAGGGTCCTTCCGCTGCTGCACTAAGACTGCGTTAACCCTTGAGAAGAAATGCAGCAAGAGAACAATTACAGTTACCAAGCAACCGATTATGACGTAACGCTACGCAAGAATGCGAAGCAAAGTAAATAAACGAAAAAGGAATCAAAGGGAAAGAGCGGCTGTATTAACTGCTAGGCTATCTACAAAAGTTTTAACTCTACTATAAAATTCTTTAAATATGCCCACGGAAGGAACAAAACATTGATTTACGACAACGTCCAATGGTTTGTAGTGATTTTTTCGGCATCCTTACTCCTCGCAGAAGAAAAACATTTCCCTGAACGTTCTTTTTCCAGAATTAACATTTGTTAGAAATCACACTTGCCAGAATGAACCCTTGCGTGAAATTACATCTGCCAGAATGAACACTTGCGTGAAATTACATCTGCCAGAATGAACACTTGCGTGAAATTACATCTGCCAGAATCAACACTTGTTTAAAATTACATCTGCCAGAATGAACACTTGCGTGAAATTACATTTGCCAGAATGAACATCTGTCCGAAATTACATTTTCCCGAAAATTTATTCGTCCGAATTTACACTTGCCAGATTGCACATTTGGCTGAAATTACAATTTCCCGAAAACTTATTTGCCAGAATTTACACTTGCCAGAATGTACATTTGGCCGAAATTGCATTTTCCCGAAAACTCATTTTCCAGATATTATACACATTAAACCGAAATTTCGTTATTGATCGAATTTACATTACAAAAATTTTTGATTATGCTTGTACGTTTTCAAAAATTATTAAGCTGCGCGTAGAATAAAAGGGGCAAAGGAAAGTAGTCTCTCACGTCTTGTCAGGCGCGTCGCCAGCAATTTTTATTTTTGCCACCCCAATTTATTTCTTGCCCCCCCCACTGTATTTTTTCTTAAAAGTGAGCATCGCCTTCACCAGTTCGAGATTTCGGCGTGCCCCCATCGAGATTTGATTGCTGGTTTTTGGGGAGGAAAAAGTTGCTGTTTTTGGCCTGAAAAACCGTTTAAATTTCTGCTTTCGGCCTGAAGAAGCCTTCGGATTTCGGCGAAGACCTTTTTTTTCTTTTTGAGATCACCTGTTTCTGGCCGGAAAAACCGTTTAAATTTCTGCTTTCGGCTAGAAAAAGCCTTCGGATTTCGACAAAGGTCTTTTTTTTTGGAGATCACCTGTTTTTGGCCGGAAAAAACGTTTAAATTTCTGATTTCGGCCAGAAAAAGCCTTCGGATTTCGGCGAAGACCTTTTTTTTTTGGAGATCACTTGATTTTCACTGAAAATTCGCCTAAATCCAATTCAGGAATAATGAAAAATTGGGTCAAGTTCAACGCTGGTTTTGAGCTTTGCCCCCCTCATTTCAGCTTTGCCCCCCCCGATCTTGCTAAGCTGGCGACGCCCCTGCATTTGGTAAGTAATTTTGACAAACAACGTTAGGTTTGAAATATTTTTGGTTTTTGACAAAAATAAGTGCCATTTTCAGAACCAAACTATTCTTCCGAAGTTTGTGATGATATTTTGATGTGTTTTTAGATTATTGGTAATATTAGGGTATTTCGATAGTATCTGAAACTCACAAAAACATCAGCATACAAACGTCGTATCATTGGAGTTAGTCAGGCGCTTAGCCAGAAATCTGCAATGAGGGGCTGTTTCGGGGGTCCGATTGCGGAGCCCCCAGCCAGAGGCCATTCGAGGTCTGGGGGCACAGCGCCTATAGCCGCTGGAAAATGTATTTTTTGCAAAACGGACTTAATTTTAGGCCTATTTTGATAAAAACCATTGCTTTAAAACGTGGCGTAAGAAGTTAGCAGTGCAAAAACTTGATTAAACTGGCTACGCTACCAATTGAAATGCTAC